>CM020010.1:8880000-10080000 GCA_009771035.1 Lupinus albus
ATGCATCACGTTATAAATATATTATGTTTCTGTTTCTTTATTTCACATTATAAACAGGTTATGCTTTTGTTTCTTTTATCTCACATTATATATAACGCAGAATGCAAACAGATTGTAAAAAGTGATAAAGAAAACATAGTGTAAAAGAGTTATGCAAACAGTGCATAACTGATAAAGAAATAGTGCAGAGTACAAATATATCACAAATGGTCACTCTTCTATTTCTTTTATATATGAATAACATGAGATTTTAAGACATTTAAGTCTTTCTTCTGTCTTTATTTCCATCATTTATTACTTATTTCAATGAATGATAGTAACAGTGTACTAAATACAGAATGCATAACAGAAACAGAATATACATGAATATAAAAGGCAAACAAAACAGTAATGACAATCTATCAAATATAACAGGATGACATTAGAAATAATGTCAAGTTTACTGAAACAGATTTTGTACAGCCACGTTTGGCTTTATGTTTCCGTTTTTATTTAATTGTTATTATCATGCAGCGGAAAAGATTATATTTGAGTTCTCTAAAACATTCAAGAACATATTTTAAAACATCATATAAGATCGAATCATTATCAATGGAAAACTATAAGTTCTTAAACACAACGCTCTGATACCACATGTAAGTTCATCCATGAAAACCATGAAAATAAATCTTTAGAATTTATAGCTTTCACATAATAAGAATGGTTATGGATTACCTCTTTCCATGGCGATATGATCATCCACTATGTGTTGTGTGTTGTTCTTGTCAATAGAAAAACTCTTTTATCTCTTTCCCTTCCTTTCTATGCTCTTCCTTTAGTGATGGCTGATAGAGGCAATCTTTATGGGCAGAGATAAGGACAGTGTTTGAAGTCTTTTTCTCAAGAGTCTTACCACTTCATTGACAACTCTCCATTCAAGAGTCATGTCAATCCAACAAATAAATGATATATCCCTTCATGTCACAAGAGACATTCTTACACCTTTCAGATCTTACAAACTCTAAGAAGATCACACCATTTTTTAACAATTCTCTAACTGAACTGTGCCTGACAAGAATGTGTCTCCTCTTTCCATTATATAATGTTGGTGTAACGGAAGCGATCGTTGCGCAGCATTGGTCAGAAGCAATCAAATAATGCATAGAATAAATAGAAGAGAAGAAACAAAGAATTTGGTAACGAGATTCAGTCAATTGTGGCTACGTCCCCGGGAGCGATGAGCGGATACCAATATATCACTAGAGAATAAGGATTACGAACCCTAGCACACCCATGGGCCCAAGTGCTCATGAGGTGTTTCTATTTGGTGAATATATTTGGTGCACATTACAACAAGGTACATGAGTCCAATATATAACATTAGGTACTATACTATATTCCAATATTAGGTGATGTGAGACTAATGTAATAACATATTAAGCATTCACAACAATCTTCACCTTGATTGAAATAGACGAATATCTCGCTCCTTATAAAATCTACACAAGATTCTTCACCTTAGCGAATATCTGACTCCACCTTGCTTAATGCATAATTCTCTTTAACAAATTGCTCCCATTCAGCATAAATCTTCTGAGTATCCTTGACGATGTTACCAAGAGCCTAGCTCTCTAAAATTTTAGGGTAGCTTCCCGTACCGCCATCAATTGGAACACGCCGCCTAGCCACCTATTGCTAGGAAATCTTTCGATATATGGAACATCTACACAAAAGTTCACCAACAATCGTCCTCTTCAATACTCAGTCAAGCTGAACCTTGGAAAGCCTCAATCGCTACCACCATTGTCTAGCCCAACAATCATAATTCAAAAGAACTATCATACTCCACCATAAGGAGTATACCCAGAGCACATACCTTGCATAATGCTATCCAATGCCCGTGTCATGTAAGGACCCAAATTCCACCATTGAAATTTTTTCCTTATTTTATTCATTTTTCATTCATTTTCCTATAACTTATAGTTACAAATTCAACAACCTTATTTTAAATTCTACTTTCCTATTCACACTCATTCCATAAGTCAATATCAACATACACATTCGTTTAACAGGAAAAAATAATTCATATTAATGCATCCCGGTAACTACCGCATACAACTAGCAACGAGATTCCAAAATACCCATAGCTACAAATATCCAGAATTACAAATGTTCAGTTCAAAACATAATCAGTTATGTTACAAAACAATGAAGATAAAGACTTCGAAACTAAAAACCTCTAACCTCCTAATTCAGACATCCTTAAATCTTTCACATACTTGCAATGGGATTAACATTGACAATTCACAGAAAACACAAACGAGCAAGTCGTTAACTCAATAAATGCCAATGTACATTAATCCACATTTTAATAAGATTAAGTAAACACTTTAGAGTTAAATATACTTAAAACCATTTCCATCGTTTATACTTTTGAAAATCGTGCTACATAACTTGAGCCAAAGTTTGCTACATTGCTTGAGCCAAAGCTTGCTACATCGCTTGAGCCAAAGCTTGCTACATCGCTTGAGCCAAAGCTTGCTACATCGCTTGAGCCAAAGCTTGCTACATCGCTTGAGCCAAAGCTTGCTACATCGCTTGAGCCAAAGCTTGCTACATCGCTTGAGCCAAAGCTTGCTACATCGCTTGAGCCAAAGCTTGCTACATCGCTTGAGCCAAAGCTTGTTACATCGCTTGAGCCAAAGTTTGCTACATTACTTGAGCCAAAGTTTGCTACATAACTTGAGCCAAAGTCGCTAACCAATCATGGTCGGCTAAAAACGTGTTTTCTTTTCATTGATACACCATCAATTCATAAACAGTAAATCCACACAATCATTATTACGAACATACCCATATATGTTTATAATAAATAAGCGACTCACAACTTGATCATTACCACAACCAGAAAATCCACACATTTTCCATTACAATGCGCAAGTTAAAGACTTATCCTTACCTTGATGAGTGTTGGGTTTGGTCCTTGGTGACTTTGCAAGTTCCACCGACACCGCCTCCAACCTTAGGATCTTTCCTCATCCCCACCACATAACAACAATGTCAGTCATTTATTCGAAATAACACTTAAACCACTCATATTTCATCTTTAAACATACAAGAGATTTACACATTCCCAATGTTTCCAAAACTACTTTCATTAATAGTTTTCCAAACATCTAAAACATACATATTCATCTTATAGCCAACACTAGAATATATAGTCTTCTTCTACATCTAACATTTCACTTATTTCCCTTTTTACTCATATTCTAATTTTGGGGGTTTTGGGGTTTTCATCAATCAACCCACAAAACCTTTCCATTCATCAAATACCAAATATAAACCAAGAGTTTACAAGAGAAAAACAACATAAAACGAACCATAACTCTAAAGGATGAGTTTTCATGGTTTATCACGTTTTGAGAAGAGATCCCATACACCCAAAAAACGAGTTTACAAGGGAGAAAGAGAGTTAGAATCAAGAGATTTACCTCTTCTCAAGTTTCTAGATGAATCCCACGAGTTCTTGCTCTCAAAATCACCTTCTTCTCTCTCAATTTCTAACCCTAAAAGTGTTTAAGGGTTTCTATTTTAAAGTGATATCGTCGGGTTCTCGCTCAAGCGATAAAATCCCTCCTTTTTAAAATTTCAGATCTGACCCTCTCGCTCAAGCGAGGATCTCACAGCCTCTATAGCTTCAGAGTGTCATTTCTCGCCCATGCAAGACAACTCTCGCTCAGGCAAGACCACTCTCGCTCAAGCGAGGATCCTTTCGCTCAAGCGAGGATCCTCTCGCTCAAGCAAGAATCCTTAAGTATAGCCCAATATTTCACTCACCCAGGTGACCCACTCTCGCCCAAGCGACACCTTTCTCGCTCAAGCGAGATTCCCAGGACTAATACTATAATTTAATGACTTTAAATTTAGGGTGTCACATGTCACACCCTTGCATCCAAGTTAATGCCCATGTCATACCCTGCATCTCTACCAATGCCCGTGTTACAACTTGTATCAAAGTCAATGCCCATGTTACACTCTGCATCAAAGTCAGTCAGCGCCTCTGTGCTTTTGTGGATCTACTAACAATTAATATCACTCACTATGATATATCGCCCCCACCATAGTTTCACCATGTTTTCTTCTCCTTCAACTCATCTCCTTTATCCTTATGTAGTACCTTTGATACACCTTGTCTAATCAATATGCTTTCACCCTCTTTTTCCTTTATCTAGCACCTAGGATAAGAACCATCGCTTGAGCCAAAACTTGCTACATCACTTGAGTCAAAGCTTGCTACATTACATGAGTCAAAGTTTGCTACATTACTTGAGCCAAAGTCGCTAACCAGTTATGGTCGGCTAAAACAAGTTTTCTTTTCATTGATACACATCAATCCATAAACAGTAAATTCACGCAACCATTATTACAAACATACCCATATATGTTTCTAATAAATAAGTGGTTCACAACTTGATCATTAACCACAACCAGAAAATCCACACATTTTCTATTGCAATGCATAAGTTAAAGACTTATCCTTACCTCGGTGAGTGTTGGGTTTGGTTCTTGGTAACTTCACAAGTTCCACCGACACCGCCTCCAACTTTAGTATTTTTCCTCATTCCCACAATGTAACACAATGTTAGTCAATTATTCCAAATAACACATAAATAACTCATATTGCATCTTTAAACATACAAGGGATTTAACACATTTTCAATGTTTCTAAACTACTTTCATTATAAGTTTACAAACACCTAAAACATACATATTTATCTCATATTTCAACATTAGAGTGCATACTCATCTTCTACATCTAACATTTTATCTATTTCCCTCTTTAACCACATTTTCATTTTAGGGTTTTGGGGTTTTCATGAATCAACCCACAAAATCTTTCCATTCTTGAAATACTAACTCTAAATCAAGAGTTTACAAGGGAAAAACAACATAAAACGAACCATAACTCAAAAGGATGAGTTTCCACGGTTTCTCACATTTTGAGAAGAGATCCACCATACCCAAAATGAGTTTCAAAGGGAAGAAGAGAGTTAGGATCAAGAGTTTTACCTCTTCTCAAGCTCTTAGATGATTCCCAAGACTCCTTGCTCTTGAAAACTCTTTCTTCCTTCACTTCTCTCTAGGTTATCCCCCAAAAATGTGTTTGGGGGTCCCTAATAAATGCAACAGCGTCGGGTTCTCGCTCAAGCGATCCAATTCTTGCTCAAGCGAGAAAATCCCGTCCATTTTAAAAACTCAGATCTGACCCTCTCGCTCAAGCGAGGGATTCTCGCTCAAGCGAGAATCTCACACCCTCGACAGGTTCTAAAATGTCATTTCTCGCCCAAGCAAAACAACTCTCGCTCAAGCGAGACCACTTTCACTCAAGCGAGACAATTCTCACTCAGGCGAGAATCTTTCAGTATAGCTCAGGATTTCACCCTCCCAGGTGAACCTCTCTCGTCCAGGCGACACTTTCTCGCTCAAGCAAGGCTCCCAGGACTGATACTATAATTTTAATGATTTAAAATCTAGGGTGTCACATAATGTTGGAAACCCATAGTTACTAACTCCGCTGTTAACAGTTCAAAACATATATGTCACTATGTGTCATAGAAAAACGAAAATGGACATTAAACAAAAAAAATAAAATAAAAATTTCAATCTATCAATAAAACTGAAAATGAAAGTTCAGGAAGGATTAAAGTTTAACATAACCCAAGATGATTTTGAATCTATACTATAATCTAAGCCCTGAAGTTGGTCTATTGATAGATGACTTATCTCTTCTGTCTTTTGGAGCTTCCATGACCTGTATAACACTTTGTATATCTTCTTTTACTTCTAAACCTTATCATAAAGAAGAATATAAGGGGGGGGGGGGGGGGGGGGGGGGAAGCTTAGAGAAAGCTAGAAGAAAAGATAGAATCTTAGGATATAGATGCACAAAATAAGTACACATAGAAATGCACTAAATAAGCATCATCCGGTTAAAGTCATTTACGCAATAATTATAATATCCCACCAAACACCAATATTTTTATGACATGACCCACATGTAAAAATTATCACAACATTATTTTTACAAAGACTGAGATATTTTAAACAAAACTTTTATAACTTGTTTCAGAAAATGATATTGCAATCATATTCAAAGTTCAAAAGCATAACCATGTAAATTACCACCTCGTGCAAATCAGTAATCCAGAACTACTGACACAATGTGCATGAAAGTCAAATATCTTAAACAGTAAGAGAGGGTCACCAACCACATGTAAACCCAAAGGTTTATTAAAAATTCAAATTTTCTTCTATAAAAATTCAAACTTTCTTATGTAAATATTCCATATGGTACAAATGGAAGCAACAAAAAGTTAGAAACAAAAGACATGCTCATCAATAACATGAAAACCCCCAAAGATTTAGTAAAGATTCAAACTTTCTTCAATAAAAATTCATTTACTCATTAGTGATAATATCTCATGATTTAAGCATCTGATTATAGTCATTTACTCATTAATGATAATATCCCACCAACGCACTAATATTTTGATGACATGACCCATATGTAAAAAGAGTATGACTCTTCTCCATTAATGAAAAGGCAAGTGAATTTTTTATGTGTATTATAAGGTTACAAATGTAATTATCTTTTAAATAGAAAGGGCAAAAATGACATTACATCTTCCATTTTCTTTGATTTTTTTGAGTACTTGTCTCTCCACTAATGAAGAGGAGTTTTATTCATGTAAAAATTATCACAATGCTATTTTTATAAACATAAGATAACTTAGGCAAAACTTTAAATTAGCTTGAAAACCCTTCTACAATTCATAAGGAGTCTTATCTAATCGTTTATGAGGGACTCTAAAGTATGATGTTGGGAATTTTTAAGGTTACAAATGAATTGTTCGACCAAATCCGAATGATGTAAGTGGAGGATCGTGAGCAAATGGTCAAACGAGATTTGATGGCGAGTGGAAAGGAGACCGATTTTGAGTCAGACCCTAGTGGAATGTTACGATACAAGGGAAGGGTGTGTGTACCTTGTGATGAGGATTTACGAAAGAGTATCCTTGAGGAGTCACACAAGAGTTAAATGAGTTTTCACCCGTGTACTACAAAAATGTATCAATACTTGAAGAAGTTGTTTTGGTGGTTTGGTTTGAAGAAGGATGTGGCATTGTATGTTTCGATTTGTCTAATCTATTAGAAGGCAAAAATTGAACATAAGAGACCGGCGGGAGAACTTCAGTCTCTAGACATACCGATGTGGAAGTCGGATAGTATATCTATGGATTTTGTGTCGGGTTTTCCAAAGACTCAGAAAGGGTACGATTCGATATGGGTGATAGTGGATCGGTTGACTAAGTCTGCACACTTTCTACCTATGAACATGATATATTCTTTGGAGCGATTGGCAGAACTGTATATCCGGGAAATAGTTCGTTTGAATGGGATACCGTCGATCATCGTTGCGGATAGGGATTGTAACACCCTAAATTTGAGTCTTCAAAATTATAGTATCAGTCTTGGAAGTCTCGCCTGAGAGAGAGTTGTCTGGGCGAGAAATGGCAATTTTGGGCACTCTGAAACAGTGTAATCGATTACACAACCCTGGTAATCAATTACATGCTGATATCTGATCAGATATGTGTAATTTTTCATGATGTAATCGATTACATGGTCCTGGTAATCGATTACATGCTGATATCTAATTAGACATGTGTAATTTTTCATATTGTAATCGATTACAACACGTTGGTAATCGATTACATCAAGTCGTTTAACTGATGTAATCGATTACACCATATGGTAATCGATTACAGTCATCGCTGTGACTATAAAAGTGAAAAAAAAGGGATCTAGAAACCCTAATCTTCATTTTCTTTCTACCCCTTTCTCTCCCAACGATGGCTCCACCCAAATGGACCATTTTTACCTCCACTAAGCCTCAAAACTCATCAAAACCTTCCTCTTGCTTCATGGTGACACATTTGGAAAAGCTTGGAGGTGAAAAAACAACAATGGAGGTTGGAGGAGATGAAGGGAGATGTGCCTCTTTTGCGGAGCAACGGAGCTTACGCAACCTAAGGTGAGGGAGAAGACCATTATGGTCTTAGAGTATTTCATTAGAGTCATCATCTCCGATTTTCCTCAAGAATCGGAGCATATTAACGGATAGAAACTCTCTTGGGAGTTTGTGGTCCATGTGAGAGTCTATATTTTACATGAGAATGTATTAGCCATAAAAGTGGAGATATATGTGTGGGGAAAACCGTTTATTTGAGTAAAACGCTATATGCTCATTTATGGTAATACACCGTCATAAAAGATGGTTCTAACGTTAATGTGTATATGATGAAAAATATGTTATGCGTGGTTTGTTTATGATAATGGTTATGTTGTGTGATAATGATGGTGTGTGAGATATTTATGGTCATAAGCATAAATGAGTATATTGTAAGTGGTTGATTGTTATAAACATGTATGGGTGGATTGTACCAATGAATGTGTGATGAGTTGTGAATGTGTCAAAATGGATATGAGTATGTTTTTCAAAATGAGTATGTTGTGAGTGGTTGATTGTTATAAACATGCATAAGTGTGTTGTAACAATGAATGTGTGATGAGCTGTGAATGTGTTAAAATGGATAAAGGTATGTTTGTGATAATGAAGGTGTTGTATGTTATTTATGGTGATAAAATAATGAGATGCCTTGTGTTGACTGTGTATGACATGGATGTGAGTGTAATGTGGAAACTCGACCTGCCCAAGGTGGTATGGGGATTACTCGACCTGCCCGATGGGGTATGGTGATTATTTGTACGGTGCAAAATTGTTGAATGAGATCAAGGGTAAATTATTATGGAATGTGAAGGATGTGAAAAGTGTATACTCGGAATGAAAATCATATGCATGCCATAGGATATATATTATGGGATGTATATCCTATAGGATGAATATGGATAATACGCGATAAATAAATATGCACACTATAGAACACACATAGTACGGGATGTATGTGTACTATAGGGTGAATATGGATAAAATGCGATGAATAAGTATGCACATTATAGAACACATATAGTATGGGATGTATGTGTACTATAGGGTGAATATGGATAAAATGCGATGAATAAGTATGCACACTATAGAACACATATAGTATGGGATATATGTGGACTATAGGGTGAATATGGATAATATGTGTTGATTGATATATACATATCATGATGATGTTAGATGTGTGTGGTTTTAATACTTTAATGTCATTACTCCATGTAAATCCACGCTACGGTCGCCGTAGTTGGTTCTTACTCCCTCTGTCTTTCCTTGTATGTGTTGTATATTTGGGTTCAGGTTGTGGAGGTAGCGCATTGGACGCTTGCGGAGAAGAGTACATGATAGAGTAGCGGATAATATGTAATTGATATGTTATATGATAAATATTTGTAATATGAAGAACATGTTAAAGTGAATTCATGTATAAACAACTTTCTTGTAAGTGTATATTGAAGTGGATCTAATGTTTGTATTCAAGGTAATTTTGAGAAAGTGTAATTGTATAAAGGATGTATTTGAACGGAAGTGTAATGACATGCTTTTGAAATGAAGGGTGTTTGGAATATTTCCGCCTTGCAAATTTATAAACGTATTCTCTCAAGTTTCCAAACTGTTCGAGTAATGTCTTTCAAAAGTAATCACTTCACTTTCACGAATAAGGATTTTAAAAGAGAATTTTCGAGTTATGAAAATCGGGTCCTTACAATATGGTATCAGAGCATATGTCAACTCTGCGGCCTAGGGTATGACCTTACATGCTTCTTTGTGAAATTTGTGTGAGTTAACTACTTGACTTATGTGCATTGTTGTTGACTGTGGTAACTGCTGATTTGAAAGATGATGATAAGTGTTTGGTTGTGAATTTATCGTTGGATGTCTTGTTGTGAGTTATTGATGAAGTGCTTGTTGAAAACTTCTTGTTGTAAAACTTTTTTTGAATTTATTGTGTGAGACCCTTGTTTGGGATTTTCTGGTGAAATTCATGCTAAAAGTTTTTGGTTACGAGAATCTTATTGAAATTGTTTATGGAGAGTTTGTGATTGTGATTTCCGGTTGGATTTCTTGGTGTGGAATATCTTTTATCACTAAGATTAAGATAATTGAAAATGAGTGATTGAATTGTGAATTACGAATTTAGTATAAACATATATGGGTGTGTTTATACTAAAGTGAGCGTGGATTTACAGAAATGGAAAATGTGTGTATTTTCTGGTTATGTAAGGATAAGTCTTTCATTTTGCATTTGAAATAGAAAATGTGTATTTTCTGGTTATGCAAAGGCTAAGTTGTATGTTACGCATTTAGTATAAACATATATGGGTGTGTTTATATTAAAGAAGGCGTAGATTTACGGAAAAGGAAAATGTGTGTGTTTTCTGGTCATGCAATAATCATATTATGAATCATGCAGTTAGTATAAACATATATGGGTGTGTTTATACTAAAGATGGCGTGGATTTACCGGAAATGATTGATGGTGAGATCGATGAAAGGAAAAAAAATATGTTTTGGCCGACCATGAATGGTTAGCGACTCTGGCTTGAGTATAGAAGCGTAAACTCTGGCTTGAGTATATAAGCGTGATTTGTTTTAAGAGAAACGAGATTCTGCTTTTAGCTAACCTTAAATGATGTAGCGACTTTGGCTCAAGTTATGCAGCAAATAAAAATGAATTTCAAAATGGTTTAATAACCTTGTTCCATTGTTGAGTTGCCTACCCGGAGCGATAATTGATCATTGCTGAATTGCCTACCCGAAGTGGTAGTGGACCATTGTTGAGTTGCTTACCCAAAGTGGTAGTGGACCATGGTTGAATTGCCTACCCTAAGAGGTAGTGGATTATCTTTTGTGCATGAAACTTCTGGTCTGTGATGATTGACCATTTGTAATTGAACATTTGCAATGCACGATATAGTGGTAATGAACTCAAATTAACTGCTTTGATATTGTGCTTTCAAAAATTGTTTTTATTTCATGTGCGTCAGAAATTGTTAAACGTGATTGTAGTGTTATGGTGTAAGCATGTTTCAGTGAGTGTACTGTGGGGACTCTCATGTCCTGGATGAAATGTAACTTCAGACATAACTAGCTTTTGAAAATTTTGATTTGGGCAGTCGGTGTCGCATGAAAAAAAGGATTTTAAGATAAATTGAAATGTTAGTGGAGAATTTTGAGTGAACCGTAGTTATTTGCACGTATGCAATGAAATGATGTTGTTTCCATCGAGTGGATGTCGATCTAGGTACTGCATTTTTGGGTGCGAGCCAGTACATCTTGGTGAGCGATGAGTATGGAGTCTCACTTCGAACTGGGTTCGAGAGTGTTGTTGCGATTCAGACCATATAGGTTAATCATTTTGAACGATTGTTGTAGTGATGGATCAGGGAGATCTATTATGATGGTAGAAATATTTGATGTAATTAGACGATTACTGGATAGTTTGATTGTGTACAATGGATGAGACACTAAGAGTCCTATTGTGTAAGTATTTATGGATCGAGTAAAATGAAATTGTGCTAGATTCTCGAGTGGAGATGAAACTAGCTAGTGTATGATGGATGTTAAAAGATGCATTTAGATAGATATGGGATAAGGAGTTCCCCATTCGCCGAAGTTCGAGAGTGTTATCGGGATTCTTAACGTATGTTAGGATTGATAGATGGATAGGTGCTAGATACCTATGGTTCTTGACGAATATAGGAAAAAAAAAATCCTTAGTTTGAATTACGGTTTAGTTCTCATGGCATTCGAGTTATTAGAGGCTGAGATCTTAATAGTTGGACAGTGATGAGTTAGTTCATGAATTGGTTGAAGTGATATCACGGTTTAGTGGTGTATGCCCTTAGTGACTGACTAAGTAATCTTAATGGATTTGAGAATCGAGTATGATTTTGGTGGAGTATCCTTGTGCCTAAGATCTAGGTGATGATATTAATTTCCGAGGTATGTTTAATTTTCGGGGACGAAAATTCTTATAAGAGGGGGAGGATTGTAACACCCTAAATTTGAGTCTTCAAAATTATAGTATCAGTCCTGGAAGTCTCGCCTGAGAGAGAGTTGTATGGGCGAGAAATGGCAATTTTGGGCACTCTGAAACAGTGTAATCGATTACAAAATCTTGGTAATCGATTACATGCTGATATCTGATCAGATATGTGTAATTTTTCATGATGTAATCGATTACATGGTCCTGGTAATCGATTACATACTGATATCTGATCAGACATGTGTAATTTTTCATATTGTAATCGATTACAACACGTTGGTAATCGATTACATCAAGTCGTTTAACTGATGTAATCGATTACACCATATGGTAATCGATTACACTCATCGCTGTGACTATAAAAGTGAAAAAAAAGGGATCTAGAAACCCTAATCTTCATTTTCTTTCTACCCCTTTCTCTCCCAACGGTGGCTCCACCCAAATGGACCATTTTTACCTCCACTAAGCCTCAAAACTCATCAAAACCTTCCTCTTGCTTCATGGTGACACATTTGGAAAAGCTTGGAGGTGAAAAAACAACAATGGAGGTTGGAGGAGATGAAGGGAGATGTGCCTCTTTTGCGGAGCAACGGAGCTTACGCAACCTAAGGTGAGGGAGAAGACCATTGTGGTCTTAGAGTATTTCATTAGAGTCATCATCTCCGATTTCCCTCAAGCATCGGAGCATATTAACAGATAAAAACTCTCTTGGGAGTTTGTGGTCCATGTGAGAGTCTATATTTTACATGAGAATGTAATAGCCATAAAAGTGGAGATATATGTGTGGGGAAAACCGTTTATTTGAGTAAAACGCTATCTGCTCATTTATGGTAATACACCGTCATTAAAGATGGTTCTAACGTTAATGTGTATATGATGAAGAATATGTTATGCGTGGTTTGTTTATAATAATGGTTATGTTGTGTGATAATGATGGTGTGTGAGATATTTATGGTCATAAGCATAAATGAGTATATTGTAAGTGGTTGATTGTTATAAACATGTATGGTGGATTGTACCAATGAATGTGTGATGAGTTGTGAATGTGTGATGAGTTGTGAATGTGTCAAAATGGATATGAGTATGTTTTTCAAAATGAGTATGTTGTGAGTGGTTGATTGTTATAAACATGCATAAGTGTGTTGTAACAATGAATGTGTGATGAGCTGTGAATGTGTTAAAATGGATAAAGGTATGTTTGTGATAATGAAGGTGTTGTATGTTATTTATGGTGATAAAATAATGAGATGCCTTGTGTTGACTGTGTATGACATGGATGTGAGTGTAATGTGGAAACTCGACCTGCCCAAGGTGGTATGGGGATTACTCGACCTGCCCGATGGGGTATGGTGATTATTTGTACGGTGCAAAATTGTTGAATGAGATCAAGGGTAAATTATTATGGAATGTGAAGGATGTGAAAAGTGTATACTCGGAATGAAAATCATATGCATGCCATAGGATATATATTATGGGATGTATATCCTATAGGATGAATATGGATAATACGCGATAAATAAATATGCACACTATAGAACTCATATAGTATGGGATGTATGTGTACTATAGGGTGAATATGGATAAAATGCGATGAATAAGTATGCACATTATAGAACACATATAGTATGGGATGTATGTGTACTATAGGGTGAATATGGATAAAATGCGATGAATAAGTATGCACACTATAGAACACATATAGTATGGGATATATGTGGACTATAGGGTGAATATGGATAATATGTGTTGATTGATATATACATATCATGATGATGTTAGATGTGTGTGGTTTTAATACTTTAATGTCATTACTCCATGTAAATCCACGCTACGGTCGCCGTAGTTGGTTCTTACTCCCTCTGTCTTTCCTTGTATGTGTTGTATATTTGGGTTCAGGTTGTGGAGGTAGCGCATTGGACGCTTGCGGAGAAGAGTACATGATAGAGTAGCGGATAATATGTAATTGATATGTTATATGATAAATATTTGTAATATGAAGAACATGTTAAAGTGAATTCATGTATAAACAACTTTCTTGTAAGTGTATATTGAAGTGGATCTAATGTTTGTATTCAAGGTAATTTTGAGAAAGTGTAATTGTATAAAGGATGTATTTGAACGGAAGTGTAATGACATGCTTTTGAAATGAAGGGTGTTTGGAATATTTCCGCCTTGCAAATTTATAAACGTATTCTCTCAAGTTTCCAAACTGTTCGAGTAATGTCTTTCAAAAGTAATCACTTCACTTTCACGAATAAGGATTTTAAAAGAGAATTTTCGAGTTTTGAAAATCGGGTCCTTACAGGGATCCCCGTTTCACTTCAAACTTTTGGACTAGTTTGCAGTATGCGTTGGGAACTAAGCTGAAATTGAGTTCAGCGTATCACCCACAAACGGATGGTCAATCAGAAAGGACCATACAGTCATTGGAGGATCTTTTAAGGGCTTGTGTTTTGGAACAACGAGGGAGTTGGGATAGCATGTTGCCTTTGATCGAGTTCACCTACAACAATAGTTTCCATACTTGTATTGGGATGGCCACTTACGAAGCTTTGTATGGGAGAAAATGTAGGACTCTAGTGAGTTGGTTTGAAACTGGGGAGAACTTAGTATTGGGACCCGAGTTGGTTCATGAAACAACGGAAAAGATCAAGAAGATCCGGGAGAATATGAGAATAGCACAGAGTCGGCAGAAAAGCTATTATGATAAGAGGCAGAAACCTCTTGAGTTTATGGAGGGGGATCATGTGTTTATGAGAGTAGTTTCGACTACTGGGATAGGTAGAGTGTTGAAATCCCGTAAGCTTACTCCGAGATTCATTTGAATATCAAATATTGCAGAGGGTTGGACCGGTAGCATATCAGATTGCTTTACCCCCATTGGTGTCTATCGCGCCCGGATTTTCGGCCACGCGACCTCTTGAGGAGTCGCCACCACCTCTTTTGCCGTTAAAACGTGGAAAACTCGAATTGAGCCTAATTGGATAAAAATTGGTCTTTTATACTAGAGTTATGAGTTCGGGAGTCGATTACGGATCGGGGAAGGTATTAGCACCCCGTCCTCCCGTTATTAAACGGTACCCTAACTAATTGCACGCTTTTAATTTACCCTTACTTTATTTCTAAAATTCATTAAACAAAATATTTATTTTTTATTTTTGTGTCTGACAAGAGTTTATCTTGCTCCTACGTATCCCTAGATGCAAGAGGAAAATCAAGACTACATAGTTCTTTTTATAAGATCGTTTGTTGGCTTGGTTTGATTAAAAATTGTTTGTTTGAGAGTTATTAAAAATTTGGTTTGAGTTTAATTGAGGTGAGACTAATAGATGAGGAGTCAACATTAATTGCTTACCCTCTTCTCACTTTGATAAATAGCAGAAGTAGTACAAGTGACCGCGATCGGTTCTCGACTCGAAGTGAGAAGAAAGATGCAATACGAGTTGTAACCTCGCTATTGAATCTCAAAAAACATTTTTATGTAACTTATACATTTTTAAAGAGGAACTTTATGAATAAAAGGTTATTAATTATTTTATTACTTCGATAAATAGCAGAAGCAGTACAAGTGACCGCGACCAGTTCTTGGCTCGAAGTAATAGGTAAGGCACTATAAAAATCATAACTTCAACTATTAAATTCCTTAAGAAAACTAGTTTTAATTATTGGATTTTAAGACATTTTTCATTCTATGTGCAGTCCAAACAAATATTTAGAATGTTAAATATACCTAAGTCACACGCGTCAATTTACAATTAAATAGCATCTAAATCACATATATTAATTTACAATTAACAAAACTATGTATATTGTCGCAAATGTTAAAGGTACCATAACAGTTCTACCTATGCTCTTAATTTACACTTGTTAAAAGAAAATTTCCAAGAACCATGTCTTTTTCGTTTCTAAATTTTTTATGAACTAGATATATGTATTAGATTTATTGGTTGGGGTTGCATTTAGGGATATGAATTGTTTGAAAAATCAAGTTTAGTTGTAATGATAAAATTCTTTGTGAGTTTAGGGTGATTGTGGGATTTGAAATTATTATATGAAAAATAGTTTGACTGTGAATTAATATGAACATAAAAGCAAGATTCAGTTTCAAGAATTAGGATGCAGAGTACTATTATTTTATTTCATTTGTTGTGATTGCAATTCCATGAGTCGTGAATCAGAAATTTATTTGTGTTATTCTTAGGGATGTATGAGATTGCTTAATACTATTTAGGTGTCCATAGAAATGCAAGTATTAATATGGTGAACACATGCTTATTACGAATATGACAATAAGTATGTATGGATGTTCAGATGTTAACACACATTGTATATAAAACATAAGGAATTTAGTAAATCGTAATTACAATAATGCAAGAACATCCTAACAGTAAAGTATTGGTTAAACTCTTTGAACTCACAATTGTATATCTCTACTTTTCCTTGTCTTCTCTACTCCTCTTCCTACTTCTCTGATTCTGCTCTCCCTTTGCTTTTTACCCGTGTTATTTTGTTGATTTCTGTGTATGATTTCTGTAAGTTACTATTGTTCTATATATGGGTTATAATGTTGCCAATATCTCTTTTTTCAAATTCCTCCTCCTTTTTCGTAGTGATTGGGATTCCTTTCCATATTTGTAATTCATTTTCTTAATTGCCAATCAATACTTTAATGCCCCATCTTTATGCTATGATTTTCTTTCCAACTTTCACTCTAACTTCCTTATTGAGATCATCCTTTTTATGCTTATGATTATTGCCCATTATTGCTGATTATTTTCTTTCCCTTTTAGTGGCCAAATGCTCTACTCATAGCAAGAAAGGGAGGCATATGCTGTAAGGACCCAAATTCTTCCCTTGAAAATTTTTCATTTATTTTAATCTTCTCTTACATACATCTATCACCTTACTTAAAGACCCTCATGAAACATTCTTTGAAAATACTTTTTACCCTATTGTATTGTCATACAAAGTTATGTTGCGGAAAAACATAATCATTCAATTAGCAATTACCACATACAACCAGTTAGGGGTTTCCCAGAGTTATAAGTCCATAATTACAAATCTCCGTATTATCCTAATCAGATTACATTTATCCCAAAATGTCATCAATTCAACTACAATGTCAAGTAGCAACAAAGACAATCAAATGGATAAACACAAAATCTCCCTAAGTGAGCTTCCTCCTCAAAATCCTTCATTTACCTACAATGGGATTATCATAAACAACACACAAAACACAGAGAGTAAGTCATTAGTCCAAAAACTAACATCACATGATAATCCACATTCAAATACAATTAAGCATGGGTATAAATCATAACCACAAATAAGTAAATGTAAATGTTCATATATTCTTCTTTCATTTCCACGTTATTCATATTCGTCCTATAGTATATATATTCCATAATATATATTTTATAGTACGCCTACTACGTTCTTTCGAAACCTCATACTTCTCACCATTCATATCCACCCTATAGAATATATATCCCATACTATATATTCTGTAGCATGCATACGACTTTCATTGTGACATTCTCAGTTCTCATCCTTCATATTCATCTTATAGAATATATATCCCATACTATATACCATATAACATGCATATGACTTTCATTGTTCACATCTTCCCCTTTATCATTCATATTCACCCTATAGAATATATATCTCATACTATATATCCTATAGCATGCATATTCGTTTATCTCAAATACTTTGTCCCATTGCTTATTCTCGCCATCCAGCTTACTCTTTACCACATCCGGTCGTTCACACTACTCTGATAATCCACAACCGCATCGGGTAGGTAATTCCTCAATGATCCACTACCATTTCGGGTAGGTAATTTCCTTTAATGATCCACTACCACTTCGGGTAGGCAATTTCCCTTAATGATCCACTACCACTTCGGGTAGGCAATTTCCCTTAATGATCCACTACCACTTCGGGTAGGCAATTTCCCTTAATGATCCACTACCACTTCGGGTAGACAATTTCCCTTAGTGATCCACTACCACTTCGAGTAGGCAATTTCCCTTAATGATCCAGTACCACTTTTGAAAAACCATGCTACATAACTCGAGCTAGAGTCGCTAACCCAATTTGGTCGGCTAAAACGAGTTTTATTTTCATTGGCACTCCACCAATACATAAACCATAAATCCACCCGTCATCACTACAAACATACCCATATATATTTGTAGTGACTAAGTGATTTACCATTTATTACTTTGTTTCCGAGTTTTATTTCCATTGGCACTCCACCAATAAATAGACAATAAACGCACCCGATATCATTACAGCATAGCGTATATGCCTGTAACTACAAAGTGACTTACAATTTATTGTGTTATCGGAGTTTTATTTCCATTGGCACTCCACCAATAAATGGACTATACATGCACCCGACATCATTATAGCATAGCGTATATGCCTGTAACTACAAAGTGACTTACAGTTTATTGTTTATCCGAGTTTTATTTCCATTGGCACTCCACCAATAATTAGTCAATAAATGCACCTGACATCATTACAACATAACGTATATGCTTGTAACTACAAAGTGACTTACAATTTATTGCTTTATTCCGAGTTTTATTTCCATTGGCACTCCACCAATACATAAATGATAAATACACCCGACATCATTACAAACATATCCACGTATGCTTATAACTACAAAGTGATTTACATTTCATGATTTCATTTCGAGTCTTATTTCCATTGGTACTCCCCCAATAAGTAAACCGTAAATTCACTTCTAACCATTGTCAACATACCCATATATGTTCATAATGATTAAGTGATTCACATTTTATCCATTATCCATAACAGAAAATCCTTACAAACCTTTTACCTCTTTCACATACCTCATTCATAACAGTGAGTATGATTTTAGAGACGCTTATCTCTTACCTTGGTGAGCGTTGGGGATCGGTTCCGAGTAACTTAAAAGTCTCCTCCGCGATTTCCTCCAACCTTAGGATCTCTTCTCATTATCACCAATAACAACAATGTCAGTCATTTATTCAAAATAACACATAAATAACTCGTATTTCATCATCAAATACTCAAGGGATTCATGTATTTTCAATATTTCTAAAACTACTTCAATACAAGTTTCCAAATATCAAAGCATACATGTTTATCTCATATATCAACATCAAAGCACAAAATCATCATCCACATCTAACATTTCATATCTTTCTCTTTATACTCATTCTCATTTTGGGGGTTTTTGGGGTTTTCATGAATATCCCACAAAACCTTTCCATTCATCAAATATCAACTCTAAACCAAGAGTTTACAAGAGAAAAATAACATAAAACGAACCATAACTCTAAAGGGTGAGTTTCCATGGTTTCTCATGTTTTGAAAAACTTAAAAGTCTCCTCCGCGATTTCCTCCAACCTTAGGATCTCTTCTCATTATCACCAATAACAACAATGTCAGTCATTTATTCAAAATAACACATAAATAACTCGTATTTCATCATCAAATACTCAAGGGATTCATGTATTTTCAATATTTCTAAAACTACTTCAATACAAGTTTCCAAATATCAAAACATACATGTTTATCTCATATATCAACATCAAAGCACAAACTCATCATCCACATCTAACATTTCATCTCTTTCTCTTTATACTCATTCTCATTTTGGGGTTTTTTGGGGTTTTCATGAATATCCCACAAAACCTTTCCATTCATCAAATATCAACTCTAGACCAAGAGTTTACAAGAGAAAAATAACATAAACGAACCATAACTCTAAAGGGTGAGTTTCCATGGTTTCTCATGTTTTGAAAATAGATCCAACATACCCAAAACAAGTTAGAGAGGAAGAAGAAGAGTTAGAAGCAAGAGGTTTACCTCTTCTCAAGCTCTAAGATGAGTCCTAAGGCTCCTTTCTCTTGAAAAGCTCTCTTCTCTCTCTTCTCTTCAAAGTTCTAACCCTAAAATGTGTTTGGGGTTTCTATTTTAAAGAACAGTCGTCGGGTTCTCGCTCAAGCGAGCCCTTTCTCGCTCAGGCGAGAAAATCCCGCCTATTTTAAAAACTCAGATCTGACCCTCTCGCTCAAGCGAGGGATTCTCGCTCAAGCGAGAATCTCACAGTCCCAACAGGCTTCCTCTCGCTCAAGCGAGGGATTCTCGCTCAGGCGAGAATCTCACAGTGTCAATAGCCCCAGTTTGCCATTTCTCGCCCAGGCGAGGCAATTCTCGCTCAGGCGAGAATCTTCCAGTATAGCCCAGGATTTCACCCTCCCAGGTGATCCTTTCTCGCTCAGGCGAGAATCTCTCGCTCAGGCGAGAATCTCTCGCTCAGGCGAGAATCTCTCGCTCAGGCGAGAATCTCTCGCTCAGGCGAGAATCTCTCGCTCAGGCGAGAATCTCTCGCTCAGGCGAGAATCTCTCGCTCAGGCGAGACTTCCAGGACTGATACTATAATTTCAAAGACTAAAATTCAGGGTGTTACATATGCACAATAATGAGAGGATCCTCCCATTAAAGTATTGGCTGAAGAAAAGGAGATATGATTTTTCCTTTCTTAATTGTTGAATATGGTCTCTTTTAAGGCCAAATGAAACATAGTTGCAGCATCTAGCAATTACTGCTTTAATTTATATTGGTTTGTACTATTACAGTCATGTAATTGTATTGGTTTAAATTATTGTATTATCAATTGATTTCTTTAATTCTATATATCAAAAGTTGTAACAAAACCAATTTTTAAACTTGTGTAATTAGGGTAGAAATACATTGATATTGTTACTTATTTATTTGAGAAGGTATTTGGGCCGGACAAAATTGGGTAATCATAGCTGCCCCTCTTTACTTGTTGTTTGTGTGACAGCATACAAACTGAGGTTTGAGTGTTGTTGCGATAAACAACTAGTAAAGAAATGAGTACTAATTTTGACGAGGCATAATAAACCTTTCTGTTGAAGAAGCGAGGATGAGGTATAACAATCTTTGTTTGAGGTTGTTTTTGAAAAAAGTTAGGCACGAAACCTAGAAAGAATGACTTTGAGGTCGTCAAGCACGGTGTCCTCGAAGGTATGGATTGAGGTCGTCAGGAACGGGGTCCTCAATCTTATAATTTTGAGGTCGTCAAACACGGGAATACTCAAAATTATGGATTTTATAAAACAGTCAGGCGCGAAGCCTAAAAAGAATGATTTCGAGGTCGTCAAGCACGGGGTCCTCGAAGGCATAGATTGAGGTCGTCAAGCACGGGGGTCCTCAATCTTATAATTTTGAGGTCGTCAAGTACGGGAATCCTCAAAATTATGGATTTTATGAAATTGTCAGGCATTGGGCCTGAAAATAATGAATTCGAGGTCGTCAAGGACGGGGCCCTCGAAGGCACAAATTGAGGTCATCAAGCATGGGGGTCCTCAAAATTATAGATTTTATAAAATAGTCAGGCACTAGGCCTGGAAATAATGACTTCGAGGTCGTCAAGCACGGGGCCCTCGAAGGCATAGATTGAGGTCGTCAAGCACGGGAGTCCTCAATCTTATAATTTTGAGGTCATCAAGTACGGGGGTCCTCAAAATTATGGATTTGATAAAATAGTCAGGCACTAGGCCTGTAAATAATGACTTCGAGGTCGTCAAGTGTAACGACCCGATTTTCTACCCTTGAAATGTTTTCCTTATTTAATCCAATTCCATGCATTTGACGATAAGTCATAATTACCAAGTGAATAAATTTATTTAAAAGATCTTTCTCTTCATCCTCACACCCGATCTATGAACCAAAAGTACATACACAATCCGATAGCAGAAAAACATAATTCATATTAGTATAACCTAGTAACTACCGCATACAATTAACTATGGGTTTCCAAAACATCCATAGCTACATATATCCCGAGTTACTAGTCTCCATGATCAAAATCATGTACAAAATAGTATTCATAGTACAATTAGTTGATTCATTTACAATCAATTGAAGTTACAAAATAATGGATAAAGAGACATCCAAATAAAGGTCTCTAATCTCCTACTAAAAAATCATCCTTTCTCCGTCCACCTACCTGCAATGGGATTAACATTTACCATACCCAAACAACACAAAAGAATAAGTCATTAACTCAATAAAATTTCAATGTAAGTTAATCCACATTTAATATAGTTAAACAACGACATAAGTTAAATCCACTTAAAACCATTTTCGTCATCTGTACTTTTGAAAAACCATGCTACATAACTCGAGCTAGAGTCGCTAACCCAATTTGGTCGGCTAAAACGAGTTTTATTTTCATTGGCACTCCACCAATACATAAACCATAAATCCACCCGTCATCACTACAAACATACCCATATATATTTGTAGTGACTAAGTGATTTACCATTTATTACTTTGTTTCCGAGTTTTATTTCCATTGGCACTCCACCAATAAATAGACAATAAACGCACCCGATATCATTACAGCATAGCGTATATGCCTGTAACTACAAAGTGACTTACAATTTATTGTGTTATCGGAGTTTTATTTCCATTGGCACTCCACCAATAAATGGACTATACATGCACCCGACATCATTATAGCATAGCGTATATGCCTGTAACTACAAAGTGACTTACAGTTTATTGTTTATCCGAGTTTTATTTCCATTGGCACTCCACCAATAATTAGTCAATAAATGCACCTGACATCATTACAACATAACGTATATGCTTGTAACTACAAAGTGACTTACAATTTATTGCTTTATTCCGAGTTTTATTTCCATTGGCACTCCACCAATACATAAATGATAAATACACCCGACATCATTACAAACATATCCACGTATGCTTATAACTACAAAGTGATTTACATTTCATGATTTCATTTCGAGTCTTATTTCCATTGGTACTCCCCCAATAAGTAAACCGTAAATTCACTTCTAACCATTGTCAACATACCCATATATGTTCATAATGATTAAGTGATTCACATTTTATCCATTATCCATAACAGAAAATCCTTACAAACCTTTTACCTCTTTCACATACCTCATTCATAACAGCGAGTATGATTTTAGAGACGCTTATCCCTTACCTTGGTGAGCGTTGGGGATCGGTTCCGAGTAACTTAAAAGTCTCCTCCGCGATTTCCTCCAACCTTAGGATCTCTTCTCATTATCACCAATAACAACAATGTCAGTCATTTATTCAAAATAACACATAAATAACTCGTATTTCATCATCAAATACTCAAGGGATTCATGTATTTTCAATATTTCTAAAACTACTTCAATACAAGTTTCCAAATATGAAAGCATACATGTTTATCTCATATATCAACATCAAAGCACAAAATCATCATCCACATCTAACATTTCATATCTTTCTCTTTATACTCATTCTCATTTTGGGGGTTTTTGGGGTTTTCATGAATATCCCACAAAACCTTTCCATTCATCAAATATCAACTCTAAACCAAGAGTTTACAAGAGAAAAATAACATAAAACGAACCATAACTCTAAAGGGTGAGTTTCCATGGTTTCTCATGTTTTGAAAAACTTAAAAGTCTCCTCCGCGATTTCCTCCAACCTTAGGATCTCTTCTCATTATCACCAATAACAACAATGTCAGTCATTTATTCAAAATAACACATAAATAACTCGTATTTCATCATCAAATACTCAAGGGATTCATGTATTTTCAATATTTCTAAAACTACTTCAATACAAGTTTCCAAATATCAAAACATACATGTTTATCTCATATATCAACATCAAAGCACAAACTCATCATCCACATCTAACATTTCATCTCTTTCTCTTTATACTCATTCTCATTTTGGGGTTTTTTGGGGTTTTCATGAATATCCCACAAAACCTTTCCATTCATCAAATATCAACTCTAGACCAAGAGTTTACAAGAGAAAAATAACATAAACGAACCATAACTCTAAAGGGTGAGTTTCCATGGTTTCTCATGTTTTGAAAATAGATCCAACATACCCAAAACAAGTTAGAGAGGAAGAAGAAGAGTTAGAAGCAAGAGGTTTACCTCTTCTCAAGCTCTAAGATGAGTCCTAAGGCTCCTTTCTCTTGAAAAGCTCTCTTCTCTCTCTTCTCTTCAAAGTTCTAACCCTAAAATGTGTTTGGGGTTTCTATTTTAAAGAACAGTCGTCGGGTTCTCGCTCAAGCGAGCCCTTTCTCGCTCAGGCGAGAAAATCCCGCCTATTTTAAAAACTCAGATCTGACCCTCTCGCTCAAGCGAGGGATTCTCGCTCAAGCGAGAATCTCACAGTCCCAACAGGCTTCCTCTCGCTCAAGCGAGGGATTCTCGCTCAGGCGAGAATCTCACAGTGTCAATAGCCCCAGTTTGCCATTTCTCGCCCAGGCGAGGCAATTCTCGCTCAGGCGAGAATCTTCCAGTATAGCCCAGGATTTCACCCTCCCAGGTGATCCTTTCTCGCTCAGGCGAGAATCTCTCGCTCAGGCGAGAATCTCTCGCTCAGGCGAGAATCTCTCGCTCAGGCGAGAATCTCTCGCTCACGCGAGACTTCCAGGACTGATACTATAATTTCAAAGACTAAAATTCAGGGTGTTACATATGCACAATAATGAGAGGATCCTCCCATTAAAGTATTGGCTGAAGAAAAGGAGATATGATTTTTCCTTTCTTAATTGTTGAATATGGTCTCTTTTAAGGCCAAATGAAACATAGTTGCAGCATCTAGCAATTACTGCTTTAATTTATATTGGTTTGTACTATTACAGTCATGTAATTGTATTGGTTTAAATTATTGTATTATCAATTGATTTCTTTAATTCTATATATCAAAAGTTGTAACAAAACCAATTTTTAAACTTGTGTAATTAGGGTAGAAATACATTGATATTGTTACTTATTTATTTGAGAAGGTATTTGGGCCGGACAAAATTGGGTAATCATAGCTGCCCCTCTTTACTTGTTGTTTGTGTGACAGCATACAAACTGAGGTTTGAGTGTTGTTGCGATAAACAACTAGTAAAGAAATGAGTACTAATTTTGACGAGGCATAATAAACCTTTCTGTTGAAGAAGCGAGGATGAGGTATAACAATCTTTGTTTGAGGTTGTTTTTGAAAAAAGTTAGGCACGAAACCTAGAAAGAATGACTTTGAGGTCGTCAAGCACGGTGTCCTCGAAGGTATGGATTGAGGTCGTCAGGAACGGGGTCCTCAATCTTATAATTTTGAGGTCGTCAAACACGGGAATACTCAAAATTATGGATTTTATAAAACAGTCAGGCGCGAAGCCTAAAAAGAATGATTTCGAGGTCGTCAAGCACGGGGTCCTCGAAGGCATAGATTGAGGTCGTCAAGCACGGGGGTTTCATTCTTATAATTTTGAGGTCGTCAAGCACGGGGGTCCTCAAAATTATAGATTTTATAAAATAGTTAGGCACTAGGCCTAGAAATAATGACTTCGAGGTCATCAAGCACGAGGCCCTCGAAGGCATAGATTGAGGTCGTCAAGCACGGGGTCCTCAATCTTGTAATTTTGAGGTCGTCAGGCACGTGAGTCCTCAAAATTATAGCTTTTATAAAATAGTCAGGCACTAGGCCAGTAAATAATGACTTCGAGGTCGTCAAGAACGGGATCCTCGAAGGCATAGATTGAGGTCGTCAACCACTGGGGTCCTCAATCTTATAATTCTGAGGTCGTCAAGCATGAGGCCCTCAAAATTATGGATTTTATTAAATAATCAGGCACCGTTCCTGCAAGTTTAGTTTCACGTCGAGGTACATGACCCGGAAAGTTAAGTTTCACGTCGAGGTACATGACCTGGAAAGTTAAGTTTCACGTCGAGGTACAGGACCCGGAAATTTTAGTTTCACGTTGAAGTACAGGACCTGGAAAGTTAAGTTTCACGTCGAGGTACATGACCCATAAAGTTAAGTTTCACGTCGAGGTACAGGACCCGGAAAGTTAAGTTCCACGTCGAGGTACAGGACCCGGAAAGTTTAGTTTCACGTCGAGGTACAGGACCTAGAAAGTTTAGTTTCATGTTGAGGTACAGGACCCGGAAATTTAAGTGTCACGTCGAGGTACAGGACCCGGAAAGTTAAGTTTCATGTCGAGGTATAGGACCCAGAAAGTATGAATATTGCATCGAAGTACAGGACCCGAAAAGTTTGAATTTTGATGAATTTAAAGTAATAAGTGAGTGTTTGAAAGTATGTTATGTGTGATGTATGTAATGATGTCATGCATGAGTTATGAATGTAATTTTAATGAAATGAAAGGTGAGAATTATGCATCAATGTTCTTGTGCTCTCAAGAATTGTCTATGATATGTGAACTTTTTGAGCTTGACTAAAATGAACCCATTTTGTTGACAAAGATAATCCTCCTGATGATTTATTGCCCCAATGTTGTATTGAGAGGAACAATTAATCCTAATAATACTGTCCCAATATAAGTTGTTTGGAACTTCACCCTCAGGACGTGGGAGTGTGATTCATTTTTTTCCCCGGAGAAAATAATTGTATTGCCCAGTTTGCTTAAACTAGAATGGCCATTTGCATAAGGGTATTCCTTTACTTTCCCTAATTTTTGCCCAGAATACCTGATATATGTATCTGTCGGGAATTCTCTCTTTTGTAATGATACTAAATCGCCTTTTCAGGTTTTCGACTTAGTATCGCTCCCCTTTTCCTAGGTCGCCCTTGCGGGTTTTCAACCTAACACTCTTTTTGTTTTGTTTTTTTGTTGTTTTCTTGATTTTGAACACCTTTATGTATATTTGCCCCAAATTTGGGTTTCATTAAACTGTTCAATTAGAGAAAATGGGACCCACCCCCAAAAACTACCCCAGTATGAGATGTTGGGGGTTATCCTTCTATTCAAGTTATTTTGATATGCTTTAATTTCAAAGGAATTCCGCTAGAATCATTCTAAAAACTGCCCCAGTATGGGTGACTACCTCCTCTCCTTTGATGTAGTGATCTTTATTTCATGCATAAATCTTTTAAAAAGAAATACTAAAACAATGATCATACAAACTTGGCTAGTGTTTGGGCTATGAGTGGTGATGGAAGAATTGAATATGAAATTGAAATTGGATTTGGGTTTTAAGTATTGATGTGATGATGGTGATGGTGATTTTTTAAGAGTGAATGTATTTCATGCACTAAACGTGAGATATATTTTTTTATCAAAAATTAAATTTAGTGGAGTCAGCGATTTTTTTTTATCATGGTGTGAGTGTTTAAGAAAATAGATTCTCAACAAGGTCTTTTTTAGTTTTTATCGTGGTCTGGCTAAAGGTTTCCAAGAAAAGGATATAAGGCTCAAATATGTGTTTCCCACACCCATTTCTCCTCCATCTCCTCCCCTTGTCCTATTTTCAATAGTTTTCCATCATGACATTCAATTATTTAGGATTCTATTTGATATTTGTAATGTAATAGGTCAATGTTGTAACATAACCCGATAGAATCTGAAAATTTCTTTTGTTGGTCTTTAACAATGTATTTCATCTGCCTTAACTTTTGCCTGAGATATTGAAGACTCTCAGCAGGCTTTTATTTTGTGTAATTCATTTTTCACTTTTGACCAATGAATCATTTTGTTTGACTTGAATTTGATTTTTATCCTTCGGGTCAGATTGGGTAAATGGTGTGTGAAAAATTTGTTCATTTCCTAATAATTGAATGTCAAGGAAAACACATGGAAAAAAAACTACCTTCCCTGGGATATTGATAATTTAAGGATCGATCACAAAAAACACTCCGTTCATAATATCTAGGCTCAAATGGGGTGACTAGGGATATCTTCTTAGTGTTTGGGAATTACCAAGGAAGCCTTGCGTCATTGGAAAAATGTACCTAAGGATTCACTCCAGTTTAGAATTATATTTGCATCATCCTCCATTTTTTATTATAATATCTCACTTTAATGCATGAATTTATTTTTTTGAGTGAATATGGTTTATGGAGATGGAATATGAGGTGTTAAATTTGCATGACCAATGTGCTAGTATATACTTGTTAAAAAAACCGGCAATATGAAATAATTTTTCATAAGAATGAAACATGAGATCCTTTATTTTGCAACCCTAAAGCCCTGGGTGGAGCCAAAAGGGTATACTACAATATAATTCAAGAAATAACATTTTGTTGGGGTACGTTGCTCATGAATGGATTTTGCTTCGGTTCATTCTCAGATCAAAACATTTCCTTGAAACTTGACCAACCCTTGATTAACCAGGTCGCACACCTTGCCCTTTAATTGATTGCAATCTTCCATCTGATGTCCTGATGTCCCTCCATGATACACACAACAAGCATTCAGGTTGAAACCATTTGGATATGGAGGCACCACCTCCTTAAAGGGGAGGATAGTTAACAAACTCCTCTGAACAAGTTATGGCAGCAACTCAGAGTAGGACATGGGAATTGCATCATAATGACTTTTTCTCTTCCGCTTTCGAGATTTTCCTTTTTGACTTTGAGTAGTAGGATAATATTGTTGGGTATGGTGATATGATTGACGTTGGTTTAAAGTTTCAATGAATGATGCATCACCTTCCATCCTTTCATCTGCAGCGTAATCTCGGGTTATGTGTTGAGTTGGATCCTTAAGACTTTTACCACTTCTCAGACGACTTTCTATTTTTTCACCAATGGTCATCAATTGACGAAATCCCTGAGATACACATCCCAACATCATACCATAGAATGGTGGCTGGAGAGTGTCTATGAACATTGAAACACTATCTTCATTAGATAGTTTGGGCTTCACCTGAGCGACCACTTCTACCCATCTTTGGACATACATACTGAAAGTTTCATCCTCTCTCTTGATCATAGTTTTTAGTTGTGTCCTACCAGGAGCTATATCAATGTTGTGATTGTAATGTTTGACAAAGGCAACACATAAATCCTTGAAACAATGAACTTGTGAACGTTCAAGAAACAAGTACCAAGTGGTGGCAGCTCAAGTTAGACTTTCTTGATAGACATGGATCAACAACTTGTCGTCTCTGATATAGGGAGTCATTTTTCCAGTATACATAGTAAGATGTTCTTTGGGACAAGACGTCCCTTGATACTTGTCGAACTCTGGTACTTTGAACTTTGGTGGCACAACCAAATCGGAGACTAAGCATATGTCACTGACGTCCTTCAAACCATATGAATTGGCTTCTTCAATGGCTCTGATTCTTTTCTCTATGGCCTTTATTTCCTCTCGATCTTGGGGAGTGGTTGAGTGGCTATAGTTTTCTTGGCCAACTGGGATCTCCATATGAAGAGCAAAATCAGAAACCAGTTTCTCAGGAAGGTATATCAATCTGGGCAACTGATTTATTTCCTCTTTCTAGGTCACTGTAGTCAGGTCCAATAATATAACCTTTAAAAGTCAAATTTTTAACCCATGAGCGCCCTTAACATTTGATCATGAAATGCATGTTACATGTTTGGATATGAAGTGTATGAGTGAATGAGATGATGGTGCATGAATGATGTATGTATGTTTTTGTTTAATCTTTGAAATGAACTTGTTTTTTCGAATGAGGTATGATGTATGCAATTTTGTGGTGTGATGATGTATGGAATGCGATGTTTGAATAACTTATGTTTTTTTTTTTAGGTACATGAATGTATGCATAAGTGAATGAATGATTGATTGATGAAATTTTTATTTTTCCTTCTTTTTTTTGATTTTCTGAATGTAAGCATGAATGATATTTTTTATTTTTGCCTAATTATATGAATGGATGAATGATGTATTTTTTTTGAATATTCGAATATGTGTTTTTTTTAATATTTGAATGAATGTATGTATGAATAAATGGTGTGAATGATCATGATGCAAGCAAACTAAGCGATATAGCCTGTTAGGGGTAAAAATGAGATTTCACCCTCTTGGTTTTGTACCCTTTTGGTTGGCATGATGATTACGGTATGGAGTTAAAGAGAATAACTCCATATTTGTTGATGTGAGAAAATTGTCCCTAGGGCATTGGGGGACCATCGATGGGTACATGATAAATAAAAATTGTCCCTAGGGCTTTGAGGCCCATCGATGGGTAAATGATGAATAAAAATTGTCCATAGGGCCCTGAGGCCCATCGATGGGTAAACGATGAATAAAAATTGTCCCTAGGGCCCTGAGGCCCATCGATGGGTACATGCTGAGTAAAAATTGTCCCTAGGGTTTTGAGGCCCATCGATGGGTACATGAGGAATAAAAATTGTCCTTATGGCCTTGAGGCCCATCGATGGGTGCATTATAAAAAATGAAGTAAATTTCTCTGAAATTAATTTTGGGATGACATTATGATGTGCATGAATGCAAATGGAAAGTGGATTATGTTTTTCTTCCCGTGTCTTAAAAACAAGGTACACATATGGGGTTTTGGATATTCTAAAGGTCACGACCCTAAGGCGAAGTACTAGTTCTGTTTAAAGTGGACTCGGTAAAAGTTTTTTCTAAAGGTCACCAGATTGCTTCTCATCTTTAAAAGAAAGGAAACCATATGCCATAGGTTAGTTACGAGAAGAGACTAGCTCCTCAGGCGGTTAACTTATGACATATGGGAACAATCTGATTGGTTTATCTTGCCAATATCAGATATGACACAAGGCCACTTACCGACAAGGCAGATATCCCCCTATTTGGCACCTAATCTCTAACACCCGGGGTCTAGGGCATATGTGTGTGAGTCAAGTGTACAAAGTTGGTGTGTGGGGAAGCACGTAACTCAAAAATAAATTCACCCCCAAAAGCTACACAACAAACAAGTGAGAATGCCCAAGATAACCAATTAAATTAAAAACAATGAATAAACAGATAAATAATGATGTAAGTACTAGTGCAAGAAATAGAAAAAACAAAAAAAGGGTATATATACAAAAATGCATGCAAAAAATATTATTGGGCCTGACTCTCTAAAAAAAGTCCCCAGTGGAGTCGCTAGTTGTTGCGCCCGGATTTTCGGCCACGCGACCTCTTGAGGAGTCGCCACCATGTCTTTTAAGGTTAAAACGTGGAAAACTCGAATTGAGCCCGAATTGGATAAAAATTGGTCTTTTATACTAGAGTTATGAGTTCGGGAGTCGATTACGGATCGGGGAAGGTATTAGCACCCCGTCCGCCCGTTATTAAACGGTACACTAACTAATTGCATGCTTTTAATTTACCCTTACTTTATTTCTAAAATTTATTAAACAAAATATTTATTTTTTATTTTTGTGTTTGACAAGAGTTTATCTTACTCCTACGTATCCCTAAGTGCAATAGAGAAATCAAGACTACGTAGTTCTTTATAAGATCGTTTGTTGGTTTGGTTTGATTAAAAATTGTTTGATTGAGAGTTATTAAAAAAATGGTTTGAGTTTAATTGAGGTGAGACTAATAGACGACGAGTCAACATTGATTGCTTACCCTCTTCTCACTTTGATAAATAGCAGAAGCAGTACAAGTGATCGCGGCTGGTTCACGGCTCGAAGTGAGAAGAAAGATGCAATACGAGTTGTAACCTCGCTATTGAATCTCAAAAAACATTTTTATGTAACTTATACATTTTTAAAGAGGAACTTTATGAATAAAAGGTTATTAATTATTTTATTACTTCGATTAATAGCAGAAGCAGTACAAGTGACCGCGACCGGTTCTTGGCTCGAAGTAATAGGTAAGGCACTATACATATCATAACTTCAACTATTAAATTCCTTAAGAAAACTAGTTTTAATTATTGGATTTTAAGACATTTTTCATTCTATGTGGAGTCCAAACAAATATTTAGAATGTTAAATATACCTAAGTCACACGCGTCAATTTACAATTAAATAGAATCTAAATCACATATCTTAATTTACAATTAACAAAACTATGTATATTGTCGCAAATGTTAAAGGTATCATAACTGTTCTACCTATGCTCTTAATTTACACTTGTTAAAAGAAAATTTACAAGAACCATGTCTTTTTCGTTTCTAAATTTTTTATGAACTAGATATATGTATTAGATTTATTGGTTGGGGTTGCATTTAGGGATATGAATTGTTTGAAAAATCAAGTTTAGTTGTAATGATAAAATTCTTTGTCAGTTTAGGGTGTTTGTGGGATTTGAAATTATTATATGAAAAATATTTTGACTGTGAATTAATATGAACATAAAAGCAAGATTTAGTTTCAAGAATTAGGATGCAGAATACTATTATTTTATTTCATTTGTTGTGATTGCAATTCCATGAGTCGTGAATCAGAAATTTATTTGTTTTATTCTTAGGGATGTATGAGATTGCTTAATAATATTTAGGTGTCCAAAGAAATGCAAGTATTAATATGGTGAACACATGCTTATTACGAATATGACAATAAGTATGTACGGATGTTCAGATGTTAACACACATTGTATATAAAACATAAGGAATTTAGTAAATCGTAATTACAATAATGCAAGAACATCCTAACAGTGCATTGGTTAACCTCTTTGAACTCACAATTGTATATCTCTACTTTTCCTTGTCTTCTCTAGTCCTCTTCCTGCTTCTCTGATTCTGCTCTACCTTTGCTTTTTACCTGTGTTATTTGGTTGATTTCTGTGTATGATATCTGTAAGTTACTATTGTTCTATATATGGGTTATAATGTTGCCAATATCTCTTTTTGTCAAATTCCTCCTCCTTTTTCGTAGTGATTGGATTCCTTTCCATATTTGTAATTCATTTTCTTAATTTCCAATGAATACTTTAATGCCCCATCTTTATGCTATGATTTTCTTTCCAATTTTCATTCTAACTTCCTTATTGAGATCATCCTTTTTATGCTTATGATTATTGCCCATTATTGCTGATTATTTTCTTTCCCTTTTAGTGGCCAAATGCTCTACTCGTAGCTAGAAAGGGAGGCATATGCACAATAATGAGAGGATCCTCCCATTAAAGTATTGGCTAAAGAAAAGGAGAGATGTTTTTTTCCTTTCTTAAATGTTGAATATGGTCTCTTTTAAGGCCAAATGAAACATAGTTGCAACATGTAGCAATTACTGCTTTAATTTATATTGGTTTGTACTATTACAGTCCTGTAATTGTATTGGTTTAATTATTGTATTATCAATTGATTTCTTTAATTCTATATATCAAAAGTTGTAACAAAACCAATTTTTAAACTTTTGTAATTGGGGTAGAAATATATTGATATTGTTACTTATTTATTTGAGAAGGTATCTGGGCCGGACAAAATTGGGTACTCACAGTGTCGAATCTTCACAAAGTGTTTCCTGTGTCTCAGTTGAGAAAATATGTTGGGGATCCATCTCATGTGGTTGAGTCTGATCAGATAGAGTTGAAGGATAACTTGACTTTTACGACATTGCCAGTGAGAATCTTGGATACCAATATCAAAATATTGAGAGGCAAAGAAATTTCCTTGGTGAAAGTATTATGGAGCCAAGTGGATGAGGGCGATGCGATTTGGGAAGTGGAACGTGATATGAGGGAGAATTACCCTCATTTGTTCGAATCGAGGTATGTTTAATTTTTGAGGACAAATATTCTTATAAAAGGGGGAGGATTGTAACCCCCGAATTTTATTTTCCTAAGTGTTGTGAAAATTCTGAGGTAAACTGGGTGATTCTCGCTTGAGCGAGAGGGCGCGAGAGGCCTAGTATCTGCTCCCAGGATTTCCTGGGATTCTCGCTTGGGCGAGATTTGGCTCGCCTGGGCGAGGGAGAGTGTGTTGACACTGAAGGATCCTCGCTTGAGCGAGAGCGTCAGATCTGAAATTTTAAAAAGTGCGGGATTTTCTCGCTTGACGAGAATGGGCTCGCTTGAGCGAGAACCCGACGATTACACTTTAAAATAGAAACCCTCAAATACTTTTAGGGTTAGAACTTGAGAGAAGAGAGAAGGAGGTGATTTTAAGAGTAAGAACTTGTGGGAATCATCTAGAAGCTTGAGAAGAGGTAAATCTCTTGATTCTAACTCTCTTTCTCCCTTTCAAACTCGTTTTGGGTATATGGGATCTCTTCTCAAAAACGTGAGAAACCATGGAAACTCATCCTTAAGAGTTATGGTTCGTTTTATGTTGTTTTTCTCTTGTAAACTCTTGGTTTAGAGTTGATATTTGATGAATGGAAAGGTTTTGTGGGTTGATTCATGAAAACCCTAAAACCCCAAAATGAGAATATGAGTAAAGAGGGAAATGGGTGAAATGTTAACGGTAGAATATGATTATATGTTCTAATGTTGAATATATGATGAATATGTATGTTCTAGATGTTTGGAAAATCTTGATGAAAGTAGTTTTAGAAACATTGAAAATGTGTAAATCTCTTGTATGATTAAAGATGAAATATGAGTTGTTTATGTGTTATTTTGAATAAATGACAGACATTGTTGGTATGTGGTGAGAATGAGGAAAAATCCTAAAGTTGGAGGTGGTGTCGGAGGAACTTGCAAAGTTACCAAGGACCAAACCCAACACTCACCAAGGTAAGGATAAGTCTTTAATTAGCATATCGTATTGAGAGAATGTGTGAAATTTTTGTTTATGTATTGATGGTGTATCAATGAAAAGAAAACATATTTTTAGCTGACCATGATTGGTTTGCAACTTTGGCTCAAGTTATGTAGCAAGTTTTGGCTCAAGCAATGTAGCAAAACTTTGGCTCAAGTTATGTAGCAAGCTTTGGCTCAAGCAATGTAGCAAACTTTGGCTCAAGTTATGTAGCAAGCTTTGGCACAAGCAATGTAGCAAACTTTGGCTCAAGTTATGTAGCGAAACTTTGGCTCAAGTTAGGTAGCAATCTTTGGCTCAAGCGATGTAGCGATAATTTGGCTCAAGTTATGTAGCGAAACTTTGGCTCAAGTTTTGTAGCAAGCTTTGGCTCAAGCAATGTAGCAAACTATGGCTCAAGTTTTGTAGAAAGCTTTGGCTCAAGCGATGTAGCAAACCTTTTGCTCAAGTTATGTAGCGAAAATGAATTTTAAATATGGTTTACTAACCCCGTTGTAAATGTGGATTATCTTATAATGATAATTATTGAATGAATGACTTACTCCTTTGTATGTTGTGCATTTGTCGTTGATAATCCTGTTGCAGGTAAACAGGGTTGTTGAGGATGTGTGGTTTGATTCCTTAGGAGCTTAGAACTTGGATTCCTCTATTTTGGAGGTAACGATGGAAACTTGTAAAGTTACCCAAAACCGATCCCAACACTCACCAAGGTAAACGGATGCGGTGGGAATGCTTGATTTAAAAGCTGTAGGAGTTTTAATAATCAAGATTTCTTGTTCTGTGGACTGTTGTGTATTAATTGAATATTTGTTGATTTTGATTGTAACTATGGATACATTAATTTTGTAACCCCTCGACTTGACATATGATGAACCCTAATATATATGAATATATGTGAATTATGTTTTTCTGCAATTAAGGGTAGTCAAGGTATAAAACTGAAATTGTATGTTTAGAGACTTGTAAAGTTACCCAAAACCGATCCCAACACTCACCAAGGTAAACGGATGCGGTAGGAATGCTTGATTTAAAAGCTGTAGGAGTTTTAATAATAAAGATTTCTTGTTCTGTGGACTGTTGTGTATTAATTGAATATTTGTTGATTTTGATTGTAACTATGGGTACATTAATTTTGTAACCCCTCGACTTGACATATGATGAACCCTAATATATATAAATATATGTGAATTATGTTTTTCTGCAATTAAGGGTAGTCAAGGTATAAAACTGAAATTGTATGTTTATAGTTATTAGATAACTAAAGAAATGGATGATTTGAAGATTAAAAGGAATGTATGTATGATATAACATGGGGAAATCGAGCATAAAGGATTAAAATAAATGAAAAATTTTCAAGGGTAGAATTTGGGTCCTTACACTTAGTAAATTAGTTCTCTTGCACATAATCGCTTAGTTTATGTGAATCTGTAAATGCTCTATGTTTATGCTGATTTTGCTTAGGTTGAAGCTAAAACATTAGAGTAGTGAACATATTAGGAATTCAATGTGTAGAATCTGAAATTGATGCTTTGATTCGTGTGACTTTGTTAACTGTTTGTTGCTTATACCAATTTCACTTAGAAGTTTAGCAATTTGACTATGAGTTGATCATCGCTTAGTTAATCGACTCTCAACAAAGGAACACTGAGAATCTGATTTTGATGTTTTGTAACAAAGGATTGAGTTGTGAACAAATAAACCAAAGGGATTTAGCCTCTTTATTGTTTTGCTTGTTACTGTTTCGTTCTGTTTTAGCTTTAGTTTCATACCATGACAACCACTAAAACCCCCTTTGTGTGTGTGCGTGTAAGGTGTTACCAATGTGTGAAAGATAATCTTTGGGAAATGACCTATGAGTCATTTCCTAGTACTATACTTAATTGTTTTATTATTTGCATCAGGTACGACCTCGATCACATGTCCAACAACATTTTCGAATTTTACACAGTGTAATCGGTTTGTAATTGAGTAATCGATTACTCAAGTGTTCTGTTTCACAGATTTGAAAAATGCTTTAGTGTAATCTGTTACAGCTTTTTGAGTAATGGATTACCCTGTTTACTTAAAATGGTAATCTGTTACTTCAAGGACAGTAACTTGTTATGTGCCGTTGGAGGATGGATAACTCTTTTCTCACTCATGTAACATGTTGCTCAAGTATAGTAACCCATTACATGTTGTTTTTGAAAATTATTTTTATTCACACTTAGAATTTTACGTTTTTCTTGAAAACATTTTTTAGCATTATTAACTAAAGTAATAAAGGAGTTTTAGGATAGATGTACCTAAAAGACTTAGATTCTAAATCTTTGAAGCTTTGTCTTCTTTAGTCTTGATAGGTCTTCTTTCTTTCTTCTTTTTGGTGATGTTGGTGTCTTCATCAAAACCGTGCCAAGGTCAGGAGCAAAATCTTCTTCACAATCTCCCCCTTTTTGATGATGACAAACCAATATCTTCTTGAAGGTGTAGTTTTTTGAGAGTAGCATACTTGATGATATATCTTGACTTGTCTTGAGTATGCTCCCCTATCTTCTATGCTCCCCCATTATTTTGTAGTTATGTGCCTGGAAGATTTATGCATAAAATACACTTCTCCCAACTTTTCTCCCCCTTTTGACTTCATCAAAAAGAAGAAAATCCAAGAATCCAACACAATAGACAATATATAGAGCATAGCATACAAGTTCTTCGATGTAGCATATGAAATTTTTGCATAATGAAACAAAATTATAGTATGTAACCATAATTATAACATGTATGAAACAAAAGCATAAATCATTTGCATACAACCGCAATAAACTAGATGTTCATACATAATATCTAAAATAAGAAATAAAAGAAAATAACCACACAAGTTCAAATCCAGACAGAAATTATCATAGCCAAAATAATCATTACAAACAGAAACTTAGACAAAGAATCTAAGACTCAGGCTCAGAACTATCTTCATCGATATTCATGCTGCTTAGCCGTGACGAAAGACGATAGCATCCATCCTTGTAGTGATGTAGCCTCAAAGAGAAACCAATTCATCCATGATCATCTGATTAGAAGGCATTGTAGCAGATGAGGAAGATAGAGCTTGAACCTTAGGCTGGTCAGGTATGGTAGGTTATGGTTGTTCGGTAGGAGAAGTCGGTCGGTCGGTGCGATGCCTATAGGCTCGACGAGTAACAGGATCTAAATAAAATCCCATATTGTGGACAACCTCTATATCAATCTTGCTTTCGCGAAGATTGAGGGCCACTTTTGTCTCACCATCAAGAGATACGCCGGAGTGCTCAAGAATCTTTGTAATGAAGATAACATAAGGCAACGGACTTTGTGAGCCGGGAACATGCCAAATTTGCTTCATACTCATCTGAGTCCAATTTATATTGATGTTATACTTAATAGCATACATCAATTGGAGCTCTATGTCACTAATTTGCGAATGATTTGAAAATTTCGGCAAAATGACATAGCTCAGAAAATAGTGGAGCAAACTCTCTTCCAACTTGAGATATCCAGCAGAGTGGATATCTCTGTTCTTAACAGTTTCACTGTAGCCTTGTTGCTTTCGCTGTTCTATTTCCTCCTTAGAGATTCTACATAGAGAAAGATAGAATCCCTTGTGATCGTAATCATCACATTCACAAACTAGGCCGAAACCACTAATGTCACCTTGCATCGGTATATCACAGCATATTGAACTGAAGGTTTTGGTATCCAAAACTATATCTTTTTCCCTTAACATGGGAAGTCATAAGATTCTTCATAAATTTCATATTTCAGTAAAATACGCGAACAAGCTCGGGATAAATATCGTTCGCTTCACAGCAAAAATCAAAATTTTTTTGTTGCCGCAATAAGTAAGGAAATAGAAAGTCTTCAAACTCAAAGTTTCCGACATTATCGTATTTTGGAGTGAAAATTTGGCGTCCATGGAAATGTTATTCGAAAACCTTCCTTTGGTCATCATTGGAAAGAAGTCTCGTCAAGTTCAATGGGTTGGACTTTGAAGTAGATCCTCCTTGCTTAGATTTAGACCCACTAGTTCTTGGACTCTTGGTTTTTGAAGAAGAAGCCATTGTTGGATTTTGAAGGTTTAGGTTTAGGTTTTGGAAAATTTGGGGGTTTTGGATTGAAGCCACAAATCACGAAAATGAAGGTGTAGAAGTGTTTAGAAATGAAAATGTGATATGATTTGCAACAAAAATCAATCAAAACGGTGCAAAAATGGAGTTTTTAGATATTTAGGGGGTTTTAGCCACGAGTTACAAGAGAGAGAAAGTGAAGAGCTTTCTGAAATGGTGTGACAGTTTATATAGAAACTGCACAGAGTAATCGATTACATGCATTGAGTAATCGATTACTCAACTTCAAAATTTGAAATTTAGCACACAAGATCTCTTAGTAATCGATTACACCATTACAATAATCGATTATTGTAACTTGATGTTTCCCTACGGATGCTGAAAATGGTTTTTGACTCTAAAAACTTGAAATTTAATGCATAATAAACATATTTTAAGAACAAGTAGGCATAAGATACAAACAATGAAGCATACATATAAACATATGAACATGTTAGGACAAGTAAGTTTCATCGAGAATGCCTAATTCTCGTCTAATTTTATAAAAAGGTTCCTTTGCTAAAGGTATAATGAATATGTCCACTAGTTGGTTGTGAGTATCTATGAACACATCCTTCTTTTGATCATGGTCCCTAAGGAAGTGATGTCTTATATCAATATCTTTGCTTCTTGAGTACATAATCGGATTCTTAGTAAGATTAATAGCACTAATATTGTCACACTTCAAAGGTGTGCAGCCTAAGTTCAAGCCATAATTTCGTAATTGTTGTTTAAGCCACAACACTTGGGCACAACAACTACCGGCTGTTATGTATTCTGCTTCGGAGGTGCTTAAGGCAACACAAGCTTGTTTCTTGCAAGACCAAGAAACTAAAGCATTTCCTAGAATGTGACAAGTACCACTTGTACTTTTTCTCTCATATTTGCATCCTGCAAAATCTGAATCCGAGAAGCCAACCAAATCGCATACGCTTCCTTTTGGATACCACAATCCAACATTAGTTGTGCCTTTGAGATACTTCATGATTCTCTTAACGACAACTAGATGTGATTCTTTAGGTTTAGACTGATAACACGCACATAGGCATACACTAAACATAATATATGGTATACTACAGTAAGATAAAGAAGGGATCCGATCATACCTCGATACTTAGATATTTTAATACATTTTCCTGCTTCATATGCATCAATATAGGTACTTGATCCCATAGGAGTAGCAATCGGCTTGCAGTCATCCATCTCGAATCTTTTCAACAAATCTTTGCAATATTTGGACTAACTAACAAAGATGCCAGCGCTAAGTTGCTTAATTAGGAGTCAAAGGAAGTAGTTTAACTTTCCCATCATAGACATCTCAAATTCTCCTTGCATCATATTGCCAAATTCACTATACAAACTTTCATTAGTATAACCGACAATAATATCATCTACATAGATTTGAACAAGGAGAGTGTGATGATTTATTTTCTTAATAAAAAGTGTAGTGTCGACCTTTCCTTTAGAAAATCCTTTTTCAGCTAAAAAGTTTGTTAGACGTTCATACCAGGCACGTGGAGCTTGCTTTAAGCCATAGAGGGCTTTCTTTAACTTGTATACATGAGAGGGATGTTTGTAGTCCTCAAAACCAGGAGGTTGATCTACAAATACTTCCTCTTGTATATACCCGTTAAGGAACACACTCTTTACGTCCATTTGGTAAAGATGAAAGTTCAAAGAACATGCATATGCAAGCAGTAATCTAATAGCTTCAAGTCTAGCAACCAGAGCGAAGGTTTCATCAAAGTCTATACCTTCCTCTTGGTTGTATCCTTGGGCTACTAGCCTAGCCTTGTTTCTAATGATGATGCCATTTTCATCTAAATTATTTCGGAACACCCAACGAGTTCCTATTACATGCCTATTCTTAGGTCTAGGAACAAGTTCCCAAACTTCGTTTCTCTCAAACTGGTTAAATTCTTCTTGCATAGCAAGATTCCAGTGTTCATCCTCGATTGCTTCATCAATCTTGGTGGTTCTATCTGAGAGACGAAGTCCATATTTAGACATGCATCTTCTAGCATTAAGCGGGTAGTGATACCCTTACTTATGTCGACGATGATGTTGTCTATAGGGTGATCTCGATGATTTCTCCACTTTTTAGGTAAATCAGAGTGAATATGCTCTTCTTGAAAGGATGGATTATCATCCACTTCCACATGCTCTGCATTAGGTGTAGTTTCAATAATAGCATTTTCATTAAAAGTGGAACTTGGCAAGTCCTCTTCATCAAGAGTTAAACTTTTCTTGGAAACCCATAACTATTCCCATGTCCTAATTAAATGGGGGACATTAATATGAATTATGTTTTTCTGCTTTATTGATGTGTCTCTGAATACTGCATGATAAAATAATCAAGGTTACCAATGTAAAGTACTTTGGGTTACCAATTATAAGATATAAGGAAAATATATGTTTGCATGAGTTAAAATAAGAAAAAATTTCAAGGGTAGAAATTTGGGTCCTTACACAACCTTCCTCATCTACTGCCATGCCTTCTAATTAGATGATAATGGATGAGTTGTTTTCGCTTCGAGGCTACATCACTAAACGAATAGATGCTCTTGATGCTCAAAATCAACAAATCCAATATGAACTTCATCGTCTCTCTTCTAAGCTGAGTAGCATGGACATTTATGAAGACAACTCCGAGCCTGAATCTAAGTTTATCTTTGTGTCTAGGTTTTTCTGTTTGTGTTGTTGCGTGTTTTTGAACAATTTGTTGTTTCTATTCATGTGTTTGAACATCATTTACTGCTTTATTATGAAAAGTTATTTTATGATGATCTTCATGAATGCCATCATAATAATGTATGCTATATCGATATATATTGTGTTGGATTCTTGGCTTTTCTTCTTTTTGATGAAGTCAAAAGGGGGAGAAAAGATGGGAGAAGTGTATTTTCTGTCAAAATCATTTCAGGCACATAACTCCAAATGAAAGGGGGAGCATACAAAATAGAAGGAGCATACTCAAGACAAGTCACGAATATCACAAAGTATGCCGCTCTCAGAAAACTACATTGTCAAGATGATATTGGTTTGTCATAATCAAAAAGGGGGAGATTGTGAAGAAGATCTTTGCTCCTAACCTTGGCACAGTTTTGATGAAGACACCAACATCACCAAAAAGAAGAAAGGAAGAATACTTATGAAGACAAAGAAGATTAAGCTTAAAGACAAAGTAGTCTAAGTCTAAAGAGGTACTTATATCCTATACTCTCGAATATACTTTAGCAGTAATGCTCAAAATATATTTAAAGAAAATTGAAACACATCAAGAATAATCAAAAACATTTTTCAAAAATAGTATGTAACGGGTTACTGAATTTAAGTAACAGGTCACATGTGTGAGAAATGAGTTATCTAACATCCAACTGCTCAGAGTAATCCATTACTGTCTTTGAGTAACAGATTACCAGTTCGAGTAAGGTTGAGTAATCGATTACGCTAAGAAATATTTGAAACCCAGTTGGACAGAACAATTGAGTAATCGATTACTCAAAGTATGTAATCGATTACGCTAAGTAATTTTCGAAAACACTATTGGACAGGAAGTTTGGGTAATCGATTACCCACATGCTGTAATCAATTATTGAGAGTTGTAACATCAGTTTTCAAATTTCAAAGTGAAAGGTTTTCACCGCAAACGAATCTAACACTTCCATAGAGGTGTTATGGTTGATTGGAAAGCCTATATAAAGGCATTAGAACACATAACTCGTACACAACTCATAGAATAACTTTCATACAAATCTTTCAAAAGCACTCACACATTTTCTGAATATTTTTCTGCACTTTTAGCAACTTGCACTCAAACTTTCAAAGTAAATTTTTCTGAGTTGCTTAAGAGTGTTTCTAAGTATTTCAAACTTCTAAAGAGCATTATTACTTAGTATACAAACCCAGAAAACTTCTGATCTCAGTAACTGACTTGGGCACCGCCCATTCCATCACTGCCCCGACCTTAGAAGGGTCTACTGCCACTCCTTCCAGGGATATCACATGTCCAAGAAAGTTCACCGATTCCAACCAGAAATCACAATTTGACAACTTCGCATACAACCGATTCTTACTCAGAAGATCTAGAACAATTCTCAGGTGTTGCGCATGTTCCTCTCGATTCTTGGAGTAAACAATAATGTCATCAATACATACCACTACGAATGATTCCAAATACGGATGAAAAATCCGATTCATGTAGTCGGTAAATATTGCTAGGGCATTCGTCACACCAAAGGGCATCACCAAATACTCAAAGTGCCCATACCTCGTCCTAAAAGCAGCCTTAGGAATATCCTCCGACTTAACTCGAAGTTGATGATAACCTGACCGAAGGTCAATCTTTGAAAATATCACCGCTCCTCTCAACTGATCCATCAAGTCATCAATCCTAAGTAATGGATACTTGTTCTTGATGGTTACCTTGTTCAACTGTCTATAATCGGTGCACAACCTCATACTCCCATATTTCTTCCTGACCAACAAGACCGGTGCACCCCGCAGCGAAACACTAGGGCGAATAAACTTCTTCGCCAACAAGTCTTCAACATGTTTTTTCAACTCAGCCAGCTCTAACGCTGCCATCCTATAAGGAGCTATAGAGATGGGTCCCATTCCCGACACTAAGTCAATGGAGAATTCCACTTCTATGACTGGAGGTAATTTCGGAATATCACTAGGAAACACCTCAGGAAACTCACGAACTATCGGAATATCCTCAACTTTGGGTTTCTCAATACCCTCCAGGGATGCCATCAAAACAAACATGGCTCCTCATTCCTTAAAGGAAGTTCTGAATCCCTTAGCCGACAATGGCTTCATATAACAAGGCTCATCAGAAATCTCACCCAGATCTCCAACCACAACGGTTTTCTCAGCACAATTAAGCATCACATGATTTGCTGATAACCAGTCCATCCCAAGAATTATATCTAACTGGGACAGTGGTAAGAAGATTAAATCCACGGTAAATGTCCTACCGTTTACCACTACCGGACATCGAGACATAAACGTCGATACCACCACAGACACACTAGTTGGGTTGGATATGACCTAGTCGTAAGGCAAGGACTCTGTGTGCAATTTCAGGCGGTTCAAACATTCAATAGATACAAAGGAGTGTGTCGCTCCCGAATCAAACAACACTAAAAGGGGAATACCTGCCACCATACCATTACCTTTGATTAGGCCATCCACATCTGATGCCTCTGCACCACTCATGGTAAACACTTTTCTAGTGGATCGAGGTCGTTCAGCTCTAACATCATTCACACTCTGTCGTAACTTAGGACAATACCTCTTGATACGCCCACCCTCCTTGCAGTGAAAGCAACTAAGTGTCGTCCCGAGGCACAAATCACTGACATGAGTTCTGCCGCACTTGTTGCAAAAGGACGGAGACTGGGATTGTGATCCTCCTGTCTTCACGTGAGGCCATTGCCCATGCGAACCACTTCCCCAATTTCCAGTAGGTGGGGAGTATGGTTTCCGTTCCTCTTGAAAGACCTTACTCTTCCCCGTTCCATGCCCATAACTCCTTTGAGGCCCAAAGTGCCCAGTATTACCCCAAATTTATAAGTTTCTCTACTCTTAGGAAAGGAAAGTCAAGGTGTTACACTCTCTATTTTCAAATAAATTTTATCTTTATTTACGATGGTTGATTCACAATTGCTTAGAGTACAAGATCAAAATAGATCATCTGTTGTAACACCCTGAATTTATCTTTCTTAAGATGTGGTAACTGTCCTGATGAATGGGATATACTGCCAGATTCTCGCTTGAGCGAGAGGGTCTCGCCCAAGCGAGAGGATCAGAGTTGCTCGAAGGATATTTGTAAGAACCCAAATTCTACCATTGAAATTTTTTCTTTTATTTTAATCCGTCATGCTCAATTTTCCCATGCAACACCAAACATACTTTTCCTTTAACCTCTTAATTCATTCATTTATTCAATTATATAATGACTCTAATCATACAACATCGGTTTCATACCATAATACACCTAGTTGCAGAAAAACATAATTCATATTAATGTCTTCCGGTAACTACCGCATACAACTAGCTATGGGTTTCCAAAATACCCATAGCTACAAATATCCGAAGTTACAACATCCAAAATTACAATTATCCAAGTAGCATTCAATTAGTCATTGTACAAAATAACAAAATAAGGGAATCCAGGTTTTAAGCTCCTAAAGCATCAAACCAAGCATCCTCAACTATCCTGTTTACCTGCAATGGGATTATCAACGGAAAATACACACAAAATACAAAGGAGTAAGTCATTAATAAAATAAATACCATTATAAGATAATCCACATTTTAAATGATTAGTAAACCATTTTTAAATCATTTTTGCTACATCACTTGAGCCAAAGTTTGCTACATCACTTGAGCCAAAGCTTCGCTACATAACTTGAGCTAAAGTATCGCTACATAACTTGAGCCAAAGTATCACTACATAACTTGAGCCAAAGTATCGCTACATAACTTGAGCCAAAGTCGCTAACCAATCATGGTTGGCTAAAAATGTGTTTTATTTTCAATGATACACCATCAATTCATAAACAGTAAATCCACGCAATCTTTATTACAAACATACTCATATATGTTTACAATAAATAAGCAATTCACAACTTTAACATTATTCACAACCAGAAAATCCACACATTTTCCATTTCAATGCGCTAGTTAAAGACTTCTCCTTACCTTGGTGAGTGTTGGGTTTGGTCCTTGGTAACTTTGCAAGATCCACCGACATTGCCTCCAACTTTAGGATCTTTCCTCATTCCAACAATATAACAACAATGTTTGTCATTTATTCAAAATAACACATAAACAACTCATATTGCATCTTTAACCATATAAGAAATTTATACATTTTCAAGGTTTCCAAACTACTTTCATTAAGAGTTTCCAAACATCTAAATCATATATATATATATTCATCTCATATTTCAACATTTAAGCACATACTCATCTTCTACATCTAACATTTTACCCATTTTACTCTTTAACCACATTTTCATTTTAGGGTTTTGGGGTTTTCATGAATCAACCCACAAGCCCTTTCCATTCTTGAAATACCAACTCTAGACCAAAAGTTTACAAGAGAAAAACAACATAAAACGAACCATAACTCAAAAGGATGAGTTTCACTAGTTTCTCACATTTTGAGAAGAGATCCAACAAACCCAAAACAAGTTTCAAAGGGAAGAAGAGAGTTAGAATCAAGAGTTTTACCTCTTCTCAGGCTTCTAGATGATTCTCAAGACTCCTTGCTCTTGAAAATGCTCTCTTCTCTCACTTCTCTCTAGGTTATTCCCTAAAAATGTGTTTGGGGTCCCTTATTTAATGTAACAGTGTCGGGTTCTCGCTCAAGCGAGCCCATTCTCGCTCAGGCGAGAAAATCCCGCCTTTTTAAAATTTCAAATATGACGCTCTTGCTCAAGCGAGGGATTCTCGCTCAGGCGAGGGATTCTCGCTCAAGCGAGAATCTCACAACCTTGACAAGCCCATAATGTCACTTCTCGCCCAGGCGAGGAAACTCTCGCTCAAGCGAGACTCCCAAGGCTGACACTATAATTTAAAGACTTTAAATTTAGCGTCACAATAATTCTTGGGTGTCTCACCTGAGCGAGAGTTGGCTCGCCTGAGCGAGAATGACACTCTCAAGGGTGTGAGAATCTCGCTAGAACGAGAAAGGAGTCGTTTGGGCGAGAGATGTCTCACTTGGGTGAGTGGAAATGGGAGATGCTGAAGGATTCTCGCTTGAGCGAGATTTGGCTCGCCTGGGCGAGGTAGAGGGGTGTGGAGACTGGATCCTCGCTTGAGTAAAAGTGTCATATTTGAGTTTTTAAAATGGGCATGATTTTCTCGCTTAAACGAGAAGAGGCTCGCTTGAGTGAGAACCCGACGCTGGAACTTTAAAATAGAAACCCTCAAACACATTAAGGGTTAGAACTTGAGAGAGAAGAGAGAAGAATGTGATTTTGAGAACAAGGATTTGTCGGAATCAACTAGAAGCTTGAGAAGAGGTAAATCTCTTGATTCTAACTCTCTTTCTCCCTTTCAAAATTGTTTTGGGTGTATGAGATCTCTTCTCAAAATGTGAGAAACCATGGAAAATCTTCCTTTGGAGTTTCTATTCGAAAAATCTTGTTTCTTTTTATTTAGTTTCTCTCTTGTAAAATCTTGGTTTAGAGTTGGTATTCGAAAAACGGAAAGGGTTTGTGGGTTGATTCATGAAAACCCCAAAACCCCCATAATGAAAATGTTGTAAAAGAGGAAAATTGGAGAAATGGTAGATGTAGAAGATGAGTATGTGTTCTAATATAAAATAGAAGATGAATATGTATGTTTTAATGTTTGGAAACTTCTAATGAAAGTAATTTTGGAAACATTGGAAATATGTGAATATCTTATATGTTCGCAAATATAATATCAATTGTGTGTATATTATTGTGAATGAATTACTGACTCTTATTGTTGTTTGGTGGGGATGAGGAAAGATCCTAAGGTTGGAGGAGGTAGCGAAGGAACTTGCAAAGTAACCCAAAACTAAACCCAACACTCACCAAGGTAAGAAGAAGTGTTTAATTGTATATGATGATAAAGAATGCGTGGATTTTCTGAATATCTATGGATTGTGAAGTAATGGGAAGAAAACTTATTTTTTAGCTCCCTTAAGAGGTTGAGGAGTGACTAACTTGCCCTTCGTGGTATTGCCTATTTGTAGCGACGACTGACTTGCTCTTTGTGGTATTGGCTATTCGTAGCAATGACTGAGTTGCCCTTCTTGGTATTGGTTATTCTTAGCAATGACTGACTTGCGCTTCGTGGTATTGGCTATTCGTAGCAATGACTGATTTGCCCTTCTTGGTATTGGCTATTCGTAGCAATGATTGACTTGCCTTTTGTGGTATTGGGTCGTTGAGCAATGATTGACTTGTCCTTTGTGGTATTGGCTCGTTGAGCATGAATGACTTGCCCTTAGTGGTATTGGCTCGTTGAGCAATGACTGACTTGCCCTTAGTGGTATTGGCTCGTTGAGCAATGACTGACTTGCCCATGTGGTATTGGCTATTTATAGCAAATGTCTGACTTGCCCTATGTGGTAAGATAAATGAACCAAGATAAACATAAATGAGCTAGATGATTATGAAAGGGAAGGATGGAGTTACGTATGGGTATGATGAATGGGATAACGATGAGTTCGAGTAAAATGCGGAATGATGAAGATAACAAAGTGAATATATGTTGAATTATTATTTATATGCTACGATATAACTGTTTATCTAACCTTATTGAATGCAGATTATTATATGATTATGTTGAGTTTATGACTTACTCCTTTGTGTTTTCTATGTATTGGTTCATGATAATCCCATTGCAGGTAAATGATGAATTTGGGATGCTTGATTTGGAGCTTTGGGAGCTTTTAAATCTGGATTCCTTTATTTACACTTTTTGTGTCATAACTAACTATATGCGGATTTGAATTTTTGTAATCATGATCATTATATTTTTGGATACTTGTAACCGTGAGTATTATGATTTTGGGAACCCATAACTATTTGTATGTCCTAAGTATTAGGGGACATTAATATGAATTATGTTTTTCTGCATATTGATTGTATGTATGAACATTGTTTGTTAGAATGATCATGAAATAGAGAGAATGACTAAAGAAAAGTCATTGGGTTAAAATTATAAGTCATAAGGAAAAATATATGTGTGAAAGAATTAAAATGAGGAAAAATTTTCAAGGGTAGAAATTGGGTCCTTACATTATGGTATCAGAGCATAGTTAATCCTGCGGCCTAGGGTATGGCCTTACGTGCTTCTTGAAAAAAAAAACCTTTATGTGATTGAATTTTTTTGTTCGTACAAACTGTTGTGTGATTATGTGATCCTTGTCTGGTTAAAAATTTGGCTTACTGACAAGTGAATGAGTACAATTACACATGGCTGGAAGAGGAAGAGCAGCGGGTCAAAATGTTTTGAATGACCTTCTGGCTCAGATGGTGGCTGCACTGCAACATGTGAACGAGAATTTGCAAACTCTGAATCAGAACGCTGCACCAAGCCCGAGTTCGCAACCCCTGGTTCCCCCAGGAACGGACGAGTACCGAGGTTTGAATGAAGTCTGTAGGAGGAATCCTAGTCAGGTCCAAGGCGGATTTGCTCTTGATGTTGCCACTGAATGGGTGCAAGGATTGGAAAGGATCTTCAAGGTCATGAGTTGTTCTAATGCTCAGAATGTGGCGTATGCCACCTATATGCTAGTGAAGGAGGCCGAGAATTGGTGGGAGATAGTCCGGAGACAGATAGAGACCAAGGGACAAATCATCACTTGGGAGGCCTTCAAGGGAGTTTGACCGTGGGGGAATACGTGGCCTAGTTTGAGGAATTGGCCCGGTATTGTCCATATGTCGAACTTGAAGTGGACGGGAGGTCCAAATGTGTCAAGTTCGAGATGGGCCTGAAACTTGAGCTAAAGGTGATGTTTGGTCACCGAGATATTTTTGATTTCCCTACACTAGTAAACAAGTGTAGAATGTATAAAGATGATGTGCGAGTGAGGGACACTATTGCTGGTAAATTGAACTTTTCACAGAACTATGGGCCTCAACGCAACCTTAAGCAATGGAGAGGTAAAGAGAAGGTGGGTGATGACCGACGACCTTATGCCCCACCTAATAGCCATCGCAACCGTGGCTACCAAGGGTGAAGCCTACTGTTGGAGGATTTCAACCCGACTCTTTTCCTATGTGCAGCAAATGTGGGCGGAAGCATGCGAGATCCATTTGTCCTGGCTCTGGGAATGGTTGTTTCCACTGTAAGGAACCGGGGCATATGAAGAGGTTTTGTTCAAGTTTGAATCGGGGAGTTTATGCTGTGAAGGTTGAGAGGCCTAGGACAATAGGAAAAGTGTTCACTATGAGTGGCACAGAGATGTCTGATGTTGACGATTTGATCCAAGGTAAATGTATGGTAGCAGATATTCCTCTTTTAGGTTGTTTAATTCGGGAGCGACACACTCCTTTGTATCTGTTGAATGTGTAGACTGACTAAAATTGGAAACACAGTTGTTGCCTTTCGACTTGGTCGTATCCACCCCAACTAGTGTGTCGGTGGTGGTATCGACGTTTGTGTCCCAATGTCCGGTAGTGGTAAATGGTAGAGTAGTTACCGTGGATTTAATATGCTTACCCCTGTCCTAGTTAGATTTAATTCTGGGAATGGACTAGTTGTCAGCAAATCATGTTATGCTTAATTGTGCTGATAAGACTGTGGTGTTTGGAGATCTGTGTGAGATTTCCGACCAGGTTAGTTGTATGGAGTCCGTGTCGGCTAAGGGAGTCAAGACTTCCCTTAAGGAAGGGGGATCAGTGTTTGTGTTATTGACATCACTGGAGGGTATTGAGAAACTCAACATTGATGATATTCCGATAGTCCGTGAGTTCCCTGAGGTATTTCCTGGTGATATTCCGGAATTGCCCCTAGTCAGAGAAGTTGAATTCTCCATTGATTTGGTACCTGGAACGGGTGCCATCTCTATAGCTCCCTATAGGATGGCACCGTTAGAGCTGGCTGAGTTGAAAAATAAGGTTGAGGATTTGTTAGCACAGAAATTCATTTGTCCTAGTGTCTCACCGTGGGGTGCACCGATTTTGTTGGTTAAGAAGAAAGATGGAAGTATGAAGTTGTGCATCGATTACAAGTAGTTGAACAAGGTCACTATCAAGAACAAGTATTCGTTACCTATAATTGATGACTTGATGGATCAGTCGAGAGGAGCGGTTGTGTTTTCAAAGATTGACCTTCAGTCGGATTATCACCAACTTCGAGTTAAATCGGAGGATATTCCTAAAACTGCTTTTAGAACGAGGTATGGGCATTTTGAGTATTTGGTGATGCCCTTTGGTGTGACGAATTCTCCAGCAATATTTACCGACTACATGATTCGGATTTTTCATCCGTATTTGGATTCGGTTGTAGTGTTATTTATTGATGACATTTTGGTTTACTGCAAGAGCCGAGAGGATCATGCGAAGCATCTGAGAGTGGTTCTGGATCTTCTGAGGAGTAATTAGTTGTATGGGAAACTGTCCAAATGCGATTTCTGGTTGGAATCGGTGAACTTTCTTAGAAATGTGATATCCCGGGAAGGAATGACAGTAGACCCTTCTAAAGTCGAGGCGATTATGGAATGGGCAGTACCCAAGTCAGTTACCGGGATCAGGAGTTTTATGGGTTTGGTTGGGTATTACTGGAAGTTCATAGAGGGATTTTCAAAGTTCATATTACTTCTAACCAAACTTACCAGAAAAGGGGAACCGTATGTGTGGACAATCCGTTGTGAAGAGAGTTTTCAAGAGTTGAAGCGGAGGTTGATTACAGCACCAGTGTTGGTTCTTCCTTATATTGATCGCACTTTCAGTGTGTATTGTGATGCTTCTAAGCAAGGTTTGGGTTGTGTTCTGATGCATGACGGGAAAGTTGTTGCCAATGCTTCGCGACAGTTGAGAACGCATGAGCAAAACTACCCTACACATGATTTTGAACTAGTTGTCGTGGTTAAATCTAGAGGCACCATCTTTATGGTGTAAGATTTGAAGTGTACAACGATCACAACAGTCTAGAGTATCTATTTGATAAAAAAGAACTGAACATGAGACAGAGAAGGTGGATGGAGTTCCTTAAGGACTATGATTTTGGATTGCAGTATCATCCGGGAAAAGCCAATTTGGTAGCCGATGCTTTAAGTCGGAAGTCGTTACACATGTCGGCTTTGATGGTTCATGAGGAGAAACTAATTGAAGAGTTCAGGGATATGAACTTGGAAGTTCAAGTAAGACCCCATAGCATGATCATGGGAATGCTCAAGGTCACCAATGAGTTGTTTGACCAGATCAGAATAATGCAAGTTGAGGATCGTGAGTTGAAGGTAAAACGAGATTTGGTGTCTAAGGGAAAGGAAACCGGTTTTGAGTCGGATTCCAGTGGAATGTTGCGATACAAGGGAAGGGTGTGTGTGCCTCATAATGCGGAATTACGAAAGAGTATTTTGGAGGAGTCACACAAGAGTAAAATGAGTTTCCACCCGGGGACAACAAAAATGTACCAAGATCTGAAAAAGTTGTTTTGGTGGTCTGGGTTGAAAAAGGATGTGGCTTTGTATGTCTCGAGTTGTCTCATCTGTCAGAAAGCCAAGATTGAACATCAGAGGCCAGCGGGAGAATTACAGTCACTAGAGATTCCTATTTGGAAGTGGGATAGTATCTCCATGGATTTTGTATCGGGTTTTCCGAAGACTCAATGAGGGTACGACTCGATATGGGTAATAGTAGACCGTTTGACAAAGTTTGCTCATTTCTTGCCGATGAACATGAAATATTCCTTAGAGCGATTAGCCGAGTTGTATATCAAGGAGATAGTTCGATTGCATGGGATACCATCGAGCATTGTGTCGGATAGAGATCCCTGTTGCACTTCACACTTTTGGACTAGTTTGCAGTCCGCTTTGGGGACTAAGTTGAAACTGAGTTCAGCTTATCATCCACAAAAGGATGGTCAATCGGAAAGGACCATACATTCATTGGAGGATCTTTTGAGGGCTTGTGTTTTGGAACAGCCTGGGAGTTGGGATAGCATGTTGCCTTTGATCGAGTTTCCCTACAACAATAGTTTCCATACTAGTATCGGGACGACCCCTTACGAAGCCTTGTATGGGAGAAAATGTAGGACTCTAGTGAGTTGGTTTGAAACAGGGGAGAACTTAGTATTGGGACCCGAGTTGGTCCGAGAAACGACGGAAAAGATCAAGAAGATCCGGAAGAATATGAGAATATAAAAGAGTCGGCAGAAAAGCTATTACGATAAGAGACGAAAACCTCTCGAGTTTAAGGAGGGAGATCATGTATTCATGAGAGTAGTTTCGACTACTGGGATTGGTAGAGTGTTGAAGTCCCGTAATCTTACTCCAAGATTTATTGGACCATATCAGATATTGAAGAGGGTTAGACCGGTAGCATATCAGATTGCTTTACCTCCATTGTTGTCGAATCTCCACAATGTATTTCATGTGTCTCAATTGAGGAAATATGTGGGGGATCCATCTCATGTGGTTGAGTCCGATCAGATAGAACTAAAGGATAACTTAACATTTGCGACTTTTCCCGTGTGGATCATGGATACCAGTATCAAGAAGTTGAGAGGAAAAGAAATTTCCTTGGTGAAGGTATTATGGAGCCAAGTGAATGAAGGAGACGCGACTTGGGAAATGGAGCGAGATATGAGGTAGGATTACCCTCATTTGTTCGAATCGAGTTATGTTTAATTTTCGGGGACGAAAATTCCTATTAGAGGGAGAGGATTGTAACACCCTGAATTTATCTTTCTTAAGATGTGGTAACAGTCCTAATGAATGGGACATAGTGCCATATTCTCACTTGAGCGTGAGGGTCTCGCCCAAACGAGAGGATCAGAGTTGCTCCAAGGATTTTACTTGGGAGTCTCGCCTGAGAGAGAGTTGGCTCGCGTGGGCGAGAATGGCACTCTGAAGGCTATGAGAATCTCGCTTGAGCGAGAAAGGACTAGCCCGGGCGAGAGATGGCTTGTAACGCCTCAATTTAACAACACGAAAAAATTCGATTCTTTTCTAACAGAATATATTCGTAATAGATATACTCACTAAAATTCAATTCAACCAAATCCATTCCAATAGTATAGGTGAAACAATAAAAGGACAAACAGTACGATGACTCCATAATAATAATTGCGCCACCTTTCAGTCTATTAAACTACACCTCTAAAACATAATAAAAACTCCCATAAACGGGTCCAATATCAACAATTAAAATTGTTAAGATTAACTAGATAACACACACTAAATCCATTGCAAGGAAATTACTCCAAGACTCTGAAATCTCTTATTCCTTAGCTCCACCTACAATCCGATTACCATGGATTGAGTAAACAAGACAACATAGAGAGAGTCAGACATTAAATACATGCAATATATAACATGGTGGGTTTAAATAGAATAATAACATTAGAATATTGCGAAACAGGAACTACGCTTTGTTACAACACAAACACATCCATGAGATTCAATGAACCATTATTCATAACCATACCACCCATCCATAATACAATCAACTTTCAGCCATTCGAACCATAATAAAAAATCCATACTACAAGTGCATATCCCAAAATCCATACTACGAAGGCAGGTCAAAATTCCATACCACGAAGGCACGTCAAAATCCATACCACGAAGGCAGGTCAAAATCCATACCACGAAGGCAGGTCAAAATCCATACCACGAAGGCAGGTCAAAATCCATACCACGAAGGCAGGTCAAAATTCCATACCACGAAGACAGGTCAAAATCCATACCACGAAGGCAGGTCAAAATCCATATCATAGTCAAACATGCAATTCACAATAGTAGGACTAACGCGGTTAGATAGGAAACTCATGAGATTTCCCGTTTAATCGTGTTAACCAAATGAAATCCTCCAACTAGTGAGTGTCGTTGGAGTTTCCAATGTCATGAGTCTAACACCACAAAGTTTAATGCTGCTCCCTCACCTGAGTATTCGCTAAGGTTTTGTACTAAAGCTTAGTTGCGTTCTCCGCCGTCTCCTCCAACCTTAGGGTCTTTCAACCCAAAACAACAACCATTACAACACATCAATTTACATATCAAAACACTAGTAGTACTAACCAATACTCATACAACATCAGAAAACATCATCTATTCGTTTCATCTTCAATAAAAGGATTTCCCTAATATTGTAATGACTCTACGGTTTGAAAACAACTCCTCACACACCCATTTCCGAAAAACAACTCATACTCTATGAGTTTTACAAGATTTTCCAAAGCAAAACGAACCACAAAGTCAGAAGAGGGTTTATGGGGTTTTACCCCTAAACATGGAGAAGAAACCCTATTCAAAAACAAGATATTCAACCATAAGGGAGGCTAAATTAAGCGATTTACCTCTTCTCCGGTCCTTTCCTTGACTCTAAGGGTGCACAACTCTCCCAACTGTTCCTCTTCTCTTGGTTTTCGAAAATAATGCCCAATTCTCACTAGGGACGTCTACTTTAGGTTTTAAGATTTCGGACTCTCGCTCAAGCGAGGATAGGCTCGCTTGGGCGAGAACCCACGACTCTTCGCATCATTCAGGAACTGATGCACTCGCTCGGGTGATATTTTCTCGCCCAGGCGAGATTCGTCCCGTGGCAACACCTCTCTCTCGCTTAAGCGAGCTCCATCTCGCTCAGGCGATAATCTCAGGAAAATACCTGGGAACAACACTGAGTCCCTCGCTTGGGCGAGCTCCTCTCGCTCAAGTGAGAATCACCCAGTAGCTCCCAGACTTCCTGATATCCACTATATTCAAAATTGAAAATTTTGGGATGTTACAATCCTTTCCCCCTCATAGAATTTTCGTCCCCGAAAATTAACATACCTGCATCGAACAATTGTGGATAATCCATTCTCATGTCATGCTCCACTTCCCAAGTAGCATCTCCCGTGTCTACTTGACTCCATAGTACTTTAACCAACGGAATCTCCTTCCCACACAACCTCTTGACGCTTCTGTCCAAAATCCTTATTGGAGGGGTCCTGAAGGTCAAGTTTTCCTTCAATTGTATCCAATCCGGTTCGATAACATGGGATGGGTCCCCAATGTATTTCCTTAGTTGAGATACATGAAATACATTGTGAAGATTAGACAACAACGGTGGCAAGGCAATCTGATAAGCAACGGGACCAATCCTCTTCAAAATCTGATACGGTCCAATGAACCTCGGAGTAAGCTTTCGGGTTTTCAATATCCGGCCAATTCCCGTGGTAGGGACCACTCTCATAAAAACGTGATCCCCTTCTTGAAATTTAATCGACTTCCTTCGATTATCATAGTATCTCTTTTGTCTACTCTGTGCTGTTTTCATATTCTCTCTGATTCTCTTAATCTTCTCTGTCGTCTCTTGGACTACATCAGGTCCCAACACCAAATTCTCTCCGGTCTCGAACCAACTGATCGGAGTCCTACACTTCCTCCCATACAGGATAAGGTGTCATTCCAATACTCGATGAAAACTATTGTTGTAAGTGAATTCAATCAGAGGTAACATACTATCCCAACTTCCGGGTTGTTCTAACACGCACGCCCTTAACAAGTCTTCCAAGGACTGAATCGTTCTCTCAGACTGACCGTCCGTTTGTGGGTGGTAAGCAGAACTCAATTTCAGCCTAGTACCCGAAGCAGATTGTAAGCCATTCCAGAAATTCGAAGTAAAACGAGGATCTCTATCTGAGATAATACTCGCTGGAATCCCATGTAATCTCACTATCTCTCTTATGTACAACTCTGCTAACCTTTCCAATGAATACCTTACATTAACCGGTAGAAAATGTGCGGACTTAGTCAATCGGTCCACAATGACCCAAATCGAATCATAACCTTTCTGCATTCTCGGAAAACCAGAAACAAAGTCCATAGAGATACTGTCCCATTTCCATAATGGAATCTCCAATGACTGAAGTTCCCCCACCGGCCTCTGATGCTCAATCTTAGCTTTCTGACAAGTCAAGCAACTAGACACGTACTGAGCTACATCTCTTTTCATTCCAGACCACCAAAACATCTTCCTCAAGTCTTGATACATTTTGTTGTCCCCGGGTGAATGCTCATCTTACTCTTGTGCGCCTCATGTAGAATATCTCTTCTCAACTCAGCGTCTTGTGACAAACAAATCATCCCTTTGTATCTCAACAAACCATTAGTATCTATCTGAAAATATTTTCCTTTGTCGTCACCTACCAAGGCCCTCTTAGCTTGTAGTTCATCATCCAACAACTGCATGGTTTTAATTTGATCAAATAACTCATTAGTCACCTTGACCATTCCCAGTACTACACTCTTCGGCTTCATTTCTACTGCTAAGTTCAAATCCCGAAATTCCTGTATCATTTTCATCTCGTGCACCATAAGGGCAGACATATGTAAGGATTTACGACTCAATGCATCTGCTACTACATTAGCTTTACCAGGGTGATGATATTGTAGGCTAAAGTCATAATCCTTCAAAAATTCCATCCATCTCCTCTGCCTCATGTTCAACTCCTTCTGATCAAATAGATACTTCAAACTTTTGTGATCGCTGAAGACTTCAAACCGTACACCATAGAGGTAGTGCCTCCAGATTTTTAAAGCAAACACTACTGCTGCTAACTCCAAATCAATGAGTAGGGTAGTTTTGCTCATGAGGTCTCAATTGTCTCGAAGCATAAGCAACCACTTTCCCTTCTTGCATTAACACATAGCCCAAACCTTGTTTTGAAGCATCACAATACACGTTGAAGTTGGTTTCCGAGCAAGGCAACCTTAATACTAGTGCTGAGGTTAGTTTTCGCTTCAACTCTTGGAAGCTCTCTTCACACCGGACTGTCCACACAAAAGGTTCTCCTTTTCTGGTCAGCTTAGTCAAAGGCAAAGCTAGTTTCGAGAATCCTTCTATAAACTTCCGACAGTATCCCGCTAGTCCAAGGAAACTTCGGATCTCTGTCACCGACCTTGGTACTGCCCACTCCATTAATGCTTCAACCTTAGAGGGATCTACTGCAACTCCTTCCTTCGTTATCACATGCCCAAGAAAGTTCACAGACTCAAGCCAAAAGTCACACTTCGAAAACTTAGCATACAACTGGTTGTCTCTCAAAACCTTCAATACAATTCTTAAATATTCAGTGTGTTCCTCCCGAATTTTAGAATATATCAAGATGTCGTCAATAAAAACTACCACAAACGAGTCCAGATAGGAATGGAAAATCCTATTCATATACTCCAAAAAGATCGCAGGAGCATTAGTTACACTGAAAGGTATCACCAGATACTCATACTGCCCGTATCTCGTCCTCAAAGCAGTCTTAGGAATATCCTCTGTCCGTACTCTCAACTGATGGTACCCCGACCAGAGGTCGATCTTTGAGAATATTACGGCTCATTTCAACTGGTCCATCAAGTCATCAATCCTAGGCAGAGGGTAACGATTCTTGATCGTAACCTTGTTCAGCGGTCGATAATCAGTGCACAACCTCATGGAACCATCCTTCTTCTTGACCAACAAAACCGGTGCATCCCAAGGTGAAACACTTGGACGGATGAACATCTTAGCCAATAAGTCTTCTATCTGCTTCTTCAATTCCGCCAACTCTAGAGGTGCCATTCTATACGGAGCTATCGAGATAGGTCTGGTTCCAGGCACTAGCTCAATTGAAAACTCCACTTCTCTTACTGGTGGTAACTCAGGAATTTCCGTGGGAAACACATCCGGAAATTCGCACACTACTGGCAAGTCCTTCATCTCTGACTTCCTCTCCCCTTCCAAGGAAGAAAGCAACACATAAACTAGTGCTCCTTCCTTAAGGGAAGTTTCAACCTCACGGGCCGATAATAAATTCGGACCATTAAGGGTGTCAGACATCTCACTAAAACTCCCAAATATTACAGTTTTATCAAAACAATTTAGCAGGACCCTATGTTCGGATAACCAGTCCATACCCAGTATCACATCGATCTGGGATAATGGCAAACATATCAAATCTATCAAGAATGTCCTACCAGAAAAGGAGAAGAAGAAAGTTTAGTAGAAGAAGAAGAAGTGCATAAATCAAAAAGTGTAAGGATGAGAAAAATCACACCAGAAAATTATACCGGTTCACCTTCTACCACCGAAGGCTACGTCCAGTCCTCTTGAAAACCACAAGAGATTTCCACTATTGAATGAGTTTAACTTACAAGCAAAGTCACACCTAGACTCCCCCTAAGTTGTATCACTCACTCACTTCAACAAGATAGTACACCACTATCCTTGTTTTACAATGCCTCACCAAACCCTATGGTGATTACTTGAGTACAAGTATGAAGATAATAAATGGCTTAATGACAAACTCACAATGTATCTTAATGCCTTATGAAGTTTTCAGAATTCCAAAGAATATGAAAGTTTTTCTGAAAAACTTCGAAGTGTTCTTGAATAAAAACTCAGAAATTTGTTTCAAGAACTTGGATTTTTGAGTATAAAAGTTATGTTGTAATTCTGAGATCCTACAAGGTTTATATAGAGTTCCAAAAGGTGTTTAGAATCACTTTCAAAAGGTATAAGTCGTTTGGGAAAAGTTGAACCAAGTTGGAACACAATGGTTCAATTTAAAAATCAGATTTTCGTAGTAACAGTACGTGGTAATCGATTACTTATCCGTGGTAATCGATTACCAATTGAAAAACAACTGATACTGACGATTTTTTGCTTGTGGTAATCGATTACCAATATGAGGTAATCGATTACCTCAGTTGAAATTTCAAATCCAAAGTTGCTTAACGGCTAGTGGTAATCGATTACTTCCATAGGGTAATCGATTACCCTAGTTGAAATTTCATTTCCCGAAAATGCCGAGAGTTATGGTAATCGATTACTTACCCTGGTAATCGATTACTGCAATTAAATTTTGGATTTTAACTTTCAACAGTAAGTGGTAATCGATTACTACTATAGGGTAATCGATTACCCTAGTTATTTTTGCTTTTTCCCAACTTTTCAAAAATAACTTGGTTTTTCTTAGGAACTCTTATATTAACCTAGATTAAGATCTTTATTCTTAAGGCATTGTGATTTCTTATGAGTTTGAAATATATGCTACTAAAAGACTAAGACTCTTATAAAAATAAAATATACTTCAAGTTCTTTAAGTCTTTGATCTTCAATAGCTTTTCTTCTTTCTTTTGGTGATGTGCATTTGTCTTCATTAAAACCCAACCTCGGTCAAGGAGCTAGATCATCTTCCCAATTTTAAGCTCTGGTCTCAAACCAACCTCGAATTTGGCACACTTGGACCTCCCATCTGTGTCCATATCATAACAGGGGCAATACCTTGCTAGCTCTTCAAACTTTGCTGCATATTCGCCCACGGACAAACTTCCTTGCTCCAGACGCAAGAATTCAATCTCTTTCTTTATCTTCAGATCCGCAGGGAAGTACTTATTGAGAAACCTCTCTTTGAACAATTCTCAGGTAACTGCCCTTCCTTCAACTTCCATTTGCCTCCTGGCGTATTCCCACCAAGTCTCTGCTTCCTTAGTCAGCATGTAGGAAGCATAGATCACCTTCTGACCATCAGCAAGCATGTAGGAAAATCTTTTCTAACTCTTGGATCCATTCATTAGCAGCATCAGGAGCAAATCCTCCTAGGAATTGACTCGGATGGCGTCGGCAGAATTCATCCAATCCCTGGTACTCCGCCGGTCCTTGTGGTGCGAGTGGCGGTGGGTTAGGATGATGGTTGATATTATGGTTCAAGTGCTGCAGATTCTCGTTCACATTCTGTAACAAGACTATCATCTATGCTAACAATTCATTCTGCCCGTTTCCTCTACCACGTTCATCCATCTCTCACCTGCACTCTCCCTCATCAGCATGTAGAAATTTACACAGACAGTTTATCACTTATTCACAATTCAAGCAATTCAAACACTTCAAGCAATTCAAACAATCCAAACACTTCAAGCAATTCAAACAACTCACATCAATTAAACAAGTCAAACACACCACACAATCCACATCAATCACACAAAGAAGCACGTTAGGCCATACCCTAGGCCGTAGGATTAACCTCCGCTCTGATACTATAATTGTAACTCCTTAATTTAACAACACGAAAAAATTCGATTCTTTTCTAACAGAATATATTCTTAATAGATATACTCACTAAATTTCAATTCAACCAAATCCACTCCAATAGTATAGGTGAAACAATAAAAGGACAAACAGTATGGTGACTCCATAATAATAATTGCGCCACCTTTCAGTCTATTAAACTACACCTCTAAAACATAATGAAAACTCCCATAAATGGGTCCAATATCAACAATTACAATTGTTCAGATTAACTAGATAACACACGCTAAATCCATTGCAACGAAATTACTCCAAGACTCTGAAATCTCTTATTCCTTAGCTCCACCTACAATCTGATTACCACGGATTGAGTAAACAAGACAACATAGAGAGAGTCGGTCATTAAATACATGTAATATATAACATGGTGGGTTTAAATAGAATAATAACATTAGAACATTGCGAAACAGGAACTACGCATCGTTACAGCACAAACACATCCATGAGATTCAATGAACCATTATTCATAACCATACCACCCATCCATAATATAATCAACTTTCAGCCATTCGAACCATAATAAAAAATCCATACTACAAGTGCATATCCCAAAATCCATACCACGAAGGCAGGTCAAAATTCCATACCATAAAGGCAGGTCAAAATCCATACCACGAAGGCAGGCCGAAATCCATACCACGAAGGCAGGTCAAAATCCATACTACGAAGGCAGGTCAAAATTCCATACCACGAAGGCAGGTCAAAATCCATACCACGAAGGCAGGTCAAAATCCATACCAGGAAGGCAGGTCAAAATCCATACCACGAAGGCAAGTCAAAATCCATACCACGAAGGCAGGTCAAAATCCATACCATGATGGCAGGTCAAAATCCATACCAAGAAGGCAGGTCAAAACCCATATCATAGTCAAATATGCCATTCACAATAGTAGGACTAACGCGGTTAGATAGGAAACTCATGAGATTTCCCGTTTAATCGTGTTAACCAAATGAAATCCTCCAACTAGTGAGTGTCGTTGGAGTTTCCAATGTCATGATTCTAATGTTAGGTATCAGTGATTACAATACACCTAGGACGGGGGGTTTGAATAGGTGTAGCGGTTAGAATGTCCGCTTTTCGAAAACAACACTTAATGCTGAAAAACACCTTGATTAATCGATTAACAAAACAGGGTAATCGATTAACACTTTCAACACAGTCCACTTAATCGATTAACAGACTGAAGTAATCGATTAACACACCACACTTAATCGATTAAACCGTGACAGTAAGCAAATGCAAGTACAGTTTCTTGCTCGACAATTAATTGATAATGAAACGATTATACCAGGCTTACAGAATTTTATCAAAGTACAAGTAATACAGTATAGACACAGATTATCAATTAAATCTACTTAACAAATTAATCGATCAAATGCAATAAAGAGAGAGAGATAGAAAAAGTCCTGCAACAAGAATTTTATCCTGGTTCGTTTGCTTGTCCACCGCAAACTACATCCAGGCCTCCCGGCTGATTTGGGAGATTTTTCTTCACTATAATTGAATGAATGTTAATTACATACACACTATCCAATTACAACAATTAGACACTTACAAGATAAAAAGAAACCTATTCTATGGTTTGACTCCCTTCCTACCGACAAAGAAAACCTTTCTTTCGGCGTAGCCCCAGCCAAGAACCTTGTTCTTTACTTATCCCTAAGTCTAACACTCAGTGAAGACACACTCAATCTCTTGGTGATATGACACCTTGAGATTCCCACAATTACAACACTTTTTCAAACAAAGCAATACAGAGTAAACTTAAGCTATAACAAGACTTATATCTAACAAGATAAGGCTTTACTCTAATCACCTAATACAAGCTCATGCAGTATGAAAAATGTATTAGTGAAAAAAACAGAATGCATAATATGTAAACATCTAATCAAGAATCATGTAAAAATGCAAGAACATGTGACAAGAAAAGATGAGAAATGTATCATGAAAAGCACTCAATCCTAAAGCATAGAATTCTCTCTTTTCTAAGCTCACAAATGCATTTACAACTAGATGCAACAATTAACACGAAAAAATGCTCTAACTCTCTAAAAATTTAACATACAACTTGTGAGATCAATTCTGAAAATGCAGTTTATAAAGAATTGAAATAAAAGCCCAGTTAATCGATTAACGACAGCTTTAATCGATTAAGCTTCACAAAAATGTTAGGTTAATCGATTGACATTTGATGTAATCGATTACACTGTGCAAACAGTTAGATTAATCGATTAACCCAAGTGGTAATCGATTAACAGCACTCTTTCATGTGTAAAAACTTCAAATATGTTATGCACTTAAATTCATACATGTTTAATACTTAGATTATGCCTAGAATGCACATGTACATGTATTTATATGATGCATGAACATATTATGAATGACATATCTCAAGATGAAAAAGATTTAAAAGATTTATGCAATTGAGATATGTATTAGGTGACTTAAGCCTTGGACTCAACCTAAACTAATCTAGTCTAAGCAAGATACCAATCGGAAGGCTTAAGCATGTTGATTTGTTGATGATCTTCAAGCTCATGTTAGCACAAGTTGTCCTCATCAAAACCAAGTCATATAAGGAGAGCTTTCCAAAGTGTTCCTCTTGACATGCACACTTTCAATCTCCCCCTTTTTGATGATGACAAACTCCACATTAAATGTAAATAGCTTGAAGATTGTGTTGGCAAGGTTGATATGATGCGCAAATATCGGAAGCTGTTATTACGATCAACCTGCACAAACAGAAAACAACAAAACAACCTTTCTCCCCCTTTTGACATTATCGAAAAGATAACTCAGGTCAAAGAAGAGGCAGAGATATGAGTAATGCATAAAACACAGTTAATGAGTTAATATTGGGATATAACAATTAACCTGTTTTACATTAAAGAGGATTAAACAAGTGCGCAAGTTTATACAACAGAAATAGCCAAACACGTAAAGGAACGGCATACGAGATGAACCATATCAAGGCAGAAAATCTCATATGATCAAGAACCATACACATAAACATAGTAGGCTATTCGACATAATTATAAAATAGCATAAAGAGTAACAATGTTTAGCAGCCAGATAAACCAGAAAACGTCAATTAACAACATAAAAGAGGCACGCAACAGAAATACTAGAATCCATAACAGTATCTAAATCCAAAGAGTGCCAAAAAGAAGAAATAAACCTAAGGTAAGATATCCTAGGTCTAAAGACTTCTAAACTAAGGTTGAGGTGGAGGATGAGGATCGTCAGTGTGATCAGCAGAAGTGACAATGTTCTGATCTCCCCTGATAAGCACAGATAGCTTCTGAAATTCTGAACAAAACAAGGCATTCTGAGCTTCAGCGGTAGATTGAATCAGATTCCTCAACTCCCGAAATTGGTTGTCCGAATACGCAGTTTGTCGCTCCTCATACTGTTCCATACCAGCAAAGTATGAGTCTTTTAGTCCTTGGAAGTGAAGATCCATACGGTTGTTAAGCCGTTGCTCCATAGCTTCCAACTGATCGAATCCAAAAGCAGAGTTCTGAGGTGCTGATCCAGAAGGCTCCCCCTGAGCTGTAGCATGCTGATTATCTGTGCCATCCTGATTATCATCATCAGATAAATCCAGACCAAAAGTGGTGTAGTCCTCTTGGTATTGCCAAGTACTACCATACTTGTATATACCCATCTTATGTATGAGGCTTTCACCAACCAGATGATCCTTGTCGGTATATTCAAACGTCAATGCGCAAATAGTCAACGATGCGTGAGATGAAGATACTGTAGGGAAGCAGCTTCGACTGAGATAAAGATACACTGTTCATAATTTTCAAGATCTCCTCAGGCCAATTAATCATCACATTATTCTTCACTGCATACATGAAACGTAAATCATTCACAATAGGCTGTGCGTGATTTGTGTTCCTCTGTACTAAGATGTAAGCAATAATGTAGTGTAGCAGCCTGTTCTCAACAGAAAGTGACCCAGCTTTGGTCAGTTGACCCTGAATGTATAAATGAGGGCCTCTTAGAAAAGACTTATAGACTTCAGTAGGATCAAAATTTTCCTTTACCTAGGAACAATCTCCTATACTATATCCAGAAGAAGATAAACCACCGACATTCATGAAAATTTCATCGTTGAGTTCAAACAAATTGCCAGAAATCATTGACCAATATTTTCCATCCTTATATCTAAAATTAGCATAGAATTCCCTAACAAGAGCAGGGTAGACTTGTCCCTTTAATTCCATGAACTGAATAGTTCCCTGAGCTTCCATATCATGCGGGAAGCTAAAGTTCTGTTCCGATAACCAAGTTAAGTCAACATACCGTATATATGTAGGTTTCCGACCTTGGAATTTCGCCATACGGGTTTCTTGCAGAATGAGTGAATAGTAGGGGTCACCACGGTCCCGAGCGGAAGGCGAACCGACCTCTCGTCTTCGTACACGAGTGGCTGATGTTTTGACCCTTTTAGGACGACTTTGCTCCATAATGTGGCAGAAACCGAAATGGCAGTGAGAGGTCAAATATGGGTGTAGGAAAACCTAACCTAGGTTATGTTTAGTGGAACCTTGGAGATGTGATATAATGAGGATGAAAAGAGATGATTCCTTGATGGTTTTAAGAGGGTTAGGAATAGGTGTTTCTACTTTTGATGCACTTTGGATTAGTTGTGTTATAGATTTAGAATCTCAAAGCAGAAAAGAGAAAGTGAGAAAGCCAGAAAAAGTGTGAAACCGAGCTACTGTTTGCCTTTATAAAACTGGTTTTAATCGATTAACGGGCAGGGTTAATCGATTAATCAGTGTGAAATTTCGAATTTTTTGAAAGAACTGATGCCCAGGTAATCGATTAAGTGAAAATGTAATCGATTACTTATAGTAGAATTTCGAATTTTCAAGCAACTGATGCCCAGGTAATCGATTAATTGAATATTTAATCGATTACGCATAGAAAAAAAAAAAATTTCAGGCAGTAAAATGGTTTCAACTTCTTAAGGCTTTGGCATGCAATGTGACAGATTTATTTAAACATCCAGAATCACAAAAAAATAATAATCAAGAGATATACCTTTGCAATAAAACAAATATCGAACAGCTAAAGAAACAAAGACATAGAGAAACTAGACGATAATGTAAACACCTAAACAATTTTAATCAAGATATTGTTCATCAAGAATTTCAAGTTCTCTCCTTAGAACAAAGAAAGTATCCCTGGGAAGGGGCTTGGTGAAAATATCAGCTAATTGTTTAGACGTTTCAACAAATTCAAGAACGCAGTCACCTTTTTGTACATGATCACGCAGAAAATGATGTCTAATTTCTATATGCTTAGTTCTAGAATGCAAGACGGGATTCTTGGAAAGGTTTATGGCACTTGTGTTATCGCATTTAATAGGGATCTTTTCAATATTAAGACCATAGTCCTTGAGTTGCTGCTTCATCCAGAGGATTTGAGCGCAACACACACCAGCGGCAATGTATTCCGCTTCGGCGGTGGACAAAGAAACACAAGCTTGCTTTTTGCTGTGCCATGCTACTAATGAACTCCCCAACAAGTGACAAGTACCACTAGTGCTTTTCCGATCCAATTTACATCCGGCGAAATCGGAATCGGAATAACCTACCAAGGATAATGAGGCATCCCGAGGATACCATAATCCCATGTTAGTTGTTCCTTTTAAGTATCTCATGATTCTTTTAACAGTTGTAAGATGTGATTCTTTAGGAGATGATTGAAATCTAGCACACATGCATACACTAAACATGATATCAGGCCTACTTGCAGTTAAGTAAAGTAAAGACCCAATAATTCCTCGATACTTTGTTACCTCTATAGTTTTTCCTTTTTCGTCCTTATCTAGGTAGCAAGCAGATGCCATAGGAGTGGAAGCTTCCTTACAATTGTTCATCTCAAATTTCTTGAGTAGTTCTTTGCAATATTTTGTCTGATGGATGAAAATACCACTTTCTAGTTGCTTTATCTGAAGTCCTAGAAAGAACGTAAGTTCTCCCATCATAGACATTTCGAACTCCCCCTGCATCATCTCAGAAAAATCCTTACACAAAATATCATTAGTAGATCCAAAAATTATGTCATCTACATAGATTTGCACAAGTAATACAGAGTTTTCTGATTTACGAATAAAAAGCGTTGTGTCAACCAAGCCTCTTTCGAACCCTTTTTCTAAAAGAAAGGTACTAAGTCTATCATACCAAGCTCTAGGAGCTTGTTTGAGACCATAGAGTGCCTTTTTAAGTTTATAAACATGGTTCGGATATTTAAAATTTTCAAAACCAGGCGGTTGGTTAACATAAACTTCTTCTTGAATATAGCCATTCAAGAAGGCGCTTTTTACGTCCATCTGAAATAATTTGAAGTTCATAATTGATGCAAAGGAAAGTAGCATCCTGATGGCCTCTAATCTGGCTACAGGAGCATAGGTTTCGTCATAATCGATACCTTCCTCCTGGTTGTAGCCTTGGGCCACCAAGCGTGCTTTATTTCGAATGATCAAGCCTGATTCATCAAGCTTGTTTCTGAAGACCCATCGAGTACCAATCACAGGATGATCTTTAGGTTTAGGGACCAAGTCCCAAACATTATTGCGTTCGAACTGGTTTAGCTCTTCTTGCATAGCTATACCCCAGTGCACATCCTCAATGGCCTCATCAATGGTCTTAGGCTCAATTTGAGATACAAAAGCTACGAAATTACAGAAGTTTCGTAAGGAACTACGGGTTACCACTCCCGTAGATATGTCACCTATTACTTTGTCGATCGGGTGAGCTTTCTTGGTTTTCCACACAACTAGCATATCTGAATGCTCCTGAGATTTGTTTTGACATTCTTCATCGGTTGCTTCTACATTATCCATGTTCTTTGAGTATGCTTCTTCCAAAGCACCTGCAACATCATCAGATACAACCTTTCTCTTCTCTTTTGGAGAAGATTCATCAAACTGTACATGGATAGACTCTTCAACTTGCATAGAATACTTATTAAAAATTCTGAACGCTTTGCTATGAATCGAGTATCCCAAAAATATTCCCTCATCGGCTTTTGAATCAAATTTTCCTAAAGCCCGCTTTCCATTATTTAATATAAAACATTTGCAACCGAAAGCGTGAAGATGGGATATGTTTGGTTTACGGCCTTTTAATAGTTCATAAGGAGTTTTATTCAAATTAGGCCTTAACAATACTCGATTTATAACATAACATGCAGTATGAACTGCATCTGCCCAGAAATATTTGGGGGTATTACTTTCATTAAGCATGGTTCTCGCTAATTCTTCTAGCACACGATTTTTCCTTTCAACAACTCCATTTTGTTGTGGAGTGCGAGGAGCAGAGAACTGATGCATAATGCCATGCTTATCACAGAATTTGTCGAACTGAAAGTTCTCAAATTCTCCCCCGTGATCACTTCGTATATATACTATTTTCAGGTTAAGTTGGTTTTGGATTTGCTTGGCAAGATTTTTAAAGGAGTTGAAAGCGTCGCTTTTAGCAGATAAAAATAATGTCCATGTAAAACGAGAGAAATCATCAACAATAACTAAAGCATAGTAGCTACCACCAAAACTCATGATTTGTGATGGTCCAAACAAGTCCATATGGAGTAACTCCAAAGGTCTTGAAGTGGATATCACATTTTTGTTTTTAAAAGAGTTTTTGGTTTGTTTACACTTTTGACAAGTGTCACAAATCTCTTTAGTTTTGAAATTTAGTTTTGGTAGCCCCTCAACTAGTTGGTTTGATGACAATTTATCTAGATGTTTTATATGGATGTGTGCAACGCGTCTGTGCCAGATGTCATCTTCTTTAGAAATGAAACATTTTGAAAATAATATGGTGACATCATCCAAGTTAACCATGTAAATATTATTTATACGATGACCAACAAATTTAACATTATTAGATAAAATGTCACGAATGATGCAACAGTCAGAATCAAAAGATACTCGATTACCTTTGTCACAGAGTTGACTTATACTTAGAAGATTATGTTCTAGTCCTTCAACATACAGAACATTTTCAATTTGAGTATGAGATGAGTTACCAACTGTTCCGGTACCAAGTATCTTTCCCTTATTGTTGTCTCCGTACGTGACGTATCCTTTTCCTTTAAGTGATAGATCCAGGAAATTTGATCTGTCACCTGTCATATGTCTCGAACATCCACTGTCTAAGTACCATTTTTGTCCTTGTGTTCGAAGACATACCTGCAAAATAGATCACCTGCTTTTCTTAGGTACCCAAATTATGTTGGGTCCTTTTCTGTTAGTGATTAGGGAATTATCTCCCTTCTTTATCCATACATAAGCCCCGCTAGGTATACCATATTTTCTAATGTAACAAGAGTAAGAAGTATGACCATACGTATTACAATAAAAGCAAGTAGGAGAGCGCCTACGATTTTTATCCTTAGTATTAACTACAGGTTTTCTATATGGTCTCTTGTTTTTAGCAGAGCGAGTATAACCTAGACCAGTACGATCACCAACGTTTCTTGTTTGACTGAGCAGAGTGTCTAATTGCTGTTTACTGTTTGTGAGACGTTCGAGTTTTTCTTTTAGTTTAAGATTGTCTTCTTGCAAAATCTCGCAAGTCTCACATACAGGCTTTTGACATAAATTATCAGCAGAGCAGTCACATGTGTTACAAGAATAGATGAGATCTAAAGTTTCATTTTCTAATTTTAATTCATCTAATTCTTTTTGTAATTGACTAAGTTTCTTTTCATTTCTAAGGATTTCCCTTTTCTTATCAACATTTATTCTAGCCAATTTCTTTAATTCCTCATGTAACTCAACATAAGCATTATATAAAACTTCATAAGAGGGTAAGTCATCCGAAGTGGATGAGGTGTCGGAATATACCTCATCATTATCCTCGTGTGAGTCTGAGTTGCCATTGTTGTCAGATCTGACCATCAGACACAACTTCGCTGACTCCTCCTCACTAGAAGTGCTTGATGTTGTTTCCTCCTCAGGTACATCCCATACAATGTAAGCTTTCTTGGATTTGAATTCCCTGGGAGTGCTCTTCTCTGAATCAACCTTTTTCAGATAGGTAGGACATTGAAATCTCATATGTCCGGCTTTTCCACACTCATGGCAAGTGAAGCGATCTTTGTTGTTCTTGCCTTTGTTGGTTGACTCTTTCGCTTCTTTCTTCTGAAACTTCTTGAATCCTCCTTTTCTTTTGATGAATTTGCTAAATTTGCGAACAAGGAGATTCATAGTTTCATCATCTAGATCGGAGTCAGATTCATCATCATCTTTATCTTCTTTTGATTTGGAGGTCGTGGCCTTTAATGTGATGTTTTTCTTTTTCCGATCTGAATCTTCGTGCATAGTCAAGCGCCCCAATTCCATTTCGTGCTCTTGAAGTTTTCCAAATAAAGTAGCTAGAGGCATAGAGTCCAAATCTTTGGATTCAACAATTGCAGTTACTTTTGGTTGCCATTTCCTGTCAAGACAACGCAAAACTTTATTAGTTAGTTCACCTCTGGCAAAAGATTTATCTAGAGCAACTAAATGATTAACAATATGAGTAAATCGCTTTTGCATATCACAGATTGATTCACTAGGTAACATGCGAAATAACTCATACTCATGGGTAAGCGCATTTAATCTAGCGCGCTTGACTTCGCTAGTGACTTCATGAGTCACTTGTAAAGTGTCCCACATTTCTTTTGCATTTTGGCACTGCGATACTCTAAAGAACTCATCATAGGATAGGGCCGATGTGATGATATTTTTGGCGCGTAGATTATGCTGCACCTTTTTGCGCTCATCATCGGTCCATAGACTTTTAGGCTTGTCTTTAGGTTCATTGTCCACAAGATGTTGTGGAACGAAAGGGCCGTTGACTACGGATTCCCAAATATCCGAGTCTATGGCTTCAATAAAAATTTGCATGCGGACTTTCCAGTAGGCATACCCTTCACCACTGAATATAGGTGGTCGATTAATGGATGAACCATCACCACCAAATGGGTTTGACGAACCCATTCGTTTTTCCCTAAGGATCACGAATACGCGGTTGAGCTAGCACTTCGCACTAGCTCTGATACCACTTGTTAGGTATCAGTGATTACAATACACCTAGAAGGGGGGGGGGGGGGGGTTGAATAGGTGTAGCGGTTAGAATGTCCGCTTTTCGAAAACAACACTTAATGCTGAAAAACACCTTGATTAATCGATTAACGAAACAGGGTAATCGATTAACACTTTCAACACAGTCCACTTAATCGATTAACAGACTGAAGTAATCGATTAACACACCACACTTAATCGATTAAACCGTGACAGTAAGCAAATGCAAGTACAGTTTCTTGCTCGACAATTAATTGATAATGAAACGATTATACCAGGCTTACAGAATTTTATCAGAGTACAAGTAATACAGTATAGACACAGATTATCAATTAAATCTACTTAACAAATTAATCGATCAAATGCAATAAAGAGAGAGAGATAGAAAAAGTCCTGCAACAAGAATTTTATCCTGGTTCGTTTGCTTGTCCACCGCAAACTACATCCAGGCCTCCCGGCTGATTTGGGAGATTTTTCTTCACTATAATTGAATGAATGTTAATTACATACACACTATCCAATTACAACAATTAGACACTTACAAGATAAAAAGAAACCTATTCTATGGTTTGACTCCCTTCCTACCGACAAAGAAAACCTTTCTTTCGGCGTAGCCCCAGCCAAGAACCTTGTTCTTTACTTATCCCTAAGTCTAACACTCAGTGAAGACACACTCAATCTCTTGGTGATATGACACCTTGAGATTCCCACAATTACAACACTTTTTCAAACAAAGCAATACAGAGTAAACTTAAGCTATAACAAGACTTATATCTAACAAGATAAGGCTTTACTCTAATCACCTAATACAAGCTCATGCAGTATGAAAAATGTATTAGTGAAAAAAACAGAATGCATAATATGTAAACATCTAATCAAGAATCATGTAAAAATGCAAGAACATGTGACAAGAAAAGATGAGAAATGTATCATGAAAAGCACTCAATCCTAAAGCATAGAATTCTCTCTTTTCTAAGCTCACAAATGCATTTACAACTAGATGCAACAATTAACACGAAAAAATGCTCTAACTCTCTAAAAATTTAACATACAACTTGTGAGATCAATTCTGAAAATGCAGTTTATAAAGAATTGAAATAAAAGCCCAGTTAATCGATTAACGACAGCTTTAATCGATTAAGCTTCACAAAAATGTTAGGTTAATCGATTGACATTTGATGTAATCGATTACACTGTGCAAACAGTTAGATTAATCGATTAACCCAAGTGGTAATCGATTAACAGCACTCTTTCATGTGTAAAAACTTCAAATATGTTATGCACTTAAATTCATACATGTTTAATACTTAGATTATGCCTAGAATGCACATGTACATGTATTTATATGATGCATGAACATATTATGAATGACATATCTCAAGATGAAAAAGATTTAAAAGATTTATGCAATTGAGATATGTATTAGGTGACTTAAGCCTTGGACTCAACCTAAACTAATCTAGTCTAAGCAAGATACCAATCGGAAGGCTTAAGCATGTTGATTTGTTGATGATCTTCAAGCTCATGTTAGCACAAGTTGTCCTCATCAAAACCAAGTCATATAAGGAGAGCTTTCCAAAGTGTTCCTCTTGACATGCACACTTTCAATCTCCCCCTTTTTGATGATGACAAACTCCACATTAAATGTAAATAGCTTGAAGATTGTGTTGGCAAGGTTGATATGATGCGCAAATATCGGAAGCTGTTATTACGATCAACCTGCACAAACAGAAAACAACAAAACAACCTTTCTCCCCCTTTTGACATTATCGAAAAGATAACTCAGGTCAAAGAAGAGGCAGAGATATGAGTAATGCATAAAACACAGTTAATGAGTTAATATTGGGATATAACAATTAACCTGTTTTACATTAAAGAGGATTAAACAAGTGCGCAAGTTTATACAACAGAAATAGCCAAACACGTAAAGGAACGGCATACGAGATGAACCATATCAAGGCAGAAAATCTCATATGATCAAGAACCATACACATAAACATAGTAGGCTATTCGACATAATTATAAAATAGCATAAAGAGTAACAATGTTTAGCAGCCAGATAAACCAGAAAACGTCAATTAACAACATAAAAGAGGCACGCAACAGAAATACTAGAATCCATAACAGTATCTAAATCCAAAGAGTGCCAAAAAGAAGAAATAAACCTAAGGTAAGATATCCTAGGTCTAAAGACTTCTAAACTAAGGTTGAGGTGGAGGATGAGGATCGTCAGTGTGATCAGCAGAAGTGACAATGTTCTGATCTCCCCTGATAAGCACAGATAGCTTCTGAAATTCTGAACAAAACAAGGCATTCTGAGCTTCAGCGGTAGATTGAATCAGATTCCTCAACTCCCGAAATTGGTTGTCCGAATACGCAGTTTGTCGCTCCTCATACTGTTCCATACCAGCAAAGTATGAGTCTTTTAGTCCTTGGAAGTGAAGATCCATACGGTTGTTAAGCCGTTGCTCCATAGCTTCCAACTGATCGAATCCAAAAGCAGAGTTCTGAGGTGCTGATCCAGAAGGCTCCCCCTGAGCTGTAGCATGCTGATTATCTGTGCCATCCTGATTATCATCATCAGATAAATCCAGACCAAAAGTGGTGTAGTCCTCTTGGTATTGCCAAGTACTACCATACTTGTATATACCCATCTTATGTATGAGGCTTTCACCAACCAGATGATCCTTGTCGGTATATTCAAACGTCAATGCGCAAATAGTCAACGATGCGTGAGATGAAGATACTGTAGGGAAGCAGCTTCGACTGAGATAAAGATACACTGTTCATAATTTTCAAGATCTCCTCAGGCCAATTAATCATCACATTATTCTTCACTGCATACATGAAACGTAAATCATTCACAATAGGCTGTGCGTGATTTGTGTTCCTCTGTACTAAGATGTAAGCAATAATGTAGTGTAGCAGCCTGTTCTCAACAGAAAGTGACCCAGCTTTGGTCAGTTGACCCTGAATGTATAAATGAGGGCCTCTTAGAAAAGACTTATAGACTTCAGTAGGATCAAAATTTTCCTTTACCTAGGAACAATCTCCTATACTATATCCAGAAGAAGATAAACCACCGACATTCATGAAAATTTCATCGTTGAGTTCAAACAAATTGCCAGAAATCATTGACCAATATTTTCCATCCTTATATCTAAAATTAGCATAGAATTCCCTAACAAGAGCAGGGTAGACTTGTCCCTTTAATTCCATGAACTGAATAGTTCCCTGAGCTTCCATGTCATGCGGGAAGCTAAAGTTCTGTTCCGATAACCAAGTTAAGTCAACATACCGTATATATGTAGGTTTCCGACCTTGGAATTTCGCCATACGGGTTTCTTGCAGAATGAGTGAATAGTAGGGGTCACCACGGTCCCGAGCGGAAGGCGAACCGACCTCTCGTCTTCGTACACGAGTGGCTGATGTTTTGACCCTTTTAGGACGACTTTGCTCCATAATGTGGCAGAAACCGAAATGGCAGTGAGAGGTCAAATATGGGTGTAGGAAAACCTAACCTAGGTTATGTTTAGTGGAACCTTGGAGATGTGATATAATGAGGATGAAAAGAGATGATTCCTTGATGGTTTTAAGAGGGTTAGGAATAGGTGTTTCTACTTTTGATGCACTTTGGATTAGTTGTGTTATAGATTTAGAATCTCAAAGCAGAAAAGAGAAAGTGAGAAAGCCAGAAAAAGTGTGAAACCGAGCTACTGTTTGCCTTTATAAAACTGGTTTTAATCGATTAACGGGCAGGGTTAATCGATTAATCAGTGTGAAATTTCGAATTTTTTGAAAGAACTGATGCCCAGGTAATCGATTAAGTGAAAATGTAATCGATTACTTATAGTAGAATTTCGAATTTTCAAGCAACTGATGCCCAGGTAATCGATTAATTGAATATTTAATCGATTACGCATAGAAAAAAAAAAAATTTCAGGCAGTAAAATGGTTTCAACTTCTTAAGGCTTTGGCATGCAATGTGACAGATTTATTTAAACATCCAGAATCACAAAAAAATAATAATCAAGAGATATACCTTTGCAATAAAACAAATATTGAACAGCTAAAGAAACAAAGACATAGAGAAACTAGACGATAATGTAAACACCTAAACAATTTTAATCAAGATATTGTTCATCAAGAATTTCAAGTTCTCTCCTTAGAACAAAGAAAGTATCCCTGGGAAGGGGCTTGGTGAAAATATCAGCTAATTGTTTAGACGTTTCAACAAATTCAAGAACGCAGTCACCTTTTTGTACATGATCACGCAGAAAATGATGTCTAATTTCTATATGCTTAGTTCTAGAATGCAAGACGGGATTCTTGGAAAGGTTTATGGCACTTGTGTTATCGCATTTAATAGGGATCTTTTCAATATTAAGACCATAGTCCTTGAGTTGCTGCTTCATCCAGAGGATTTGAGCGCAACACACACCAGCGGCAATGTATTCCGCTTCGGCGGTGGACAAAGAAACACAAGCTTGCTTTTTGCTGTGCCATGCTACTAATGAACTCCCCAACAAGTGACAAGTACCACTAGTGCTTTTCCGATCCAATTTACATCCGGCGAAATCGGAATCGGAATAACCTACCAAGGATAATGAGGCATCCCGAGGATACCATAATCCCATGTTAGTTGTTCCTTTTAAGTATCTCATGATTCTTTTAACAGTTGTAAGATGTGATTCTTTAGGAGATGATTGAAATCTAGCACACATGCATACACTAAACATGATATCAGGCCTACTTGCAGTTAAGTAAAGTAAAGACCCAATAATTCCTCGATACTTTGTTACCTCTATAGTTTTTCCTTTTTCGTCCTTATCTAGGTAGCAAGCAGATGCCATAGGAGTGGAAGCTTCCTTACAATTGTTCATCTCAAATTTCTTGAGTAGTTCTTTGCAATATTTTGTCTGATGGATGAAAATACCACTTTCTAGTTGCTTTATCTGAAGTCCTAGAAAGAACGTAAGTTCTCCCATCATAGACATTTCGAACTCCCCCTGCATCATCTCAGAAAAATCCTTACACAAAATATCATTAGTAGATCCAAAAATTATGTCATCTACATAGATTTGCACAAGTAATACAGAGTTTTCTGATTTACGAATAAAAAGCGTTGTGTCAACCAAGCCTCTTTCGAACCCTTTTTCTAAAAGAAAGGTACTAAGTCTATCATACCAAGCTCTAGGAGCTTGTTTGAGACCATAGAGTGCCTTTTTAAGTTTATAAACATGGTTCGGATATTTAAAATTTTCAAAACCAGGCGGTTGGTTAACATAAACTTCTTCTTGAATATAGCCATTCAAGAAGGCGCTTTTTACGTCCATCTGAAATAATTTGAAGTTCATAATTGATGCAAAGGAAAGTAGCATCCTGATGGCCTCTAATCTGGCTACAGGAGCATAGGTTTCGTCATAATCGATACCTTCCTCCTGGTTGTAGCCTTGGGCCACCAAGCGTGCTTTATTTCGAATGATCAAGCCTGATTCATCAAGCTTGTTTCTGAAGACCCATCGAGTACCAATCACAGGATGATCTTTAGGTTTAGGGACCAAGTCCCAAACATTATTGCGTTCGAACTGGTTTAGCTCTTCTTGCATAGCTATACCCCAGTGCACATCCTCAATGGCCTCATCAATGGTCTTAGGCTCAATTTGAGATACAAAAGCTACGAAAGTTACAGAAGTTTCGTAAGGAACTACGGGTTACCACTCCCGTAGATATGTCACCTATTACTTTGTCGATCGGGTGAGCTTTCTTGGTTTTCCACACAACTAGCATATCTGAATGCTCCTGAGATTTGTTTTGACATTCTTCATCGGTTGCTTCTACATTATCCATGTTCTTTGAGTATGCTTCTTCCAAAGCACCTGCAACATCATCAGATACAACCTTTCTCTTCTCTTTTGGAGAAGATTCATCAAACTGTACATGGATAGACTCTTCAACTTGCATAGAATACTTATTAAAAATTCTGAACGCTTTGCTATGAATCGAGTATCCCAAAAATATTCCCTCATCGGCTTTTGAATCAAATTTTCCTAAAGCCCGCTTTCCATTATTTAATATAAAACATTTGCAACCGAAAGCGTGAAGATGGGATATGTTTGGTTTACGGCCTTTTAATAGTTCATAAGGAGTTTTATTCAAATTAGGCCTTAACAATACTCGATTTATAACATAACATGCAGTATGAACTGCATCTGCCCAGAAATATTTGGGGGTATTACTTTCATTAAGCATGGTTCTCGCTAATTCTTCTAGCACACGATTTTTCCTTTCAACAACTCCATTTTGTTGTGGAGTGCGAGGAGCAGAGAACTGATGCATAATGCCATGCTTATCACAGAATTTGTCGAACTGAAAGTTCTCAAATTCTCCCCCGTGATCACTTCGTATATATACTATTTTCAGGTTAAGTTGGTTTTGGATTTGCTTGGCAAGATTTTTAAAGGAGTTGAAAGCGTCGCTTTTAGCAGATAAAAATAATGTCCATGTAAAACGAGAGAAATCATCAACAATAACTAAAGCATAGTAGCTACCACCAAAACTCATGATTTGTGATGGTCCAAACAAGTCCATATGGAGTAACTCCAAAGGTCTTGAAGTGGATATCACATTTTTGTTTTTAAAAGAGTTTTTGGTTTGTTTACACTTTTGACAAGTGTCACAAATCTCTTTAGTTTTGAAATTTAGTTTTGGTAGCCCCTCAACTAGTTGGTTTGATGACAATTTATCTAGATGTTTTATATGGATGTGTGCAACGCGTCTGTGCCAGATGTCATCTTCTTTAGAAATGAAACATTTTGAAAATAATATGGTGACATCATCCAAGTTAACCATGTAAATATTATTTATACGATGACCAACAAATTTAACATTATTAGATAAAATGTCACGAATGATGCAACAGTCAGAATCAAAAGATACTCGATTACCTTTGTCACAGAGTTGACTTATACTTAGAAGATTATGTTCTAGTCCTTCAACATACAGAACATTTTCAATTTGAGTATGAGATGAGTTACCAACTGTTCCGGTACCAAGTATCTTTCCCTTATTGTTGTCTCCGTACGTGACGTATCCTTTTCCTTTAAGTGATAGATCCAGGAAATTTGATCTGTCACCTGTCATATGTCTCGAACATCCACTGTCTAAGTACCATTTTTGTCCTTGTGTTCGAAGACATACCTGCAAAATAGATCACCTGCTTTTCTCAGGTACCCAAATTATGTTGGGTCCTTTTCTAGTTAGTGATTAGGGAATTATCTCCCTTCTTTATCCATACATAAGCCCCGCTAGGTATACCATATTTTCTAATGTAACAAGAGTAAGAAGTATGACCATACGTATTACAATAAAAGCAAGTAGGAGAGCGCCTACGATTTTTATCCTTAGTATTAACTACAGGTTTTCTATATGGTCTCTTGTTTTTAGCAGAGCGAGTATAACCTAGACCAGTACGATCACCAACGTTTCTTGTTTGACTGAGCAGAGTGTCTAATTGCTGTTTACTGTTTGTGAGACGTTCGAGTTTTTCTTTTAGTTTAAGATTGTCTTCTTGCAAAATCTCGCAAGTCTCACATACAGGCTTTTGACATAAATTATCAGCAGAGCAGTCACATGTGTTACAAGAATAGATGAGATCTAAAGTTTCATTTTCTAATTTTAATTCATCTAATTCTTTTTGTAATTGGACTTAGTTTCTTTTCATTTCTAAGGATTTCCCTTTTCTTATCAACATTTATTCTAGCCAATTTCTTTAATTCCTCATGTAACTCAACATAAGCATTATATAAAACTTCATAAGAGGGTAAGTCATCCGAAGTGGATGAGGTGTCGGAATATACCTCATCATTATCCTCGTGTGAGTCTGAGTTGCCATTGTTGTCAGATCTGACCATCAGACACAACTTCGCTGACTCCTCCTCACTAGAAGTGCTTGATGTTGTTTCCTCCTCAGGTACATCCCATACAATGTAAGCTTTCTTGGATTTGAATTCCCTGGGAGTGCTCTTCTCTGAATCAACCTTTTTCAGATAGGTAGGACATTGAAATCTCATATGTCCGGCTTTTCCACACTCATGGCAAGTGAAGCGATCTTTGTTGTTCTTGCCTTTGTTGGTTGACTCTTTCGCTTCTTTCTTCTGAAACTTCTTGAATCCTCCTTTTCTTTTGATGAATTTGCTAAATTTGCGAACAAGGAGATTCATAGTTTCATCATCTAGATCGGAGTCAGATTCATCATCATCTTTATCTTCTTTTGATTTGGAGGTCGTGGCCTTTAATGTGATGTTTTTCTTTTTCCGATCTGAATCTTCGTGCATAGTCAAGCGCCCCAATTCCATTTCGTGCTCTTGAAGTTTTCCAAATAAAGTAGCTAGAGGCATAGAGTCCAAATCTTTGGATTCAACAATTGCAGTTACTTTTGGTTGCCATTTCCTGTCAAGACAACGCAAAACTTTATTAGTTAGTTCACCTCTGGCAAAAGATTTATCTAGAGCAACTAAATGATTAACAATATGAGTAAATCGCTTTTGCATATCACAGATTGATTCACTAGGTAACATGCGAAATAACTCATACTCATGGGTAAGCGCATTTAATCTAGCGCGCTTGACTTCGCTAGTGCCTTCATGAGTCACTTGTAAAGTGTCCCACATTTCTTTTGCATTTTGGCACTGCGATACTCTAAAGAACTCATCATAGGATAGGGCCGATGTGATGATATTTTTGGCGCGTAGATTATGCTGCACCTTTTTGCGCTCATCATCGGTCCATAGACTTTTAGGCTTGTCTTTAGGTTCATTGTCCACAAGATGTTGTGGAACGAAAGGGCCGTTGACTACGGATTCCCAAATATCCGAGTCTATGGCTTCAATAAAAATTTGCATGCGGACTTTCCAGTAGGCATACCCTTCACCACTGAATATAGGTGGTCGATTAATGGATGAACCATCACCACCAAATGGGTTTGACGAACCCATTCGTTTTTCCCTAAGGATCACGAATACGCGGTTGAGCTAGCACTTCGCACTAGCTCTGATACCACTTGTTAGGTATCAGTGATTACAATACACCTAGAAGGGGGGGGGGGGGGGGTTGAATAGGTGTAGCGGTTAGAATGTCCGCTTTTCGAAAACAACACTTAATGCTGAAAAACACCTTGATTAATCGATTAACGAAACAGGGTAATCGATTAACACTTTCAACACAGTCCACTTAATCGATTAACAGACTGAAGTAATCGATTAACACACCACACTTAATCGATTAAACCGTGACAGTAAGCAAATGCAAGTACAGTTTCTTGCTCGACAATTAATTGATAATGAAACGATTATACCAGGCTTACAGAATTTTATCAGAGTACAAGTAATACAGTATAGACACAGATTATCAATTAAATCTACTTAACAAATTAATCGATCAAATGCAATAAAGAGAGAGAGATAGAAAAAGTCCTGCAACAAGAATTTTATCCTGGTTCGTTTGCTTGTCCACCGCAAACTACATCCAGGCCTCCCGGCTGATTTGGGAGATTTTTCTTCACTATAATTGAATGAATGTTAATTACATACACACTATCCAATTACAACAATTAGACACTTACAAGATAAAAAGAAACCTATTCTATGGTTTGACTCCCTTCCTACCGACAAAGAAAACCTTTCTTTCGGCGTAGCCCCAGCCAAGAACCTTGTTCTTTACTTATCCCTAAGTCTAACACTCAGTGAAGACACACTCAATCTCTTGGTGATATGACACCTTGAGATTCCCACAATTACAACACTTTTTCAAACAAAGCAATACAGAGTAAACTTAAGCTATAACAAGACTTATATCTAACAAGATAAGGCTTTACTCTAATCACCTAATACAAGCTCATGCAGTATGAAAAATGTATTAGTGAAAAAACAGAATGCATAATATGTAAACATCTAATCAAGAATCATGTAAAAATGCAAGAACATGTGACAAGAAAAGATGAGAAATGTATCATGAAAAGCACTCAATCCTAAAGCATAGAATTCTCTCTTTTCTAAGCTCACAAATGCATTTACAACTAGATGCAACAATTAACACGAAAAAATGCTCTAACTCTCTAAAAATTTAACATACAACTTGTGAGATCAATTCTGAAAATGCAGTTTATAAAGAATTGAAATAAAAGCCCAGTTAATCGATTAACGACAGCTTTAATCGATTAAGCTTCACAAAAATGTTAGGATTAATCGATTGACATTTGATGTAATCGATTACACTGTGCAAACAGTTAGATTAATCGATTAACCCAAGTGGTAATCGATTAACAGCACTCTTTCATGTGTAAAAACTTCAAATATGTTATGCACTTAAATTCATACATGTTTAATACTTAGATTATGCCTAGAATGCACATGTACATGTATTTATATGATGCATGAACATATTATGAATGACATATCTCAAGATGAAAAAGATTTAAAAGATTTATGCAATTGAGATATGTATTAGGTGACTTAAGCCTTGGACTCAACCTAAACTAATCTAGTCTAAGCAAGATACCAATCGGAAGGCTTAAGCATGTTGATTTGTTGATGATCTTCAAGCTCATGTTAGCACAAGTTGTCCTCATCAAAACCAAGTCATATAAGGAGAGCTTTCCAAAGTGTTCCTCTTGACATGCACACTTTCAATCTCCCCCTTTTTGATGATGACAAACTCCACATTAAATGTAAATAGCTTGAAGATTGTGTTGGCAAGGTTGATATGATGCGCAAATATCGGAAGCTGTTATTACGATCAACCTGCACAAACAGAAAACAACAAAACAACCTTTCTCCCCCTTTTGACATTATCGAAAAGATAACTCAGGTCAAAGAAGAGGCAGAGATATGAGTAATGCATAAAACACAGTTAATGAGTTAATATTGGGATATAACAATTAACCTGTTTTACATTAAAGAGGATTAAACAAGTGCGCAAGTTTATACAACAGAAATAGCCAAACACGTAAAGGAACGGCATACGAGATGAACCATATCAAGGCAGAAAATCTCATATGATCAAGAACCATACACATAAACATAGTAGGCTATTCGACATAATTATAAAATAGCATAAAGAGTAACAATGTTTAGCAGCCAGATAAACCAGAAAACGTCAATTAACAACATAAAAGAGGCACGCAACAGAAATACTAGAATCCATAACAGTATCTAAATCCAAAGAGTGCCAAAAAGAAGAAATAAACCTAAGGTAAGATATCCTAGGTCTAAAGACTTCTAAACTAAGGTTGAGGTGGAGGATGAGGATCGTCAGTGTGATCAGCAGAAGTGACAATGTTCTGATCTCCCCTGATAAGCACAGATAGCTTCTGAAATTCTGAACAAAACAAGGCATTCTGAGCTTCAGCGGTAGATTGAATCAGATTCCTCAACTCCCGAAATTGGTTGTCCGAATACGCAGTTTGTCGCTCCTCATACTGTTCCATACCAGCAAAGTATGAGTCTTTTAGTCCTTGGAAGTGAAGATCCATACGGTTGTTAAGCCGTTGCTCCATAGCTTCCAACTGATCGAATCCAAAAGCAGAGTTCTGAGGTGCTGATCCAGAAGGCTCCCCCTGAGCTGTAGCATGCTGATTATCTGTGCCATCCTGATTATCATCATCAGATAAATCCAGACCAAAAGTGGTGTAGTCCTCTTGGTATTGCCAAGTACTACCATACTTGTATATACCCATCTTATGTATGAGGCTTTCACCAACCAGATGATCCTTGTCGGTATATTCAAACGTCAATGCGCAAATAGTCAACGATGCGTGAGATGAAGATACTGTAGGGAAGCAGCTTCGACTGAGATAAAGATACACTGTTCATAATTTTCAAGATCTCCTCAGGCCAATTAATCATCACATTATTCTTCACTGCATACATGAAACGTAAATCATTCACAATAGGCTGTGCGTGATTTGTGTTCCTCTGTACTAAGATGTAAGCAATAATGTAGTGTAGCAGCCTGTTCTCAACAGAAAGTGACCCAGCTTTGGTCAGTTGACCCTGAATGTATAAATGAGGGCCTCTTAGAAAAGACTTATAGACTTCAGTAGGATCAAAATTTTCCTTTACCTAGGAACAATCTCCTATACTATATCCAGAAGAAGATAAACCACCGACATTCATGAAAATTTCATCGTTGAGTTCAAACAAATTGCCAGAAATCATTGACCAATATTTTCCATCCTTATATCTAAAATTAGCATAGAATTCCCTAACAAGAGCAGGGTAGACTTGTCCCTTTAATTCCATGAACTGAATAGTTCCCTGAGCTTCCATGTCATGCGGGAAGCTAAAGTTCTGTTCCGATAACCAAGTTAAGTCAACATACCGTATATATGTAGGTTTCCGACCTTGGAATTTCGCCATACGGGTTTCTTGCAGAATGAGTGAATAGTAGGGGTCACCACGGTCCCGAGCGGAAGGCGAACCGACCTCTCGTCTTCGTACACGAGTGGCTGATGTTTTGACCCTTTTAGGACGACTTTGCTCCATAATGTGGCAGAAACCGAAATGGCAGTGAGAGGTCAAATATGGGTGTAGGAAAACCTAACCTAGGTTATGTTTAGTGGAACCTTGGAGATGTGATATAATGAGGATGAAAAGAGATGATTCCTTGATGGTTTTAAGAGGGTTAGGAATAGGTGTTTCTACTTTTGATGCACTTTGGATTAGTTGTGTTATAGATTTAGAATCTCAAAGCAGAAAAGAGAAAGTGAGAAAGCCAGAAAAAGTGTGAAACCGAGCTACTGTTTGCCTTTATAAAACTGGTTTTAATCGATTAACGGGCAGGGTTAATCGATTAATCAGTGTGAAATTTCGAATTTTTTGAAAGAACTGATGCCCAGGTAATCGATTAAGTGAAAATGTAATCGATTACTTATAGTAGAATTTCGAATTTTCAAGCAACTGATGCCCAGGTAATCGATTAATTGAATATTTAATCGATTACGCATAGAAAAAAAAAAAATTTCAGGCAGTAAAATGGTTTCAACTTCTTAAGGCTTTGGCATGCAATGTGACAGATTTATTTAAACATCCAGAATCACAAAAAAATAATAATCAAGAGATATACCTTTGCAATAAAACAAATATCGAACAGCTAAAGAAACAAAGACATAGAGAAACTAGACGATAATGTAAACACCTAAACAATTTTAATCAAGATATTGTTCATCAAGAATTTCAAGTTCTCTCCTTAGAACAAAGAAAGTATCCCTGGGAAGGGGCTTGGTGAAAATATCAGCTAATTGTTTAGACGTTTCAACAAATTCAAGAACGCAGTCACCTTTTTGTACATGATCACGCAGAAAATGATGTCTAATTTCTATATGCTTAGTTCTAGAATGCAAGACGGGATTCTTGGAAAGGTTTATGGCACTTGTGTTATCGCATTTAATAGGGATCTTTTCAATATTAAGACCATAGTCCTTGAGTTGCTGCTTCATCCAGAGGATTTGAGCGCAACACACACCAGCGGCAATGTATTCCGCTTCGGCGGTGGACAAAGAAACACAAGCTTGCTTTTTGCTGTGCCATGCTACTAATGAACTCCCCAACAAGTGACAAGTACCACTAGTGCTTTTCCGATCCAATTTACATCCGGCGAAATCGGAATCGGAATAACCTACCAAGGATAATGAGGCATCCCGAGGATACCATAATCCCATGTTAGTTGTTCCTTTTAAGTATCTCATGATTCTTTTAACAGTTGTAAGATGTGATTCTTTAGGAGATGATTGAAATCTAGCACACATGCATACACTAAACATGATATCAGGCCTACTTGCAGTTAAGTAAAGTAAAGACCCAATAATTCCTCGATACTTTGTTACCTCTATAGTTTTTCCTTTTTCGTCCTTATCTAGGTAGCAAGCAGATGCCATAGGAGTGGAAGCTTCCTTACAATTGTTCATCTCAAATTTCTTGAGTAGTTCTTTGCAATATTTTGTCTGATGGATGAAAATACCACTTTCTAGTTGCTTTATCTGAAGTCCTAGAAAGAACGTAAGTTCTCCCATCATAGACATTTCGAACTCCCCCTGCATCATCTCAGAAAAATCCTTACACAAAATATCATTAGTAGATCCAAAAATTATGTCATCTACATAGATTTGCACAAGTAATACAGAGTTTTCTGATTTACGAATAAAAAGCGTTGTGTCAACCAAGCCTCTTTCGAACCCTTTTTCTAAAAGAAAGGTACTAAGTCTATCATACCAAGCTCTAGGAGCTTGTTTGAGACCATAGAGTGCCTTTTTAAGTTTATAAACATGGTTCGGATATTTAAAATTTTCAAAACCAGGCGGTTGGTTAACATAAACTTCTTCTTGAATATAGCCATTCAAGAAGGCGCTTTTTACGTCCATCTGAAATAATTTGAAGTTCATAATTGATGCAAAGGAAAGTAGCATCCTGATGGCCTCTAATCTGGCTACAGGAGCATAGGTTTCGTCATAATCGATACCTTCCTCCTGGTTGTAGCCTTGGGCCACCAAGCGTGCTTTATTTCGAATGATCAAGCCTGATTCATCAAGCTTGTTTCTGAAGACCCATCGAGTACCAATCACAGGATGATCTTTAGGTTTAGGGACCAAGTCCCAAACATTATTGCGTTCGAACTGGTTTAGCTCTTCTTGCATAGCTATACCCCAGTGCACATCCTCAATGGCCTCATCAATGGTCTTAGGCTCAATTTGAGATACAAAAGCTACGAAATTACAGAAGTTTCGTAAGGAACTACGGGTTACCACTCCCGTAGATATGTCACCTATTACTTTGTCGATCGGGTGAGCTTTCTTGGTTTTCCACACAACTAGCATATCTGAATGCTCCTGAGATTTGTTTTGACATTCTTCATCGGTTGCTTCTACATTATCCATGTTCTTTGAGTATGCTTCTTCCAAAGCACCTGCAACATCATCAGATACAACCTTTCTCTTCTCTTTTGGAGAAGATTCATCAAACTGTCTCTCGGTTAAGCGAGCTCCATCTCGCTCAGGCGATATCCCAGGAAAATACTGAAAGTGTGTATGTCAAGAGGAACACTTTGGAAAGCTCTCTTTATATGCCATGGTTTTTATGAGGACAACTTGTGCTAATAAGAGCTTGAAGATCATCAACAAATCAACATGCTTAAGCCTTCTGATTGGTACCTTGCTTAGACTAGATTAGTTTAGGTTGAGTCTAAGGCTTAAGTCACCTAATACATATCTCACTTGCATAAATCTTTTAAATCTTTTTCATCTTGAGATATGTCATTCATAATATGTTCATGCATCATATAAATACATGTACATGTGCATTCTAGGCATAATCTAAGTATTAAACATGTATGAATTAAAGTGCATAACATATTTGAGCTTTTACACATGAAAAAATGTTGTTAATCGATTACAGCATAGGTTAATCGATTAATCTAACTGTTTGCACAGTGTAATCGATTACAACAAAGGTTAATCGATTAATCTAACAATTCTGTACAGTTTAATCGATTAAGGCTGTCGTTAATCGATTAACTGGGCTATAAAATCAATTCTTTATAAACTGCGTTTTCAGAATTGATCTCATAAGTTGTATGTTAAATTTTTAGAGAGTTAGAGCATTTTTTTCGTGTTAATTGTTGCATCTAGTTGTAAATGCATTTGTGAGTTTAGAAAAGAGAGAATTCTATGCTTTAGGATTGAGTGCATTTCATGATACATTTCTCATCTTTTCTTATCACATGTTCTTGCATTTTATACATGATTCTTGATTAGATGTTTACATACTATGCATTCTGTTTTTCACACTAATACATTTTCATACTGCATGAGTTTGTATTAGGTGATTAGAGTAAAGCCTTATCTTGTTAGATATAAGTTTTGTTATAGCTTAAGTTTACTCTTTTTGTTTTGTTTGAAAAAGTGTTGTAATTTTGGGAATCTCAAGGTGTCGTATCACCAAGAGATTGAGTGTTTCTTCACTGAGTGTTAGACTTAGGGATAAGTAAAGAACAAAGGTTCTTGGCTGGGGCTACGCCGAAAGAAAGGTTTTCTTTGTCGGTAGGAAGGGAGTCAAACCATAGAATAGGATCTTTATTATCTTGTAAGTGTCTAAATGTTGTAATTGGATAGTGTGTATGTAATAAACATTAATTCAATTATAGTGAAGAAAAATCTCCCAAATCAGCCGGGAGGCCTGGATGTAGTTTGCGGTGGACAAGCAAACGAACCAGGATAAAATTCGTGTTGCAGGACTTTTTCTATCCCTTTCTCTCTTTATTGCATTTGATCGATTAATTTGTATAGTAGATTTAATTGATAATCTGTTTCTGTACTATACTGATTTTACTCTGATAATTCTGTAAGCTTTCTATAATCGCTTCGTTATCAATTAATTGTCGCGCAAGAAATTGTATTTGCATCTGCTTACTGTCACGGTTTAATCGATTAAGTGTAGTGTGTTAATCGATTACTTTAGTCTGTTAATCGATTAAGTGGACTGTGTTGAATGTGTTAATCGATTACCCTGTTTCGTTAATCGATTAATCAAGGTGTATTTCAGCATTAAGTGTTGTTTTTCGAAAAGCGGACATTCTAACCGCTACACCTATTCAACCCCCCCCCCCTTCTAGGTGTATTGTAACCACTGATACCTAACAAATACCTGGGAACAACACTGAGTCCCTCGCTTGGGCGAGCTCCTCTCGCTGAAGCGAGAATTACCCAGTAGCTCCCAAACTTCCTGATATCCACTATATTCAAAATTGAAAATTTTGGGATGTTACATTGCTCACTTGGGTGAGTGGAAACTGGGAGATGCTGAAGGATTCTCGCCTGAGCGAGATTTGGCTCGCCTGAGTGAGGGAAAGGGGTGTGGAGACTGGAGGATCCTTGCTTGAGAAAGAATCCCTCGCTTGAGCGACAACGCCAAATTTGAGTTTTTAAAATGGGCGGGATTTTCTCGCTTGAGAGAGAAAAGGCTCGCTTGAGCGAGAACCCGACGCTGGAACTTTAAAATATAAACCCTCAAACACATTTAGGGTTAGAACTTGAGAGAGAAGAGAGAAGGAGGTGATTTTGAGAACAAGGATTCGTGGGAATTAACTAGAAGCTTGAGAATAGGTAAATCTCTTGATTCTAACTCTATTTCTCCCTTTCAAACTTGTTTTGGGTGTATGGGATCTCTTCTCAAAATGTGAGAAACCATGGAAACTCTTCCTTTGGAGTTGTGGTTCATTTTATTTAGTTTCTCTCTTGTAAAATCTTGGTTTACAATTGGTATTCGAAGAATAGAAAGGGTTTGTGGGTTGATTCATGAAAACCCCAAAACCCGAAAAATGAAAATGTGGTAAAAGAAGAAAATGGGTGAAATGGTAGATGTAGAAGATGAGTATGTGTTCTAATGTAAAATAGAAGATGAATATGTATGTTTTAATGTTTGGAAACTTCTAATGAAAGCAATTTTGGAAACATTGGAAATATGTAAATATCTTATATGTTCTCAAATGTAATATGAATTGTGTGTATATTATTGTGAATGAATTAATGACTCTTATTGTTGTTTGGCGGGGATGAGGAAAGATCCTAAGGTTGGAGAAGGTAGCGAAGGAACTTGCAAAGTAACCCAAAACTGAACCCAATACTCACCAAGGTAAGGAGAATTTTTTAATTGTATATGATGATAGAGAATGCGTGGATTTTTTGAATATCTATGGATTGTGAAGTAAAGGGAAGAAAACTTATTTTTTAGCTCCCTTATGAGGTTGAGCAATGACTGACTTGTCCTTCGTGGTATTGGCTATTCGTAGCGATGATTGACTTGCCCTTCGTGGTATTGGCTATTCGTAGAAATGACTTACTTGCCCTTTGTGGTATTGGCTATTCGTGGCAATGACTGAATTGCCCTTATGGTATTGGCTATTTATAGCAAATGTCTGACTTGCCCTATGTGGTAAGATAAATGAACCAAGATAAACATAAATGATTTAGATGATTATGAAAGGAAAGGGTGGAATTACGTATGGGTATTATGAATGGGATAACAATGAGTTCGAGTAAAATGCGGAATGATGAAGATAACAAAGTGAATATATGTTGAAGTATTATTTATATGTTACGTAAATTGTTTATCTAACCTTATTGAATGTGGATTATTATATCATTATGTTGAGTTTATGACTTACTCCTTTGTGTTTTCTATGTACTGGTTCATGATAATCTCATTGCAGGTAAAGGGATGAATTAGGGATGCTTGATTTGGAGCTTTGGGAGCATTTAAATCTGGATTCCTTTATTTACACTTTTTGTGTCATAACTAACTATATGCGGATTTGAATATTTGTAATCATGATCATTATATTTTTGGATACTTGTAACCGTGGGTATTATGATTTTAGGAACCCATAACTATTTGTATGTCCTAAGTATTGGGGGACATTAATATGAATTATGTTTTTTTGCATATTGAATGTATGTATGAACATTGCTTGTTAGAATGATCATGAAATAGAGAGGATGACTAAAGAAAAGTCATTGGGTTAAAATTATAAGTCATAAGGAAAAATGTATGTGTGAATGAATTAAAATAAGGACAAAATTTTAAGCGTAGAAATTGGGTCCTTACATCTGTCATCAACTATTCGGTTATTAAGTTTTTTTAATATTTATTAATTGCTTATATGTGTACTTGATCGAGGCCGTACACAATGGTTCAAACACCTTACACGCACACACACAATGGGGTTTTAGTGGTTGTTATGCTATGAAATTAAGCTAAAACAGAACACAAACAGAAAACAGAATAGTAAGGAGGCTAAATCCCTTTGGTTTCCTTGTTCACAACTCAATCCTCGGTTTCAATATATCAAAATCAGATTCTCAGTGTTCCTTTGTTGAGAGTCGATTAACTAAGCGACAACCAACTCACAGTTAAATTGCTAAACCTCTAACTAAGCGAAATTGGCATAAGCAACAAACAGTTAACAATGTCACACGAATCAAAGCATCAATTTCAGATTCTACACATTGAATTCCTAATCTGTTCATAACTCTAATGTTAAGCTTCAACTAAGCGAATTCAACATAAACATAGAGCATTTACAGATTCACATAAACTAAGCGATTATGTGCTAGAGAACTAATTAACTAAGCGAAAATCAGTTCACAAACCTAAAACAACACCATGGAATTAAGCAAACCATAACATGAAATAGGATAGAAGCTTCAACAACATAAAACCGAAATTGCATTAACAACAACATAGAAACCGAAAATGCATTAAGCACTAAACCTCAAGAGTGTGATACATTACCAAAGGAATTTAGCACTAAACTTCTAGCCTTCCATGGGGGAAGAAGCAAAACCGAATTTGGAGGAGGAAGAAGATGGAAAACGAAAACCTAAAGGAACCCCAAAAGGGAGAAAACGAAAATGTAATGTAGAGTTGTGTTTTAAAACGAAATTCTAAGCTTATTAAAGGGTAAAACCGAAATGGGCCCTAAACAATGGGCCCAAAACCTAAAACGGAATTAAAAATCCTATAACTAAATACAATCTTCACTTTAGCACACATCTTCCACTTGTAATGCCCAAAATGTCCTTGGTGCCAAATATGTCCTGAAAATGGAATTAGATTTAATTAGGCTAAATAATCCCAAATTAACTCATTTTAGGAATAATAGTCCAATAAAGCCTAAAACACTAAACAATGCCAAATAAAGTCAATTAGACATCAAGAATCATTAACAATGGTAAAATAAGGTTATTAATAGTGTGTAATATTTGACTCATCAAATACCCCCACACTTAACCTTTTGCACTCCTGGGCAAAATCAAGAAATAATGTTATGCCAACTAGTGCAACAAAGTGAGTCATGTAAGAAGATTATTAAAAACTAGGAAATCAAAAATCCTAAAGATGGCATACTTCACAATGAATTCTAAGAAATGCAAAGAGATGGGCAAAATCAAACACACTAGAATAAAAAGATCAAGAATCAAGATATCCATGTAGATCATCCAATCAATTCAAGCATGCAAAGAAACCAATCAAATCAAGAGGTGAGTCACAACAATGATAGATCCTCACAAGATATGCTCTCTAAAGTGTTTACACTCATGTGTCTTAGGTTGTAAGTATTTACACTCAAGGCACTTCATGAAAACAAACAAAACCATAAGCTTGACAAGTTTCTAACATCAACATGACCAACACATGCACATAGTGATCAAAAGGACTTTTCAAGGTTGTAATGGGGCCAAGGACAAGGTAGGATAAAGTATGGAATATGTAGCTTAAAACCAAGGGAATAGAGGAGCAATGAGGAATAAGTAAAAAGTAAGACAAAATCAACCCCATATTCAAACTCAAATTCCAATCCTCTTTGTCACACTCAACTTTTATTCACTTTTTTTTTTCATTTTTGTTTCTTTTTGGTATTTTGTTTTTGTTTTTCAATACACCACACTTATGTACAAAAATGTATTAACCAACCCATGAGTTATACCCAAAACATATAAGAAATGAAGAACAATGCACCCTTACTTTAATACCCGTTCCCAAAACAATTCCAAAGCTCCAAAATTCCCTAAAGTTAGGATAATCATGGTTTTTCACTTATAGGCTTGTAATGAGCTATATAACAAAGAAAGGGGTAAAAAGGCTCAAAGGGGCTAGCAAAAGGATAATTTCATTCAAGGTAGGCTATATGGCATGTGGCTTATTCAAAAGAAATGCCTAAATCACTTCAAAATGTGCAATATGAAAATCAAGTATCAACAAGAAACATGTCAAGTTCTAGAGTGCAAGTAATCAAGAGTGCAACAATCACACATGAAAGAATACTAGATGGCATACATCAATCCATCCTCAATTAAGGCTCAAAATCTCACAAGGGACAAGACTATCACAATTGCCTCAACCTCTCAATTCTCAAAAGTAACTTAGCACACAGAAAATATATGGATTCACAACACAATATCAAGAATCAACTAAAACAAAGCATGAGAGAAAATGCCCAAAATCTAAGCAAAATCTAAGAATCAAAGAAAATCATGCATCAACATAAACCTACATTAGTCTCCCCCCACACTTAAACTACACATTGTCCCAATGGAACACAGCTAGAATATCCACGTAGTTATATTAGAAATTGTAATTGGACAAGTGCAATAAAAAGTAAGGAAGGAGAGAAAGAAAGAAAAACTCCCTTAATCATGGAGGGAGGAAATCAAACTCATAACTAGCAAGGACAGTCCCCAAAGCATAAACAACAATGTCGCACTCAAGGTCAAATAGGGGTGTCCAATCAGGTGCCTGCAAAACAGATAGAAAGAAAGTAGAAAAGCTAGGCTTTGTTGCAGCCTGCACCTGAACAAATAAATCAGATTGTTGTCTGATTCCTGCATCAATTGTGTTAGTGCAATGTGAATGTGTAACAGGAGAATCAACAACAATATTAAGAAACTCATCAATACAAGAGTCACACAGCTCAGAATCAGTGCATGCATGGCAAGTGTACAATGAAGTGCAAGGAACATCAATGTCAATATCAATGTTCAAAAACTCATCAATGCAAAAACTACATGTTTCAGAATTAGTGCATGCATGACAAGTGTATGAATCAGTTAATGACAGAGCATGAAAATCATGAAGAAAATTAGAAAGGTGTGTATCATTGAACTCATGAAGCAAATCAAGGTGGAAAACAGAGTGGCCCTCGGATGGATGCTTTAAAACATCAAAAATGTTAAACCGAGCCACTTTATCATCGAATTCCATAGAAAGTGTCCCAGCATGGACATCGATCTTGGTTCGGGCTGTTCTCAAGAATGGTCTCCCCAAAATAATTGGAACTGTGTTATTGGGGGATCCCTCTTCCATATCAAGAATGTAAAAAACAGCAGGAAAGATCAGTTGATCAACCTGAACCAAGACATCCTCTACCAAACCGGCAGGGTATGCAGTACTCCTATTTGCTAATTGGATTACCACACCCGTAGGTTGCAAGGGTCCAAGTGAAAGGAATTTAAAAACATTCATAGGCATAACATTAATGGATGCTCCTAAATCAAGCATGGCATTTTCAAATTTTCTATTACCTATGATGCAAGGTACAGTAAATGTACCTGGGTCCTTACACTTTTCAGGGATGTGAGGAACGGGCATACCTATCATGGCAGAAACATTCCTTCCCATATTGATCCTTTCATTACCTTTCAACTTTCTCTTGTGAGTGCACAATTCTTTCAGAAACTTAGCATATCTCGGAATCTGCTTAATGGCATCAAGGAGAGGTATGTTCACCTCAACCTTTCTAAATGTATCCAAGAGGTCCTTGTCCAGCTCTTCCATATTCCTCATCTTCTTGGTTGGAATGATTTTTGGTGGAAATGGAAGAGGAATGGAAAATGGTTGTTGCGCAACACTTGAGGAAGGTTGATTTGCATGAGTTTCTCTAGTTGTGTTCTCATTTTCTACTAAAACAGATTTATTCCTTTTTGATGCATCATGTTCTTTTTGAAGAACAAAATTTGTTCTAGGTGTAGGCACTTCAGTCTGTTTGCCTGATCTAAGGGTGATGGCACTGACATTCCTTGGGTTAAGCACAGTCTGAGAAGGTAACTTGTCAGAATTCTGTGACTGCAATGTGTTCAGTGAAGTAGCCATCTGCCCCATCTGGGTGGTTAGATTCTGAATTGAAGACTCTTGTCTTTGAATTGAAGCTCTGGTTTCTTGCTGGAACTGCATGTTCTGCATTGTCATCTGCCTCACCAATTCTTCCAAAGAGGGTTCAGTAGGTGCAGGAGTGTTAATCATTTGATGCCTCTGTTGTTGGATTGGTGGGGGCACATATGATGATCTATTCTGCCCAACATTATTGTTCTGAAATGGTGCCTGATTTCTCCAACCAGGATTGTATGTGCTTGATGAGGGTGGATCATAATGTTGCTGCTGATGTGGAGGTCTGTTGTTGTATATGTTTGCAGCATACGCCTCAGGATGATCACCAGTTCTTGGCTCAAGCAGAGAAGGACACATATCACTATAATGATCACTTGAGGTGCAAATGCCACATACTCTTGCCATTGAAGATTTTTGCTGATTTATGGCTAACTGAGTGATCAAGGTGGTGAGGGAATCAATTTTAGTCTCAAGCTTGTCTTGCCTTGCTGCATTTGTCCCAACGTCATGGACTCCTCTTACAACTATGGCATCACCACTCCTTGCATTGAATTGTTGAGAATTGGAAGCCATCTTCTCTATCAAACATCTCGCCTCAAAAGGAGTCATGTCTCCAAGTGCACCACCACTAGCAGCGTCAATTATACTCCTATCCATATTGTTCAGACCCTCATAAAAATACTGCAGGAGGAGTTGCTCAGAGATCTGATGATGAGGACAACTAGCACACAATCTCTTAAACCTCTCCCAGTACTCATACAAGCTCTCACCATGTTGTTGCCTAATTCCAGATATGTCCTTTCTGATTGCAGTGGTCCTGGATGCAGGGAAGAATTTACCCAAGAATGACCTCTTCAAGTCACCCCACCTTGTGATGGAACCAGGAGCCAGATAGTACAACCAGTCCTTTGCAGGGCCTTCAAGTGAATGAGGAAAGGCCTTTAGACAAATGTGATCCTCCATAACATCATGTGGTTTCATGGTTGAGCAGACAATGTGGAACTCCTTAAGATGTTTATGAGGATCCTGACCTGCAAGTCCATTAAACTTAGGCAACAAATGGATTAGTCCAGTTTTAAGCACATATGGTACATCCTCATATTGGATACACAAACTGTCATAAGTAAAATCAGGGGCAGCCAGCTCCCTTAATGTCCTCTCACGGGGACCAGGAGGAGTAGGTGGCTGAGCCATATTTTCAGAATGGTCAAAATTAGGAAATGCAACAGAATGCACAGAATCACTATATTCAGAATGCACAGAAATAGAATGCTCAGAAGCAGTATTTTCAGCAACAGGATGTTCAGAAACAGAAACAAAATTAGTATCTAAAGTCCTATTTTGTCTAACTAACCTATGATATGTTCTATCAATTTCGGGATTTATTGAATGCAAAATGCCTGTATTACTCCTAGTCATGCATTACAGTCAACAGTAGGAAGAAAGTAATGCAATAGTAATGGAAATTAATGTTATAATTGTAGAATCAACCAAGTATTTGCATCAATAACATCCTAAAATCATATAGAACATGTACAAAAAGTTTCAAGAAAAAATTCAAAGCCTAACTATGTTAAAAATGCAAAACAGTTTCACTATAAACCTTGAAAAATAAAAAATAAACCTTAAAAAATAAAAAAGAAATAGTAAAAAGGGTTTTTTTTGATTTTTGGATTTGGACTGACAGACTACGTGTGTGCCAGTGGGTGTAACATATTTTTCTACCCCAAATGCATATGTCATATGTCCAATTCTGATATAAGGAGACAAAGTTATCCTAAAAACAAATTTTTAACAATTCACTATTCACCGTAAAGTTGTATCTCATAAACTATAGCTCGGAAAGTGGTTCTGCTTTCTCTGGTGTTCAATGTGGGATGAAAGAAGTGTGGAAACAAAATTTCATGCAAAAATTCCACCCACAGCTATATAAACCAGCAAAACAGAATCACATGAATCATGAAAAGTGGCAAAATAGTGAACATTGAACAGTGAACAATGCACATTAACAGCTTTTTGCACCAATATCAGAATTTTCACCAAAAATGCACTACAGAAATGACTAACTAAACTACACTACACTAAACTAAAATTTATGAAACTACAGAGAACCTTTGTATGAATCGATAATCCCCAGCAGCGGCGCCAAATTTGATCGAGGCCGTACTCGATACAAATAATATAACAATAAAGTATAGTACTAGGAAGTGACTCCTAGGTCGTTTCCCAAAGATTATCTTCCACACAATGGTTCAAACACCTTACACGCACACACACAATGGGGGTTTTAGTAGTTGTTATGCTATGAAATTAAGCTAAAACAGAACACAAACAGAAAACAGAATAGTAAGGAGGCTAAATCCCTTTGGTTTCCTTGTTCACAACTCAATCCTCGGTTTCAATATATCAAAATCAGATTCTCAGTGTTCCTTTGTTGAGAGTCGATTAACTAAGCGACAACCAACTCACAGTTAAATTGCTAAACCTCTAACTAAGCGAAATTGGCATAAGCAACAAACAGTTAACAATGTCACACGAATCAAAGCATCAATTTCAGATTCTACACATTGAATTCCTAATCTGTTCATAACTCTAATGTTAAGCTTCAACTAAGCGAATTCAACATAAACATAGAGCATTTACAGATTCACATAAACTAAGCGATTATGTGCTAGAGAACTAATTAACTAAGCGAAAATCAGTTCACAAACCTAAAACAACACCATGGAATTAAGCAAACCATAACATGAAATAGGATAGAAGCTTCAACAACATAAAACCGAAATTGCATTAACAACAACATAGAAACCGAAAATGCATTAAGCACTAAACCTCAAGAGTGTGATACATTACCAAAGGAATTTAGCACTAAACTTCTAGCCTTCCATGGAGGAAGAAGCAAAACCAAATTTGGAGGAGGAAGAAGATGGAAAACGAAAACCTAAAGGAACCCCAAAAGGGAGAAAACGAAAATGTAATGTAGAGTTGTGTTTTAAAACGAAATTCTAAGCTTATTAAAGGGTAAAACCGAAATGGGCCCTAAACAATGGGCCCAAAACCTAAAACGGAATTAAAAATCCTATAACTAAATACAATCTTCACTTTAGCACACATCTTCCACTTGTAATGCCCAAAATGTCCTTGGTGCCAAATATGTCCTGAAAATGGAATTAGATTTAATTAGGCTAAATAATCCCAAATTAACTCATTTTAGGAATAATAGTCCAATAAAGCCTAAAACACTAAACAATGCCAAATAAAGTCAATTAGACACCAAGAATCATTAACAATGGTAAAATAAGGTTATTAATAGTGTGTAATATTTGACTCATCAGTACTCATCATTTATCTTTTTATTATATTAGTCATTTTGAACTACTAAGTCATTAGTACACGCCAATCCATTCAATATGCATTTTTTTTATTCGCTTGGGCGACAGTTGGCGCCTGGACGAGAAACCCACGTGGAGATTGTTCTTCAATCTTGGAATTGTCGCTTGAGCGCTAACCTCTCGCTCAGGCGGGAAACCAATAGAGAGTTTGGTCTTCAATCTTGGGAATGTTGCTTGTATGGTACCCTCTCGCTCAGGCGAGATGCAGACTTGTGTAAAGACCCAAATTCTACCATTGAAATATTTTCCTTATTTTATTCCTTTCACACACATTTTTCCTATAACTTAGATTCACAAGTTCAACAACCTTATTTTAATCTCACTTTCCCATTCATACTCATTCCTAAATGCAATGTTCGCATACATGTTCATTTAGCAGAAAATCATAATTCATATTACTGTACCTCGGTAACTACCGCATACAACTAGCTATGGGTTTCCAAAATACCCATAGTTACAAATATCCAGAGTTACAATTATCCAAAAATTATGATGATCATAGTTACAAATACTTAAATCCGCAAATATTCAATCATGATACAAAAAGGTGCAAATAATGGAATCCAGATTTAAAAGCTCCTACAGCTCCAAATCAAGCATCCTTAATTCATCATATTACCTGCAATGGGATTATCAAATGGCAACGCACAAAATGTACCAAGGAGTAAGTTATTTAATTCAATAAATATCATTTGATATAATCCACATTTAAACAGAGTTAGATAAACAATTTAAGCATTCCAACATAAAGTCATTTCCTTTCATTTTACATCTTACTACATCATACTACCATTCTTACTTTCACATTCTTCCATGTCAAACCTTGATAACCTCTTCTTCATTCCCTTGTTACTTAGCGATTTCCCAGTTACACATACTTCCACAATACCACATGGGGCAAGACATTCGATTCACTACCACATGGGCAAGACATTCAATTCAATACCACTTGGGCAAGACATTCAATTCAATACCACTTGGGCAAGACATTCAATTCAACACCACTCAGGATAGACATTCAATTCAATACCACTTGGGCAAGACATTCAATTCAATACCACTTATGCAAGACATTCAATTCAATACCACTAAGGCAATACATTCAATTCAATACCACTTGGGCAAGACATACAACTCAGTACCACATGGGGCAAGACATACAACTCAATACCACTTGGGGCAAGACATACAACTCAATACCACTTGGGCAAGCCATTCACTTTATTTGATACATCCCACATCTTATTCTTTTCGAGTCAACCACCTAGAACCGCATATCTCATAATGCATATCTCGAAATAAAATGCTTATCCCTACCTTGGAGAGTGTTGGGTTCTGTCCCTGGTAACTTTGCAAGTTCCTCCGACACCGCCTCAAACCTTAGGATCTTTCCTCATCCCCACCAAACAACAACAAAAGTCAATAATTTATTCTCAACAACGTTTAAACATCTCATAGTTCATTTGCAAACATATATAATATTCACATGTTTCCAATGTTTCCAAAAACCACTTTCATTAGAAGTGTCCAACATTAAAACATACATATTCATCCTCTATTTTGCATTACAAAACAAACTCATCTTCTCCATCTACCACTTTACTCATTTTTCCTATTTTGACACATTTTCATTTTGGGGGTTTTGGGGTTTTCATGAATCAACCCACAAAACCATTCCATTCATAAAATACCAACTCTAAACCAAGAGTTTTCAAGAGAAAAACAACATAAAACAAACCATAACTATAAAGGATGAGTTTCCATGGTTTCTCACATTTTGAGAAAAGATCTCATACACCCAAAACGAGTTTGAAAGGGAGAAGGAGAGTTAGAATCAAGAGATTTACCTCTTTTCAAGCTTCTAGATTAGTCTCAAGACTCCTTTCTCTTGAAAATGCTCTCTTCTCTCACTTCTTTTCAAGTTGTAACCCTAAAATGTGTTTAGGGTTCCCTATTTAATGTAACAGCGTCGGGTTCTCGCACAAGCGAGCCCATTCTCGCTCAAGCGATAAAATCCCGCCCATTTTTAAAACTCAAATCTGACCCTCTTGCTCAATCGAGGATACTCTCGCTCAAGCGAGGATCTTACAGTCTCTACAGCTTCAGAGTGCCACTTCTCGCCTAGGCTAGACAACTCTCGCTCAGGCGAGCCAACTCTCGCTCAAGTCATACAATTCTCGCTTAGGCGAGAATCCTTCAGTATAGCCCAGGATTCCACTCACCCAGGTGAACCACTCTCTCCCAGGCGACCCCTTTCTCTCTCAAGTGAGACTTCCAAGATTGATACTATAATTTAATAATCTCAAATTCAGGGTGTCACAACTTGGGCTTGGGCGAGAGATCCATATTTTAACTACAATTACTACAATAATATGACTTCGATCATTTTATCATTTATACTTGTTTTTATTTAATTAATAACTAATAACTAATATATTGTTTTTTTTATAGGAACCCTATAAAGATGTTCTTAGAGTAAGACATCTCAATTTGTTTGAAGAAGAACCATTACTAAATGAATTGTTAATGGTTACCAGTTTTTTTAAACTATCTAGCCTCCGATGTTTCAACATAGACTCATCTCTAATTACTGCTCTAGTTGAAAGATGAAGGCCCCAGACACACATATTTCATCTTCCATGTGGTAAATGTACAATTATTTTGGAAGATGTTTCACTCCAAATAGGAGTGAATGTTAATGATTTACCAATAACAAGACCTACTTTTTTTATTGGAATGAGTTGTGTTCAGAACTATTGGGATAGACGAATAAGATGTGAGGGGGTGTGAGTTAAAGTTAACTTGTTTGGTTGATAACTTTGCTCGAATCCCCCCTCACCCTACACAATTACAAGTGGAGCAATATTGTATGGCACATATTCTATATATTATAGGAGGGTAGTTGTTACCCAACAAATCTAATAATAGAGTACATATAATGTACTTACCTTTTTCATTATACTGCAATCTTGACCACAACTATAATTTTAAGCACTCGTCTAGCTAGAGAGAGGGTGGGTATTGATTGGATTAAAAAGGTTTTGAGTAGAGATTTTGTAATGATCCAAAAATAAAACTAACAATTAACCCATTATCCTTAATCCTATTTTTCTTTTTACCCTGATTAATGATGAGGAGAGAATCTGTAATGACCCGAATTCTACCCTTGAAATTTTTCCCTTGTTTAATCCAATTCATGCATTTAACAATAAATCATAATTACCGAGTGAATAAATTTATTTAAAAGATCTCACTTTTGCTTCACACCCGATCTATGAACCAAAAGTACCATACAACATTCGATAGCAGAAAAACATAATTCATTTATATAACCTAGTAACGGCCGCATACAATTAGCTATGGGTTTCCACACGAGTTACTAGTTCCATGTTTGATGTCATGTACGACAATCAGGTTTATAATTACAAAATAATTAGTTCAAGTACAACCAATATGGTTACAAAAGAATGGGTAGGAGACATCAAAATAAAAGTCTCTACGCTCCTAATCAAAACACCCATACTCCTTCCACCTACCTGCAATGGGATTAACATTGACAATACACCAGGAAAACACAAAGGAATAAGTCGTTAACTCATTAAATATCAATGTAAGATAATCCACATTTAATAAGGTTAAATAAACGGTTTAAAATTAAGTTTGCTTAAAAGCCAATTTAATCGTTCATATTTTTTAAAACCATGCTACATAACTTGAGCCAAAGTTTGCTACATTGCTTGAGCCAAAGCTTGCTACATTACTTGAGCCAAAGTTTGCTACATTGCTTGAGCCAAAGCTTGCTACATTACTTGAGCCAAAGTCACTAACCAATCATGGTCGGTTAAAAACGAGTTTTATTTCCATTGGCACTCCACCAATACATTTTCACGAGTTTTATTTTCATTGGCACTCCACCAATACAAAAAATAGTAAATGCACCCGACATCATTACAAACATATACACATATGCTTATAACTACAAAGTAATTTACGAATCATTTTATTATTCCAAGTTTTATTTCCATTGGCACTCCACCAATACATATACGGTAAATCCACTCCTCGTTGTTACAAACATACCCATATATATTTATAACAACTAAGTGATTTACGCTTCATTTCATTATTCCGAGTATTATCTCCATTGGTACTCCACCAATGCATATACGGTAAATCCACTCCTCGTTGTTACAAACATACTCATATATGTTTATAACAACTAAGTGATTTACGCTTCATTTCGTCATTCACATCAGAAAATCCACACATTTTCTATCACATTGCATAAGATAAAGACTTATCCTTACCTCGGTGAGTGTTGGGTTCGGTTTTTGGCGACTTCTCAAGTTCCACCGGCACCGCCTCCAAATTTAGGATCTTTCCTCATTCCCACCACATAACACAATGTTAGTCATTCATTCCAAATAACAAATAAATAACTTATATTGCATTATTCAAACATACAAGATATCTATCATATTTTCAATGGTTCTATACTACTTTCATTATGAGTTTACAACCATCTAAAACATACATATCTTCTCATATTTTAACATTATAAAGTAACTCATCTTCTACCGCTAGCATTTTACCCATCTTTCCTCTCTAACCTCATTTTCTCTCTCTAGGGTTTTGGGGTTTTCATGAGTCAACCCACAAACCCTTTCCATTCTTGGAATACTAACTCAAAACCAAGAGTTTACAAGGTATAAGCGACATAAAATGAACCACAACTCGAAAGAGAGAGTTTCCATGGTTTTACACCCTTTTAGAAGAGATCCATAATACCCAAAAATGGGTTCTCAAGAGAAGAAGAGAGTTAGGATAGAGAGTTTTACCTCTTCTCAAGCTCTTGAACAAGAATCAAAGCTCCTAGACCTTGGGAATGCTCTCTTCTCTCACCTCTCTTCAAGTCTTAACCTAAAAATGTATTTGGGGTTTCCCTCATTTAATGTTCTCGTCGGGTTCTCGCTTAAGCAAGCTTTCTCTCGCTCAAGCGAGAAAATCCCGCCCATTTTAAAAACTCAACTCTGACCCTCTCGTTTAAGCGAGAAATTATCGCTCAAGCGAGAATCTCACAGTGTCAACAGCCCCAAAATGCCATTTCTCGCCCAAGCGAGACAACTCTCGCTCAAGCGATAATCCTCCAGTATAGCCCAGGATTTCACCCTCCCATGTGAACCTCTCTCGCCCAAGCGAGAATCTCTGGCTCAAGCGAGGATCCCAAGACTGATACTTTAATTTTAAAGACTTAAAATTTGGGGTGTTACAGAATCACCGAAGACATCGAGATGTGTGAATTTGAGCTAAAGAGTTGCTCTCAGCACTGCGATGCATGCCTCATACTCCGCCATTTTATTGGTGCACTCAAAGTGGATAGGTCTTATGATCCGGTCGGGTGAGACTATGGCCGTGCTTACGCCTTTTCCTATTGCCTCAGGAACCAATACTGCTTATTCTTCATCGGAGCCCAAGCACTAGGGACGACCAAGGACTTCAGAAATGAACTACTTGCCCCACTTCCTTTAGATCAGTATGACGAGGAATTTGAGAATGTCCCCCTACCTTCTTTAGATTTAGGTTGGCTACTAACTCAACTAATTGCCATTCATTTTAAGGCTATTAGTCCAGGTCCGGATCGCCCCTTAAAATATCGTGGGCTTCTCGCCCAAGCGAGATATTCTCGCCTATGCGAGAGTGCCCAGCTATAAAAGAAAAGAAAGGGTATCCCAAACCCTAATCTTCATTTTCTTTTCTCCCCTTTCACTCCCAATGGCGGCTCCCCATGGATTTCGACTCATTCCTCCACTAAACCTCAAAAACACATCAAAACCTCTTCCTCTTGCTTTTAATGGAACATTGGAGAGTTTTGGAGATGAAAAAGCAACAATGGAGGTTGATGGAGATGGAGGGAGATGGAGCTTTTTGCGGATCCATGGAACGTACGCAACCTAAGGTGAGGGAGAAGACCATTGTGGTCTTAGAGTATTTCATTAGAGTCATCATCTCCGATTTCCCTCAAGAATCGGAGCATATTAACGGATAGAAACTCTCTTGGAAGTTTGTGGTCCATGTGAGAGTCTTTATTTTACATGATGATTTATTAGCCATAAATGTGGAGATATATGTGTGGGGAAAACCGTTTATTTAAGTAAAACGCAATATGCTCATTTATGGTAATACACCATCATGAAAGATGGTTCTAACGTTAATGTGTTATATGATGAAGAATATGTTGTGTGTGGTATGTTTGTAATAAGGATTGTGAGAGGTGTTGTTTAATGACAAAAGTAGAAATGGTTATGTTGTATGATAATGATTGTGTGTGAGTTGTTTATTGTTATAAACATATATGAGTGTGTTTGTAACAATGATTGTGTGACGAGTTGTTGATTTGTTAAAAGTGGAGATGAGTATGTTTATGAAAATGAATTTGTTGTGAGTCGTTTTATTGTTATAGACATATATGGATATGTTTGTGACAATGATGGTATTGTGTGTTATTTCATGGGATGGAACAATGTGATGCCTTGTGTTTATTGTGTGTATGACATTGAGTTGGTATTTTGTGCTATGACGAACATGTGATGTGAGAATAATGGATAATGAACTAGACCTACCCGTTGTGGTATGGGGAATTACTCTACCTACCCGATGTGGTATGGGGAATTACTCGACCTGCCCGATGTGGTATGGGGAATTACTCGACCTGCCCGATGTAGTATGGGGAACTACTCGACCTGCCCGATGTGGTATGGGGAATTACTCGACCTGCCCGATGTGGTATGGGGAACTACTGGACATGTCCGATATGGTATGGGGAATTACTCGACCTACCCAATGTGGTATGGGGAATTATTCGACCTGCCCGATGTGGTATGGGGAATTACTCGACCTGCCCGATGTGGTATGGGGAACTACTCGACCTTCCCGATGTGGTATGGTGAACTACTCGACCTGCCCGATGTGGTATGGGGAATTACTCGACCTGCCCGATGTGGTATGGGGAATTACTCGACTTGTCCGATGTGGTATGAGGCTTAGTGGAGGGAAAAATGGTCCATTTGGGTGGAGCCACCGTTGGGAGAGAAAGGGGGAGAAAGAAAATGATGATTAGGGTTTCTAGATCCCCTTTTTCACTTTTATAGCTCTGACGCTCTCGCCCGGGCGAGAACGGCTCGCTTTGGCGAGAATTTCGCGACTTTTTCAAGTTTCACACTGGAATGCTCTCGCCCGGGCACGGATTTCTCGCTCGGGCGAGAATCGGGCAGTATGCTAAGGGCCCTCTCTATCCTAGGCGAAAATTCTAGCTCGAGCTAGAATTTGACAGCTTTTCCAGATTTCACTTTCGCTCAAATGACCACTTCTTCGCTTGTGCGAGGTTCCTATACTTCTCAAACTTAAAACGTTGAGTCCCTCGCTTAGGCGATACCCTCTCGTCCAAGAGAGAATGGTCAAGCATGCACCTCAACACCCTAATTTTTCCAATCAATCCGAAAACAAAAATTGAGGTGTTACATTATGTAATTGATATGTTATATGAAAAACGTTTGTAATATGAGAACCTTGTTGGTTTCACTATCTTGTAAAATGGAACTTCTCCTAGAGTGTATAATGATGTTGATTTAATATTTGTAATTAAAAGCGTTCTTTGTTAAAGGGTAATTGTTTAGATTATGTATTTGAAAGGAAGTGAAATTACATGCTTTTGAAATGAAATGTATTTGGAATATTTCCGCCTTGTAATTTGTAAATGTATTCACTCAAGTTTCTAAATTGTTCAAGTAATATCTTTCAAAAGTAACCACTTCACTTTCATGAATAAGGATTTAAAAAGAATTTTTGGATTACGAAAAAACTGGGTCCTTACAGTGTCTCACCGTGGGGTGCGCTTGTTCTGTTGGTTAAGAAGAAAGATGGGAGTATGAGGTTGTGCACGGATTACAGACAGTTGAATAAAGTCACCATCAAAAATAAGTATCCATTGCCTCGGATTGATGACTTGATGGACCAGTTGCGAGAAGCAGTGGTATTTTCAAAGATTGATCTTAGATCGGGTTATCATCAACTTCGAGTGAAATCGGAGGATATTCCTAAAACTGCTTTTAGGACTAGGTATGGTCATTTTGAGTATTTGGTGATGCCTTTTGGTGTAACGAATGCCCCAACAATATTTACCGACTACATGAATCGGATTTTTCATCCGTATTTGGATTCATTCGTAGTAGTATTTATTGATGACATTCTCCGAGAGCAACATGTGGAACACCTGAGAGTTGTTCTAGATCTACTGAGTAAGAATCGGTTGTATGCGAAGCTGTCAAAATGTGATTTCTGGTTGGAATCGGTAAACTTTCTTGGACATGTAATATCCAAAGAAGGAGTGGCAGTAGACCCTTCCAAGGTCGAAGCCGTGATGGAGTGGTAGGTGCCCAAGTCTGTTACTGAGATCAGAAGTTTTCTAGGTTTAGCTGGTTACTACAGAAAGTTTATAGAGGGGTTTTCTAAGTTGGCTTTGCCTCTATCTAAACTCACCAGGAAGGGAGAACCTTATGTGTGGACGATCCATTGTAAAGAGAGCTTCCAAGAGTTAAAGCAGAGGTTGACTATGGCACCAATGTTGGTTCTTCCTAATACTGATCGTGATTTCAGCGTGTATTGTGATGCTTCTAAGCAAGGCTTAGGTTGCCTATGCATCCCGACAGTTGAAGACACATGAGCAAAACTACCCTACGCATGATCTGGAACTAGCCGCCGTGGTCTTTGAATTGAAAATATGGAGACACCATCTGTATGGCGTAAGATTTGAAGTGTACAACGACCAGAAGAGTTTGAAATATCTCTTTGATCAAAAGGAACTGAATATGAGGCAGATGAGGTGGATGGAGTTTTTAAAGGGCTACGATTTTGGACTGCAGTACCATCCGGGAAAGGCCAATGTAGTGACCGATGCCCTCAGTCGGAAGTCTTTACACATGTCGACTTTGATGATTATAGAAGAGAAACTGGTTGAGGAGTTCAAGGATATGAACTTAGCAGTCCAAGTGAAACCGCATAGTATGATATTAGGAATGCTTAAGGTCACAAATGAACTATTTGATCAGATTCGGGTAATGCAAGTTGAGGATAGTGAGCTGATGGCTAAACGAGATTTCATGCTAAGTGGCAAGGAAACTAATTTCGCATCGGACCCTAATGGCATGTTGCGTTACAAAGGGAGAGTTTGCGTGCCTCGTGAGTATTTTAGAGGAGTCCCACAAGAGCAAGATGAGTTTTCACCCAGGAACTACAAAGATGTATCAAGATTTGAAGCAGTTATTTTGGTGGTCTGGATTGAAGAGGGATGTGGCTTTGTATGTCTCGAGTTGTTTGATATGTCAGAAAGCCAAGATTGAGCATCAGCGACCAGCAGGGAAGTTGCAATCCCTAGAAATTCCCGTTTGGAAGTGGGATAGTATCTCCATGGATTTTGTATCGGGTTTTCCAAAGACTCAGAAAGGGTACGATTCGATATGGGTGATAGTGGATCGGTTAACTAAATTTGCACACTTTATGCCCAAGAACATGAGGTATTCTTTGGAGTGATTGACGAAATTGTACATCCGGGAAATAGTTCGTTTGCATGGGATACCGTCAAGCATTGTATCGGATAGGGATCCCCATTTTACTTCTAACTTTTGGACTAGTTTGCAGTCCGGTTTGGGAACTAAGTTGAAATTGAGTTCAGCTTATCATCCGCAAACAGACGGTCAATCGGAAAGAACTATCCAGTCATTGGAGGATTTGTTGAGGGCTTGTGTCTTGGAACAACCTGGGAGTTGGGATAGCATGTTGCATTTGATTGAATATACCTACAATAATAGCTTCCATTCGAGTATTGGGATGGCACCCTATGAGGCTTTGTATGGTAGGAAATGCCGAACTCCAGTGAGTTGGTTTGAAACTGGGGAGAACTTGATATTGGGACCCGAGCTGGTCCAAGAGACAACGGAAAAGATCAAGAAAATCCAGGAGAATATGAGGATCGCCCAGAGTCGGCAGAAAAGTTATTACGATAAGAGGCGGAAACCTCTTGAGTTTAACGAGGGAGATCATGTTTTCATGAGAGTAGTCATGACTACCAGAATTGGTAGGGTGTTGAAGTCTCGTAAGCTGACTCTGCGATTTATTGGGTCGTATCAAGTATTGGAGAGGATTGGGCCGGTAGCATATCGGATTGCTTTACCTCTGTTTTTGTCAAATCTCCACAATGTGTTTCATGTGTCTCAGTTGAGGAAATAGTTGGGGATCCATCTCATGTGGTTGAGTCTGATCAGATGGAGCTGAAGGATAACTTGACCATTACGACGGTGCCAGTGAGAATCATGGATACGAGTGTCAAAAGACTAAGAGGCAAAGAGATCCCGTTGGTGAAAGTACTATGGAGCCAAGTAGACGAAGGGGATGCTACTTGGGAAGTGGAACGTGATATGAGGGAGGATTACCCTCATTTGTTCGAATCGAGGTACGTTTAATTTTCGGGGACAAAAATTCTATAAAAGGGGGAGGATGGTAACACCCTAATTTTAAGTCTTTAAAATTATATTATCAGTCCTGGGATTCTCGCCTGAGCGAGAGTTATCTCACTTGAGCGAGAGTGGTCTCGCCTGAGCGAGTGTTGGCTCGCCTGGGCGAGAAGGGCTAAACTGGAAGAGTGAAATCCTTGCCTATACGGAAGGATTCTCGCCTGAGCGATAGTTGGCTCGCTTGAGCGAGAGTGTTCTCGCCTGAGCGAGAATTGGCTCGCTTGGGCGAGAAAAATGATATTTTGGACATGTCGAGGCTGTAAGATCCTCGCTTGAGCGAGAGGATCCTCGCTTGAGCGAGAGATGCATCGCCTGGGCGAGAGTTCCCTCGCCTGGGCGAGAGGGTTAGACTTGAGTTTTTAAATTGGGCGGGATTTTCTCGCTTGAGCGAGAATGAGCTCGCTTAAGCGAGAGCCCGACGAGACAACATTAAATGAGAAACCCCAAACACATTATAGGGTTAGAAATTGAAGAGAAGTGAGAGAAGAGAGCATTTTCAAGGTCAAGGAGCTTTGATTCTCATCCAAGGCTTGAGAAGAGGTAAAACTCTTGATTCTAACTCTCTTCTTCCCTTTGAAACTCATTTTGGGTATGGTGGATCTCTTCTCAAAATGTGAGAAACCATGGAAACTCATCATTTTGAGTTATAGTTCGTTTTATGTTGTTTTTATCTTTTAAACTCTTGGTTTAGAGTTGGTATTTCAAGAATTGAAAAGGTTTGTGGGTTGATTCATAAAAACCCCAAAAACCTAAATTGACAATGAGGGTAAATGGGAAATGGGTGAAAATGTTGGATGTAGAAGATGAATGTATGTTCTAATAATGATTATAGGATGAATATGTATGTTTTAGATGTTCGGAAACTATCTATGAATGTGGTTTGAAAACATTTGGGGATGTATGAACCTTGTGTATGTTTAGAGATGAAATGAGTTATTTTTGTGTTATTTCGAATAAATGACTGACACAATTGTTATTTGGTTGGGGATAATGAAAGATCCTAAGGTTGGAGAAGGTAGCGACGGAACTTGCAAAGTTACCCAAAACCAACCCCGACACATACCAAGGTAAGGAGAAGTGATTAATGGTATATGATAATAGAAAATGTGTGGATTTTCTGATTATGTATATGATTTGTGTATGACTTGCCCGATATGGTATTGAGGATGACTTGTCCTATGTGGCATCATGTATGACTTTCCCTATGTGGTATTGTGTATGACTTGCCCTATGTGATATTGTGTATGACTTGCCCTATGTGGTATTATGTATGACTTGCCCTATGTGGTATTGTGTAAGACTTGCCCTATGTGGTATTCTGTACGACTTGCCCTATGTGGTATTGTATATGACTTGCCCTATGTGGTATTGTATCGTATGTCTTGCCCCATGTGGTAATGCAAAGGTAAACATGTATGTGGAAGGTAACTATATGAAGTGGTATTGATGCACTACAAGAAATGTTGTATTTTGTGGAGGTTTTTTGTGGAGGTTATTCAAACCTCCACAAATAAATTAAATAAGGTAAGTTGAACAATTAACTAAACATATAGGGGAGGTTTTTATTTAATTTGTAGAGGTTTTCAACCTCCACTATCAATTTGAAAAAAAACAAAAAAAAAACAAAAAAAAAACATACTAACCTCCCCAAAATAAACTCACTTCTATATATCTTTCATCTCTAAATTCAAACCCCAGGGCCTTTGTGAAGGTTTCCAAATAAAAACTGAAAACTTATAAACCTTTCTTCATTCCCTTCATCCCTGGTTGAAAATGTCTTCATTTTCTTCATGGCTCGTGAGTTAGCATCTTCATTTCTAAATATGTTTTAGGTTTTCGGTGGTTCTTCATTTTCTTCATCGCCTCTTCATCGCTTCTTCATTGCTTCCAACTGAATTTGATTCATCGCTGGTTCATCGTTTATTCGGTATGATTCAACCTTTCTCTTCTCTTTGGTAACCATTTCTTTTGCACTTTGTAATTGATTTATGTGTTTGAATTGATTTTTATGTGGTGCAAGTTTTTTCATAATGAACTTTAGATGAGTGGATTATCACTTCTCTCTCAATCTCTGAATCTTGATAAAGTGAGAGGATGATTTCATTCTCTATCCATATGCTGGATTAGAGAATGAGTTTGCTACTTATTCTACTTTGCATTTAATTTGCTACTTTTCTATGTTGGATTGTATTTAGGAATTATTGCTTCTTCTATTCAACTGATGCAAAGATAATGCTCAATTTTGTAGTGTGTTAATTTGATTGATGATGTCTATTTGCTTCTTCTATTCACTTTTCTTATCTCTAGAAATCTCTCCATAACCATGGTGAAAACCGATTACAAATGGTGGCAAAGAACAAAGCAATGAAAAGTTGATCTTTATGAAAACATATGTTGAAAAAGAAGATGGTTCAAACTTGAAGGTATAGCTGCACACCAAGTGTTTGATAAAATTTGAGTGATTTGAACAATAATTAGATTTAATTTTCCCAATAATTCTAATTTTGGTTAGGATTTTGGGAAGCATACTCATTTCTTTTATTGAAAACACCCACAATCTTCTTCCTTCCACGAGAGGCTTATTCTCAATAGTAGAAAATAAAATAATGAACACAGTTTTTTGTTATATAAATAGTGGACATATATCAATAGGCTTACAACATTTCTTTAATTTCGGTTTTATGTTAATTCTTTTGCATTTGTTTCCATGTTTCTTTAATTCTATCACATTGTCATTGCAAGAGTGCTTTCTTTTCCAGCCCTTATATATGTGTAATTAGGCCTTGCAGGATGAAGCAACTTCATTGAATTGTAAGTCATGCTAGTTTAATCGTCAATTATGATGTTTAAGTAGGTCAGTGAAGTTGAAGTTAAACATTCTTTATTGTCGAGGACTAGGCAGCATGATACTTAGAACACTTGATAACTCTGAAGCGATTTTCTCTACTGTCATAAATCACCTCCACCGAAAACTTAAGCTGTTAGGTGGAGGTACATGAATGATTTTATATGTCTAGACCCCTCACGCAAGAAGAGCCCTTTGGGATTGGAACGTGTACAATTCACAAGTCCACCTACCATGTGCTTAAATTTGACTCTTTTATTAGAAGAACAAGACGAGCGATGATCAATACCTAGTAGTCTAATTGGTCATAGAGGCCATGATACCATGTCATGAACCACATCTCCTAAAATCTTAGGTTGTTTGGTGAAGAGATATGTATGACTTATATATCTATCATGCTTGTAATGTTTTTCAGTTTTTATAATGAAAATGTTTGGATAGCTTCTTTGTGGTTGAACTGTACAAGCATGCTATATACCAAATTGAAAGATCCAATGTTGCATAATTGTGATACATGTCTCTTTAATTAACTTATTTGTTCCTTTTGTATTAGTATTTGTGTCACAAGATGTCTGCTACTATGCCATATTGATTCTATTTTCACTTATCATTGGTTGCAGGAGGAAGGTCCAAATGATAGGAAAATAGCAAAACTATGTGATATGCTGCCAGAAATCCTTTACGCATCCCAAAGGTATGGAATCTTTTAAAAAGGACAAAGGATTGTTGATATCTAATGTATTGTAAGGGTGTAGGTTGATGATTCCCATGTATTTTTACTTAGATGAAATTTTAACAACAAAATTGAATATCTTGTTACAAAGGAAACTTTATAAGATAGAAGAAAGGAATAGGGTAAAACAATCTTGAATTCTTTTGACAAAGAAGGAAAAAGGGAAAAGGGGAATTTAAAACTCAGGTCAAAAGATTTATTCATTCCCTGCATATAGCTGACATAGAAAATGCATGTAAAAGGAGCAAAAGTCCACAACACATTAACCTGATTTCTCTTCTCAAAGCCAGTACAGCAGACAGAGAAATAAAATTAAGCGTGGGAAGAAACTCCAGTGCATACCAAACATACTAAACTACTATCAACATTTCTTAATTCTTGTAACACATGCCATTGAATTGGACAAAAGGTATTATTCCGCCTATGCAACTTTTGCAGATCATTAATATAAATTCTAATAGTATGCTTCTGCAGGTCCCAAATGTGGGGATACAATTCGATGTCCATGTCCCAAATGTGGTTTTCTGAAATGGCAGAGACATATCCTATATAATTACTATCATACTTTCTCAAAGGTAATTGTTTTACATGGTTAATGCTATTGTTGTTTCATTTCCTTTATGAAGTTACTTATTATGTCATATTATTATCTAATTGTTTATATCTCATTTTCTATATTTTTTACATGAATATAAAGACATGCCAAAAGTGAAACGTTTTCAAAATCCATTCAAATCAGCACCTCAATCACAACGTGTTGCATCTCCAATAGAAGATCCAACTCATTATTCACCAGCAATAAATCCTACAGACCATTCACTATCAGTTCAAGCCCCTTCAAAAGCGACACTTGACACTTCACCACCAGTACATTCCTCACAAGCTCCTAATGTGTCCGCTCTAGAAGTCCCAGAAGAAGTTGAAACATTTACAAATCATGTTGGACGCGAGTCTACACATTATTGGATTGTTGAAGCAACAGGTATAAGTGTTTCTATTTGTTTGTTTTTTTGTTAATTTAATTTTTGTTTCTTGATGGACATATTTGATGTTCTATTTTATTGTGATAGACTTAGAAAGAGTTGTCAAACAGATTAAGGTAAAAGTATGGAGTATCTCATTTAATAGACACTGAACTCTTCATCCATGCTTTTGAATACGTGTTTTTGTATTGGGTTGTTTGAGGATATAGAGTAACTCCATTTTGGGGGTAATAAGAAGATACATGTGTTATATGTATTCTCTGTATATTATATTTTCTTAATGTATATATTGAATGTTCAGTTATTAAATAGTTTATGATATTAGATTTTATTTTATTATTTCAGGCAAATGATGATGCAAGTATGTCTGATACACTTTTGGGTGCAAGAGGATCATCTGGAGCTAGCAACATTTAGGATATATGTTATGTATTTTCTTTTTAAAGTGTCATATGAGACTGTTTTTAATATTGAGATTTTATGGTGTATTTGGATTTATAATGAAGTACGAATTATAACTCTATCAATTCTGTTACTCTACATTTAGCAACATTCAGTATTTTGTTTTTGAGACTATTTTTAGTTATTTGCAATGAAATTTTATTATTGTTAAGAGCATTTGTATTTAGTATTGTATATTTAAATAATAATTATAAATTTGTTAAATTATGAAATTAATTTGAGGTTAAAATCCTACAGCGAAGGTCAAAAACCTCCTCAAATTGCGGAGGTCAAATAGTGGAGGTCAAAAACCTCCTCAAATAGCGGAGGTCAAAAACCTCCTCAAATAGCGGAGGTTAAAAACCTCCACTAATAAACCACTAAATTTGTCAATACCAGCGGTTCTCTAAAACCTCCGCTAAACGCATCTAGAGGTCATAACTGTGGAGGTTTTTGAAACCTCCGTTATTTAACCTCCACTAATTGCAAAAAAAACCTCCACTAATTACAAAGTGTGTTGTAGTGATGAATGAGGTGACGATGTATGGTAAAGATGAACATAGAGATCCAATGTGATAGACGAGATGGTATGAGATGGACAAAGATGATATGTTGATTTTATCTTTTAATGTTAAACCGTTTATTTGAACCTTTAAAAGTGTGGATTATCGCTATATGATATTTATTGAATTAATGACTTACTCCTTTGTTTGTTGTGTATATCTGCCGTGATAATCCCATTGCAGGTAAACAGGATAGTTGAGGATGCTCGGTTCTAGGCATTAGGAGCTTAGAACTTTGAATCCTTATTTTGCTTTTTGTTTGATGTAACCTATTACTTGGGTGATTGTAAATCCTAACTAATTTAGTTTTACATTTTTGTAATGCTGGATATTCATAGCTATGGGTATTTTGGAATCCCATAGCTAGTCATATGCGGTAATTACCGAAGCCAATATATATGAATTATGTTTTTCTGTCTATTGGAAAAGGGTCTTAGTATAACATGATAATTGAAATTGAAGTAACCGATATTGATTAATTAAAGTGTAGTGGAGTTTGTAATAGTAATGGATTAAAATAAGGAAAAAATTTCAAGGGTCTATTTGGGTCCTTACAAGAAGTGAGCAGATTTAGTTAGCTGATCCACTATTACCCATATGGAATCATACCCCTTCTGAGTTCTCGGAAAACCAGACACAAAGTCCATTGAAATACTATCCCACTTCCACACAGGAATTTCTAGAGATTGAAGTTTTCCTGCTGGTCTCTGATGCTCAATCTTAGCTTTTTGGCAAACTAAGCAACTCGACACATACAAAGCCACATCCTTCTTCATTCCGGACCACCAAAACAACTTCTTCAGATCTTGATACATCTTTGTAGTCCCCGGGTGAAAACTCATCTTACTCTTGTGAGATTACTCAAGAATACTTCTTCGTAAAGCTGCATCAGAGGGCACACACACCCTTCCCTTGTATCGCAATAACCCACTTGAATCCATCTCAAAATCAGTCACCTTCCCACTAGTCATTAAATCTTGTTTAACTTTTAACTCACGATCCTCAGTTTGTATTATCCTGATCTGGTCGAATAACTCATTTGTCACCTTGAGCATTCCCAAAATTACACTACGAGGTTTCAATTGAACTGTCAAGTTCATATCTCGGAACTCCTCAATTAACATCTCCTCACAGATCATCAGCGAGGACACGTGTAATGATTTCCGACTCAACGCATCTTTCCTCAAATCGGGTTGTCCATACATATGGTTCTCCTTTTCTAGTTAATTTCGTTAGCGGTAATGCTAACTTTGAAAACCCTTCTATAAACTCTCGGCAGTAACCCGCCAACCCCATAAAACTTCTGATCTTCGTGACCGACTTGGGTACTACCCATTCCATAACAGCTTCGACTTTAAAGGGATCTACTGCCACTCCTTCTTGGGATATCACATGCCCAAGAAAATTCACAGACTCTAGCCAGAAGTCACATTTTGATAGCTTGGCATACAACTGATTACTCTTTAAAACTCCGAGGACAATTTTCAGGTGTTCTGCATGTTCTTCTCGGCTCTTTGAGTAAACCAAAATGTCATCAATAAATACCACTGTGAATGAATCCAAGTATGGGTGAAAAATCCGATTCATGTAGTCGATAAATATTGCTAGTGCATTCGTTACTCCGAAAGGTATTACCAAATATTCAAAATGCCCATACCTAGTTCTGAAGGCCGTCTTGGGAATGTCCTCAAACTTCACTCTGAGTTGATGGTTACCAGATCTGAGATCGATCTTAGAAAACACCACAGCTCCTCTTAACTGGTCCATCAAGTCATCAATCCTAGGCAACAGATACTTGTTTTTAACGGTGACCTTGTTCAACTGTCTGTAGTCGGTGCATAACCTCATACTCCCATCTTTCTTCTTAACTAACAGCACTGGTGCACCCCACGGAGAAACACTAGGACGAATGAACTTCTTCGCCAACAAATCTTCAATCTGTTTTTTCAGCTCAGCTAGCTCTAAAGGTGTCATTCTATAAAGGGCTATAGAAATGGGTCTCGTCCCTGGTATTAAATCGATGGAGAATTCAACTTCTCTCACTGGAGGTAAATCCGGAATATCGCCAGGAAATACCTCAGGGAAGTCACATACTACCGGTATGTCATCAACTCTGGGTTTCTCATTACCCTCCATTGATGCCAGCAACATAAACACTGCTCCCCCTTCCTTAAGGGAAGTCCTGACTCTCTTAGCTGACACTGGTTCCAAACAGCTCGACTTATCGGAAGACTCATACTGATCCCCGAACATTACAGTCTTATCAGCACAATTAAGCATCACTCGATTGGCCGACAACCAATCCATTCCTAGAATTATATCTAATTGGGACAGGGGTAAGCAGATTAAATCTACAGTAAACATCCTACCATTGACTTCTACCGGACACTGAGATGCACATGTTGATACCACCACAGATGCACTAGTCGGGGTGGACACAACTAAGTCAAAGGGTAACAACTCAGTCGACAACCCCAGTCGTTCTACACAATCACTAGATATGAAAGAGTGTGTTGCTCCCGAATCAAACAACACTAAAAGTGGAATACCTGTCACCATACAATTACCTTTGATCATACTTTCAACGTCGGATGCTTCGGCACCACTCATGCTAAACACCCTGCCAGTGTTTCTAGGCCTCTCCACATTCAAGCCACTCGCGCGCTGGTCCAGCTTGGGGCAAAACTTCCTTATGTGTCCCGGCTCCTTTCGATTGAAACACCCATTCCCAGATCCAGGGCATACACCCCCAAAGTGATGCCTACCACATTTGTTGCACAAAGGAGGAGATTTCAATTGTGACCCTCCAACGTTGACATTTGTTCTCGAGCCATGCGAACCATACCTCCGATTTCCCATAGGTGGAGAGTAGGGCTTTCGTTCCTCTTGAAACGCCCTACCTTTTCCCTTCCCTTGCTCATAGTTGCGTTGAGGCCCAAAATTTCTCGGAAGATGTGAACCGCCACTTCATCTGCTCTCATATTGTCTTCGTACATCCTACACTTGTTGACCAAAGTAGGAAAATCATAGATCTCTTGATGTCCAAACGTCATCCTCAATTTTGGCTTCAGGCCCGACTCAAACTTAGCACATTTAGACCTCTCGTCCACCTCCAGCTCATAATAGGGACAATACCGGGCCAATTCTTCAAACTTGGCCGCATACTCTCCCACCGATAGATCCCCTTCTTCTAAGCGTAGAAACTCCATCTCTTTCTTTCTCTTCAAGTCAGCTGGAAAGTATTTCTAGAGGAACTTTCCTTTAAAGGCAACCCATGTGATGGCTTGTCCTTCCGCTTCCATCTGCCTCCGAGCATACTCCCACCATCCTTGACCAAGACATATGAGGCATAAGTCACATTCTGAGCATCGGAACAACCCATGACTCTGAATATCCGCTCCAAGCTTTGGATCCATTCATTTGCCGCATCGGGAGCAAATCCGCCCTCGAACTGAGTAGGATTGCGTCTACATAACTCATCCAATCCCCGGTACTCTACCGGTCCTTGAGGTGCCAAAGGGTGTTGGTTTGGGCTCGATGTCGCGTTCTGGTTCAGATGCTGCAAGTTCTCATTCATGTTCATCAGCATAGCCGCGATTTGGGCAAACAGATCATTCTGACCCGATCCTCTCCCTCTTCCTCTTCCTCTTCCAGACATCTCATAACGGGTACCTGACTCATTAGCTTATCAGTAAACCACATTTAACTAGATAAATCATCACATAATCACACAATAGTTCACCTAAATCATATAGTCAAATCACATAAAGGTTACAAAGAAGCACGTAAGGCCATACCCTAGGCCGCAGGATTAACAATGCTCTGATACCATGTTGTAAGGACCCAAATTATACCCTAAATTTTTCGTCCTTTATTTCTCTTAACATACATGCACTACTAATTAATTTTCCTTACATTACCCCATGAAATTTTTCTGTCACCTTGTAAATATAATTTACATTTCATGTTAGCAGATATCCTACTCCAATACCACACGGGGTAAGTCTATGGCATAAAGGTGTAACAATGCCACGTAGGGCAAGTCTATGCCACAAAAGTGAATCAATACCACATAGGGCAAGTCTATGCCACAAAGGTGAATCTATACCACATAGGGAAAGTCTATGCAATGAAAGCGAATCAATACCACATAGGGCAAGTCTATGCCACGAAGGTGAATCAATACCGCTATTCAATACCACATGGGGCAAGTCTATGCCACGAAGGCGAATCAATACCATATAGGGCAAGTCTATACCACGAACGCGAATCAATACCACATGGGGCAAGTGTATGCCACGAAGGCGAATCAATACCACATAGGGCAAGTCTATGCCACGAAGGCGAATCAATACAACTTCCATTTAATGACATTCATGACCCTATTATCATAATAACAAATCCAATACGTTTACCTTTCGCATTACATCATTAAATATGGAAATGCTTCTCCCTTTCCTTGGTGTGTGTTGGCGGTTGGCGGTTGGTAGTCTCTACTCCACTTCCTCCAACCTTAGTGTAACACACTAATTTTTAAGTCTTTAAAATTATAGTGTCAGCCCTGGGATTCTCTCTTGAGCGAGGGATTCTCGCTTGGGCGAGAGCGGCTCACCTGGGAGGGTGAAATCCTGGGCTACACTGAAGGATTCTCGCCTGAGCGAGAGTTGGCTCGCTTGAGCCAGAGATGTCTTGCTTGAGTGAGAGTTGGCTCGCCTGGGCGAGAAAGGCTCACCTGGGAGGGTGAAATCCTGGGCTATACTGGAGGATTTTCGCCTGAGCGATAATTGACTCGCCTGGGCGAGAAAAAGGATGTTTTTGGACCTGTCGAGGTTGTAAGACCATCGCTTGAGCGAGAGGTGTCTCGCTTGGGCGAGAGGGTCAGGTCTGAGTTTTTAAAATGGGCGGGATTTTCTCGCTTGAGCGAGAATGAGCTCGCTTAAGCGAGAACCCAACATTGTTACATTAAATAGGGGACCCCAAACACATTTTTGAGGGTTAACCTAGATAGAAGTGAGAGAAGGGAGCATTTTCAAGAGCAAGGAGACTTGTGAGTCATTTAAAAGCTTGAGAAGAGGTAAAGCTCTTGATTCTAAATCTCTTCTTCCATTTGAAACTTGTTTTGTGTATGTTGGATCTCTTCTCAAAATGAGAGGAACCATGAAAACTCGTCCTTTTGAGTTAATGTTCGTTTTATGTTGTTTTTATCTTGTAAACTCTTGGTTTAGAGTTAGTATTTAGAGAATGGAGAGGAGTTGTGGTTTGATTCATGAAAACCCCAAAACCCTAAAGTGAAAGTGTGGTTAAAGTGGGAAATAGGTCAAATGTTAGAGGTAGAATATGAGTTTACATCCTATTCTTGAAATATGAGATGAATATGCATATTTTAAATGGTTGTAAACTCATGATGAGAGTAGTTTAGAATCATTGAAAATATGATCAATATCTTGTATGGTTAAATAATGCAATATGAGTTGTTTATGTGATATTTGGAATAAATGACTAACATTGTGTTATATGGTGGGAATGGGAAAGATCCTAGAGTTGGCGGCGGTGTCAGTAGTTACCAAGAACCCAACCCAACACTCACCAAGGTAAGGATGAGTCTTTAATTTGTACTTTGAATGGAAAATGTGTGTATTTTCTGGTTGTATAATGATTAGTTGGTGAATCATGTATTTATTATAAACATATATGAGTGTGTTTGTAATGAGGATTGTGTGGATTCACCGGGTATGATTGATAGTGAAATCAATGAAAATGAAATGTATTTTTAGCTGACCATAAATGGTTAGCGACTTCGGCTCGAGTTTATGTAGCAACACTTCGGCCCGAGTTTATGTGGCAATACTTCGGCTCGAGTTTATGTGGCAACACTTCGGCCCGAGTTTATGTGGCAAAACTTCGGCCCGAGTTTATGTGGCATGTTTTCTTTGTAAAAGAGATGAGAAATTGCTTTTAGCTAACCCTAGGGGGTGTAGCGACTTTGGCTCAAGTTATGCAGCAAGGCAAAATGAATTTCAAAAATGGTTTACTAACCTTTTTCTAATGTGGATTATCTTATAATGATGTTTATTGAATTACGACTTACTCCTTCGTGTGTTTGTGCTCTTGTCATTGATAATCCCATTGCAGATAAACAGGTGACATGAGGGGGACTCATTTTTTGGGGAGCTTAGGGAGCTTTATATTTTGGATTCATTTACTTGCATTATTTTGTACATGAGTGCATACTTGATAGTTTAAAACATTGTATAACTACAGATATATATTAGTTAACATGGTGTTGTAACTCTGGATATGTGTAGCTATGGGTATTTTGGAAACCCATAGCTAGTTGTATGCGGTAGTTACTAATCTGCATCAATACGAATTATGTTTTCCTGTCAAATGATTATGTATGTCATTATTGGTTCATGGATTGAGTGTGAGGAGGGAAGTGAGATTTTGAAGTAAGGTTATTAAATTGTTAATGTAATTTATGAGTAAATGCATGGAATTGAATTAAAATAAGAAAAAAAATTTAAAGGGCAGAATTTCGGTCCTTACAATATGGTATCAGAGCATAGTTAATTATGCGGCCTAGGGTATGGCCTTACTTGCTTCTTTGCAACCTTTAGTTGATTTAACTATGTGATTTAGGTGAAATGTTGTGTGATTATGTGATGATTTATCTTGTTAAATGTGGTTTATTGATGAACGAATGAGTGCAGGTACCTGTTACTAAAATTTCTGGAAGAGGACGAGGAAGAGGATCGGGTCAGAATGAATTATTGGCCCTGATTGCGGCAGTGCTGACAAAAATGAACGAGAACTTGCAGCACCTGAATCAGAATGCGACACCAAGCCCGAGTTCACAACCTTTGGTTCCACCCGGTCCGGCTGAGTACCGTGGTTTGGATGAGTTCTGTAGGAGGAACCCTAGTCTGTTTCAAGGTGGGTTCGCTCCTGATGCAGCCATCGAGTGGATTCAGAGATTGGAGAGGATTTTCAAGGCCATGAGTTGTTCTGATGCTCAGAAGTTGCGTATGCCACCTATATGTTAGAGAAGGAGGCCAAAAACTGGTGGGAATTCACTCGGCGCCAAATGGAGGCGGAAGGGCAAGTAATTATGTGGTGTACTTTCAGGGAGAAATTTCGTCGAAAGTATTTTCTACTGATCTGAGGAGTCAGAAAGAAATGGAATTCTTGAGGTTGGAACAAGGAAACCTGTCGGTGGGAGAATATGCGGCCAAGTTTGAAGAGTTGGCCCAATTTTGCCCTTATACTGAATTGGAGGCAGACGAAAGGTCTAAATGTTCAAAGTTTGAATCGGGTTTGAAGCCCAAGCTGAAAACGATGCTTAGGCATCAAGAGATCACTGACTTTTCTACATTGGTCAACAAGTGTAGAATGGTTGAGGATGATATGAAGGCGGATGAAGTGATGGCGTCATGATCACTTCCTCCCAAAAATTTTGGGCCTCAGAGGAATTTTGTGCACGGGAAGGGCAAAGGAAAGGCGTCTCCGGAGGAACGGAAGCCTTATTCTTCACCTATGGGTAACCGAGGGTATACCCCGATTAAGGGTGAATATGAATGACGAGAAATGAGAATGTCGCAAATAATGTCATATGCATGCTATAGGATATATAGTATGGGATATATATTCTATAGGGTGAATATGGGTGATAAAATGATGATGTTTCGAACTAACGAAATATGCATACTATAGAATATATATTATGGGATATATATACTATAGGATGAATATGAGTAAAGTGGAAATTAAAGGAAGATGATATGAATGTTTACAATTACGCATGTGTGTTTACGAATTATATTAAAGATTAATCGTATTTGAAATGTGAATTATCATGTGATGTTAGTTTTTGAACTAATGACCTACTCCCTTTTGTTTTGTGTGTTATTTATGATAATCCCATTGTAGGTAAATGAAGGATTTTGAGAAGGAAGCTCACTTAGGAAGCTTTTGTGTTTATTAACTTGATTGTCTTTATTGCTACTTGACATTGTAGTTAATTTGATAACATTATGGGATGACTGTAAATTTGATTTGGGCAATATGGAGACACGTAGTTATGGACGTTATAACTCTGGAAAATCCGTAACTGTTTGTATGCGAAAATTTGCTAATCGTGAATTATGTTTTTCTGCAACATAAATTTGTATGATAATATAATAGGGTAAAGAGTATTTTCAAAGAGTGTTTCCTGAGAGTTTTTAAGTAAAGTTATAGATGTATGTAAGAGAGAATTTGGGTCCTTACATCCTGCAGCCAAAAAATGCGTTGTTTCTCAATGTATCTAGCGTAGTGTTTTGGTATATGGAATTAATAGTTTAGATATGATATTAGTCATTCACCTTCTTCCCATTTTCGGTAAAGTTAGAGATCACTCGAAGCAAAACCTTACTATAAAAATTCAATTATTTACTTCTTATATTTTTATTTATTCCTAGATTAGTTATTCACCATAAGTGCATTTTTATCCTCTTACATTCTTTACCTCTATTAATAAAATATTTTTTATTGTGATATGTTGTATGTATATAAGTTTTTCATAAACCTGGAAAGAGAATTATTTTTCATTCTATCTTCTCTTATTGGTTGAACCATATCATACAATAATAAATAAAATTCAAAAATATGACCCATGCATCATGAATCTCCCACGAAATAGGTGTGGATACATATTATGTACATGACCTCAAAAACATTTAAGGTGGTAGACTTTTAATTAAATAAATAAAAGCTTATAAATTTATCTTCCCTTATATATACTTGATTTTATTCCATTAATTTTTCATAGTTTAAGTTCATATATTAATCAATTACTTTGATTTTAGATACGGTATTGGTCATTCATCTTCTTCCCATTTTCAGAGAAGTTAGATACAACTCGAACCATAAACTTGGTATAAAAATTCCATTAAAATTCGTTTGAGTAATAAGGTAATTTTTATTTAAAACATTTTTGGTATATGAAATTAATAGTTTAGATACGGTATTGGACATTCACCTTCTTCCCATTTTCGGAAAAGTTAGAGACCACTCAAACCATAACCTTGCTATAAAAATTCCATTAAAATTCGTTTGAGTAATATGGTAATTTTTATTTTAAACATTTTTGGTGTATGGAATTAATAGTTTAGATACGGTATTGGTCATTCATCTTCTTCCCATTTTCACAGAAGTTAGAGGCAACTCGAACCATAACATTGCTATAAAAATTCCATTAAAATTCGTTTGACTAATATTGTAATTTTTATTTAAAACATTTTTGGTATAGGAAATTAATAGTTTAGATATGGTATTGGTCATTCACCATCCTCGAAGCATGATCGTACTTTAAAAATACCATTATTTACTTCTAATATTTTTATTTATTCCTAGATTAGTTATTTACCATAAGTGAATTTTATTCTCTTACATTCTTTACCTCTCTATTAATAAAATATTTTTTATTGTGATGTGTTGTATGTACCTTCATAAAAGTTTTTCTTAAACCTAGAAAGATAATTATTTTTCATTCTATGACCCATGCATCATGAATTGCCACAAAATAGGTGTGGATACATATTATGTACATGACATCAAAAAAAATTAAGGTGGTAGACATTTTAATTAAATAAATAAAAGCTTATAAATTTATCTTCCCTTATATATACTTGATTTTATTCACCTTAATTTTTCATAGTTTAAGTTCATATATTAATCAATTACTTTGATTATAGATAGGGTATTGTTCATTCACATTTTTCCCATTTCCGGAGAAGTTAGATGTAAGGACCCAAAATCTACCATTGAAAATTTTTCCCTTATTTTAGTCCATTCATACCTACATTAATCATTGTACTTTGATCACTCATTAATCATTTCGTCAATCCTTTTAGCATGCCATATTACAATACATTTTCATAAGGCATAAAAACATAATTCATTCAAATAATTCCCCATGGGTACTAAGAACCCAAAAGTATAATTCTCCAAAAAAATAGCATTACACCTGGTTACAAGTATCCAAATAAACAATAACCATAATTACAATCATTCGAATCCGCAAGTAGTCAGTTAGAGTACAAAAACGCAAATAAATGAATCCCGAGTCTAAAGCTCCTAAGGCTCCAAACCAAACATCCTCAATTCACTAGTTTACCTGCAATGAGATTATCAATAACAATACACAAAACACACAAAGGAGTAAGTGATAACTCAACATAATCATATGATAATCCACATTCAATAAGGTTAGATAAACAGTTATATCATAACATATAAATAATACTTAAACATATATTCACTTTGTTATCTTCAACGTTCCACATTTTACTCAAACTCATCGTTATCCCATTCATCATTCCCATTCGTCATTCCCATAAGTAATCCCATCCTTTCCTTTCATATTCCTTCTATCTCATTTATATTTATCTTAATTCATGTATCTTACCACGTGGGCAAGTCAGACCTTTGCTATAAACAGCCAATACCACTAAGGGCAAGTCAATCATTGCTACGAATAGCCAATACCACTAAGGGCAAGTCAGCCATTGCTATGAATAGTCAATACCACTAAGGGCAAGTCTGTCATTGCTACGAATAGCCAATACCACTAAGGGCAAGTCAGTCAGTGCTATGAATAGACAATACCACTAAGGGCAAGTCAGTCATTGCAACGAATAGCCAATACAACTAAGGGCAAGTCAGTCGTTGCTACGAATAGCCAATACCTCTAAGGGCAAGTCAGTCATTGCTCCACGAGCCAATACCACATAGGGAAAGTCAGTCATTGTTCCACGAGCCAATACCACAAAGGGAAAGTCAGTCATTGCTCAACGAGCCAAAATATCGCTACATAACTTGAGCCAAAGTGGCTAGCTATCGTGCCCCGATTTTCGGCCGCACGACTTCTTTCGGAGTCGCCACCATGTTTTTTGCGGTTAAAACATGGAAAACTCAATTTGAGCCAAAAAAATGGATAATTTGGTCTTTGAACAGAGATTCTGAAATCGAGAGTCGATTACGGACAAGGGAAGGTATTAGCACCCCGTCCGCCCGTTTTAAAACGGTACCCTCGCTAATAACATGGACTTTTATACCCTTAAAATTATTTATTAAAATTCACTAATAAAAGCAAAATGTTTTGTTTTTTATTGTTGTGCCTGACAAGAGTTCATGTTGCTCCTACGTATCCCAAGGTGCAATAGGGAAATCAAGGCTACGTAGTCCTGGTTCGAAAATTACTTGGAGTTGGTTTAGTTGATTTGAAATGTCAATAGAATTTTATTAACTTTGAGAAAATATGAAGCAGCAGAAGCTAATGTCCGCACCGCGTCAAATATCAAAGAGATTTTAAAATAATTGAAATATAATTAAAATTTATTCGTCTTTAAGACAGATGAAGCAGCAGAAACTAATATCCACACCGCATCAAATCTTAAAGAGATTTTGAAAGTATTTAGAAATACCGTTGAAATTTATTCATCTTTAAGATAGATGAAGCAACAGAAACTAATGTCCGCACCGCTTCAAATCTTAAAGATATTTTGAAGATAATTAAAATACAATTGAAATTTATTCATCTTTAAGATAGATGAAGCAGCAGAAACTAATGTCTGCACCGCATCAGATCTTAAAGAGATTTTGAAATAGTTAAAACATAATTGTTGGGAACTGAGCCATTTTTATTTGATTTCTATTAATAAATTAAAACATAGTTGATAATGAGGAACATATAATTGCTACTCAATATTATATAAATAAAAAACAAAACAAAATCATAAGTGGATTACATTAAACAATTATGGTAAAAAGTGATGGTAAACAAATACATTAACTTATAAAAGTATTAAAAGAGTACAAAGGAAATTGGTAAATATTCCTTATGAGGTTATTATTTTACTTTTTTTATAAAAATAAAATGAGAGAAAAGAAAACATTATTCGAAGTTCGTAGTTATGTAGATATTGTGAGTAACAAACTTGTGGAAGTACCTTCTCTCCTTTGCTATGATTTAGAAATACCTTCTCGATTGGTTTACGTGTATCCCTTCTTTGAGTTCCTGTTGATTTGCTTCTGATTTCCCTCTGATTTAGGTGTAATGTATTCAGGTATTTTTATACGTTGAACACTCTGGTTGGGATTGTTTGTGAGAAGGTATATGTGGTAGAGTGAGATTATCTAATAGTTATGTATGAGCAGATGGATGTAGAGCGTACTGCTGGTGGCCAAAGTCTCTCTATGTTGTATGGGGTATATGTGTGATTTGTGGTAGATGTTTTCTGGGCATGTGGTTTGTGTATATGTGATATCTAGGTATTGTATGTCTGTATAGCTATTTTTTATGTGTATCTCCCCCCTCTTCTTGAAACCACTGACCTCCTTTCATAATGGTTGAGGTTCTTGATAATCTCTTGTATTTCTATTCAGTATCTCCTCATTCATTGCCCTTTTGATTATTCCTTTTTTATATTGATATGTACTTATATCCTTTTGAATTGCCATACATGAATTTAATGCCCTTTATTGCCTTATTTGTCTCTCTGAATCTCTAGTTGCCTTACTAAGACTACTATTTGATGCTCTGCATATAATTGCTAATTATCATTTTAATGGTAGTCATTATTGCTGCCTAATTATGCTTAACTTATCATGATCCTTAATCTGCACATATTTGGTGTCATTATGTTGATTGGTAAGTGATGATTCATTGCATTAAATGTATTTATTTAGTGCTATTTTTTGGAATCCTATTTGATTGCTTTTATTATTTTGTTGCTGATTTGATTTCTTTTCCTTTTCAGGGATTGAGTGTGGAGGTGTATAATTTGGGAGGATCTTCCCATTAGTTTCTTCCCCCTTTTCTCTAGGAAATAGGATCTTGGATTATTTGCACTTTGACTGTGATTCCAATTTGATTTCTACATTATGTGGCATGATTATTCACTTATTCATAAAACAATTTCTTTTCTTCAAATATCACCATCGATATAAGCATTGATTATGGAATTATTTGTAGTTAATAATAGCATTATGAAAGAAATATATGAGTGATAGAAGAAACACGGTTGTTGTAGGAAAACTATGTAATCAACTTAAGTTAACTTATATACCAAACGCTTAAATCAATGAAATGATACATAATTTTTTTTGGTTTTTTTGTGTGGAAAAAGTAAATGGCCGGACAAAATTAGGTGTTCACACTAACCAATCTTGGTCGGCTAAAAATATGTTTTCCTTTCATTAATCCACCATCAATTCATAGACAGCAATTCCACGCATTCTTCCAATACGATATGCTAATTAAAGACTTATCCTTACCTTGGTGAGTGTTGGGGTCGGTTCTTGGGTAACTTTACAAGTTTCCTTCGCTACCTCCTCCAACCTTATGATTTTTCCTCATTCCCACCACATAACAACAATGTTAGTAATTTATTCAAAGTAACACATAAACAACTCATATTTCATCAAAAGTTTCCAAACATATAAAACATACATATTCATCTTATATTTCAACATTATAGCATATACTCATCTTCTACATATAACATTTCACCCATTTGCCTCTTTAACGACATTTTCATTTAAGGGTTTTTGGGTTTTCATGAACCAACCCACAAACCATCCCCATCTTTGAATGTCAACTCTAAACCAAGAGTTTACAAGAGGAAAGCAACATAAAATGAACAACAACTCAAAAGGATGAGTTTCCATGGTTTCTCACATATTGAGAAGAGATCCCATACACCCAAAATGAGTTTGAAAGAGAGAAAGAGAGTTGGAATCAAGAGATTTACCTCTTCTCAAGCTTCTAGATGATTCCCATGAGTTCTTGCTCTCAAAATCACCTCCTTCTCTCTTCTAACCCTAAAAGTGTTTGATGGCTTCTATTTTAAAGTGAAATCGTCAGGTTCTCGCTCAAGCGAGTCCATTTTCGCTCAAGCGAGAAAATTCCACCCATTTAAAAAACTCAGATCTGGTGCTCTCGCTAAAGCGAGGATCCTTCAGTGTCTCACCTCTTTCCCTCGCTCAAGCGAGCCATTCTCACCCAAGCGAGAAACCCAAGAAATCCTGGGAGCAGATACTGGGCCTCTCGCTTGGGCGAGGCCCTCTCGCTCAAGCGAGAAACACCCAGTATACTCCAGGACTTCACTACACTTAGGCAATTAAACTTAGGGTGTCACAATCCTTCCCCCCTAAAAGAAATTTTGTCCCCGATATTTTATGAGGTTACTCTCAGAAAGACTCAATCATCGCCTCGACACTAGGGATAATATATACTCGACCAAACTCCTACCCGATCATCTAATCAATTAAGATTATTTAGATGACAACCAAGGGTACACACCAGTAAACAGTGATACCATAAGGTCAATCCATGGACTAACCAATCAAAGTCCAATTACTAAGATCCCAATATCGAACAACTAAGAGAAAGAAATTGTAACTGGAATAAAGATTCCCCAACCTTCATCAAAAACAATAGATCTCTCTGACCTATCAAGCTAACAATCGTTCAAAACGATCAGCACATATGGTGAGAATCACAATAACACCTCTGAAATTAAGGGAAGGGGAACTCCTTACCCATCATTTACCACAATGCATCATTTGACATCCAACATGCAATAGCTAGTTCAACCTCCACTCAAAGGAAATAGCATCAATTCATTACACACATGAAACATAACCACAATTTGCTCAAAGTTTACCTTAGCATTTCAAACATTGCATACACTACCACAAAGAAACAAGGTAGTCATTCAACAAAAGCATCTAAACAAATAATACTTTTAGAGTCACTTTCTTTGCACGCAATCAAACCATCCAGTAATTATCTGATTACATCAAACATTTCTTCCTCCATACAATACATGTAAAAGGGAATTTATGACACCCTAGATTTTAAAGTCATTAAACTATAGTATCAGTCTTGGGAGTCTCGCTTGAGCGAGAGAATTGTCGCCTTGGCGAGAGAGGCTCACCTGGGAGAGTGAAATCCTGGGCTATACTGAAGGATTCTCGCTTGAGCGAGAATGGTCTCGCTTGAGCGAGGGTGGCCTCGCCTGAGCGAGAGTTGTCTCGCCTGGGCGAAAAGAGTGACATTCAGGACTGGTCGAGGCTGTGAGATTCTCGCCTGAGCGAGAGTATCCTCGCTTGAGCGAGAGATGCCTCGCCTGAGCGAGAGCGTCAGATCTGAAATTTTAAAAAGGCGGGATGTCCTAGCCTGAGCGAGAATGGGCTCGCTTGAGCGAGAACCCGATGATGTCACTTTAAAATAGAAACCTCAAACACATTTTAGGGTTAGAACATTGAAGAGAAGAGAGAGATGAGAGATTTTCAAGAGCAAAGAGCCTTAGGAATCATCTTAGAGCTTGAGAAGAGGTAAACCTCTTGTTTCTAACTCTTCTTCTTCCTCTCTAACTTGTTTTGGGTATGTTGGATCTCTTCTCAAAGTATGAGAAACCATGGAAACTCTTCCTTTAGAGTTATGGTTCATTTTATGTGGTTTTTCTCTTGTAAACTCTTGGTTTAGAGTTAGTATTTGATGAATGGAAATGGTTGGTGGGTTATTCATGAAAACCCCAAAAACCCCTAAAATGAGAATATGAGTAAAAAGGGAAATGGGTGAAATGTTAAATGTAGAAGATGAGTTGTACTTTAATGTTGATATATGAGATGAAAATGTATGCTTTGATGTTTGGAAACTCGTATTGAAATAGTTGTGGAAACCTTGAAAAGATGTGAATGTCTTGTGTGTTCGATGATGAAATGTGAGTCATATATGTGTTATTTTGAATAAATGATTGACATTGTTGTTATTGGTGGGAATGAGGAAAGATCCTAAGGTTGTAGGAAATCGCGGAGGAGACTTTTAAAGTTACTCGGAACCGACCCTGTAACACCCTAAATTTTAAGTCTTTAAAATTATAGTATAAGTCCTGGGATCCTCGCTTGAGCGAGAGATTCTCGCCTGGGCGAGAGAGGCTCACCTGGGAGGGTGAAATCTTGGGACATACTGGAAGAGTCTCGCCTGAGCGAGAGTTGTCTCGCCTGGGCGAGAAATAGCATTTGGAGCTGTTGACACTGTGACATTCTCGCTTGAGCAAGAGGGTCAGAGATGAGTTTTTAAAATGGGCGGGATTTTCTCGCTTGAGCGAGAGCAAGCTCGCTTAAGCGAGAACCCGAAGACAACATTAAATGAGAGAAACCCCAAATACATTTTTAGGTTAAGAATTTAAGAAAGGTGAGAGAATAGAGCATTCCCAAGGTCTAGGAGCTTTGATTCTTGTTCAAGAGCTTGAGAAGAGGAGAAACTCTCTATTCTAACTCTCTTCTTCTCTTGAGAACTCATTTTTGGTATTATGGATCTCTTCTCATAATGTGTAAAACCATGGAGACTCTCTCTTTCGAGTTATGGTTCGTTTTATGTCGCTTGTACCTTGTAAACTCTTGGTTTTGAGTTAGTATTCCACGAATGGAAGGGTTTGGGGGTTGACTCATGAAAACCCCAAAACCCTAGAGAGAGAAAATGTGGTTAGAGTGGAAAAATGGGTAAAATGCTAGAGGTAGAAGATGAGTTGCTTTATAATGTTAAAATATGAGATGATATGTATGTTTTAGATGGTTGTAAACTCATAATGAAAGTAGTATAGAATCATTGAAAATATGATAAATATCTTGTATGGTTGAATAATGCAATATAAGTTATTTATTTGATATTTGGAATGAATGACTAACATTGTGTTATGTGGTGGGAATGAGGAAAGATCCTAAATTTGGAGGCGGTGTTGGTGGAACTTACGAAGTTGCCAAAAACCAAACCCAACACTCACCGAGGTAAGGATAAGTCTTTAACTTATGCACGGTGTTAGAAAATGCGTGGATTTTCTGTTATGGATAATGAATAAAATGTGAATTACTTAGTCATTATGAACATATATGGGTATGTTGATAATGATGAGAAGTGGATTTACGGTTTATGTATTGATGGAGTGCCAATGGAAATAAAACTCGAAATGAAATCATGAAATGTAAATCGCTTTGTAGTTATAAGCATATGTGGATATGTTTGTAATGATGTCGGGTGTATTTATCATTTTTGTATTGGTGGAGTGCCAATGGAAATAAAACTCGGAATAAAGCAATAAATTGTAAGTCACTTTGTAGTTACAAGCATATACGCTATGCTGTAATGATGTCGGGTGCATTTATTGTCTATGTATTGGTGGAGTGCCAATGGAAATAAAACTCGGATAAAACAATAAACTGCAAGTCACTTTGTAGTTACAAGCATATACGATATGTTGTAATGATGTCGGGTGCATTTATTGTCTATGTATTGGTGGAGTGCCAATGGAAATAAAAATCGGAAACAAAGTAATAAATTGTAAATCACTTAGTCGCTACAAATATATATGGGTATGTTTGTAGTGACGAAGAGTGGATTTACTGTTTATGTATTGGTGGAGTGCCAATGGAAATAAAACTCGTTTTAGCCGACCAAAATGGGTTAGCGACTCTAGCTCGAGTTATGTAGCATGGTTTTTTAAAAGTACAGATGACGAAAATGGTTTTAAGTGGATTTAATTTAGATCGTTGTTTAACCCGATTAAATGTGGATTAACTTACATTGAAATTTTATTGAATTAATGACTTATTCCTTTGTGTTGTTTGTGCATGGTCAATGTTAATCCCTTGCAGGTAGGTGGACGGAGAAATGATGATTTTGGGTAGGAGATTAGAGACCTTTATTTTGATGTCTCTTTATCCATTCTTTTGTAACTTCATTTGGTTGTAATTGAAGTAACTAATTGTACTATGAATACTATTTTTATACATGATATCGATCATGGAGACTAGTAACTCGGGATATATGTAGCTATGGGTGTTTTGGAAACCCATAGCTAATTGTATGCGGTGGTTACTAGGTTATACTAATATGAATTATGTTTTTCTGCTATCGGATTTTGTATGTTACTTTTGGTTTACCCGATGTGGTAGAGGATTATCTTGTGAAAGAACTCGGTGAATACGATTAAGGGTGAATACGATTAATGAGAAATGAGTGTGTTGAAATGAAAGTAATATGCATGCTATAGGATATATATACTATAGGGTGAATATGACTGATGAGAAATGAGGATTTTTAAAATGAAAGTAATATGTATGCTATAGGATATATATTATGGGATATATATACTATAGGGTGAATATGAAGGATGAGAATGAGGATGTTTAGAATGAACGTAATATGCATGCTATATAATATATATTATAGGATATATATACTATAGAATGAATATGAATCATATGGAAATGAAAGAAAGAAGATATGAATGTTCACATTTACGTATTTGTGGTTATAATTTATCTCAATGCTTAATCGTATTTAAAATGTGGATTATCATGTAATGTTAGTTTTGAACTAATGACTTACTCCCTTATTTTTGTGTGTTGTTTATCATAATCCCATTGTAGGTAAATGAAGGTTTTGAGGAGGGTGCTCAGTTAGGAATCTTATGTGTTTATTGACTTGAATGTCTTTATGTTTACTTTGGCATTGTAGTTGACTAGATAATATTTTGGGATGATTGTAATTCGGATTAGGGTAATATTGGAGATGTGTAGTTATGAACATTATGACTCTTGGAAACCCATAACTAGTTGTATGCGGTAATTACTAATTGAACGAATTATGTTTTTCTACAATATGAACTGTATGATAATATAATAGGTTAAAAAGGTGGTTTCATGGAATGATTAATGAGGGATTTAAGTAGGATGATGAATGTATGTATGAAAGGGTTGAAATAAAATGAAAAATTTTCAAGGGTAGAATTTGGGTCCTTACAATATGGTATCAGAGCATAGTTAATTCTGCGGCCTAGGGTATGGCCTTACTTGCTTCTTTGTAACATGTTTATGATTTTACTAGTTGAGATTGTGTGAATTGAATGTTTAAAGCATGTAGCCTTGGTGTAGTGCATGTAATGTGCTATGAGACTATGTGATAACATGACTTGTGTGAGTTAAATTTGTGTACTGACTATCAATGATCGCATGTTAAGACATGGCTGGACGAGGAACGAGTTAGAACGTTCCAAATGATTTGTTGGTTCAGATGGTGGCTGCACTACAACAGATGATCGAGAATTTGCATAATCCGAATCAGAATCCTGCACCCAGTCCGAGTTCGCAACCCCTAGTCCCACCCGAACCGGCAGAGTACCGAGACCTGGATGAGTTTTGCAGGATGAACCCAAGTCAGTTCCACGGGGGATTTTCTCCCGATGTCGCCATTGAGTGGATTCAGGGAATAAAGCGGATCTTCAGGGCCATGAACTGTTCGGAGGCTCAGAAGTTGGCCTATGCCACTTACATGCTAGTGACGGAGGCCGAGAACTGGTGGGAGTTCACTCGACGCCAAATGGAGATGGAAGGATAATTGATTTCCTAGAGTACATTCAAGGCGAAATTCCATCATAAATACTTCCCTGCTGATCTGTAAAGGAAGAAGGAAATGGAGTTCTTGAAGTTGGAACAGGGAAATATGTCGGTGGGGGAATATGCGGCTAAATTCGAGTAATTTGCCCGGTTTTGTCCCTACTCTGACTTGGAAGTGGACGGACGATCCAAGTGCTCTAAATTTGAATCGGGTTTAAGGCCCAAGCTGACAAGGATGTTCGGACATCACGAGATTGCTGACTTTGCTCCTTTGGTCAACAAGTGCAGAATGTACGAGGATAATCTGAAGGCGGTTGAGGCGGCGACGCCCAAAACAAATTCTCCCCGGGACTATGGGCCCCAACGCAACCATAGGCAAGAGAGAGGTAAAGAGAAAGTGGAAGATGACCGGAAACCTTATGCGGCAATTACTGTACATCGTGACCGAAATTTCCAAAGGTCTAGACCACTTACCGTTCCTACCGAAGGGGTTTCTACTCCCAAGTGAAACAAGTGCGGTAGACTCCATTATGGGAGTACATGCCCGGGAAAGGGAAATGGATGTTTCCACTGCAAGGAGTTGGGGCACATTAAAAGGTTTTGTCCCAAGCTAGATCGGAGACTTAATGTCATTCATGCTGAAGGGGCAAGGAACCATGGCCGAGTGGGTACCCGAGTGGCGCAGGGACATCAGGTGTTGAAGATCCGGTTAGAGGTAATTGCATGGTGACAGGTATTCCTTTTAGTGATGTTTAATTCGGGAGCGACACACTCCTTATCTTTGTTGAATGTGTGAACCGACTGAGATTGTACACAAAGTCGTTGTTTTCGACTTAGTTGTATCCACCCCACCCAGTGTACCGGTGGTGAGTATCGATACTGGTGTCTCAGTGTACGGTTAGGTTAAATGGTAGAACCTTTACCATAGTTTTGATATGCTCAATGATGTCCCAGATGGATTTAATCCTGGCGATGGACTGGCGGTCAGCAAGTAGTGTTATGCCTAACTATGTGATAATTGTTGATGTGAAAGATTCTTTTTTAATATCTAAATGAGGATTTAAGATATGGTTTGCATTGATTTGTGTATGTATGCTAGGAAGTAAAACTTATATTACCCGGTAAGGAAGGAGGCTAGTTAAGTTACTTACCCTGTCAATGTAATGAATGCATTTGAATAGACTTTAAACTTTTGGTCTATGATGATCAGTCATTTTGCAGTAGAACATTGGCAATGCACGATATAGTGGTGGTGTACATCAATTATCTGCTTGGAATGTTGTACCGACAAAAGTTGTTTCCGTTTCACGGGCTTTAGTAATCGCCATGCATGATTGTAGTATAATCGTATGAGAGAAAGGGTTTTGAGTTATGTGGAAATGATTACGAAAACTTTGTTTCAGGACATGGTTGCCATGAATCGTGGGTTCAAACCATTTTTGAAAATCGTTCTTGGGTAAAACGTAGCTTGTGGCTAAACATTGATTTAGTATCATGTTGGAGAATCCCAAAATTTTAGCAACCGTATCTTGATTAATATGAGGTTGTTAAAAATTTGGTGATCCGATTATGACCATGTATTTCTAGACGTACTGCAAGTGGGGTACTGAATTTATATTTGATGGCTTGATTGGGGTATCCATTCCTAACGCATGTTATGGAACTGAGTGTTTGTCAACTTGCACTTGTCGATTGGTAATAGAGTACCTAGTTTTGGGGTGAATCAATGGTTTTTTGGGTTCAATTGAGGCTAGGGATCGGTAAGGTTGGAGGAAATCGCGGATGAGACTTTTAAAGTTACTCAGAACCGACCCAACGCTCACTAAGGTAAGGGATAAGTGTTTCTAGCTTAAATGAGCTAACATGAATGAGGTATGTGAAGGAGTTAATATGTTTGTAAGAATATTATTGTTACCCTACCCGAAGTGGTAGTGGTTTATTGTTGTTACCCTACTCGAAGTGGTAGTGGTTTATTGTTGTTACCCTACCCGAAGTGGAAGTGGTTTATGTTGTTATCCTACCCGAATTGGTAGTGGTTTATTGTGGTTACCCTACCCGAAGTGGTAGTGGTTGATGTTGTTGTCCTACCCGGGTGGTAGTGGATTATTGTGGAACTCGACCTGCCCGATGTGGTATGGGGAATGAACTCGACCTGCCTGATGTGGTATGGGGAATGAACTCGACCTGCCCGATGTGGTATGGGGAATGAAATCGACCTGCCCGATGTGGCATGGGGGATGAAATCGACCTGTCCGATGTGGTATGGGGAATGAACTAGACCTACCCAATGTGGTAGAGCATTATCTTGTGAAAGAACTCGGTGAATACGATTAAGGGTGAATACAATTAATGAGAAATGGGTGTGTTGAAATGAAAGTAATATGCATGCTATAGGATATATATTATGGGATATATACTATAGGGTGAATATGACTGATGAGAAATAAGGATGTTTAAAATGAAAGTAATATGCATGCTATAGGATATATATTATGGGATAGATATACTATAGGGTGAATATGAAGGATGAGAATGAGGATGTTTAGAATGAACATAATATGCATGTTATACATTATATATTATGGGATATATATACTATAGAATGAATATGGATCATATGGAAATGAAAGAAAGAAGATATGAATGTTCACATTTACGTATTTGTGGTTATAATTTATCTCAATGCTTAATCGTATTTAAAATGTGGATTATCATGTAATGTTTGTTTTGAACTAATGACTTACTCCCTTGTTTTTTTGTGTTGTTTATGATAATCCCATTGTAGGTAAATGAAGGTTTTGAGGAGGGAGCTCACTTAGGAATCTTATGTGTTTATTGACTTGAATGTCTTTATCTTTACTTTGGCATTGTAGATGACTAGATAATATTTTGGGATGAATGTAATTCGGATTAGGGTAATATTGGAGATGTGTAGTTATTGACATTATGACTCTTGGAAACTCATAACTGGTTGTATGGGTAATTACTAATTGAATGAATTATGTTTTTCTACAATATGAATTGTATGATAATATAATAGGTTAAAAAGGTGGTTTCACGAAATGATTAATGAGGGATTTAAGTAGGATGATGAATATATGTATGAAAGGGTTGAAATAAAATGAAAAATTTTCAAGGGTAGAATTTGGGTCCTTACAGAATTACCAATTCCTAACCTCAACTAGACATACGAAACCATTGATTCATCCAAAAATCAGATATTTCGTTACAATTGATAAGTGAAAATTTACCAACATCCACGTTCATCATTGTAAGGACCCAAATTCTACCCTTGAAATTTTTCCCATATTTTATTCCTTCTTTATGAATTTCCCTATAACTTTTAAATACAAATTTCAATAACTTATTTTAAATCTCACTTTCCTGCTCATACTCATTTCATAAGTCCAAAAACAACATACACATTCGCCAAGCAGAGAATCATAATTCATTAATGCATCCCGGTAACTACTGCATACAATTTGCTATGGGATTCCAAAATACCCATATATACAAATATCGAGAGTTACAAATATTCATGTTCAAAATACAATCAGTTAGATTACAAAACAATGAAGATATGGACTTCAAAAACTAAAAGCCTCTAAGCTCCTAATCAAGACATCCTTAAATCTCCCACCTACCTGCAATGGGATTAACATTGACAATTCACATAAAAAACAAAGGAGTAAGTTGTTATCTCAATAAATGCCAATATACATTAACCCACATTTTAATACGGTTAAATAAACAATTCATCGTTAAATATACTTAAAATCATTTTCATCGTTTATACTTTCTGAAAACCATGCTACATAACTTGAGCCAAAGTTTTCTACATCACTTGAGCCAAAGCGTGCTACATCGCTTGAGCCAAAGCTTGCTAAATCGCTTGAGCCAAAGCTTGCTACATCGCTTGAGCCAAAGCTTGCTACATCGCTTGATCCAAAGCTTGCTACATCGCTTGAGCCAAAGCTTGCTACATCGCTTGAGACAAAGCTTGCTACATCGCTTGAGGCAAAGCTTGCTACATCGCTTGAGCCAAAGCTTGCTACATCGATTGAGGCAAAGCTTGCTACATTGCTTGAGCCAAAGCTTGCTACATTACTTGAGCCAAAGTCGCTAACCAATCATGGTCGGCTAAAACAAGTTTTCTTTTCATTGATACACCATCAATTCATAAACAGTAAATCCACGCAACCATTATTACAAACATACCCATATATGTTTATAATAAATAAGTGTTTCACAACTTGATCATTAACCACAACCAGAAAATCCACACATTTTCTATTACAATGCACAAGTTAAAGACTTATCCTTACCTTGGTGAGTGTTGGGTTTGGTTCTTGGCAACTTCGCAAGTTCCACCGACACCGCCTCCAACTTTAGGATCTTTCCGCATTCCCACCATATAACACAATGTTAGTCATTTATTCCAAATAACACCTAAACAACTCATATTGCATCTTTAACCAAACAAGAGATTTAACACATTTTCAATGTTTCTAAACTACTTTCATTATAAGTTTAAAAACATCTAAAATATACATATTCACTTCATATTTCAACATTAGAGTGCATACTCATCTTCTACATCTAACATTTTACCCATTTCCCTCTTTTACCACATTTTCATTTTAGGGTTTTGGGGTTTTCATGAATAATCCCACAAACCCTTTCCATTCTCGAAATACGAACTCTAAACCAAGAGTTTACAATAGAAAAAACCACATAAAACGAATCATAACTCAAAAGGATGAGTTTCCATGGTTTCTCCCATTTTGAGAAGAGATCCACCATACCCAAAACAAGTTTCAAAGGGAAGAAGAGAGTTAGAATCAAGAGTTTTACCTCTTCTCGAGCTCTTAGATGATTCCCAAGACTCCTTGCTCTTGAAAAGTCTCTTTTCCTTCACTTCTCTCTAGGTTATCCCCCAAAAGTGTGTTTGGGGGTCCCTAATAAATGCAACAACGTCGGGTTCTCGCTCAAGCGAGCCTATTCTCGCTCAAGCGAGAAAATCCAGCCCATTTTAAAAACTCAGATCTGACCCTCTTGCTCAAGCGAGGGATTCTCGCTCAAGCGAGAATCTCACAGCCTCGACAGGTTCCAAAATTCCATTTCTCGCCCAGGCAAGACAACTCTCACTCAGGCGAGACCACTCTCGCTCAAGCGAGACAATTCTCGCTCAGGCGAGAATCCTTCAGTATAGCCCAGGATTTCACCCTCCCAGGTGAGTCACTCTTGTAAGGATCAAAATTCTACCCTTAAATTTTTTTCTCATTTTAGTTCAATTCCATGCAATCTCTCATAACTCACATTACCAATTTGATATCTTTACTTCGAATCTTATTTCCCTCCTCACATTCTATCCATGAATCATTAATGACAAATAAAATCTTTCGACAGAAAAACATAATTCGTATTAATACAATTAAGTAACCACCGCATATAACTAGCCATGGGTTCCCAAAATACCCATAGATACACATATCCAGAGTTACACCCTCATGTGAGTAAATATATATATATATCCATAGTTACATCATGTTTTAAACTATCAACTATGCACTCATATACAAAATAGTGCAAGAGAGTAAATCCAAAATATAAAGCTCCCCAAAAATGAGTTCCCCTCATGTCACCTGTTTATCTGCAATGGGATTATCAATGACAAATACACCAACATACAAAGGAGTAAGTCATTAATTCAATAAACATCGTTATAAGATAATCCACATTAGAAATTGGGTTAGTAAACCATTTTTGAAATTCATTTTACTTTGCTACATAACTTGAGCCAAAGTTGCTACACCCCTCAGAGTTAGCTAAAAGCAGATTCTCATTTCTTTTCAGAAGAAAACATGCTTATATACTCAAGCTAGAGATTCGTTTATATACTCAAGCCAGAGTTTCGCTTATATGCTCAAGCCAGAGTTTCGCTTATATGCTCAAGCCAGAGTTTCGCTTATATACTCAAGCCAGAGTTTCCCTTATATACTCAAGCCAGAGTTTCGCTTATATACTCAAGCCAGAGTTTTGCTTATATACTCAAGCCAGAGTCGCTAACCATTCATGGTCAGCTAAAAATATATTTTTCCTTTCGTCGATTCGCCATCAATTATCTTCCATATATCCACGCCATCTTTAGTATAAACACTCCATATATGTTTATACTAAATACGTAATACACAATATAATTATGGCACGAACCGAAAATACACACATTTTCCATTTCCGTAAACTTACGCCTACTTTAATATAACCACACCCATATATGTTTATATTAAATGCGTAATTTACAACTCAATCATTACATAACCAGAAAATACACACATTTTCCTTTTCCGTAAATCTACCCCTATTTTAATATAAACACACCCATATATGTTTATACTAAATGCGTAATTTACAGCTCAATCATTGCATAACCAGAAAATACATATTTTCTATTCCAGATGCACAATTAAAGACTTATCCTTACCTTGGTGAGTGTTGGGTTTGGTTCTTGGCAACTTCACAAGTTCCACCGACACTGCCGCCAACTCTAGGATCTTTCCTCATTCCCACCATATAACAAAATGTTAGTCATTTATCCCAAATATCACATAAACAACTTATATTGCATTATTTAACCATACAAGATATTTCATCATATTTTCAATGTTGCTAAACTACTTTCATCATGAGTTTACAACCATTCAAAACATACATAATCATCATTGGAAAGTAAACTCCTCTTCTACCCCTAGCATTTTACCCATTTTCCATTTTAACCACATTTTCTCTTTAGGGTTTTGGGGTTTTCATGAATCAACCCATAACCCTTTCCATTCTTGAAATACTAACTCTAAACCAAGAGTTGTAAGAGAGAAACAACATAAAACGAACCATAACTCAAAGGATGAGTTTTCATGGTTTCCTTCATTTTTGAGAGGAGATCCAACATACCCAAAATAGGTTTTAAAGAGAAGAAGAGAGTTAGAATCAAGAGTTTTACCTCTTCTCAAGCTCTTAGATGAGTATCCAAACTTCTTGTCCTTGAAAAAAGCTCTCCTTTCTCACCTCTCTTCAATTCTTAACCTAAAAATGTATTTGGGGTTCCTCTCATTTAATGCTCTCGTCGGGTTCTCGCTCGAACGAGAAAATCACGCCCATTTTAAAAACTCAGATCTGACCCTCTCGCTCAAGCGAGGGATTCTCGCTCAAGCGAGAATCTCATAGTCTCAAAATGCCATTTCTCGCCCAGGCGAGACAACTCTCGCTCAGGCGAGAATCCTCCAGTATAGCCCAGGATTTCACCCTCTCAGGTGAGCCTCTCTCTCCCAAGCGAGAATCTCTCGCTCAAGCGAGGATCCCAGGACCGATACTATAATTTTAAAGACTTAATATTTAGGGTGTTACAATCCTCCCCCTCTTATAAGAATTTTCGTCCCCGAAAATTAAACATATCTCGATTCAAACAAATGAGGGTAATCCTCCCTCATTTCTTGCTCAACTTCCCAAGTAGCGTCTCCTTTGTCCACTTGACTCCACAACACCTTCACCAAGGCAATCTCCTTGCCTCTCAATCTCTTGACACTAGTATCCTTGATTCTCACGGGCAACGTCGAAAAAGTTAAATTATCCTTCAACTCTATCTGATCAGACTCAACTACATGAGATGGATCCCCAACATATTTCCTTAATTGAGACACATGAAATACATTGTGGAGGTTCGACAGTAGTGGAGGTAATGCAATCCGATATGCCACCGGCCCAATTCTCTTCAGTATTTGATACGGCCCAATAAATCTCGGAGTCAGCTTGCGAGATTTCAACACTCTACCAATTCCGGTAGTCGGGACTACTCTCATGAAACCATGGTCTCCCTCATTAAATTCAAGAGGTTTCCGCCTCTTATCGTAATAGCTTTTCTGCCGACTCTGGGCGATCCTCATATTCTCCCGGATTTTCTTCATCTTATCCGTCATCTCTTGAACCAGTCTGGGCCCCAATATCAAGTTCTCCCCAGTTTCAAACCAACTCACTGGAGTTCGGCACTTCCTACCATACAACGCCTCATAAGGTGCCATCCCAATACTCGAATGGAAGCTATTGTTGTAGGTAAATTTGATCAACGGCAACATGGCATCCCAACTCCTTGGTTGTTCCAAGACACAAGCCCTCAAAAGATCCTCCAATGACTGTATTTTCCTTTCCGATTGACCGTCCGTTTATGGATGATAAGTTGAACTCAGCTTCAACTTAGTTCCCAAAGCGGATTGCAAGCTAGTCCAAAAGTTTGAAGTGAAACGGGGATCCCTATCCAACACAATACTCGACGGTATCCCATGCAATCGAACAATTTCCCGGATATACAATTCCGCCAATCGTTTTAGGGAGTACTTCATATTCATCGGCAAGAAATGAGCCGACATAGTCAACCGATCCACTATTACCCATATCGAGTCGTACCCCTCCTGAGTTTTCGGAAAACCAGACACAAAATCTATGGAGATACTGTCCCACTTCCAAACGAGAATTTCTATGGATTGTAACTCTCCCGCTGGTCGCTGATGCTCAATCTTGGCTTTCTGACATACCAAACAACTCGAGACATACGAAGCCACATCTCTCTTCAACCCAAACCACCAAAATAACTTCGTCAAGTCTTGGTACATTTTCGTTGTCCCCGAGTGAAGACTCATCTTACTCTTATGGGATTCCTCCAAAATACTCTTCCGTAATTCTTCATCACGAGGTACACACACTCTCCCCTTGTAACGCAACAGTCCACTAAGGTCCGATGCAAAATCAGTTTCTTTACCACTTAGCATCAAATCCCGTTTAGCCATTAGTTCAATATCCTCCACTTGCATTACCCGGATTTGATCGAACAGTTCATTTGTAACCTTGAGCATCCCTAGAATCATACTTTGAGGCTTCATCTGAACTTCCAAGTTCATATCCCGTAACTCTTCAATCAGTTTCCCTTCTCGAACCATCAACGCTGACATTTGTAAAGATTTTCGACTTAAAGCATCGGCCACCACATTGGCCTTTCCCGGATAGAACTGCATCCCAAAATCATAATCCTTAAGGAATTCCATCCACCGTCTCTGTCTCATATTCAATTCCTTTTGATCAAACAGGTACTTCAAACTCTTGTGGTCGCTGTATACCTCAAATATCACGCCATAAAGGTGGTGTCTCCAGATTTTTAAGGCAAAGACCACTGCAGCTAATTCCAAGTCATGGGTAGGGTAGTTTTGCTCGTGCGTCCTCAACTGTCGAGAAGCATAGGCAACAACCTTCCCTTCTTGCATCAACATACAACCCAAACCTTGCATGGATTCATCACAATAAACATTGAAGTCCCGATCAATACAAGGAAAAACCAAAACTGGTGCCGTAGTCAACCTTCGTTTCAACTCTTGGAAAATTTCTTCACATCGAAGTGTCCACACATACGGTTCCCCTTTCCTAGTGAGTTTTGTCAAAGGTAGAGCCAACTTCGAAAATCCCTCAATGAATTTCCGATAATACCCAGTGTAACGACCCGATTTTCTACCCTTGAAAATTTTTCATTTATTTTAATCCTTTCTTACATACAGTCGTCACCTTCATTAAAAACTCTTAAGTATCACTCTTTGAAAATACTCTTTACCCTATTATCTTATCATACAAATTTATGTTACGGAAAAACATAATTCATTCAAATAGCATTTACCACATACAACCAGTTATGGGTCTCCCAAAGTTATAAAGCTCATAACTACACATATCCGTATTAATCTAAACGGATTTACAGTCATCCCATAATACTATTAAATCAACTACAACGTCAATTAGCAATAAAGACAAGCGAGTAATTAAACATAAAAGCTTCCTAATTGAGCTTCATCCTCGAAATCTTTCATTTACCTACAATTGGGATTATTATAAACAACACATGAAACAAAAGGAAGTAAGTCATTAGTTCAAAACTAACTTCACAAGACAATCCACTTTCATATACAATTAAGCTTTAGTATAACTCGTAAACACACATACGGAATTGAAAACATTCAAATCATCTTACTCGTTATTCATATCTACCCTATAACATATATCCCATATTATATATCCTATAGCCTGGATATTACTTTCTTTCTCAACATCTTCCTTTTTATCGCTCATATTCACCCTATAGAATATATATCCCATACTATATATCCTATAGCATGCATACGGCATTCATGTGACATTTACATTTCTCATCATTCATATTCACCCTATAGAATATATATCCCATACTATATATCCTATAGCATGCATACGACATTCATGTGACATTCACATTTCTCTTCATTCATATTCACCTTATAGGATATATATCCCATACTATATATCCTATAGCATGCATACGACATTCATGTGACATTCACATTTCTCTTCATTCATATTCACCCTATAGGATATATATCCCATACTATATATCCTATAGCATGCATACGACATTCGTTACTCCGAGTCTTATTTCCATTGGTACTCCCCCAATAATATTACTTCATTTGAGTCATATTTCCATTGGTACTCCCCCAATAATATTAATTCGTTTGAGTCATATTTCCATTGGTACTCCCCCAATAATATTAATTCGTTTGAGTCATATTTCCATTGGTACTCCCCCAATAATATTACTTTCATTAGAGTCATATTTCCATTGGTACTCCCCCAATAATATTAATTTGTTTGAGTCATATTTCCATTGGTACTCCTCCAATAATATTACTTTCATTTGAGTCATATTTCCATTAGTACTCCCCAAATAATATTACTTTCATTTGAGTCATATTTCCATTGGTACTCTCCCAATAATATTAATTTGTTTGAGTCATATTTCCATTGGTACTCCCCCAATAATATTACTTTCATTGAGTCATCTTTCCATTGGTTCTCCCCCAATAATATTACTTTCATTGAGTCATCTTTCCATTGGTTCTCCCCCAATAATGTTACTTTCATTGAGTCATCTTTCCATTGGTTCTCCCCCAATAATGTTACTTTCACTCATTCATCTTTCCATTGGTTCTCCCCCAATAATGTTACTTTCATTGAGTCATCTTTCCATTGGTTCTCCCCCAATAATGTTACTTTTTTTTAGTCATCTTTCCATTGGTACTCCCCCAATAATGTTACTTTTCTTTTACCATAATAGAAAAGCCACGCATTTTCCAACATAATGCATAAATTACAGACATATCATTTTAAATCATTACCTCTTTCACATACCTCATTCATATCAGCAAGTATGATTTAGAGACACATATCCCTTACCTTGGTGAGCGTTGGGGATCGGTTCCTAGTAACTTTAAAAGTCTCCTCCGCGATTTCCTCCAACCTTAGGATCTTTCCTCATTTCCACCAATAACAACAATGTCAGTCATTTATTCAAAATAACACATAAATAACTCGTATTTCATCATCAAATACACAATGGATTCAGGTATTTTCAATATTTCTAAAACTACTTCAATACAAGTTTCAAAATATCAAAACAAACATGTTTATCTAATATATCAACATCAAAGCACAAACTCATCATCCACATCTAACATTTCATCTCTTTCTCTTTATACCCATATTCTCATTTTGGGGTTTTCATTAATAACCCATAAAACCTTTCCATTCATCAAATATCAACTCTAAACCAAGAGCTACAAGAGAAAAACAACATAAAACGAACCATAACTCTAAAGAATGAGTTTCCATGGTTTCTCATGTTTTGAAAATAGATCCAACATACCCAAAACAAGTTAGAGAGGAAGAAGAAGAGTTAGAAGCAAGAGGTTTACCTCTTCTCAAGCTCTAAGATGAGTCTTAAGGCTCCTTGCTCTTGAAAAGCTCTCTTCTCTCTCTTCTCTTCAAAGTTCTAACCCTAAAATGTGTTTGGGGTTTCTATTTTAAAGAGCAGTCGTCGGGTTCTCGCTCAAGCGAGCCCTTTCTCGCTCAGGCGAGAAAATTCTGCCTATTTTAAAAACTCAGATTTGACCCTCTCGCTCAAGCGAGGGATTCTCGCTCAAGCGAGAATCTCACAGTCCCAACAGGCTTCCTCTCGCTCAAGCGAGGGATTCTCGCTCAGGCGAGAATCTCACAGTGTCAACAGCCCCATTTTGCCATTTCTCGCCTAGGCGAGGCGACTCTCTCTTAGACGCGAATCTTCCAGTATAGCCCAGGATTTCACCCTCCCAGGTGATCCTTTCTCGCTCAGGCGAGAATCTCTCGCTCAAGCGAGATTTCCAGGACTGATACTATAATTTTTAAAGACTGAAATTCGGGGTGTTACACCCAGCCAAGCCCAGAAAGCTCCTGATCTCAATAACTGACTTGGGCACTGCCCATTCCGTAACCGCTTCAACCTTTGAAGGATCTACTACCACTCCTTCCTTGGATATCACATGTCCAAGAAAGTTTACCGATTCCAACCAGAAATCACATTTTGACAGCTTCGCATACAACCGATTCTTACTAAGAATCTCTAGCACAACCCGCAAGTGTTCAGGATGCTTCTCTCAGCTCTTGGAGTAAACCAAAATGTCATCAATAAATACCACTACGAATGAATCTAAATACGGATGAAAAATCCGATTCATGTAGTCGGTAAATATTGATGGGGCATTAGTTACACCAAAAGGCATGACCAGGTACTCAAAATGTCCATACCTTGTCCTAAAGGCAGTTTTAGGAATGTCTTTCGACTTCACACAAATTTGGTGGTATCCTGACCGAAGATCAATCTTTGAAAACACTACTGCCCCTCTCAGCTGATCCATCAAGTCATCAATCTGAGGCAATGGGTACTTGTTCTTAATAGTAACCATGTTCAACTGCCAATAGTCAGTACACAATCGCACACTACCATCCTTCTTCTTAACTAGCAAAACAGCTCACCCCACGGCGAGACACTAGGACGAATAAACTTCTTTGCCAATAAGTCCTCAACCTGCTTTTTCAACTCAGCAAATTCTAACGGTTCCATCCTATAAGGAGCTATAGAGATGGGTCCCATTCCAGGTACCAAATCGATAGAGAATTCAACTTCCCTCACTGGAGGCAATTCCGGAATATCACCAGGAAATACCTTAGGAAACTCACGAACTATCGGAACGTCCTCAATCTTGGGTTTCTCATTACCCTTCAGGGATGCCAACAACATAAACGCGGCTCCTCCCTCCTTACAGGAAGTCTTGACTTCCTTTGCCGATAACGGCTTCATGTTAATAACCTCATCAGAAATCTCATCTAGATTCCCGAATACCACGGTCTTATCAGCACAATTAAGCACCACACGATTTGCCGACAACCAGTCCATCCCCATAATTATATCTAACTGGGTTAGTGGTAAGCAGATTAAATCCACGGTAAAAGTCCTACCATTCACCACCACTGGACATCGAGACACAAACGTCGACACCACCACAAGCACACCAGTTGGGGTGGATACGACCAAGTCGAAAGGCAACAACTCAGTTTGCAATTTCAGTCTATCCACGCATTCAACAGATACAAAGGAGTGTGTCGCTCCCGAAACAAATAACACTAAAAGAGGAATATCTGCCACCATACAATTACCTTTAATCAGGCCATCCATACCCGACCCCTCTGCACCACTCAGGGTGAATACTCTGCCAGTAGTTCGAGGTCACCCAGCTCTCACAGCATTTACACTCTGTGGTAACTTAGGACAATACCTTATGATATGCCCCACCTCCTTGCAGTGAAAACAAGTGAGCGTCGTTCCCGAGCATGAGTCACCGACATGAATTCGGCCACATTTGCCGCACAAAGATGGAGAGCTCAACTGTGACCCTCCGGCATTAACATGAGTCTTCAGCCCACGAGAAGTATGACTCTGACTACTCTTCGGAGGAGAGTAAGGCTTCCGTTCCTCTTGAAAAATTTTGCCCTTCCCTTTTCCGTGTGAGAAGTTCCGTTGGGGTCCACAATGTCGCGTAGGGTTTTCTTTTCTAGCAGCAGCGTCCCTCCTCCGCACATTATCCTCATACATCCTACACTTGTTCACTAGTGTAGGGAAATCAGAAATTTCTTCGTGACCAAATGTCAACCGGAGCTCGGGTCTCAACCCCATCTCAAACTTCACACATTTGGACCTCCCGTCCAACTCTAGTTCAGCATAAGGGCAATACCGGATCAATTCTTCAAATTTGGCCGAATACTCCCCCACCGACATGTCCCCTTGCTCTAATTGCAAGAATTCCCTCTCCTTCTCCCTTTTCAGGTCTGCAAGAAAATATTTCTGGAGGAATTTACTTTTGAAAGCTCCCCACGTGATGATTTGCCCTTCGACCTCCATCTATCTTCGGGTCATCTCCCACCAGTTCTCTGCCTCTTTCACCAACATGTAAGTGGCGTAGGCTACTCTCTGAGCATCAGAACAGCTCATGGCCCTGAAGATTCTTTCCAATCCTTGGACCCATTCAATAGTCGCATCCGGAGCGAACCTGCCTTGGAACTGACTGGGGTTTCTCCTGCAGAATTCATCCAAACCTCGGTATTCAGCCGGCCCAGGTGGAACCAATGGTTGCGAACTCGGACTTGGTGTCGCATTCTGGTTCAGGTGCTGTAAGTTCTCGTTCATGTTCGACAGTACGGCAGCAATCTGAGCTAACAAGTCATTCTGACCCGATCCTCTCCCTCTTCCTCTTCCAGACATCTCCGTAATTGGTACTTGTTTATCTCGATTCTCATTTGTCAGTACACCAGGTTTAACCAAAAAAATCAACAAATAACCACACAACAGTTCACTTAAATCACATAGTTCAATCATTGAGAAGTTACAAAGAAGCAAGTAAGGCCATACCCTAGGCCGATGGACTAACTATGCTCTGATACCATATTGTAAGGACCCAAATTCTACCCTTAAAATTGTTTCTCATTTTAGTTCAATTCCATGCAATCTCTCATAACTCACATTACCAATTTGATATCTTTACTTCGAATCTTATTTCCCTCCTTACACTCTATCCATGAATCATTAATGACATACAAAATCTTTCGATAGAAAATCATAATTCGTATTCATGCAATTAAGTAACCACCGCATATAACTAGCTATGGGTTCCCAAAATACCCTTAGCTACACATATCCAGAGTTACACCCTCATGTGAGAAAATATATATATATATATATCCGTAGTTACATCATGTTTTAAACTATCAACTATGCACTCATATACAAAATAGTGCAAGAGAGTAAATCCAAAATATAAAGCTCCCCAAAAATGAGTTCCCCTCATGTCACCTATTTATCTGCAATGGGATTATCAATGACAAATACACCAACATACAAAGGAGTAAGTCATTAATTCAATAAACATCATTATAAGATAATCCACATTAGAAATTGGGTTAGTAAACCATTTTTGAAATTCATTTTACTTTGCTACATAACTTGAGCCAAAGTCGCTACACCCCTCAGGGTTAGCTAAAAGCATATTCTCATTTCTTTTCAGAAGAAAACATGCTTATATACTCAAGCTAGAGTTTCGCTTATATACTCAAGCCAGAGATTCGTTTATATACTCAAGCCAGAGTTTCGCTTATATACTCAAGCCAGAGTTTCGCTTATATACTCAAGCCAGAGTTTCGCTTATATACTCAAGCCAGAGTCGCTAACCATTCATGGTCAGCTAAAAATATATTTTTCCTTTCGTCGATTCGCCATCAATTATCTCCCATATATCCACGCCATCTTTAGTATAAACACTCCATATATGTTTATACTAAATACGTAATACACAATATAATTATGGCACGAACCGAAAATACACACATTTTCCATTTCCGTAAACTTACGCCTACTTTAATATAAACTCACCCATATATGTTTATATTAAATGCGTAATTTACAACTCAATCATTACATAACCAGAAAATACACACATTTTCCTTTTCCGTAAATCTACCCCTATTTTAATATAAACACACCCATATATGTTTATACTAAATGCGTAATTTACAGCTCAATCATTGCATAACCAGAAAATACATATTTTCTATTCCAGATGCACAATTAAAGACTTATCCTTACCTTGGTGAGTGTTGGGTTTGGTTCTTGGCAACTTCACAAGTTCCGCCGACACCGCCGCCAACTCTAGGATCTTTCCTCATTCCCACCATATAACACAATGTTAGTCATTTATCCCAAATATCACATAAACAACTTATATTGCATTATTTAACCATACAGGATATTTCATCATATTTTCAATGTTGCTAAACTACTTTCATCATGAGTTTACAACCATTCAAAACATACATAATCATCATTTGAAAGTAAACTCCTCTTCTACCCCTAGCATTTTACCAATTTTCCATTTTAACCACATTTTCTCTTTAGGGTTTTGGGGTTTTCATGAATCAACCCATAACCATTTCCATTCTTGAAATAATAACTCTAAACCAAGAGTTGTAATAGAGAAACAACATAAAATGAACCATAACTCAAAGGATGAGTTTGCATGGTTTCCTTCATTTTTGAGAAGAGATCCAACATACCCAAAATAGGTTTTAAAGAGAAGAAGAGAGTTAGAATCAAGAGTTTTACCTCTTCTCAAGCTCTTAGATGAGTATCCAAGCTTCTTGTCCTTGAAAAAAGCTCTCTTTTCTCACCTCTCTTCAATTCTTAACCTAAAAATGTATTCGGGGTTCCTCTCATTTAATGCTCTCGTCGGGTTCTCGCTTAAGCGAGCTTTTTCTCGCTCGAGCGAGAAAATCCCGCCCATTTTAAAAACTCAGATCTGACCCTCTCGCTCAAGCGAGGGATTCTCGCTCAAGCGAAAATCTCACAGTCTCAAAATGTCATTTCTCGCCCAGGCGAGACAACTCTCTCTCAGGCGAGAATCCTCCAGTATAGCCCGGGATTTCACCCTCTCAGGTGAGCCTCTCTCGCCCAAGCGAGAACCTCTCGCTCAAACGTGGATCCCAGGACTGATACTATAATTTTAAAGACTTAAAATTTAGGGTGTTACATCTCTCGCCCATTCGACACTTTCTCGCTCAAGCGAGACTCCCAGGACTGATACTATAATTTTAATGATTTTAAAATCTAGGGTGTCACAATCCTCCCCCTCTTATAAGAATTTTCGTCCCCGGAAATTAAACATACCTCAATTCGAACAAATGAGGGTAATCCTCTCTCATATCACGCTCCAATTCCCAAGTAGCGTCTCCTTCATCCACTTGGCTCCACAATACCTTCACCAAAGCAATCTCTTTGCCTCTCAATCTTTTGATTCTCGTATCCATGATCCTCACGGGCAACGTCATAAAAGTCAAGTTATCCTTCAACTCTATCTGATCAGACTCAACAACATGAGATGGATCCCCAACATATTTCCTCAATTGAGACACGTGAAACACATTGTGAAGATTTGACAACAATGGGGGTAAGGCAATCCGATTTGCTACTGGTCCAACCCTCTACAATATCTGATATGGTCCAATGAATCTCGACGTAAGCTTACGAGACTTCAACACTCAACCAATCCTGGTAGTCGGGACTACTCTCTGCCGACTCTGCGCTATTCTCATATTCTCCCGGATCTTCTTGATCTTTTCCGTCGTCTCTCGGACCAACTCAGGTCCCAATACTAAGTTCTCCCCAGTTTCAAACCAACTCACCGGAGTTCGGCACTTCATACCATACAATGCCTCATAGGGTGCCATCCCAATACTTGAATGGAAGCTATTGTTGTAGGTAAATTCAATCAAAGGCAACATGCTATCCCAACTCCCCGTTTGTTCCAAAAAACAAGCCCTCAAAAGATCCTCCAACGACTGTATGGTCCTTTCTGATTGACCATCCGTTTGTGGATGATAAGCTGAACTTAATGTCAACATAGTTCCCAACGCGGACTGCAAGCTATTCCAAAAGTTTGAAGTGAATCGAGGATCCCTATCCGATATAATGCTCGACGGTATCCCATGCAACCGGACAATCTCCTTGATATACAACTCAGCCAATCGTTCCAAGGAGTATCTCATATTTATCGGCAAGAAATGAGCAGACTTAGTCAACTGGTCCACTATTACCCACATCGAGTCGTACCCTCTTTGAGTTTTCGGAAAACCCGATACAAAATCCATGGAGATGTTATCCCACTTCCAAACTGGAAACTCTAGTGACTGTAATTCTCCCGATGGCCGCTGATGCTAAATCTTGGCTTTCTGACAGACAAAGCAACTCGAGACATACACAGCCACATCCTTTTTCAACCCAGACCACCAAAACAGCTTTTTCAAATCTTGGTACATCTTTGTAGTACCTGGATGAAAACTCATCTTACTCTTGTGTGACTCCTCTAGGATACTCTTCGCAACTCCACATCACGAGGCACACACACTCTCCCTTTGTAATGCAACATTCCACTAGAATCCGATGCGAAATCGGTCTCCTTACCACTCATCATCAAATTTCGCTTAACCATTAACTCACCATACTCAACTTGTATTACTCGGATTTGATCAAACAGTTCATTTGTTACCATAAGCATTCCTAACATCATGCTATTAGGTCTTATTTGAACTTCCAAGTTCATATCCCTGAACTCCTCAATCTGTTTTCCTTCTCGAACCATCAAAGCCGACATGTGCAAAGACTTTCGACTCAAAGCATCGGCCACCACATTGGCTTTTCCCGGATGGTATTGCTATCCAAAATCATAGTCCTTAAGGAATTCCATCCACCTTCTCTGTCTCATGTTCAGTTCCTTTTGATCAAACAGATATCTCAAACTCTTGTGGTCGTTGTACACCTCAAACCTTACGCCATAAAGATGGTGTCTCCAGATTTTTAAGGCAAAGACCACTGCAACTAATTCCAAATCGTGTGTAGGGTAGTTTTGATCATGTGTTCTCAACTGTCACGAAGCATAAGCAACCACCTTCCCATCCTGCATCAACACACAACCCAAACCTTGCTTAGAAGCATCACAATACACATTGAAATCACGGTTCATACAAGGAAGAACTAACACCGGTGTCGTGGTCAACCTTCGCTTCAAATCTTGAAAACTCTCTTCGCAACGGACTGTCCACACATATGGTTCCCCCTTTCTGGTAAGCTTAGTCAGAGGTAATGCCAACTTGGAATACCCCTCTATGAACTTCTTGTAGTAACCAGCTAAACCCAAAAAACTCTGGATCTCAATAACTGACTTGGGCACCGCCCATTCCATCACTGCCTCGACCTTAGAAGGGTATACGACTACTCCTTCCTTGGATATTACATGCCCAAGAAAGTTTACCGATTCCAACCAGAAATGACATTTGGACAACTTAGCATACAACCGATTCTTACTCAGAAGATCTAGAACAATTCTCAGGAGCTCCGCATGTTCCTCTTGACTTTTGGTGTATACCAGAATGTCATCAATAAATACCACTACGAATGAATCCAAATACGGATGAAAAATCTGATTCTTGTAGTTGGTAAATATTGATGGGGCATTCATTACACCAAAAGGCATTACCAAATACTAGAAATGCCCATACCTCGTCCTAAAAGCAGTTTTAGGAATATCCTCCGACTTCACACGAAGTTGGTGGTAACCTGACCGAAGGTCAATTTTTGAGAACACCACCGCTCCCCTCAACTGATTCATCAAGTCATCAATCCTAGCCAACAGTTACTTATTCTTGATAGTCACCTTGTTCAACTGTCTGTAATCAGTGCACAAGCTCATACTCCCATCTTTCTTCTTGACCAACAACACAGGTGCACCCCACGGTGAAACGCTAGGACGAATAGATTTCTTTGCCAACAAGTCCTCAACCTGCTTTTTCAACTCAACCAGCTCTAATGGTGCCATTCTATAAGGAGCTATAGAGATGGGTCCCGTTCCCGGTACCAAGTCAATGGAGAATTCAACTTCACTGACTGGAGGCAATTCCGGTATATCACTAGGAAATACCGCTGGAAACTCACAAACTATCGGAATATCCTCAACTCTGGGTTTCTCAATACCCTCCAAGGATGCCAACAAAATAAACACGGCCCCTCCCTCCTTAAAGGAAGTTCTGACTCCCTTTGCCGACAACGGCCTCATCAGAAATCTCACTCAGATCTCAAAACACAACGGTTTTATCCGCACAATTAAGCATTACATGATTTGCCGATAGCCAGTCCATCCCCAAAATTAGATCCAACCGAGACAGTGGTAAGCAGATTAAATCCACGGTAAATGTTCTACCGTTTACCACTAACGGACATCGAGATACAACCATCGACACCACCACAGGCACACTAGTTGGGGTGGATACAACCAAGTCGTAAGGTAACGACTCCGTGTGCAATTTCAGGCGGTTCACACATTCAATAGATACAAAGGAGTGTGTCGCTCCCGAATCAAACAACACTTAAAGAGGAATACCTGCTACCATGCAATTACCTTTTATCAAGCCATCCACATCCGATGCATGTGCACCGCTCATGGTGAACCCTCGGCCGGTGGATCGAGGCCGTTCAGCCCTCACAACATTCACACTCTACTACAACTTAGGACAATACCTTTTGATATGCCCAACCTCCTTGCAGTTAAAGCAGCTAAGCGCCGTTCCGGGGCACACATCACCCACATGAAGTCGGCCACATTTGTTGCATACATATGGAGAGTTCAACTGTAACCCTCCCGCATTCAGATGAGTCCTCGGCCCATGCGAAGTATACCCTGGCTACCAGTTGGTGGAGATTAAGGTTTTCGTTCCTCTTGGAACACCTTTCCCTTCCCCTTTCCGTGCGAGATATTCTGTTGGGGACCAAAGTTCTTGGGAGGAATTACTTTAGGCGTTGTCGCCTCATCGGCTGCCACGTCATCCTCATACATCCTACACTTGTTCACCAGGGTAGGAAAATCAGCAATCTCTTGGTGCCCAAACATGCTCTTCAACTTGGGCCTCAAACCCGATTCAAAATTAGAGCACTTGGACCTCCCGTCCACCTCCAATTCGGAGTAGGGACAAAACCGGGCCAATTCTACAAACTTGGCCGCATAATCCCACACCGACATGTTCCCCTTTTCCAACTTCAAAAACTCCATTTGTTTCTTCCTCTTCAGATCAGCAGGAAAGTACTTATGAAGGAATTTCTCCTTGAATGTACCTCAGGAGATCAATTGTCCTTCCGCTTCCATTTGGCGCCGAGTAAATTCTCACCAGTTTTCGGCCTCCTTCACCAGCATATAAGTGGCATATGCCAACTTTTGAGCCTTCGAACAGTTCATGGCTCTGAAGATCCGCTCCACTCCTTGGATCTACTCAATGGCAGCATCAGGAGCAAATCCCTAGTGGAACTGATTGGGGTTCCTCTTGTAGAATTCATCCAAACCTCGGTACTTTGCCGGTCCGGGTGGAACTAGTGATTGCGAACTCGGATTTGGTGCCGAATTTTGGTTCAGGTTATGCAAGTTCTCATTGACTTGTTGCAATGCCGCCACCATCTGAGCCAAAAGATCGTTTGGAACATTCTGACTCGCTCCTCTTCCTCTTCCTCTTCCTGCCATGGGTACCTGTGCTCACTCACTTGTCAGTAATCGAATTTTTTCTAAACAAGGATCACATAACCACTTAGCAATTAGTACAAATCAACAATTTAAGCACATAAAGGTCACAAAGAAGCATGCAAGGCCATATCCTAGGCCGCAGGATTAACTATGCTCTGATACCATATTGTAAGGACCCAAATTCTACCCTTGAAATTTTTTCCTTATTTTATCCCAATCTCATGCATTTAACTATAAATTATATTTACCGATTGAATGAACTTATTTAAAAGATCTCACTTCCCTCCACCCAATCTATAAACCAAAAGTGACATACCAAATCAGGTGACAGAAAAACATAATTCGTATTATTGTAACTTAGTAACTACCCCATTCAATTAGCTATGGGTTTCCAAAACACCCATAGCTACATATATCCCGAGTTACTAGTTTCCATGATTAATGTCATGTACAACAATCTTGTTCATAGTTACAAATAGTTAGTACAAGTACAACTAATGAGGTTACAAAAGAATGGATAGGAGACATCAAAATAAAAGCCTCTAAGCTCCTAATCAAAAACACCCACACTCCTTCCACCTACCTGCAATGGGATTAACATTGACAATACACCAAAGAAACACAAAGGAGTAAGTCGTTAACTCAATAAATATCAATGTAAGTTAATCCACATTTAATAAGATTAAATAAACGGTTTAAAATCAAATATACTTAAAACCATTTTCATCATTCATACTTTTGAAAACCATGCTACATAACTTGAGCCAAAGTTTGCTACATTGCTTGAGCCAAAGCTTGCTACATTACTTGAGCCAAAGTTTGCTACATTACTTGAGCCAAAGCTTGCTACATTGCTTAAACCAAAGCTTGCTACATTACTTGAGCTAAAGTCGCTAACCCATTATGGTCGACTAAAAACGAGTTTTATTTCCATTGGCACTCCACCAATACATAAACGGTAAATTCACTCCTCATCGTTACAAACATACCCATATATGCTTATAACCACTAAGTGATTTACGATTCAATTCATTATTCTGAGTTTTATTTCCATTGACACTCCACCAATACATAAATGGTAAATCCACTCCTCATCGTTACAAAGATACCCATATACGCTTATAACCACTAAGTGATTTACAATACATTTTATTATCCACATCAGAAAATCCACACATATTCTATCACAGTGCATAAGTTAAAGACTTATCCTTACCTCGGTGAGTGTTGGGTTTGGTTCTTGGCAACTTCTCAAGTTCCACCGACACCGCCTCCAACTTTAGGATCTTTCCTCATCCCACCATATAACACAATGTTAGTCATTTATTTCAAATATCACATAAACAACTTATATTGCATTATTTAACCATACAAGATATTCATCATATTTTCAATGTTGGTAAACTACTTTCATCATAAGTTTACAACTATCCAAAACATACATAATCATCTCATATTTCAACATTAGAAAGTAAACTCATCTTCTACCTCTAACATTTTACCCATTTTCAGTCTTAACCCCATTTTCACTTTGGGGTTTTGGGGTTTTCATGAACCAACCCACAAATTCTTTCCATTTTCGAAATACTAACTCTAAACCAAGAGTTTACAACAGAAAAACCACATAAAACGAATCATAACTCAAAAGGGTGAGTTTCCATGGTTTCTCATACTTTGAGAAGAGATCCAACGTACCAAAAATGGGTTTCAAAGAGAATAAGAGAGTTGAAATAGAGAGTTTTACCTCTTCTCAAGCTCTTAGACGAGAATCAAAGCTCCTAGACCTTGGCAATGCTCTCTTCTCTCACCTCTCTTCAATTCTTAACCTAAAAATGTATTTGGGGTTTCTCTCATTTAATGCCTTCATTAGGCTCTCGCTTAAGCGAGCTTATTCTCGCTCAAGCGAGAAAATCCCGCCCATTTTAAAAACTTAGATCTGACCCTCTCGCCCAGGCGAGGGGAACTCTCGCCCAGGCGAGGCATCTCTTGCTCAAGCGAGGATCCTCTCGCCCAAGCGAGGATCTCACAGCCTCGACAGGTCCAAAACATCATTTTTCTCGCCCATGCGAGCCAGCTCTCGCTCAGGCGAGACCACTCTCGCTCAGGCAAGACCACTCTCGCTCAGGCGAGAATCTTCCAGTATAGCCCAAGATTTCACCCTCCCAGGTGAGCCTTTCTTGCTCAAGCGAGAATCCCTCGCTCAAGCGAGAATTCCTGAACTGCTACTAAAATTTTAAAGACTTAAAATTTAGGGTGTTACATCCTACCGTTTACCACTACCGGACATCGAAACACAAACGTCGACACCACCACAAGCACACTATTTTGGGTGGATACGACCAAGTCGAAAGGCAACGACTCAGTTTGTAATTTTAGTCTGTCCACACATTCAACAGATACAAGGGAGTGTGTCGCCCCCGAATCAAACAACACTAAAAGAGAAATATCTGTCACCAAGCAATTACCTTGGATCAAACCATCAACATCAGACGTCTCCGCGCCACTCATAGTGAACACTCTGCCTGTTGTCCTAGGCCTCTTAGCCTTCACAGCATTCACTCCCCGATTCAACCTTGGACAAAACCTTTTCATATGTCCCGGTTCCCTACAGTGGAAACAACCATTCCCACAGCCAGGACAAATGGGTCCCGCATGCTTCCGCCCACATTTGATGCACATAGGGAAAGAGTCGGGTTGGAATCCTCCATCATTAGACTTTTACCCCTGGTAGCCACGATTGCGATGGCCATTAGGTGCGGGATAAGGTCGTCGGTCCTCACTCACCTTCTCCTTACCTCTCTCTTGCATAAGGTTGCGTTGAGGCCCAAAGTTCTTGGGAGGAATTACTTTAGGTGCCATCGCCCATTGGTTGTCAGGTCATCCTCATACATCCTACACTTATTCACTAAGGTAGGAAAATCAGCAATCTCTTGGTGCCGAAACATGCTTTTCAACTTGGGCTTCAAACCCGATTCAAACTTAGAGCACTTGGACCTCCCGTCCACATCCAATTCGGAGTAGGGACAAAATCGGGCCAATTCTTCAAACTTGGCTGCATAATTCCCACCGACATGTTCCCCTGTTCCAACTTCAAAAACTCCATTTGTTTCTTCCTCTTCAGATCAGCAGGAAAGTACTTATGAAGGAATTTCTCCTTGAATGTACCTCAGGAGATCAATTGTCCTTCCGCTTCCATTTGGCGCCGAGTAAATTCCCACCAGTTTTCGGCCTCCTTCACCAGCATATAAGTGGCATATGCCAACTTCTGAGCCTTCGAATAGTTCATGGCTCTGAAGATCCGCTCCACTCCTTGGATCCACTCAATGGCAGCATCAGGAGCAAATCCCTAGTGGAACTGATTGGGGTTCCTCTTGTAGAATTCATCCAAACCTCGGTACTTTGCCGGTCCGGGTGGAACTAGTGATTGCGAACTCGAACTTGGTGCCGAATTTTGGTTCAGGTTATGCAAGTTCTCATTGACTTGTTGCAATGTCGCCACCATTTGAGCCAAAAGATCGTTTGGAACATTCTGACTCGCTCCTCTTCCTCTTCCTCTTCCTGCCATGGGTACCTGTGCTCACTCACTTGTCAGTAATCGAATTTTTTCTAAACAAGGATCACATAACCACTTAGCAATTAGTACAAATCAACAATTTAAGCACATAAAGGTCACAAAGAAGCATGCAAGGCCATATCCTAGGCCGCAGGATTAACTATGCTCTGATACCATATTGTAAGGACCCAAATTCTACCCTTGAAATTTTTTCCTTATTTTATCCCAATCTCATGCATTTAACTATAAATTATATTTACCGATTGAATGAACTTATTTAAAAGATCTCACTTCCCTCATCACACCCAATCTATAAACCAAAAGTGACATACCAAATCAGGTGACAGAAAAACATAATTCGTATTATTGTAACTTAGTAACTACCCCATATAATTAGCTATGGGTTTCCAAAACACCCATAGCTACATATATCCCGAGTTACTAGTTTCCATGATTAATGTCATGTACAACAATCTTGTTCATATTTACAAATAGTTAGTTCAAGTACAACTAATGAGGTTACAAAAGAATGGATAGGAGACATCAAAATAAAAGTCTCTAAGCTCCTAATCAAAAACACCCACACTCCTTCCACCTACCTACAATGGGTTTAACATTGACAATACACCAAAGAAACACAAAGGAGTAAGTCGTTAACTCAATAAATATCAATGTAAGTTAATCCACATTTAATAAGATTAAATAAACGGTTTAAAATCAAATATACTTAAAACCATTTTCATCATTCATACTTTTGAAAACTATGTTACATAACTTGAGCCAAAGTTTGCTACATTGCTTGAGCCAAAGCTTGCTACATTACTTGAGCCAAAGTTTGCTACATTGCTTGAGCCAAAGCTTGCTACATTGCTTAAACCAAAGCTTGCTACATTACTTGAGCTAAAGTCGCTAACCCATTATGGTCGACTAAAAACGAGTTTTATTTCCATTTGCACTCCACCAATACATAAACGGTAAATTCACTCCTCATCGTTACAAACATACCCATATATGCTTATAACCACTAAGTGATTTACAATTTATTTCATTATTCTGAGTTTTATTTCCATTGGCACTCCATCAATACATATACAGTAAATCTACTCCTCATCGTTACAAACGTACCCATATACGCTTATAACCACTAAGTGATTTACAATACATTTCATTATCCACATCAGAAAATCCACACAATTCCTATCACATTGCATAAGTTAAAGACTTATCCTTACCTCGGTGAGTGTTGGGTTTGGTTCTTGTCAACTTCTCAAGTTCCACCGACACCGCCTCCAACTTTAGGATATTTCCTCATCCCACCATATAACACAATGTTAGTCATTCATTTCAAATATCACATAAACAACTTATATTGCATTATTTAACCATACAAGATATTCATCATATTTTCAATGTTGCTAAACTACTTTCATCATAAGTTTACAACCATCCAAAACATACATAGTCATCTCATATTTCAACATTAGAAAGTAAACTCATCTTCTATCTCTAGCATTTTACCCATTTTCCTCTTTATCCACATTTTCACTTTAGGGTTTTGGGGTTTTCATGAACCAACCCACAACCTCTTTCCATTTTTGAAATACTAACTCTAAACCAAGAGGTTACAAGATAAAAACAACATAAAACGAACCATAACTCAAAAGGACAAGTTTCCATGGTTTCTCTCATTTTGAGAAGAGATCTAACATACCTAAAATGGGTTTCAAAGAGAAGAAGAGAGTTGGAATAGAGAGTTTTACCTCTTCTCAAGCTCTTGGACGAGAATCAAAGCTCCTAGACCTTGGGAATGCTCTCTTCTCTCACCTCTCTTCAATTCTTAACCTAAAAATGTATTTGGGGTTTCTCTCATTTAATGCCTTCGTTAGGCTCTCGCTAAAGTGAGCTTATTCTCGCTCAAGCGAGAAAATCCCGCCCATTTTAAAAACTCAAATATGACCCTCTCGCCCAGGCAAGGGAAACTCTCGCCCAGGCGTGGCATCTCTCGCTCAAGCGAGGATCTTCTCGCCCAAGCGAGGATCTCACAGCCTCGACAGGTCCAAAACATCATTTTTCTCGCCCAGGCGAGACCACTCTCGCTCAAGCGAGCCAACTCTCGCTCAAGCGAGCCAACTCTCGCTCAAGCGAGCCAACTCTCGCTCAAGCGAGCCAACTCTCGCTCAGGCGAGAATCTTCCAGTATAGCCCAAGATTTCACCCTCCCAGGTGAGCCTTTCTCGCTCAAGCGAGAATCCCTCGCTCAAGCGAGAATTCCTAGACTGCTACTAAAATTTTAAGACTTAAAATTTAGGGTGTTACATCCTACCGTTTACCACTGATCGAGGCCGTACTCGATACAAATAATATAACAATAAAGTATAGTACTAGGAAGTGACTCCTAGGTCGTTTCCCAAAGATTATCTTTCACACAATGGTTCAAACACCTTACACGCACACACACAATGGGGGGTTTTAGTGGTTCTTATGTTATGAAATTAAGCTAAAACAGAACACAAACAGAAAATAGAATAGTAAATAGGCTAAATCCCTTTGGTTTCCTTGATCACAACTCAATCCTCGATTCCAATATATCAAAATCAGATTCTCAGTGTTCCTTTGTTGAGAGTCGATCAACTAAGCGACGATCAACTCACAGTTAAATTGCTAAACCTCTAACTAAGCGAAATTAGCATAAGCAACAAACAGTTAACAATGTCACACGAATCAAAGCATCAATTTCAGATTCTACACATTGAATTCCTAATCTGTTCATAACTCTAATGTTAAGCTTCAACTAAGCGAATTCAACATAAACATAGAGCATTTACAGATTCACATAAACTAAGCGATTATGTGCTAGAGAACTAATTAACTAAGCGAAAATCAGTTCACAAACCTAAAACAACACCATGGAATTAAGCAAACCATAACATGAAATAGGATAGAAGCTTCAACAACATAAAACCGAAATTGCATTAACAACAACATAGAAACCGAAAATGCATTAAGCACTAAACCTCAAGAGTGTGATACATTACCAAAGGAATTTAGCACAAAACTTCTAGCCTTCCATGGAGGAAGAAGCAAAACCGAATTTGGAGGAGGAAGAAGATGGAAAACGAAAACCTAAAAGAACCCAAAAGGGGGAAAACGAAAATGTAATGTAAAGTTGTTTTTGAAAACGAAATTCTAAGCTTAATTAAGGGTAAAACCGAAATGGGCCCTAAACAATGGGCCCAAAACCTAAAACGGAATTAAAAAATCCTATAACTAAATACAATCTTCACTTTAGCACACATCTTCCACTTGTAATGCCCAAAATGTCCTTGGTGCCAAATATGTCCTGAAAATGGAATTAGATTTAATTAGGCTAAATAATCCCAAATTAACTCATTTTAGGAATAATAGTCCAATAAAGCCTAAAACACTAAACAATGCCAAATAAAGTCAATTAGACACCAAGAATCATTAACAATGGTAAAATATGGTTATTAATAGTGTGTAATATTTGACTCATCAAATACCCCCACACTTAACCTTTTGCACTCCTGGGCAAAATCAAGAAATAATGTTATGCTAACTAGTGCAACAAAGTGAGTCATGTAAGAAGATTATTAAAAACTAGGAAATCAAAAATCGTAAAGATGACATACTTCACAATGAATTCTAAGAAATGCAAAGAGATGGGCAAAATCAAACACACTAGAATAAAAAGATCAAGAATCAAGATATCCATGTAGATCATCCAATCAATTCAAGCATGCAAAGAAACCAATCAAATCAAGAGGTGAGTCACAACAATGATAGATCCTCACAAGATATGCTCTCTAAAGTGTTTACACTCATGTGTCTTAGGTTGTAAGTATTTACACTCAAGGCACTTCATGAAAACAAACAAAACCATAAGCTTGACAAGTTTCTAACATCAACATGACCAACACATGCACATAGTGATCAAAAGGACTTTTCAAGGTTGTAATGGGGCCAAGGACAAGGTAGGATAAAGTATGGAATATGTAGCTTAAAACCAAGGGAATAGAGGAGCAATGAGGAATAAGTAAAAAGTAAGACAAAATCAACCCCATATTCAAACTCAAATTCCAATCCTCTTTGCCACACTCAACTTTTATTCACTTTTTTTTTTCATTTTTGTTTCTTTTTGGTATTTTTTTTTTTGTTTTTCAATACACCACACTTATGTACAAAAATGTATTAACCAACCCATGAGTCATACCCAAAACATATAAGAAATGAAGAACAATGCACCCTTACTTTAATACCCATTCCCAAAACAATTCCAAAGCTCCAAAATTCCCTAAAGTTAGGATAATCATGGTTTTTCACTTATAGGCTTGTAATGAGCTATATAACAAAGAAAGGGGTAAAAAGGCTCAAAGGGGGAAGAAGCAAAACCGAATTTGGAGGAGGAAGAAGATGGAAAACGAAAACCTAAAAGAACCCAAAAGGGGGAAAACGAAAATGTAATGTAAAGTTGTTTTTGAAAACGAAATTCTAAGCTTATTAAAGGGTAAAACCGAAATGGGCCCTAAACAATGGGCCCAAAACCTAAAACGGAATTAAAAATCCTATAACTAAATACAATCTTCACTTTAGCACACATCTTCCACTTGTAATGCCCAAAATGTCCTTGGTGCCAAATATGTCCTGAAAATGGAATTAGATTTAATTAGGCTAAATAATCCCAAATTAACTCATTTTAGGAATAATAGTCCAATAAAGCCTAAAACACTAAACAATGCCAAATAAAGTCAATTAGACACCAAGAATCATTAACAATGGTAAAATATGGTTATTAATAGTGTGTAATATTTGACTCATCAACCACTATCGGACATCGAAACACAAACATCGACACCACCACAGGCACAATATTTTGGGTGGATACGACCAAGTCGAAAGGCAACGACTCAGTTTGTAATTTTAGTCTGTCCACACATTCAACAGACACAAGGGAGTGTGTCGCCCCCGAATCAAACAACACTAAAAGAGAAATATCTGTCATCAAGCAATTACCTTGGATCAAACCATCAACACCAGACGTCTCCGCGCCACTCATAGTGAACACTCTGCCTGTTGTCCTAGGCCTCTTAGCCTTCACAGCATTCACTCCCCGATTCAACCTTGGACAAAACCTTTTCATATGTCCCGGTTCCTTACAGTGGAAACAACCATTCCCATAGCCAGGACAAATGGGTCCCGCATGCTTCCGCCCACATTTGCTGCACATAGGGAAAGATTCGGGTTGGAATCCTCCATCATTAGACTTTTACCCCTGGTTGCCACGATTGCGATGGCCATTAGGTGCGAGATAAGGTCGTCGGTCCTCACTCACCTTCTCCTTACCTCTCTCTTGCATAAGGTTGCGTTGAGGCCCAAATTTCTTGGGAGGAATTACTTTAGGTGCCATCGCCTCATCGGTTGCCAGGTCATCCTCATACATCCTATACTTATTCACTAAGGTAAGAAAATCATCAATCTCTTGGTGCCCAAACACGCTTTTCAACTTGGGCTTCAAACCCGATTCAAACTTAGAGCACTTGGACCTCCCGTCCACCTCCAATTCGGAGTAGGGACAAAACCGGGCCAATTCTACAAACTTGGCCGCATAATCCCACACCGACATGTTCCCCTTTTCCAACTTCAAAAACTCCATTTGTTTCTTCCTCTTCAGATCAGCAGGAAAGTACTTATGAAGGAATTTCTCCTTGAATGTACCTCAGGAGATCAATTGTCCTTCCGCTTCCATTTGGCGCCGAGTAAATTCTCACCAGTTTTCGGCCTCCTTCACCAGCATATAAGTGGCATATGCCAACTTTTGAGCCTTCGAACAGTTCATGGCTCTGAAGATCCGCTCCACTCCTTGGATCTACTCAATGGCAGCATCAGGAGCAAATCCCTAGTGGAACTGATTGGGGTTCCTCTTGTAGAATTCATCCAAACCTCGGTACTTTGCCGGTCCGGGTGGAACTAGTGATTGCGAACTCGGACTTAGTGCCGAATTTTGGTTCAGGTTATGCAAGTTCTCATTGACTTGTTGCAATGCCGCCACCATCTGAGCCAAAAGATCGTTTGGAACATTCTGACTCGCTCCTCTTCCTCTTCCTCTTCCTGCCATGGGTACCTGTGCTCACTCACTTGTCAGTAATCGAATTTTTTCTAAACAAGGATCACATAACCACTTAGCAATTAGTACAAATCAACAATTTAAGCACATAAAGGTCACAAAGAAGCATGCAAGGCCATATCCTAGGCCGCAGGATTAACTATGCTCTGATACCATATTGTAAGGACCCAAATTCTACCCTTGAAATTTTTTCCTTATTTTATCCCAATCTCATGAATTTAACTATAAATTATATTTACCGATTGAATGAACTTATTTAAAAGATCTCACTTCCCTCATCACACCCAATCTATAAACCAAAAGTGACATACCAAATCAGGTGACAGAAAAACATAATTCGTATTATTGTAACTTAGTAACTACCGCATACAATTAGCTATGGGTTTCCAAAACACCCATAGCTAAATATATCCCGAGTTACTAGTTTCCATGATTAATGTCATGTACAACAATCTTGTTCATAGTTACAAATAGTTAGTTCAAGTACAACTAATGAGGTTACAAAAGAATGGATAGGAGACATCAAGAAATCAATTGTCCCTCCGCTTCAGATCAGCAGGAAAGTACTTATGAAGGAATTTCTCCCTGAATGTACCCCAGGAAATCAATTGTCCCTCCGCTTCCATTTGGCACCGAGTAAATTCCCACCAATTCTCAGCCTCCTTCACTAGCATATAAGTGGCATATGTCAACTTCTGAGCATTCGAACAGCTCATGGCCCTGAAGATCCTCTCCAACCCTTGGACCCATTAGATGGCAGCATCAGGAGCAAATCCCCCGTGGAACTGACAGGGGTTCCTCCTGCAGAATTCATCCATACCTCGATACTCTACCGGTCCGGGTGGAACTAGGGGTTGCGAACTCGGACTTGGTGCGATATTCTGGTTCAGGCTATGCAAGTTCTCATTAACTTGTTGCAGTGCAGCCACCATCTGAGCCAACAGATCATTCGGAACATTCTGACTCGCTCCTCTTCCTCTTCCTGCCATGTGTACCTGTACTCATTCACTTGTCAATAACCGAATTTTATCTAAACAACGATCACATAATCACTTAGCAATTTGTTCAACCAAACAATTCAAGCACATAAAGGTCACAAAGAAGCATGTAAGGCCATATCCTAAGCCACATGATTAAATATGCTCTGATACCATATTGTAAGGACCCAAAATCTACCCATGAAATTTTTTCCCTTATTTTAATCCATTCATACCTACATTCATCATTGTACTTTGATCACTCATTAATCATTTCGTCAACCCTTTTAACATGCCATATTACAATACATTTTCATAAGGCAGAAAAACATAATTCATTTAAATAATTCCCCATGGGTACTAAGAACCCAAAAGTATAGTTCTCCCAAAAATAGCATTACAGCTGGTTACAAGTATCCAAATAAATAATAACCATAGTTACAATCATTCGAATCCGCAAGTAGTGAGTTAGAGTACAAAAACGCAAATAAATGAATCCCGAGTCTAAAGCTCCTAAGGCTCCAAACCAAGCATCCTCAATTCACTGGTTTACCTGCAATGGGATTATCAATAGCAATACACACAAAAAAACAAAGGAGTAAGTCATAACTCAACATAATCATATGATAATCCACATTCAATAAGGTTAGGTAAATAGTTATATCATAACATATAAATAATACTTAAACATATATTCACTTTGTTATCTTCAACGTTCCACATTTTACTCAAACTCATTGTTATCCCATTCGTCATTCCCATACGTAATCCCATCCTTTCCTTTCATATTCCTTCTATCTCATTTATATTTATCTTAATTCATGTATCTTAACACATGGGCAAGTCAGACCTTTGTTATAAACAACTAATACCACTAAGGGCAAGTTAGTCATTGCTACGAATAGCCAATACCACTAAGGGCAAGTCAGTCATTGCTACGAATAGCCAATACCACTAAGGGCAAGTCAGTCATTGCTACGAATAGCAAATACCACTAAGGGAAAGTCAGTCATTGCTCCACGAGCCAATACCACAAAGGTCAAGTCAGTCATTGCTCCACGAGCCAATACCATAAAGGGCAAGTCAGTCACTACTCAACGAGCCAAAGTATCGCTGCATAACTGGAGTCAAAGTCGCTAATCAATCTTGGTCGGCTAAAAATATGTTTTTCTTTCATTAATCCAACATCAATTCATAAACAGCAATTCCACACATTCTTTCAATACGAAATGCTAATTAAAGACTTATCCTTACCTTGGTGAGTGTTGGAGTTAGTTCTTGAGTAACTTTACAAGTTTCCTTCGCTACATCCTCCAACCTTAGGATCTTTCCTCATTCCCACCACATAACAACAATATTAGTAATTTATTGAAAGTAACACATAAACAACTCATATTTCATGAAAAGTTTCCAAACATATAAAACATACATATTAATCTTATATTTCAACATTATAGCATATACTCATCTTCTACATCTAACATTTCACCCATTTTCCTCTTTAACCACATTTTTATTTTAGGGTTTTGGGGTTTTCATGAACCAACCCACAAACCATCCCCATATTTGAATGTCAACTCTAAACCAAGAGTTTACAAGAGGAAAACAACAAAAATGAACGACAACTCAAAAGGATGAGTTTCCATGGTTTCTCACATATTGAGAAGAGATCTCATACACCCAAAATGAGTTTGAATGGGAGAAAGAGAGTTGGAATTAGGAGATTTACCTCTTCTCAAGCATTTAGATGATTCCCACGAGTTCTTCCTCTCAAAATCACCTCATTCTCTCTTCTCTCTCAAGTTCTAACCCTAAAAGTGTTTGAGGGTTTTTATTTTAAAGTGAAATCGTCGGGTTCTCGCTCAAGCGAGCTCATTTTCACTCAATCGAGAAAATCCTGCCCATTTTAAAAACTCAGATCTGGTGCTCTCGCTCAAGCGACGGATTCTCGCTCAAGCGAGGATCCTTCAGTGTCTCACCTCTTTCCCTCGCTTAGGCGAGCCATTCTCGCTCAGGCGAGAAACCCAGGAAATCCTGGGAGCAGATATTGGGCCTCTCGCTCAAGCGAGAAACACCTAGTATACTCCAGGACTTCACTACACTAAGGCAATTAAACTTAGGGTGTCACATTAGAGACAATTCGAACTATAATCTTGACATTAAGAATTTCATTTAAGAATTGTTTGAGTAATAAGGTAATTTTTAAATAAAAAATTTTTGGTATATGTAATTAATAATTTAGATAAGATATTGGTCATTCATCTTCTTCCGATTTTCAAAGAAGTTAGAGACAACTTGAACCATAACCTTGCTATAAAAATTCCATTAAAATTCATTTGAGTAATAGGGTAATTTTTATTTAAAACATTTTTGGTATATGGAATTAATAGGTTAGATATGGTATTGGTCATTCACCATCACTCGAAGCAAATCTTACTATAAAAATATCATTATTTACGTCTAATATTTTTTATTTATTCCTAGATTAGTTATTTACCATAAGTGAGTTTTATTCTCTTACATTCTTACTGTGATGTGTTGTATGTACCTTCATATAAGTTTTTCATAAGAGAATAATGTAACTACTGGTATAAAGAGATAAGTTATCTCATTCAGCCATTAAAATTATGACATGTGTACCATTTAATCATTTTCTACAAAAATATCTTTACAACTAAACAAAACAATACACATGTTATTCTTTTACTAGCTGGAGGAGGTAGGTTATCTCCTGATATGAGGAGATACTTTATTCTCTTTTCAAATAAAATTATTTTTCATTCTATCATCTCTTATTGGTGGAACCATGTCATACAATAATAAATAAAATTCAAAAATATGACCCAAGCATCACGAATCTGCCACAAAATAGGTGTGGATACATATTATGTACATGACATAAAAAAAAATAAGGTGGTAGACTTTTTAATTAAATAAATTAAAAGATTATAAATTTATCTTCCCTTATATATACTTGATTTTATTCCATTATTTTTTCATAGTTTAAGTTCATATATTAATCACTTAATTTGATTTTAGAGAGTTTTTTGTTCATTCACCTTTTTCCCATTTTCGGAGAAGTTAGAGACAACTCTAACTATAACCTTACTATTAAAAATTATATTTAAGAATCTTTTGAGTACTAAGGTAATTTTTATTTAAAATATTTTTTATATATGTAATTAATAATTTAGATACGGTATTGGTCACTCATCTTCTAACAATTTTCAGAGAAGTTAAAGCCAACTCGAATCATAGTCTTACTATAAAAATTCCATTAAAATTCGTTTGAGTAATAAGATAATTTTTATTTTAAACATTTTTGCTATATAGAATTAATAGTTTAGATATGGTATTGGTCATTCACCATCACTCGAAGAATATTCTTACCATAAAAATTACATTATTTACTTCTAATATTTTTATTTATTCCTATATTAGTTATTTACTATAATAAGAGAATTATTTTTCATGGTGCATGTCATACAATAATAAATTAAATTCAAATAGAAAGATTAATGCATGAGGGATATAGTTCCTAACCAAATTCCCGGGCCTACACCAATTCCGAATCATAAGCCTGGAACTGTTGTCCTCTCGGAACATAGGTTGTTCCATAGCAAGGAATGGGTTTGAGGCTATCAAACTACGCCACTGTTGAGCCTCCTTGGCTGAGCCGATACCGAAACAAACAAAGGATAATCATCTCCCTGACATTCGGATACCACCACTGTCAAAGAAGAAAGGAGAAGAGAACACAGCTTAGTAGTCGTTTTGAGTGGTGGAGAAGCGTCGGTCAATCTCGCCGGAGTAATGGCCGGAGAATAAGACGCCACTCCTATCCACCTCCTAGCATGTGGCGGCGCTTGGAGGTTTTCACCCACGACTAAAAGGAGTAACGGCTTCGATGTTTCACCGCCATCAATACTCCTCAGCTGGCTCGAAATCCACCATTGACGGCCCTTGATCGCTGTTGCCGCCGTTGCCACCATTGAAGAAGGAGAAGGATTTAGGGATTTATCCCCTTTCCTTATTTTGAGTCAAAGTGAGAAGAGGGATGGGGTAACCTTCGGGTACCCCTTTAGGTTAGTTTTTTTAGTTTCTTAATTTTATGTATTCATCCTTTTATGTGTATATGCTTTATAGTGCAGGAAATCATGTTAATCTATTACCTATTTTTGAAAATGGTTACATATTTTTTATTTAAAATTATGTTAATATTTTCTAACATTAAACCTATGTCTAAATAATAATAATTATAGTCAAACTAATTTTGAATAGAATTTTTATAGTGAGGTTACGACTCGTGTTTTATCTTACTTCTTACTTCGAGTCGAGAATCAGTTACGGTCACTTGTACTGATTCTGCTATTTATCGAAGTGAGAAGATAGTTAACAACCAATGTCGACTCTTCACTATTTAATTCCCTTTAAAAATATTGAAGTTATTTATAAAAAATGTTTTAATTATTTTTGGGATTCAATAGCGAGGTTATAATTCGTATTGCATCTTTCTCCTCGCTTCGAGCCGAGAACTAGTCGCGGTCAGTTGTACTGTTTCTTCTATCTATCGAAGTGAGAATAAGGTAAGCAATCAATGTTGACTCGTCGTCTATTAGTCTCACTTCGATGAAATTCAAACCAAAATTTTAATAACTCTTAATCAAATGAATTTCTAATAACTTTATTCAAACCAACAAATAACTTTCAAATCAGAACTACGTAGTCTTGATTTCCCTATTGCACCTAGGGAATACGTAAGAGCAAGATAAACTATTGTCAGACACAAAAATAAAAAATAAATATTTTGTTTTAAACAAATTTAGTTTTAATAAATTAAGGGTTTTTAATTCACGCAATTAGTTAGGGTACCGTTTAAGTACGGGCGGACATGGTGCTAATACCTTCCCCGATTCGTAATCGACTCCCGAACTCACAACTCTAAATCAAAAGAACATTTTATCCTAATTTGGGCTCAATTCGATTTTTCCGCGTTTTAACCGCAAAAGATGTAGTGGCGACTCCTAAAGAGGTCGCGTGGCCGAAAATCTGGACGCAACAGTCTTGCTTTAAAATTCCATTAAAATTTGTTTGAGTAATAAGATAATTTGTATTTAAAACATTTTTGGTATATGGAATTAATAATTTATTTATGGTATTGGTCATTCACCATCACTCGAAGAATAATCTTACCATAAAAATTTCATTATTTACTTCTAATATTTTTATTTATTCCTAGATTAGTTATTTACCATAATAAGAGAATTATTTTTCATTCTATCTTCTCTTATTGGTGGAACCATGTCTTACAATAATAAATAAAATTAAAAAATATGACCCATGCAATAGGGGTGAATACATATGATGTACATGACATCAAAAAAGAGTTAAGGTGGTAGACTTTTTAATTAAATAAATTAAAATCTTATAAATTTATCTTCCCTTATATATACTTGATTTTATTCCATTAATTTTTCATAGTTTAAGTTCATATATTAATCAATTACTTTGATTTTAATCTTACTTGAGGATCACTCGATATTATAATTAATATGTAAAAATAAATTTCAATTGGTGATATCACAATTAATATGTCAAAAATAAATTATAATTAATATGTCCAAGTCCAATTACAAAGTGCTACTTATTAAAAGGAAAAATTATAAAAAGAGAAATTAATATTTTTGTATTATTTTGTAATGTTTGATTGGTTAAAAATAATAAGATTATTTTGGGACAATAAATATTTTCTCTATTTATTTGCATTCAGTTTACTCGTGCATTTGACGCATATAATAAGCTATTCAGACATTAAGGTAGGATAATGTACCTTATTGTTAAAGCAAATCCTTAATTCATATGCCTCTTATTATTGTTTAAAAGGACACTTATTTTTTATGACTCTAGGATATGAGGAAACAAATATATACACCGATATCATATGAATTTTTTATCATTGTATCATATATCATTTATATAATCATCATTGGTTATTTAAAAAATAAATAATATAAATGAAGTGTGAATGATATATTAAATATGTAAAAATATTTATACTGATGATACATAAATATTATATTGATAGTGTACAAATATTACATTAATGGTGGATATATATTACCATTGTTTTATTTATAGACATTAAAGATGATTTCCTTTTTGGAGAAAAGTAGGGGATTGCATTTGATATACTTGCCTTTTATTCTATTCTATTCATTATGTTTTATATGGGTTCTTTTTATATATTGATTTTATTTTTGGAGAAAGGAGTTTAATACACTATCTTCATCTTATATTAGATATAAGCAAAATTAATTGGCAATGAGATGAGTAGTCCAACATATATTTAAATCATTTCTGAGACAATATGATAAGCGATGTGAGACTTAACTATTAAAGCAGATTCATAACTATCAATAAATTAGCTATTAAAACAAAATCATAACTATCAATAAATTAACTAAAGTAGCTCCCTATATTTTAGCTAATTTCCAACTCATATATTATTTATTTTAATATGCCCCTCAAGTGGGATTATGTATATATAAGGAGGATCAAGTTTTTGTTGTGAAGCAGTGAAGTTGTTGAGATGAGAAGGTGTTGGTTTTTTGAGGTGTTGGCTGTGGTAGGGTGTGCATGCTTGGTTGGTAATGTTGTAGGGTACCCTACGGAGGATCTGGTGGAGAATCTACCTGGGCAACCCCATGTTGGGTTCAAACAGTTTGCTGGGTATGTTGACATAGATGTCAAAACTGGGAAGAGTTTGTTTTACTATTTTGTCGAAGCTGACCATGACCCTCAAAACACTGCCCTTACCCTTTGGCTCAATGGAGGTTTGTTCAATTCTCATGTCCTTGTCAAAGTCTTATGATTGTATTATCTTTCATTCATGTTGTCCGTATCCATACTTCTAATCTCCTATTAATATTTATTCAATGTATCTATCAAGGATAATGGTGCAGCTAGATTGATACCTCTTGTTTGGGCGATAGGATCTCGCTCAGGCGAGAAATCCACAGAAAGTTTGGTCTTCGACCTTGGGTTTCTCGTTTGAGCAACAGGATCTCGCTCAAGCGAGAAACCCACAGAAAGTTTGGTCTTCGACCTTGGGTTTCTCACTTGAGCGACAGGATCTCGCACAGGCGAGTAATTCACAGAAAGTTGGCTACGTGCTAAGTCTGTCTCGGCAGGCTTGGTCAAATCTTCGGCCGACTTGGTCATGGCATTGTTAGAAGCTAAGTCAGTCCCACCTGGCTTGGTCAGAGCATGGCAAGAAGCTTCGGTCATGCTTGACTTGTGCTTGGCTTTAGTTGGTGCATTGCATGCTTTGCTTTGTGCTTGGCTTGTTGATTAGCTTTGTTGAGTCATGAGGCATAGAACCTTTGATATTATCCACATTATGTCTATTTTATCTCCTACACAAGGGATATTTTAATTTGCACCTAAAACTTAGATCGATCAATATACTGTGTCATACCAAATTTCCAATTCAATTTAAAAAATGAACATTTCATCTCCCCCGGAAGAATAACAGCTACATAAAGTAAACATGTATGGATTTGTTTACCTTTTGCAACTATTTTACTATAATTCATAAGAAGTACCCTCTTTTTTCAGGTCCTGGATGTTCCTCCATTGGAGGAGGTGCGTTTACTGAATTGGGCCCCTTTTATCCTAGAGGTGATGGACGTGGTCTACGAATAAATTCAAGGTCTTGGAATAAAGGTATATTTATATAATACAGTACATGACATAATTTTTGACATGTCTTTGCTTTTGATATTGGACAATTTGGTTGTGCTAAATTGATTTTTATATAATCTTGATATTGTTTTTGTCTTTGATTATTCATAGCATCCAACCTCCTCTTTATTGAGTCTCCTGCTGGTGTTGGTTGGTCATACTCAAATACCACGTCAGATTACAACACTGGAGATGCGTCCACCGGTAATGACACTTATTTTTTATGTAATATATGTAGAGAAATATATATGTACTAACAACATAGTTTTATACACTATAATATACTATCTCCGCATAAATATTTCGCGTTGGTTAATAATGTATAAATATTAAATATTTAAGTTGGTTAATAATGTATAAATATGACATATTTCACATAATTAATTATTTAAGGCATGTTATAATGTGACCAATTATTATTATTATTATTTGGCAGCCAATGATTTGGTTGTGTTCTTTCTAAAATGGTACGAGAAGTTTCCATCCTACAAATCAAGGGAGCTGTTCCTCACTGGAGAAAGTTATGCAGGTACAATAAATAATTATCAAATCACAATTCAATATATATATATATATTCAGTTGAAATTCCTATAAATTTATCTCGTCCTTCAAAATATTCCAAGTACTAATATTTCTTTGCATATTTTTATCATCCAATTATAGTTTATTCTACTTTGTTTTCTACATACATGACAAACCTACATTGTAATTGTGTAAAATATCAGTAATATGGCAGAATAACGTGCAACAAGCTTTATCCAAAAAAATTATTCTACAATTTTTGGACTTGATAATCACCTGTGCTATCATTCTTATATGGGACATGCTATAAATTAGTATCTAAAACATAAACATTTTCCGAAAAGAATCTGTTTTTTCTCCCTTCTTTTCGGTCTTCTTTTTCAATTTCATTTACTTCATTATTGTTGCCCATGTTCTCGTGTTTTAGTTTCTCAGTAACATTTATGTTGTTACACAGGACATTATATACCACAGTTAGCTGATGCGCTTCTAAACTTTAATGCCAATTCAACTGATTTCAAATTCAATATCAAAGGAGTGGCTGTAAGATCCGATTCATTTGATAAAATCTTGTTGAACTAATCTTTTTTATTGCCACTAAATTTCACATGAATAGTTAATTTGATATTGAGATTATAAAATTGTCAATTGGGTCTTTGATTTTGCAATATGTTAATCTATCTTCTATTAGAAAATTGATCGAAAATACATAAGATAAGATCACATATGAGATTGACATTTTATTAAGGGAAGAGATTCACTTAATCAAAGAGTAAATTTTTTAGCCATCAAATCTATGGAATTTTTAATGGTTTAAATTAGTGAGTAGATCTAAATCATTGGATTTCCTTAGAATTGATGACTAAGATATGGAATAAGTTCAAAAAACTTACTCTTAGAGTAAATGGATTTCTCCTCTTTTATTAAAACATGACGAAATTAACCAATCGATAATATTAATTTGACTTACTCATTTACTCTTAAGTGTTGTTTTATAAGTTATCTTAATTTTCATTGGTTATCCCTTGTTAGATTGGAAACCCACTTCTGAAACTTGGTAGTTTTAGACAATCAAGATATGAATACTACTGGTCACATGGACTGATCTCTGATGAACTTGGCCTAACTATAAAGAAAGAATGTAATTTTGATGATGATGTCTCTGGAAGTATTAACAATGTATCTACTTCATGCGAAAATGCCATGTCTGAAGCAAGTGATAGTGTTGGCCAATATATAAATGATTATGATATCATTCTTGATGTTTGTTATCCAGCAATTGCTGAACAAGAACTGAGATTGCATAAATCGGTACTATGCTTCTTTCATTTATATTCTAGTCACACTTAATTACATCTCTAATGTAATATTCTCTTTAATGAATATATGAGCTAATTAATTTCTCTAATTTAATGCAGATTACTAAATTGAGTATAGGTGTAGATGTATGTATGTCTCGTGAAAGAAGCTTTTACTTCAACCTCCCTGAAGTTCAGAAGGCTCTTCATGCAAATCGTACAAATCTTCCTTATAAGTGGACTACGTGTAGTGAGTAAGTACTACATACTTTGGTTTAACTACCTATAAGAAACACTTTAATCCTCTCTATACAAACATTTTGTTAATCCTGCAGTGTAATATTTATGCACGTAATGATTTATACACCGTCATTATAGCATTCATCATTAATTTGAATTACTTTTTTGAATAGTTAATGATGATTAAAAATGAATGATAAATTATGAACTGATAGTGTATAAAACCCTTTGGATTTCATTGCATACTGTTTTTTTCTCTTTAATATTTGGCCTTTGGATAAGTACTTTTGTTATTGATGTCTGATCTCCACATTTTCTTCGTTACAGCGTTTTAAATTATAGTGAAACAGATATTAGCATCAATATCATTCCGATTCTGAAAAGGATAGTTCAAAACCACATTAAAGTGTGGATTTTCAGGTAAATTTCAACAAGGAGACCCAATTATATATAGTGTACCTTTTACTTTGTACTCTAATTGTTTATATTAAATGAACACAGTGGAGACCAAGATTCTGTTGTGCCGTTAACGGGTACTCGTACACTCATTCGTGAACTAGCTCAGGAACTCAACTTCAACATTACAGTTCCTTACGGAGCTTGGTTCCACGGTGGACAGGTACTTACAAATTCATGCAATTCACTAAATGATAAAACTTAGGTAAAGTACCATAGGTGCTAGTGGTACAGATAAACTATTAGAGGATGAGATATAAACTTTTTTGTTTATTTTCAAGAAAGGAACATATAAAAAAGTCCATGTGCCATCTTCTAATAGGATACCTATACCACTAGCACCTATGGTACTTTACCTAAATCTTTTCCTTCACCAAATCCTGCATATTGAAACATATTTCATTTTTCTATATTATGGTTTTGCAATTCTAATTTCTTGCACTGCACCCATTGACAGTGCTACATGGATGTCAGGGTATGCATATATAAAATTTATTTTTTATGCAAATGTTATGGCATGTTCCATGAAAAAAAAAATTATCATATTGAATAATTTTATATTATTGTTGATATACAATTTAAGTATAACCGTTTATCCAAAAAAAAATAGTTAACTGTTTCTTTGTATGTCTTGTTTGAGTTCAATCAATTTATTCTCTAATTTTAATATGACACAACTGATTTAATTTTCAAAGTTTTACTATCGTAATGTTCAATTAATTGGCGGTATTTGATAATATAACTTACATCATTGAAATGTGTATTAGTGTTGAATTTGCTTCTTTAAAAGGAATCAATCTTTTTGATAAGTTATTGGAAAGTGAAAAACACATTATTGTTTACTCATAACTTATCTTGTTTTGAATTTAACAATGATTTTACCTATTGTCACAACAACTATAGAAATAGTCTTCTCAACAATCAAAATTGTAAAAAATAGGTTGTGTAATCGAATGCGTGATGCTTGAATGAAAAAAATTGTTTAGTAACTTATATTGAACGAGAAGTATTCATTAACATTCACAATGAGTTGATAAATCAACGATTTTGAAATATGAAGCCGGTAGAGATCAACTATGAAATATATAACTTATTTCATTAGTTATATTTAAAAGAGAAAAAAATGTATGAGTGACAGTATAAAAGATTTATACAACGTAAATGCATAATCTCTCATTCATATTTAATTATCATTGCCTCTTCAAAAAAAGTAATACAAATGAATGATGACTGATGTGTTGACTATGTATAATCTTTATATTAACAGTGTATATATTCATTCTATTTAAAATTTGTGATTTTGATATTAATATTTTTATATAATGATATCTATTATATTAATTTTTAACATATGTTGTATACCTTGTCGTAGAGTCTTGGACCTGGACCTCAATGATAATTTAATAAATGATATTGTACAAATAATGATATATGTTATTATGTACACAGGTTGGAGGATGGGCAATAGAGTATGGAAATATATTGACTTTTGCTACTGTAAGAGGAGCTTCTCATATGGTACCTTATGCACAACCTTCTAGAGCACTCCATCTATTCAGTGATTTTGTTCTTGGAAGGAGATTGCCAAATGCAACTCTTCCTTCAATTGACTAATAATATGAACATGGATCTTCCAACTACAATAAGAGGGTATGTGTTTGAGAATAAGCAAAACAGCAAGCAAGATGAATGCAAGATTGAAGAAGAAGATGAAATAGAGGGGGAAAACAGAAAACATAGAGTGATGAGTGTGTGAGGAAGAAGATAGATTTCGTGTGTATTGAGAGAGAAGATAATATGATATATGTATAATGTCTTCTGATGTGTATTGAATGAATGAATCTTCAAGTTTGATACAATGCTATTTATAGCTATTCCTCTAACTATAAAAACTAAATAATCTTCTAAAAATAGAAACTATTAAAACTAACTCTAGAAATGTTAAGTTTGAATCACATTTCAACAATATGTAGTGAAAGATACAATGATTATTTTCAAACCATAAATATATAAGCAAGAAAATGGTATCAATATGATTTTGCATGTTGAGGAAATTTTTATTATTTTACACTAAGTAATATAACTAGAAATAAGTGAGAATAGACCGATAAATATTATATAAGGAGGGAACTAACAATATACTTAACAACTTTATATTCATTTTTAACTTGATAAATTTGGTTCATGAATTTAACGAATTGAACTTTAATTAAATTTATCTTTTTTTAGTTTCATGACTTATTTTGATTATATATAATCTTTAAATTTATAGGTATATTAGACAATAATCATATTGAGTCTAATGAATTGAACTAATCGAACTAATTAGTTGAATTAAACAATTCACAAACTCATGGACTAAATTAATTATAGTTCACAAGTCAAACAGTTCATGAACTCAAATCGAATCAAGTTCGAGCCGGAAAGTAACTTGTATCAAACTTGAATGAACATGTTGGTTTAAATACTTGTTGGACTACTTCTGTCTTCACCTCATTGGCTTATGATAGATTAGCATGCTAACTATGTTATTTTATGTGCATATCACTCAAGGCTGATCAACTGATATCATTTAATTTCCCAGATTGATTCCGAACAATTCGAGAAAATCCTTCCATACATCAGGTCAGGTATTGACTCCAATGCTACTCTGGAATGTGGTGGTGAACAAATTGGCACAAAAGGCTTCTTTCTTCAGCCAACGGTTTTCTCTAATGTTCAGGTGTTAATTTAGTGTCTCACTCATATATTGAACAAGTTTCCAAAGTTAGATCATGATTCTAATGTAATTAATTGGCCGGGATGATATGCTGATAGCAAAAGACGAGATCTTTGCCCCTGTTCAAACCATCCTCAAATTCAAGTATATGTCTCATAAAACTTCAAAAAACATTTTCCAAAATATGAGTTTTGAAGTTTTATGAGACATATAATGTTCTATAATCTTTTTTTGGCTTAAAAGAAGATAATAGAACATTATAGTTTATTTGTTTAGGCCATAAGTAAATAAATATATAAGTAAAAATAAGAGTTAATTATGCATACATTCCCAAAATTTAGTTAAATTATATAAATTACCTCTCAATTTTTTGTCATTTTATTCTTATCCATGTATGAGATAAATAGACATTCAGTCGTGTACTATTTAGAATTGTCTACACCATAATATTTTGTTTAACTTAATTACACTCATCACATGTTTTTTGTTTAAAAAATTACAGTTATATCTAGGGGTAGTCAATATAATGTATGTACAAAATTAGGGGTGATTCCTGTAAGATGGTGGAATAGTTCGTGTAAGGACAAAAAAAGAAGGTAGTTTATATAATTTCACTAAAACTCAGGGGTATCAATGTAATTAACCCTAAAAATAAAGAACTTAGAGTGCCACAACCAAACATTGCAATTTTAGAGTCTCCACAGTGAAATCGCGACCGCAATGGCAATCAATCTTATTACCATTGTTTCCGCAATTGCTATATATGCAATATATATGTTACCGTAACTAATTGGTTCTGGGGTAGTCTTAATTATATTGGTTTGATGCATGCATACACAGGGACACTGAAGAAGTTATAAGAAGAGCAAACTAGACACGTTATGGTCTTGCTCAGTGTTTTAAATTGCGGTTGTAGTTGTGGTCGCGGTTGTGACAACGGTTGTGGCTATTGCATTTGTGGTCATTGCGGCCGTTGCGATACGCATTGTGGCTGTTGCGGCGTTAAAATATTATTAATTCACACAATATTGAAAATATATCTTTAGTTGTTGGAACTTATATTATATTTGTAATGTACAATTTTCTATAGATTTTAATTCACTATTTATCTCAAGAGAGTTCTTCTAGAGGATGGATGAGCGGAGGTTCTAATACTACGAAGTCCTTGTCGCCACCTCTGGTCTCAATATCATCTTATCTACAACAAGATCTATGCTCCTTCTTCTCAAGTCTACTAATTAAGTCCAAGTTCGTAATATATTAAATCAATGGTCTAAATATGAAGTGCATTTGTACACTTCATCTATTTCTGCACTATAGAACACAACATTAAAGATACGTAGCTAAAGAGTATTAAAATATGAAGGCTACACTTATATATTAATTGATAATTATAAAATGACACCACTCATCTAGTATAAGTCATAAAGTATATCAAATAACTTATAAATATAAGTTTATAACCTCATCCCATTAAAATAAGTTATTTTATCAAATAAAAATATATAACTTATTTTTAGAGTTTAATATTTATTGATAGTGTAAGAGTTTGATATACTATCAGCATATTATCCATTATTTATGTGTTAACTATCATTGATTCATATATAAAATAATACAGATAAATGATAAATAATATATTGATTATATAAATTGGTTTACATTATCAGGTATAAATATTAAAGTGTATTTTTATATAAAATAAGCACACACATAAAGTAGTGTGTTATGAGACTCATTCATATAATATTCCATTTCTGCATAAATGATACAAATTAAGGCCCATCAAAATTGTTATGGATTGGCCCAAAGGCACACTGAGTTAGCAACATATTGGTAAATTGGTGTTTAAAATATGGAAACCTAAAAGCAACTCTAATTTATAACATGAGCACTTCAGTGTTGGTGACTGTGGCGTTGTGTAGAGAGAGAATTGGCGGCGAAGATGTCTCGTGGAGCAAGAGTAGTGAATGGGAAGAAGAAAGGAGTGACCTTTGTCGTAGAATGTGTCAAACCTGTGGAAATTCTAAAACTTTTGTCCATTAATGTCTGTTGCGGTGGGGTTGCGATGGCGTTGCGGCTGCAACACGATTATGTTGCCGTTTTCTTTGTGAATCTCAACCACAACGCAATTGCGGTATGTTGCCGTTGCGGAGCCGGATGCAACCGCAATATTGCGGCCGCAACATGTGACACCCTAAATTTAAAGTCATTAAATTATAGTGTCAATCCTGGGAGTCTCGCTTGAGTGAGAAAAATGTCGCCTGGGCGAGAGAGACTCACCTGGGTGAGTGAAATACTGGGCTATACTGAAGGATTCTCGCTTGAGCGAGAGAATCCTCGCTTGAGCGAGAGCTGTCTCGCCTGAGCGAGAGTTTTCTCGCCTGGGCGAGAAGTGGCATTCTGGGCCTGTCAAGGCTGTGAGATTTTCGCTTGAGCGAGGGGGTTAAATTTGAGTTTTTAAATGGGCGGGATTTTCTCGCTTGAGCGAGAACCCGACGCTGTTACATTAAATAGGGAACCCCAAACACATTTTAGGGTTAGAAATTGAAGAGAAGTGAGAGAAGAGAGCATTTTCAAGAGCAATGAGCCTTAATACTCATCTAGAAGCTTGAGAAGAGGTAAAACTCTTGATTCTAACTCTCTTCTTCCCTTTGAAACTTTTTTTGGGTATGTTGGATCTCTTCTCAAAATGTGAGAAACCATGGAAACTCATCCTCTTGAGTTATGATTCGTTTTATGTTGTTTTTCTCTTGTAAACTCTTGGTTTAGAGTTGGTATTTCAAGAATGGAAAGGGTTTGTGGGTTGATTCATGAAAACCCCAAAACCCTAAAATGAAAATGTGGTTAAAGAGGAAAATGGGTAAAATGTTATATGTAGAAGATGAGTATGCAGTCTAATGTTGAAATATGAGATGAATATGTATGTTTTAGATGTTGGTAAACTTGTGATGAAAGTAGTTTTGAAACATTGAAAATGTGTTAAATCCCTTGTATGGTTAAAGATGCAATATAAATTGTTTATGTGTTATTTGGAATAAATGACTAACATTGTTGTCTTATGGTGGTAATGAGGAAAGATCCTAAGGTTGGAGGCGGTGTCGGTGGAACTTGCAAGGTTAACAAGGACAAAATCCAACGCTCACCAAGGTAAGGATAAGTATTTTATTTCGAGATATGCCTTATGAGATATGCGGTTCTATGTGGTTGACTCGAAAGAAATAAGATGTGGAATGTATCAAAGAGAATTGTATGTCTTGCCTTAGTGGTAATGGATTGAATGTCTTGCCTTAGTGGTATTGAATTGAATGTCTTACCCAAGTGGTAATGAATTGAATGTCTTGCCCAAGTGGTATTGAATTGAATGTCTTGCCTAACTGGTATTGAATTGAATGTCTTGCCTTAATGGTATTGAATTGAATGTCTTGCCTTAGTGTTATTGGATTTAATGTCTTGCCCAAGTGGTATTGAATTGAATGTCTTGCCTATGTGGTATTGAATTGAATGTCTTGTCTAAGTGGTGTTGAATCGAATGTCTTGCCTAAGTGATATTGTGGAGTTATGTGTATGTGGGAATGGCTATGTAACATGAGAATGAAGAAGAGGATTAACAAGGTTTGTCATGGAAGAATGGGAAAGTAAGACAGTCGTATGATGTAGTAAGATATAATATGAAATGCAACAGTTTATGTTGAAATGATTAATTTGTTATCTAACTCTGTCTAAATGTGGATTATACCAATTGATATTTATTGAATTAAATGACTTACTCCTTTGTATGTTTGTGTGTTGCCATTTGATAATCCCATTGCAGGTAATTGGATGAGTTAAGGACGCTGGATTTGGAGCCGTGGGAGCTTTAAATCTGGATTTCTCTATTTGCACCTTTTTGTATCATGATTGAATATTTACGGATTTGAGTATTTTGTAACTATGATCTTTATAATTTTTGGATAATTGTAACTCTGGATATTTGTAGCTATGAGTATTTTGGAAACCCAAAGCTAGTTGTATGCAGTAGTTACCCTGATACATTTATACGAATTATGATTTTCTGTTAAACGAATGTGTATGTTGTTATTGACTTATGAAATGAGTATGAATAGGAAGGTGGGAGTTAAAATAAAGTTGTTGAATTATATTTAAAAGTTGTAGGAAAATGCATGAAAAGGAATAAAATAAGGAAAAAATTTCAAGGGTAGAATTTGGGTCCTTACCTCATGATCTTTTACTTCTCTTTCAAATGTATCGTATAAGTTAATAATACCTCAAAAGCACTAATGTTTGGATTTTCAATGGACAAATTTTTGTAACACCCCAAATTTATCCTCCTTGAAATTAGGTAATAGTCCTGAAGAATGGGGCATAATGCCAGATTCTCGCTTGAGCGAGAGGATCAGTGTTTTGAAATTGGAAATTCTGGGATTCTCGCCCAAGCGAGGAATGGGTCGCTTGATCGAGAGAAAGCCTGGGCAGGCTGTGAGATTCTCGCTTGAGCGAGAGATTCTCGCCCAGGCGAGAGAGCCCGTGTCTGGAACATTAAAATATTGTGGGTTTCTCGCCCAAGCGAGATATTTTCGCCCGGGCGAGAGTGGCCAACTATAAAAGAAAAGAAAGGGTTTCACAAACCCTAATCTTCATTTTCTTTTCTCCCCTTTCACTCCCAACGGCGGCTCCCCATAGATTCTGACTCATTCCTCCTCTAAACCTCAAAAACACATCAAAACCTCTTCCTCTTGCTTCTTAATGGAACATTGGAGAGCTTTGGAGAAGAAAAAGCAACAATGGAGGTTGAAGGAGATGGAGCTCTTTGCGGATCCATGGAGCTTACGCAACCTAAGGTGAGGGAGAAGACCGTTGTGGTCTTAGAGTATTTCATTAGAGTCATCATCTCCTATTTCCCTCAAGAATCGAAGCATATTAACAGATAGAAACTCTCTTGGGAGTTTGTGGTCCATATGAGAGTCTTTATTCTACATGAGGATGTATTAGCCATAAAATTGGAGATATATGTGTGGGGGAAAACCGTCTATTTAAGTAAATCGCTATATGCTCATTTATTGTAATACACCGTCATTAAAGATGTTCTAATGTTAATGTGTATATGATGAAGAATATGTTATGCGTGGTTTGTTTATGATAATGGTTATGTTGTGTGATAATGATGGTGTGTGAGATATTTATGGTCATAAGCATAAATGAGTATGTTGTAAGTGGTTGATTGTTATAAACATGTACGAGTGTGTTGTAACAATGAATGTGTGATGAGTTGTGAATGTGTTAAAATGGATATGAGTATGTTTATCAAAATGAGTATGTTGTGAGTGGTTGATTGTTATAAACATGTATGAGTATGTTGTAACAATGAATGTGTGATGAGTTGTGAATGTGTTAAAATGGATATGAGTATGTTTATCAAAATGAGTATGTTGTGAGTAGTTGATTGTTATAAATATGTATGGGTGTGTTGTAACAATGAATGTGTGATGAGTTGTGAATATGTTAAAATGAATATGAGTATGTTTATCAAAATGAGTATGTTGTGAGTGGTTGATTGTTATAAACATGTATGGGTGTGTTGTAACAATGAATGTGTGATGAGCTGTGAATGTGTTAAAATGGATAAAGGTATGTTTGTGACAATGAAGGTGTTGTATGTTATTTATGGTGATAAAATAATGAGATGCCTTGTGTTGATTGTGTATGACATGGATGTGAGTGTAATGTGGAAACTCGACCTGCCCGATATGGTATGGGGAATGAGCTCGACCTGCCCGATGTGGTATGGGGATTATTTATACGGAGCAGAATTGTTGAACGAGATCAAGGGTAAATTACTACGGAATGTGAAAGATGTGAAAAGTGTATACTCGGAATGAAAATCATATGCATGCCATAGGATATATATTATGGGATATATATCCTATAGGGTGAATATGAATGATGAGAAATGAGTATATTTGGACGAATAAATATGCACACTATAGAACACATATAGTATGGGATATATGTGTACTATAGGGTGAATATGGATAATATGTGATGAATAAGTATACACACTATAGAACACATATAGTATGGGATATATGTGTACTATAGGGCGAATATGGATAATATGTGATGAATAAGTATGCACACTATAGAACACATATAGTATGGGATATATGTGTACTATAGGGTGAATATGGATAATATGTGTTGATTGATATATGCTTATCATGATTGATGTTAGATGTGTGTGGTTTTAATACTTTAATGTTATTACTCCATGTAAATCCACGCTACGGTCGCCGTAGTTGGTTCTTACTCCCTTTGTCTTTCCTTGTATGTGTTGTATATTTGGGTTCAGGTTGTGGAGGTAGCGCATTGGACGCTTGGGGAGAAGAGTACATGATAAAGTAGTGGATAATATGTAATTGATATGTTATATGATAAATATTTGTAATATGAAGAACATGTTAAAGTGAATTCATGTATAAACAACTTTCTTGTAAGTGTATAATGAAGTGGATCTAATGTTTGTATTCAAGGTACTTTTGAGAAAGTGTAATTGTATAAAGGATGTATTTGAACGGAAGTGTAATGACATGCTTTTGAAATGAAATGTGTTTGGAATATTTCCGCCTTGTAAATTTATAAACGTATTCACTCAAGTTTCTAAACTGTTCGAGTAATGTCTTTCAAAAGTAATCACTTCACTTTCACGAATAAGGATTTTAAAAGAGAATTTTCGAGTTATGAAAATCGAGTCCTTACAATTTTCATGTCACATAGGTGCATTTTATTAATTTTTAACATGACTTTTGAATTGTTGCTTATGTTATTACAGTCACTTGGGTGCATTGAGAATAGTAGATCTAATAAATAGAATGATATTCTCTCTGCTTTTGCAGTTTGGTTATGCTTGACAATTTTTTGAATCGTTTTGTATGATATAATAAAAGATAATAAAATGCCATAAATTCTAACATTTTGTTTTCTTTTCTTTTTATATCTGCAAAAACTTTTCAAGTACTAAAATGATCATTTATATGAATTGTGTATAATTATGGAATAATAATGGTTGAAGAGAATTACTCTCGAGATTTAAGAGTAATTGATGTGAATAATGAAAGATAAAAAATCATATAAAAAAACATAGTAGAATGACAATAAATGAAAATTCACAAGGGAATAGAAATTGCGTAGGTGAATAATGACAATAAATTTTTTTATACTATTGTAATTTGTAATCGAATAAGTAAATAAATATCGACATTGTTGAATTAATAATTACTTTGAATAAATATCGCCGATCATTAGGAGATAAATAAAACTGATGAACAACATGTCTAAGAGAATAGAAAGAAATATTGTCAAATTAGTATGCAAATTAGTATGTCTGCTTTATTTTCAAAAAAATCTAAAAAATTAATTACAATGTTCTCATTTCCATTTATTAATATTGTCCATGAATTTCCATTACCAAGTTTAAAATATTTTTTGCAGTTTTAATCCTAAATAATTAAGGCCTCCATTGTTTAAAAAAAAGAATCGAACTATGTAATTACAACTTTCTTATTTCATTGGTCATTTATTACTAAAATTTCATTTATATATATTAAAATATTATTTTCAAAGTTGTCATACTAAATGATTAAACCCGTATTTACTTTGAAAAAAATCTAAGTAATTAATTACAATTTTCCATTTTGTATACTTAAAAAAAGGAAATAATAAACCAATTATACTAACAACTAATAAGAAATAATATCCTTGAAATAAAAAAAATTATAAAAGGTTACATTACGAAATAATCACAATAATATTATAAAATTAAACAAGTTCTCCATATATACGTGTATATTAAGAATGAGGGATATAAGTTTTATTGTATTTATTAGTTAACCAAATATATAGACTATAAAGTATGAAAATCAATCAAAAAAGTACAAAAGTGTACGGGTAGCAATGCGAATGTACAAATAAAATGTGTGTTTCTAATCATTCGAATGCACTAATCACATGTGTGTTCTTAATTTCAGACAAGATCCCTTAATGTGTGGATCCAATAATTGCCTTTACACTGTCAATCATTGTAATTAGTGTAATTACCAATCAATGATTGTCAACATTATTTGTTGCTTTATTTGCTTGTAGTATCCTAATACTGGAATTAATCATAGGATCATGTATTGCTAGCATTTCCTATATATGTACATTGTAATCTTCATATCAATAAATAATTTTTTACCTCTCATAACATTTTCTAACTTGGTATCAGAGCGCTTAAGCCCTAAAGGCTCTTGATCCAATACAATTCATGACATCTTCTGCAGATTCAAAGTCCAAAAATGATCTCCTATCCAATGTGTCTGTCAAGTTGGACAGAGACAACTATCAACTATGGAAATCCTTGGTGATCTCTATAGTCAAAGGCTGCAGGCCTGATGGGAACATGCTAGGGACAAAGGATTGTCCTGAAGAATTCATAGCTTCTACAGATTCAAGCAAGAAGCTCAATCCTACTTTTGAAGATTGGCAGGATCATGATTCACAACTCCTTGGATGGTTGATGAATTCAATAACTATTGAAATGACAACATAGTTGTTGCAGTGTGAAACCTCAAAACAACTTTGGGATGAAGCATAAAGCCTAGCAGGTGCACACGCAAGGTTGATGAGTCATATATTACACACTATTCATAACCTTAATTTACCATTGTTAATGATTCTTGGTGTCTAATTGACTTTGTTTGGCATGGTTTAGTGTTTTGGGCTTTATTGGACTATTATTCCTAAAATGAGTTAATTTGGGATTATTTAGTCTAATTAAATCTAATTCCATTTTCAGGTCATATTTGGTAACAAGGACATTTTGGACATTACAAGTGGATGATGTGTGCAAAAGTGAAGATTGTATATTGTATTAGGATTTTTATTTCCGTTTGGATTTTGGGCCCATTGTTTAGGGCCCATTTTCGTTTTACACCATTTAAACAAATGATTTTCGGTTTTGAAGGACACACTTTAACATTACATTACTTTTTGCCTTAGAACATTGTTATTCCCGTTTTCCCTCTTTTTCTCTCCTAGGGTTTATGCATTTTCGTTTTTGCTCTTCTCCATTTTCGGTTTTGCTTAATCCTTCCATGGAAGGCTAAATTTTTGGACTAAACTCCTTTGGTAATGTATCACAACTCTTGAGGTTTGGTTATTAATGCAATTTCGGTTTCTTATTAGTTAATTTCTTCTATTCAATTTCTAGATGTGGTTTGCTTAATTCCATGCCTTAGAAATAGATTTGTGAACTGATTTTCGCTTAGTCAATCATTTCTCTAGTGCATGAATGCTTAGTTCGTGTGAATTTGTTTATGAGTTGATTATCGCTTAGTTACTTGATTATGAAAAAATTAGGGATTCAACGATTAGAATATGATTTTAATACTGTGAAACCGAGGATTGAGTTGTGATTAAGGAAACCAAAGGGGTTTAGCCGTTTCACTTTTCTGTTAATTACTGTTTTTGTTTTAGTTTTAGATTCATACCATAAAAACAACAAAACCCCCCTTTGTGTGTGTGAGTACAAGGTGTTTGAACTATTGCCTGAAAGATAATCCTTGGGAAACGACCTAGGAGTCACTTCCTAGTACTATACTTTATTGCTATATTATTTGTATCGAGTACGGCCTCGATCAAATTTGGCGCCGCTGCCGGGGATTATCGGTTCATACAAAGGTTCTCTGTAGTTTCATAAAGCTGATTTTAGTGTAGTGTAGTTTAGTTAGTCATTTCTGTAGTACATTTTTGGTGAAAATTCTGATATTGGTGCAAAAAGCTGTTAATGTGCAACTGTTCACTGTTCACTATTTTGCCATTTTTCATGATTATGTGATTCTGTTTTGCTGGTTTATATAGCTGTGGGTGGAATTTTTGCATGAAATTTTGTTTCCACACTTCTTTCATCCCACATTGAACACTAGAGAAAGAAGAATCACTTTCCGAGCTGTAGTTTGTGAGATACAACTTTACGGTGAATAGTGAATAATTGAAAATTTGTTTTTAGCATAACTTTATCTCCGTATATCAGAATTGGACATATGACATATGCATTTGGGGTAGAAAAATAAGTTATACCCATTGCCACACAAAAAGTTTGTCAGCTCCGAACCAAAAATCCGAAAAAACCCTTTTTACTATTTCTTTTTTATTTTTTAAGGTTTATTTTTTATTTTTTAAGGTTTATAGTGAAACTGTTTTGCATTTTTAACATAGTTAGGCTTTGAATTTTTTCTTGAAACTTTTTTTTACATGTTCTATATGATTTTAGGATGTTATTGATGCAAATACTTGGTTGATTCTACAATTATAATATGCATTTCCATTACTGCTGCCTTACTTTATTCCTATTGTTGCCTAGGAGGAATACAAGCATTTTGCATTCAATAAATCCCGAAATTTATAGAACATATCATAGGTTAGTTAGACAAAATAGGACGTTAGATACTAATTTTGTTTCTATTTCTGAACATCCTGTTGCCAAAAATACTACTTCTGAGCATTCTGTTTCTGTGCATTCTGAATATAGTGATTCTGTGCATTCTGTTGCATTTCCTAATTTTGACCATTCTGTTCATTCAGAAAATATGGCTCAGCCACCTACTCCTCCCGGTCCCCGTGAGAGGACATTAAGGGAGCTGGCTGCCCCTGATTTTACTTATGACAGTTTGTGTATCCAATATGAGGATGTACCATATGTGCTTAAAACTGGACTAATCCATTTGTTGCCTAAGTTTAATGGACTTGCAGGTCAGGATCCTCATAAACATCTTAAGGAGTTCCACATTGTCTGCTCAACCATGAAACCACATGATGTTATGGAGGATCACATTTGTCTAAAGGCCTTTCCTCATTCACTTGAAGGCCCTACAAAGGACTGGTTGTACTATCTGGCTCATGGTTCCATCACAAATTGGGGTGACTTGAAGATGTCATTCTTGGGTAAATTCTTCCCTACATCCAGGACCACTACAATCAGAAAGGACATATCTGGAATTAGGAAACAACATGGTGAGAGCTTGTATGAGTACTGGGAGAGGTTTAAGAGATTGTGTGCTAGTTGCCCTCATCATCAGATCTCTGAGCAACTCCTCCTGCAATATTTTTATGAGGGTCTGAACAATATGGATAAGAGTATAATTGATGCTGCTAGTAGTGGTGCACTTGGGGACATGACTCCTTTTGAGGCAAGAAGTTTGATTGAGAATATGACTTCCAATTCTCAACAATTCAATGCAAGGAGTGGTGACGCCATAGTTGTAAGAGGAGTCCATGATGTTGGGACAAATGCAACAAGGCAAGACAAGAATTGAGACTAAAATTGATTCCCTCACCACCTTGATCACCCAGTTAGCCATAAATCAGTAAAAATCTTCAATGGAAAGAGTATGTGGCATTTGCACCTAAAGTGATCATTATAGTGATATATGTCCTTCTCTGCTTGAGCCAAGAACTAGTGATCATCTTGAGGCGTATGCTGCAAACATATACAACAACAGACCTCCACATCAGTAGCAACATTATGATCCACCCTCATCAAGCACATACAATCCTGGTTGGAGAAATCAGGCACCATTTCATAACAATAATGTTGGGCAGAATAGATCATCATATGTGCCCCCACCAATCCAACAACAGAGGCATCAAATGATTAACACTCCTGCACCTACTGAACCCTCTTTGGAAGAATTGGTGAGGCAGATGACAATGCAGAACATGCAGTTCAAGCAAGAAACTAGAGCTTCAATTCAAAGACAAGAGTCTTCAATTCAGAATCTAACTACCCAGATGGGGCAGATGGCTACTTCACTGAACACATTGCAGTCACATAATTCTGACAAGTTACCTTCTCAGACTATGCTTAACCCAAGGAATGTGAGTGTCATCACCCTCAGATCAGGCAAGCAGACTGAAGTGCCTACACCTAGAACATATTTTGTTCTTCAAAAAGAACATGATGCATCAAAAAGGAATAAATCTGTTTTAGAAGAAAATGATAATACAACAAGAGAAACTCATGCAAATCAACCTTCCTCAAGTGCTGCACAACAACCATTTTCCATTCCTCTTCCATTTCCACCAAAAATTATTTCAACCAAGAAGATGGGGAATATGGAAGAGCTGGACAAGGACCTCTTGGATACATTTAGAAAGGTTGAGGTGAACATACCTCTCCTTGATGCCATCAAGCAGATTCCGAGATATGCCAAGTTTCTGAAAGAATTGTGCACTCACAAGAGGAAGCTGAAAGGTAATGAAAGGATCAACATGGGAAGGAATGTTTCTGCCATGATAGGTATGCCTGTTACTCACATCCCTGAAAAGTGTAAGGGCCCATGTACATTTACTGTACCTTGCATCATAGGTAATAGAAAATTTGAAAATGCCATGCTTGATTTAGGAGCATCCATTAATGTTATGCCTATGAATGTATTTAAATTCCTTTCACTTGGACCCTTGCAACCTACGGGTGTGGTAATCCAATTAGCAAATAGGAGTACTGCATACCCTACCGGTTTGGTAGAAGATGTCTTGGTTCGGGTTGATCAACTGATATTTCCTGCTGATTTTTACATTCTTGATATGGAAGAGGGATCCCCCAGTAACACAGTTCCAATTATTTTGGGGAGACCATTCTTGAGAACAGCCCGAACCAAGATTGATGTCCATGCTGAGACACTTTCTATGGAATTCGATGATAAAGTGACCCGGTTTAATATTTTTGATGCTTTAAAGCATCCATCCGAGGGCCACTCTGTTTTCCACCTTGATTTGATTCATGAGTTCAATGATACACACCTTTCTAATTTTCTTCATGATTTTCATGCTCTATCATTGACTTATCCATCCACTTGTCATGCATGCACTAATTATGAAACATGTAGTTTTTGCATTGATGCGTTTTTGAATATTGATATTGATGTTCCTTGCACTTCATTCTACACTTGCCATGCATGCACTGATTCTGAGTTGTGTGACTCTTGTATTGATGATTTTCTTAATATTGTTGTTGATTCTCCTGTTACACATTCACATTGCACTAACACAATTGATGCAGGAATCAGACAACAATCTGATTTATTTGTTCAGGTGCAGGCTGCAACAAAGCCTAGCTTTGCTACTTTCTTTCCATCTGTTTTGAAGGCACCTGATTAGACACCCCCATTTGACCTTGAGTGCGACATTGCTGTTTATGCTTTGTGGACTGTCCTTGCTAGTTATGAGTTTGATTTCCTCCCTCCATGATTCAGGGAGTCTTTCTTTCTTTCTTTCCTTCTTTACTTTTATTGCACTTGTCAATTACAATTGTTGATATAACTGTGTGAATATTTTGTCTGTGCTACATTGGGACAATGTGTTGTTTAAGTGTGGGGGGAGATTAATGTAGGTTTTGTTGATGCATTCTTTTATTTTATTCTTAGATTTTGCTTAGATTTTGGGCATTTTCTCTCATGCTTTGTTTTAGTTGATTCTTGATATTGTGTTGTGAATCCATGCATTTTCTGTGTGCTAAGTTACTTTTGAGAATTTAGAGGTTGAGACAATTGTGATAGTCTTGTCCCTTGTGAGATTTTGAGCCTTAATTGAGGATGGATTGATGTATGCCATCTAGTATTCTTTCATGTGTGATTGTTGCACTCTTGATTACTTGCACTCTAGAACTTGACATGTTTCTTGTTGATACTTGATTTTCATATTGCACATTTTGAAGTGATTTAGGCATTTATTTTGAATAAGCCACATGCCATATAGCCTGCCTTGAATGAAATTATCCCTTTTCTAGCCCCTTTGAGCCTTTTTACCTTTTTCTTTGTCATATAGCTCATTGCAAGCCTATAAGTGAAAAACCATGATTATCCTAACTTTAGGGAATTTTGGAGCTTTGGAATTGTTTTGGGAATGGGTATTAAAGTAAGGGTGTATTGTTCTTCATTTCTTATAAGTTTTGGGTATGACTCATGGGTTGGTTAATACATTTTTGTACATAAGTGTGGTGTATTGAAAAACAAAAAAAAAGATACCAAAAAGAAAAGCAACAAAAAGAGAAACAAAACAAAAGAAAAACAAACAAAAATGATCAAAAAAAATTGAATAAAAGTTGAGTGTGGCAAAGAGGATTGGAATTTGAGTTTGAATATGGGGTTGATTTTGTCTTACTTTTTACTTATTCCTTATTGCTCCTCTGTTCCCTTGGTTTAAGCTACATATTCCATACTTTATCCTACCTTGTCCTTGGTCCCATTACAACCTTGAAAAGTCCTTTTGATCAATATGTGCATGTGTTGGTCATGTTGCTGTTAGAAACTTGTCAAACTTATGGTTGTGTTTGTTTTCATGAAGTGCATTGAGTGTAAATACTTACAACCTAAGACACATGAGTGTAAACACTTTAGAGAGCTTGTGAGGATCTATAATTGTTGTGACTCACCTCTTGATTTGATTGGTTTCTTTGCATGCTTGAATTGATTGGATGATCTACATGGATATCTTGATTCTTGATCTTTTTATTCTAGTGTGTTTGATTTTTCCCATCTCTTTGCTTTTCTTAGAATTCATTGTGAAGTATGTCATCTTTAGGATTTTTGATTTCCTAGTTTTTAATAATCTTATTACATGACTCACTTTGGTGCACTAGTTAGCATAGCATTATTTCTTAATTTTGCCCAGGAGTGCAAAAGGTTAAGTGTGGGGGTATTTGATGAGTCATATATTACACACTATTAATAACCTTATTTTACCATTGTTAATGATTCTTGGTGTCTAATTGACTTTATTTGGCATTGTTTAGTGTTTTAGGCTTTATTGGACTATTATTCCTAAAATGAGTTAATTTGGGATTATTTAGCCTAATTAAATCTAATTCCATTTTCAGGACATATTTGGCACCAAGGACATTTTTGGGCATTACAAGTGGAAGATGTGTGCAAAAGTGAAGATTGTATTTAGTTATAGGATTTTTAATTCCGTTTTAGGTTTTGGGCCCATTGTTTAGGGCCTATTTCGGTTTTAACCTTTTATAAGCTTAGGATTTCGTTTCCACTCATAATTTTACATTAGATACTTTACTTTTCAGCTTTGGAGAAGGACATTTTCGCTTTTCCCCTTTTTGGGGCTGTTTTAGGGTTTTCTTCTTCTTCTTCTTCCTCTTGCATTTTCGGTTTTGCTTCTTCCTCCATGGAAGGCTAGAGGTTTAGTGCTAAATTCCTTTGGTAATGTATCACACTCTTGAGGTTTAGTGCTTAATGCAGTTTGGTTTCTCTTTATTCGTTTAATGCAATTTCGGTTTCTTTATGTTTGAATCTTCTATCCTATTTCAGATTGTGGTTTGCTTAATTCTATGGTTTTGTTGTAGGTTTTTGAACTGATTTTCGCTTAGTCAATTAGTTCTCTAGCACATAATCACTTAGTTTATGTGAATCTGTAAATGCTCTATGTTCATGTTGATTTCGCTTAGTTTGAAGCTTAAACATTAGAGTTATGAACAGATTAGGAATTCAATGTTTAGAATCTGAAATTGATGCTTTGATTCGTGTGACTTTGTTAACTGTTTGTTGCTTATGCCAATTTTACTTAGTTAGAGGTTTAGCAATTTAACTGTGAGTTGATCATCGCTTAGTTAATCGACTCTCAACAAAGGAACACTGAGAATCTGATTTTGATATACTGAAACCGAGGATTGAGTTGTGAACAAGGAAACCAAAGGGATTTAGCATCTTTACTATTCTGTTTTCTGTTTGTGTTCTGTTTTAGCTTAATTTCATAGCATAACAACCACTAAACCCCCCCCCCCCCCCATTGTGTGTGTGCGTGTAAGGTGTTTGAACCATTGTGTGAAAGATAATCTTTGGGAAACGACCTAGGAGTCACTTCCTAGTACTATACTTAATTGTTATATTATTTGTATCGGGTACGACCTCGAACAATATGTGATGAATAAATATGCACACTATAGAACACGTATAGTATGGGATGAATGTGTATTATAGGGTGAATATGTATAATATGTTATGAATAAATATGCACACTATAGAACACATATAGTATGGGATATATGTGTACTATAGGGTGAATATGGATAATATGTGTTGATTGGTATATGTTTAGCATGATTGATGTTAGATGTGTGTGGTTTTAATACTTTAATGTTATTACCCCATGTAAATCCACGCTACGGTCGCCGTAGTTGGTTCTTACTCCCTCTGTCTTTCCTTGAATGTGCTGCGTATTTGAATTCAGGTCGTGTCGGTAACGCATCGGACGATTGTGGAGAAGAGTACATGGTAGAGTAGGGCTTTATGTTATCGATACGTTATATGATAAATGTTTGTAATATGAAGAACATGTTAAAGTGAAATTATGTATAGGTAACTTGCTCCTAAATGTATAAGGAAGATGATTTAATGTTTGTATTAAAAGTGTTCCTGGAGAATGGATAATTGTTTAGATTTTGTATTTGAAAGGAAGTGCAATAACATGCTTTTGAAAAGAAATGTAATTGGAATATTTCCGCCTTGTAATTTATAAATGTATTCACCCATGTTTCCAAAACATTCAGGTAATGTCTTTCAAAAGTAATCACTTCACTTTTATGAATAAGGCTTAAAAAAAAAAGAATTTTCGGGTTATAAAAATCGGGTCCTTACATGCATATTTCTTACATCCAAACATACTCATTTATCATCATTCATATTCACCATATAGTATATATATCCCATAATATATATCTAATAGCATGCATATTTATTTCGTTTCAAATCACTTTCCTTTTCATTACATAACTCCTTTGTATTCCCATCCACTAAGATTAACATTTATTTATTCAATGCCACCTCGGGCAAGACTACATCGTAAAGGTGATTTCAATACCACGTCGGGTAAGTCTACACCGTGAAGGTTATTCAATATCATATCGGGTAAGTCTACACCGTGAAGGTGATTCAATACCACGTTGGGTAATTCTACACCACGAAGGTGATTCAATACCACATTGGGTAAGTCTACACCATGAAGGTGATTCAATACCACATCGGGTAAGTCTACACTGTGAAGGTGATCCAATACCACATTGGGTAAGTCAACACCACGAAGGTGATTCAATACCATATTGGGTAAGTCTACGCCGTGAAGGTGATTCAATACCACATCGGGTAAATCTACATTGTGAACGTGATCCAATACCACATTGGGTAAGTCTACACCACGAAGGTGATTCAATACCACATCGGGTAAGTCTACACCGTGAAGGTGATTCAATACCACATCCGGTAAGTCTACACCATGATGGTGATCTCAATACCACATCTGGTAAGTCTACACCATGAAGGTGATCTCGATACCACATTCTTTATTACAAACATACCCATCTCCATTTTAACACATTAACAACCCATCACACATTCATTATTACAAACACACCCATATATGTTTATAATAATCAACAACTCACAACATACTCATTTTGATAACATACTCATCTCCACTTTACAAATCAATAACTCATCAAAGTGATTATCGTTACAAACACACTCATATATGTTTATGACCATAAATAACTCACACACAATCATTATCACACAACATAGCGATTTCTACTTTTGTCATTAAACACACATCTCACAATCCTTACTACAAACACACCCATATATGTTTGAAATAAATCAACCATCCATAACAGACCATTATCATAAACAAACCACACATAACATATCCTTCATCATATACACATTAAAGTTAGAACCATCTTTAATGACGGTGTATTACCATAAATGAGCATATTGTGTTTTACTTTCATAAACGGTTTTCTCCGCACACATATCTCCACTTTAATGGTTAATACATCCTCATGTAAAATAAAGACTCTCACGTGGACCACAAACTCCCAAGAGAGTTTCTATCCGTTAATGTGCTCCGATTCTTGAGGGAAATCGGAGATGATGACTCTAATGAAATACTCTAAGACCACAATTGTCTTCTCCCTCACCTTAGGTTGCGTAAGCTCCATGGATCCGCAAAGAGCTCCATCTCCCTCCATCTCCTTCAACCTCCATTGTTGCTTTTTCATCTCCAAAGCTCTCCAATGTTCCATTAAGAAGCAAGAGGAAGAGGTTTTGATGTGTTTTTGAGGTTTAGTGGAGGAAAGAGTCGAAATCCATGGGGAGCCGCCATTGGGAGTGAAAGGGGAGAAAAGAAAATGAAGATTAGGGTTTGTGAAACCCTTTCTTTTCTTTTATAGCTGGGTCTTCTCGATTGGGCGAGAAACCCACAATATTTTAAGTTTCAAAACACAGACTCTCTCGCCTAGGCGAGATTCTCTCGCTCAGTCGAGGCAACTCTCGCTCAATCGAGGATCTTACAGCCTCGACAGGTCCTGAAAGCCACTCTTCTCGCCCAGGCGAGACAGTTCTCGCTCAGGCGAGATCACTCTCGCTCAAGCGACGGCTTTCTCGCTCGGGAGAGATTCCCAAAATTTCCAAAACTAAAACATTGGGTCTCTCGCTTGAGCGAGACCCTCTCGCTCAAGCGAGAATCTGGCAGTATGCCGCCTTCTTCAAGACTGTTACCTCATTTCAAAGAGGGTAAATTTAGGGTGTCACAATCCTTCCCCGCCTAAAAGAAATTTCGTCCCCGAAATTTTATTAGGTTACTCTCGGGAAGATACTATCATCGCCTACACAATAAGCATAAGATAAACTCGACCAAGCTTAGGTCCAACCGTCTAAACCATTAAGATTACTTAGATTACCACCAAGGCACATATCACACGACCATGACACCATATAGTCAGATTATGGACTAAACCTCAAGAGTCCAAATATCAAAGTCAAACATTAGAAAACTAAGAGAAAATTTATCGCAATTGGAAATAAAGATTCTCAAGTATCTCACAATCCCACTAGATCTCCCCTATCTATCACTACAATCATCATTTCAAAACGATTACAAAGCAGTGAGATTCACAACGACACCTTCCAATTCGAAAGAAAGTCGGACTCCATACCCATCTTTCATCCAGATGTACTAGTTCGCATCCAAAATGCAAAAACTAGATCGATATCTACTCGATGGAAACAACGCCATTTCATTTCACTCATGAAAATAGTTTCAATTTACTCAAAAATCATCACTAGCATTTCAAACTTGCACTCGCTACAACACAAAACATTGTAGTCATCCAACAGTTAGCATTTAGACAAGCAAGATTCTGAAGTCCCTTCCAGTACAAAATGAAATCACCAATTCTTTATCCAATTCAATCCAACCTTTTCTACCACAAACGAATGCGGTAAAAGAAGATTTGCTGGTTAATAGTCTCAACTTTAATAGTAGGCATACATTTTGCACTCAAATCTACATCATATCCCGAAACACATGGTCATAATTATATCACAAGATTTTTAACAACATCACACTCATCCAAGATGCGGTTGTTAAACCTTCATTTTTTCAACATGAAACTTAATCAATGCTTAGTCGAAGAGTACACTTCATTCAAAAATGATTTTCAAAAATATATTAGATGTAAGTTTCATGGTAATCATCTTGTGGAGCCAAGGTTTTTCATAATCGTTTCAAAACAACTTAAAACCTTTTTTCTCATGCGACACCGAATGCCCAAATCAAAATTTTCAAAAGCTAGTTAGTTCTGGAGTTACATTTCATCCAGGACATGAGAGTCCCCACAGTACACTTACAGAAACATGCTTATACCATAACATTGCAATTATGCATAACAATTACTGACGCACATGAAATAGAAACAAGTTTTGCAAGCACAATATCAAAGCAGTTAATTTGAGTTCATTACCACTATATCGTGCATTGCAAATATTCAACTACAAAAGGTCAATCATCATAGACCAAAAGTTTCATGTACAAAAGATAATCCACTACCTCTTCGGGTAGGCAATATAACGATAATCCACTACCACTCCGGGTAGGGAATTCCACAATGGTCCACTACCACTCCGGGTAGGCAATTCAGCAATGGTCCACTACCACTCCGGTTAGGCAATTCAACAATGATCCACATTGGAACAAGGTTAGTAACCCATTTTGAAATTCATTTACTTTGCTGCTTAACTTGAGCCAAAGTCGCTACACCACTTAAGGTTAGCTAAAAGTAGATTCTCATTTCTTTTAAAAGAAAACGTGCTACATATACTCGTGCCGAAGTTTTGCTTATATACTCAAGCTAGAGTTTCGCTTATATACTCAAGCCAGAGTTTCGCTTATATACTCAAGTCAGAGTCGTTAACCATTCATGGTCGGCTAAAAATATATTTTTCCTTTCCTTGATTTCACCATTTCTCATTTCCTGTAAATCTACGCCCACTTTAGTATAAACACACCCATATATGTTTATACTAAATGCGTAATTCACAACTCAATCATTGCATAACTAGAAAATACACACATTTTCCATTTCAAATGCACAAATAAAGATTTATCCTTACATTACCTTAATCTTGTGCTATTAGAACCATAGAAACAGTTAAGCCAACATCCAAGAAAGTCAATTTAATCATTCCTTACCATTAGTCAATACCCCGAAGGGTAATTCAGTCATTGCTCCAAGAGCCAATACCACAAGGGAAAGTCAGTCACTATACCACGAAGGGGAAGTCAGGCACTATACCACGAAGGGCAAGTCAGACACTATACCACGAAGGGCAAGTCAGACACTATACCACGAATGGCAAGTCAGGCACTATACCACGAAGGGCAAGTCAAACACTATACCACGAAGGGCAAGTCAGGCACTATACCACGAAGGGAAAGTTAGGCACTATACCACGAAGGGCAAGTCAGGCACTATACCACGAAGGGCAAGTCAATCATTATTTCGCCATAGACTCATAAACAGTAAATCCACACTATCAATAGTATAAACACTCCCATATATGTTTATACTAATTACGTGATTCACATTATAATTATGGCACAACCAGAAACCTTCAGCAAGAGTTTCACCAGAGAATCCCCAACAAGGGTTTCACACAATAATTTCAACAAAAGTTTTACAACAAGAAATCTTCTACGAAATTCACAACAAGGAATTTTCAACAAACACTTCAGCAATAACTCGCAACAAGACATCCAACCTTAAATTCACAACCAAACACTTACTGCAAGGAATTTAACAATCTTCTTTCACATTAGCAGTTACCACATAGTCAACAACAATTCACATAAGTCAAGTAGTTAACTCACACAAATTTCACAAAGAAGCATGTAAGGTCATACCCTAGGCTGCAGAGTTGACATATGCTCTGATAACATATTGTAAGGACCCGATTTTTTCAATCCAAAAAATTCTTTTTTATAAAACCTTATTCGTGAAAGTGAAGTGATTACTTTTGAAAGACATTATTTGAACGGTTTGGAAACTTGAGTGAATACATTTATAAATTACAAGGCGGAAATATTCCAAATACCTTTCATTTCAAAAGTATGTCATTGCACTTCCTTTCAAATACATATCTAAACAATTACTCTTTAACAAAGTCCACTTTTAATTACAAATATTAAATCAACTTCATTATACACTTTAGAAGAAGTTCCATTTTACAAAAGAGTGAAACCAACAAGGTTCTCATATTACAAACATTTTTCATATAACATGTCAATTAAATAAAACACAACTCTATCATGTAATCTTCTCCGCAAGCATCCAATGCGCTACCTCCACAACCTGAACCCAAATATACAACACATACAAGGAAAGACAGAGGGAGTAAGAACCAACTACAGCGACGGTAGCGTGGATTTACATGGAGTAATAACATTAAAGTATTAAAATCATACACATCTAATCATCAATCATATTAAACATATAGAAATCAACACATATTATCCGTATTCACCCTATAGTACCCATATATCCCATAATATATATGTTCTATAGTGTGCATATTTATTCATCTCGTATTATCTATATTCACCCTATAGTACACATATATCCCATGATATATATGTTCTATAGTGTGCATATTTCTTACATCCAAACATACTCATTTATCATCATTCATATCCACCCTATAGTATATATATCCCATAATATATATCCTATATCATGCATATTTATTTCGTTTCAAATCACTTTCCTTTTCATTACGTAACTCCTTTGTATTCCCATCCACTAAGATTAACATTTATTTATTCAATGCCACCTCGGGCAAGACTACACCGTAAAGGTGATTTCAATACCACGTCGGGTAAGTCTACACCGTGAAGGTGATTCAATACCACATCGGGTAAGTCTACACCGTGAAGGTGATTCAATACCACATTGGGTAAGTCTACACCGTGAAGGTGATTCAATACCACATTGGGTAAGTCTACACCACAAAGGTGATTCCATTACCACGTTGGGTAAGTCTACACCACGAAGGTGATTCAATACCACATCGGGTAAGTCTACACCAAGAAGGTGATTCAATACCACATCGGGTAAGTCTACACCGTGAAGGTGATCCAATACCACATTGGGTAAGTCTACACCACAAAGGTGATTCAATACCACATCGGGTAAATCTACACCATGAACGTGATCCAATACCACATTGGGTAAGTCTACACCACGAAGGTGATTCAATACCACATCGGGTAAGTCTACACCGTGAAGGTGATTCAATACCACATCCGGTAAGTCTACACCATGATGGTGATCTCAATACCACATCTGGTAAGTCTACACCATGAAGGTGATCTCGATACCACATTCTTTATTACAAACATACCCATCTCCATTTTAACACATTAACAACCCATCACACATTCATTATTACAGACACACCCATATATGTTTATAATAATCAACAACTCACAACATACTCGTTTTGATAACATACTCATCTCCACTTTACATATCAATAACTCATCAAAGTGATTATCGTTACAAACACACTCATATATGTTTATGACCATAAATAACTCACACACAATCATTATCACACAACATAGCGATTTCTACTTTTGTCATTAAACACACATCTCACAATCCTTACTACAAACACACCCATATATGTTTGTAATAAATCAACCATCCATAACAGACCATTATCACAAACAAACCACACATAACATATCCTTCATCATATAAACATTAACGTTAGAACCATCTATAATGATGGTGTATTACCATAAATGAGCATATTGCGTTTTACTTTCATAAACGGTTTTCTCCGCACACATATCTCCACTTTTATGGTTAATACATCCTCATGTAAAATAAAGACTCTCACATGGACCAAAACTCCCAAGAGAGTTTCTATCCGTTAATGTGCTCCGATTCTTGAGGGAAATCGGAGATGATGACTCTAATGAAATATTCTAAGACCACAATGGTCTTCTCCCTCACCTTAGGTTGCGTAAGCTCCATGGATCCGCAAAGAGCTCCATCTCCCTCCATCTCCTTCAACCTCCATTATTGCTTTTTCATCTCCGAAGCTCTCCAGTGTTCCATTAAGAAGCAAGGGGAAGAGGTTTTGATGTGTTTTTGAGGTTTAGTGGAGGAAAGAGTCGAAATCCATGGGGAGCTACCATTGAGAGTGAAAGGGGAGAAAAGAAAATGAAGATTAGGGTTTGTGAAACCCTTTCTTTTCTTTTATAGTTGGGTCTTCTCGCTTGGGCGAAAAACCCACAATATTTTAAGTTTTAAAACACGGACTCTCTCGCCTAGGCGAGATTCTCTCGCTCAGGTGACGCAACTCTCGCTCAAGCGAGGATCTTACAGCCTCGACAGGTCCTGAAAGCCATTCTTCTCACCCAGACGAGACAGTTCTCGCTTAGGCGAGACCACACTCGCTCAAGCGACGGCTTTCTCGCTCAGGCGAGATTCCCCGAATTTCCAAAACTAAAACACTGGTTCTCTCGCTTGAGCGAGACCCTCTCGCTCAAGCGAGAATCTGGAAATATGCCCCCTTCTTCAGGACTGTTACCTCATTTCAAAGAGGGTAAATTTAGGGTGTTACACATTCTCGCTCAAGCGAGAATCTCACAGCCTCGATAGGTTCCAAAATGCCATTTCTCGCCCAGGAGAGACCACTCTCGCTCAAGCGAGAATCCTTCAGTATAGCCCAGGATTTCACCCTCCTATGTGAGCCTCTCTCGCCTCGGCGACAATTCTCTCGCTCAAGCGAGACCCTCAGGAATGATACTATAATTTAAATACCTTAAATTGAGGGTGTCACAATCCTCCCCCTCTTATAAAAATTTTCGTCCCCGAAAATTAAACATACCTCGATTCGAACAAATGAGGGTAATCCTCCCTCATATCACGCTCCACTTCCCAAGTAGCGTCTCCTTCATCCACTTGGCTCCACACTACCTTCACCAAGGCAATCTCTTTGCCTCTTAATCTTTTGATACTAGTATCCATGATTCTCACGGGCAATGTCATAAAAGTCAAGTTGTCCTTCAACTCTATCTGATCAGGCTCAACCACATGAGATGGATCCCCAACATATTTCCTCAACTGAGACACATGAAACACATTGTGGAGATTCGACAATAGTGGAGGTAAAGCAATCTGATATGCTACTGGCCCAATCCTCTCCAATATCTGATACGGTCCAATAAATCTCGGAGTAAGCTTGCGAGACTTCAACACTCTACCTATCCCGTTAGTCGGGACTACTCTCATGAAAACATGATCTCCCTCCTTAAACTCAAGTGGTTTCCGTCTCTTATCGTAATAGCTTTTCTGCTGACTCTGTGCTATTCTCATATTCTCCCGGATTTTCTTAATCTTTTCCGTCGTTTCTCGGACCAACTCGGGTCCCAATACTAAATTCTCTCCAGTTTCAAACCAACTCACTGGGGTTCGGCACTTCCTACCATACAATGCCTCATAGGGTGCCATTCCAATACTCGAATGGAAGTTGTTGTTGTAGGTAAATTCAATCAAAGGCAACATGCTATCCCAACTCCCTAGTTGATCCAAAACACAAGCCCTCAAAAGATCTTCCAATGACTGTATAGTTCTTTCCGACTGACCATCCGTCTGTGGATGATAAGCTGAACTCAATTTCAACTTAGTCCCCAAAGCAGACTGCAAACTAGTCCAAAAGTTTGAAGTCAAACGGGGATCTCTATCTGAAACAATGCTCGACAAAATCTCATGCAACCGAACGATCTCTTTGATATACAGTTCTGCCAATCGCTCCAAAGAGTATCTCATGTTCATCGGTAAAAAGTCTGCAGACTTAGTCAACCGATCCACTATCACCCATATCGAATCATATCCTTTCTGAGTCTTCAGAAAACCCGATACAAAATCCATGGAGATATTATCCCACTTCCAAATGGGAATTTCTAGGGATTGTAACTCTCCCGCTGGCCGCTGATGCTCAATCTTGGCTTTCTGACATACCAGACAACTCGAGACATACAAAGTCACATCCCTTTTCAACCCAGACCACCAAAACAGATTTTTCAAATCTTGGTACATCTTTGCAGTTCCCGGGTGAAAACTCATTTTACTCTTATGTGACTCCTCTAAAATAATTTTTCGCAATTCCACATCATGAGGCACACACACTCTCCCTTTGTAACGCAACATACCACTAGGGTCCGATGCGAAATCGGTTTCCTTCCCACTCATCAACAAATATCGTTTAACCATTAGCCCACTATCTTCAACTTGCATTACCCGGATTTGATCAAAGAGTTCATTTGTGACCTTAAGCATTCCTAACATCATACTATGAGGTCTTATTTTGAACTTCCAAGTTCATATCCCTGAACTCGTCAATCAGTTTTCCTTCTCCAACCATCAAAGCCAACATGTGTAAAGACTTCCGACTTAAAGCATCAGCCACCACATTGGCCTTTCCCGGATGGTATTGCAATCCAAAATCATAGTCCTTAAGGAACTCTATCCACATTCTCTGTCTCATATTCAGTTCTTTTTTATCAAACAGATATTTCAAATTCTTGTGGTCGCTGTACACCTCAAACCTTACGCCATACAGATGGTGTCTCCAGATTTATAAGGCAAAGACCACTGCATCTAATTTTAAATCATGTGTAGGGTAGTTTTGCTCATGCGTTCTCAACTGTCGCGAAGCATAAGCAACTACTTTTCCGTCTTGCATCAACACACAACCCAAACCTTGCTTTGAAGCATCGCAATACAAACTGAAATCACGATCCGTACAAGGAAGAACCAACATCGGTGTCGTAGTTAACCTCCGTTTCAACTCTTGAAAACTTTCCTCACAACGGATTGTCCACACGTACGGTTCTCCTTTCCTGGTAAGTTTATTTAGAGGTAATGCCAACTTGGAAAACCCCTCTATGAATTTTCTGTAGTAACCAGCTAAACCCATAAAACTCATGATCTCAGTGACTAACTTTGGTACTGCCATTCCACAACCGCTTCGACCTTAGAAGGGTCTACTGCTACTCCTTCCATGGATATTACATGTCCAAGAAAGTTTAGTGATTCCAACCAGAAATCACATTTGGACAGTTTAGCATACAACTGATTTTTACTCAGAAGATCTAGAACAATTCTCAGGTGCTCCACATGTTCCTCTCGACTTTTGGAGTAAACCAGAATGTCATCAATAAATACCACTACGAATGAATCCAGATACGGAAAAAAAATCTGATTCATGTAGTCGGTAAATATTGCCGGGGCATTCGTTACACCAAAATGCATTACCAAATACTCGAAATGCCCAAACCTCGTCCTAAAAGCAGTTTTAGGAATATCCTCCGATTTCACACGAAGTTGGTGGTAACCTGACCGTAGGTCAATTTTTTAGAACACCACCGCTCCCCTCAACTGATCCATCAAGTCATCAATCCTAGGCAATGAATTCTTGTTCTTGATGGTGACTTTGTTCAACTGTCTATAATCCGTGCACAACTTCATACTCCAATCTTTCTTCTTAACCAACAAAACAGGTGCACCCCACGGTGAGACACTAGGACGAATAAACTCCTTTGCCAACAAGTCATCAACCTGCTTTTTAAACTCAGCCAACTCTAACGGTGCCATCTTATAAGAAGCTATAGAGATAGGTCCCGTTCCAGGTACCAAATCAATAGAGAATTTAACTTCTCTCATTGGAGGCAATTCCGGAATATCACCAGGAAATACCTCAGGAAATTCACGAACTATCGGAATATCCTCAACTTTGGGTTTCTCAATACCCTATAGGGATGCCAACAACATAAACACGGCTCCTCCCTCCTTATAGGAAATCCTGACTTCCTTAGCCGACAACAACTTCATATAACTAGCCTCATCATAAATCTCATCCGGATTTCCGAACACCACGGTCTTATCAGCATAATTAAGCACCAAATGATTTGCCGACAACCAGTCCATTCCCAGAATTAGATCTAACTGGGATAGGGGTAAGCAGATTGAATCCACGGTAAATATCCTACCGTTTACCACTATTGGACATCGAGACACAATTGTCGACACCACCACAAACACATTAGTTGGGGTGGATACGACTAAGTCGAAAGGCAACGACTCGGTTTGCAATTCCAGTCTGTCCACACATTCAATAGATACAAATGAGTGTGTCGCTCCCGAATCAAATAACACTAAAAGAGGAATACATGCCACCATGCAATTACCTTTTATCGGGCCATCTACACCCGATGCCTCTGCACCACTCATGGTAAACACTCTGCCAGTATATCGAGGTCGTTCAGCCCTCACAGCATTCACACTCTCCTGTAACTTAGGACAATATCTTTTGATATGCCCAACCTCTTTGCAGTGAAAGCAGCTAAGTGTCGTACTGGGGCATAAGTCACCAACATGAGTCTTGCCGCACTGTTGCAAAAGGACGGAGACTGAAACTGTGATCCTCCCGCCTTCGCGTGAGGCCTCGGCCCATGTGAACTATTTCCCCGATTTCCAGTAGGTGGGGAGTATGGTTTTCGTTCTTCTCGGAAGACTTTACTCTTTCCCTTTCCATGTCCATAACTCTTTTGAGGCCCAAAGTGCCTCGGAGGATTGGTTTGAGGAATCACCACCTCCTCTGTTGTCAGGTCGTCCTCACACATCCTGCACTTGTTTACTAGTGTAGCAAAATCCGCAATTTCTTGATGCCCGAAAATCCTTTCTAACTTGGGCTTCAGGCCCGATTCAAACTTAGAACATTTGGACCTCCCTTCCACTTCCAATTCAACGTATGGACAAAATCGGGCTAATTCCTCAAACTTGGCCGCATACTCTCCCATTGACATATTACCCTACTCCAACCTCAAATACTCCATTTCTTTCTTCCTCTACAGATCAGCAAGAGAATATTTCTGAAGAAATTTCTCCTTGAAGGCAATCCAGGTAATCACTCGCCCATCCGTTTCCATCTGTCGCCGAGTAAATTCCCACCAAGTTTCAGCTTCCTTCACAAACATATAAGAAGCATATGTCACTTTCTGAACGTCATTACAACCCATGGCTCGGAATATTCGTTCTAAGTCTTGAATCCACTCGTTCGCTATATCAGGAGCGAACCCACCTTGGAATTGGATTGGATTCTGCTTGCAGAACTCATTCAACCCTCGGTACTCGGCCGACCCTGGTGGAACTAACGGTTGCGAGCTAGGACTTGGTGCGAGGTTCTGATTCAGATTATGCAAGTTCTCGTTCATTTGTTGTAGTGCAGCCACCATATAAGCCAATAAATCATTTGGGACATTCTGACTCGTTCTTCTCCCTCTTCCTCTTCCAGCCATTTCTTAACCTGCACTTATTGATAGTCAAAACACAAATCTAACTCACATAAGTCAGGTTATCACATAGTCTCATAGCACTTTACATGTTACTACACGGAGGCTACATGCTTTAAACATTCAATTCACATAATCTGTACTAGTTAAATCATAAACATGTTACAAAGAAGCTGTAACACCCTAAATTTAAGTCTTTAAAATTATAGTATCAGTCCTGGGATCCTCGCTTGAGCAAGAGATTCTCGCCTGGGCGAGAAATGGCATTTTGGAATTGTTGACACTGTGAGATTCTCGCTTGAGCGTGAATCCCTCGCTTGAGCGAGAGGGTCAGATCTGTGTTTTTAAAATAGGCGGGATTTTCTCGCTTGAGTGAGAAAGGGCTCGCTTAAGCGAGAACCCAACGCTGTTACATTAAATAGGGGACCCCAAACACATTTATGAGGGTTAACCTAAAGATAAGTGAGAGAAGGGAGCATTTTGAAGAGCAAGAAGGCTTGTGAGTCATTTAGAAGCTTGAGAAGAGGTAGATCTCTTGATTCTAACTCTCTTCTTCCCTTTGAAACTTGTTTTGGGTATGTTGGATCTCTTCTCAAAAATGAGAGAAACCAAGGAAACTCACCGTTTTGATTTATGGTTCATTAAATGTTATTTTATCTTGTAAACTCTTGGTATAGAGTTAGTATTTCAAGAAAGGACAGGGTTTGTGGGTTGAGTCATGAAAACCCCAGAACCCTAAAGAGAAAATGTGGTTAAAATGGAAAATTGGTAAAATGCTAGAGGTAGAAGATGAGTTTACTTTCTAATATTGAAAATATGATGAATATCTTGTATGATTAAATAATGCAATATAAGTTGTTTATATGATATTTAGAATAAATGACTAACATTGTGTTATATGGTGGGATGAGGAAAGATCCTAAAGTTGGAGGCGATGTCGGTGGAACTTGAGGAGTTGCCAAGAAAATGTGTGGATTTTCTGATGTGGATAATGAACTGTATCGTAAATCACTTAGTTGTTTTAAGAATATATGGGTATGTTTGTAACAACGAGGAGTGGATTTACCGTTTATGTATTGGTGGAGTGCCAATGGAAATAATACTCGGAATAATGCAATGAAGCGTAAATCACTTAGTTGTTATAAGCATATATGGGTATGTTTGTAACAATGAGGAGTGGATTTACCGTTTATGTATTGGTGGAGTGCCAATGGAAATAAAACTCGGAGTAATGAAATGAATCGTAAATCACTTTGTAGTTATAAGCATACATGGATATGTTTGTAATGATGTCGGGTGCATTTACTGTTTTTGTATTGGTGGAGTGCCAATGGAAATAAAACTCGGAAAATGTATTGGTGGAGTGCCAATGGAAATAAAACTCGTTTTTAGCCGACCATGATGGGTTAGCGACTTTGGCTCAAGTAATGTAGCAAACTTTGGCTCAAGCGATGTAGCAAACTTTGGCTCAAGTAATGTAGCAAGCTTTGGCTCAAGAAATGTAGCAAACTTTGGCTCAAGTTATGTAGCATGGTTTTCAAAAGTATGAACGATGAAAATGGTTTTGAGTATAGTTGATTTTAATACCGTTATTTAATCTTATTAAATGTGGATTAACTTACATTGATATTTATTGAGTTAACGACTTACTCATTTGTGTTTCTTGGTGTATTGCCAATGTTAATCCCATTGCAGGTAGGTGGAAGGTGTGTGGGTGTTTTTGATTAGGAGCTTAGAGACTTTTATTTTGATGTCTCTTATCCATTTTTTGTAACTTCATCGATTGTACATGAACTAACTAATTGTAACTATGAACATGTTTGTGTACATGGAATTAACCATGGAAACTAGTAACTCGGGATATATGTAGCTATGGGTGTTTTGGAAACCCATAGCTAATTGTATGCGATAGTTACTAAGTTACATTAATACGAATAATGTTTTTCTGTCACCTGATTGGTATGTCACATTTTGGTATATAGATTTGGGCGTGATGAGGAAAGTGAGATCTTTTAAATGAGTTCGTTCAATCGGTAAATATAATTTATAATTAAATGCATGAAATTGGTTTAAAATAAGGAAAAAATTTCAAGGGTAGAATTTAGGTCATTACAGAAGCAAGTAAGGCCATACCCTAGGTCGCATAATTAACTATGCTCTGATACCATATTGTAAGGACCCAAATTCCACCATTGAAATTTTTTCCTTATTTAATCCATTTATTCCTACATTTTTCACTATACCTTAACTACTCAGTATTCATTACTTAGAACTCGGTTATCATACCATACTACAACACTTCTTTATATGACAGAAAAACATAATTCATATATATCTTTTCCCGGTAATTACCGCATACGACTAGCTATGGGTTTCCAAAATACCCATAGCTATGAATATCCAGTATTACAAAAAATGTAGAAAGTCAATTAGTTAGGATTACAATCATCCAAGTAGCAATTTACATCACAAAAATCAAAATAAGGAATCCAAGTTCTAAGCTCCTAAGGCCTCGAACCAAGCATCCTCAACTATCCTATTTACCTGCAATGGGATTATCAACGGCAAATACCAACAATGTACAAAGGAGTAAGTCATCAAGACAATAAATACCATTATAAGACAATCCACATTTTAAAGGGGTTAGTAAACCGTTTTAAAAATTCATTTTTGCTACATCACTTGATATAAATTATATTAAGGAGTCATGTTTAGCATGGGTTTGATATAAATTATATTATGTATATAACAAGTTGTATTCATTACATCAATCCGGGGGAATTGAGGCACTCGATTGTCAATCTACATAATCAGTGTCATCTAAGGTGTCTTGTTCTTTCTTTAATCTCAACAACAATATTTGGTTGTAATGTTAGATGATTAATTCCATTATCTTCCTAGAATTATTGGAAGTTTATGTAACACCTTAAATTTTGTTTTAGGAATGATTAGAAAACTTAGAGTGTTGGGGTGTATACTGAACAATTCTCGACCAAGGCGTGAGCATCAGTGTCTGGATCTCTCCCAGGCGTGAGCATCAGTGTCTGGAAATTTGAAAAGTCGAGGACTTCTCGACCAAGCGAGTCATTCTTGCCCGGGCGAGGCTACACATCTATAAAAGTGTAAAAGGGGATTCAAAAACCCTAATCTTCATTTCTTTCTCCCCCTCTCACTCCCCATGACGGCTACACTTAGAATTCGTGTATCTCCTCCAATAAAGGTACCTTGTGTGTTTTGAAGAGACTTAAGTTTTGTATCTTTGTTTCTATGAGTTGCTAAAAGTCAAACGTACAATGCTTGTATAAGTTTTGAATATTTTTGCTAAAAAGTAAACTCCTTGTTCAAATTATTAGTGGAAGTTGGTGAAGTACTTAAATTCGTTGAAATGAGTGTATTTGCATGAAAGTTGAATCTTCTTATATGTTTGTACTTGAATTGACTCTCTAAACCTTTGGTAACTGAAAGTGAGTCAGTATAAAAAAAAACATAGGCATAATAAAGTTAGTGATAGATTTTCATTATGCCAGTGACTTTTGATATGTACATAAGTCTACGCTTTGATGATGAACATCGATGTTGTGTTGCTTAAGTTTTAGCGAGTTATCGCTAAACAAATTTTGCTTTCATAATCTTCGTAGACATTGGTAATGGAAATAGCAAGATTATTTTTCATTTTTGTACATATAACTTTTGGTCTATAAAAGTTGATCTTTTTGAAAATGAATACTCGCAATATCTGATATAATGGTAATGTACACCCACAATATGCTTAGATATTGTACATTCAAAACTAGCTTTTGTTTCATATGCAGTAGTATTTTCTATGTATAATTACGGTGTTATTGCATATGTATGCATTCGTAAATGGACTATGAGAACTTTACTATCATGAATAGCATATAACTACAGAATCAACTGGCCTTTTTGAAAACTTGTGGTTAGGTCTTTCAGTTATGCATGAGTGATTGATTTTGAGTTGTTTTGAAATCGTTGTGTTTAACCCTTGCTCTTATAAGGTGATTGTCATGAATCCTCTATCTAACCTGTTTTAGAAAGTCACCTTGGATGAAGTGTAGTATTTGGCTAAGCATTAATAAGGTTCATGTTGAGGCTTCCAAATTTAAACAATTGTACCCTAGAAAAGGATGGTTTCATTAGAAACTTTTTGATGTGATCATGACCCTATATTCCTAGGCATAATGCATATTCGAGTACTAAATGTATATTTGCAATTGTATTTGGAGTATCCATATCTAACGTATTTTATTGAGTGGATGTTTATAAACTTGCACTCGTTATTGGTAACGAAATATGTGATTGGAGTGAGCCTATTATCTAGTATGTCTAGTTCAGACTATGAACTAATAACTCCCTTTTCTACTGCATCATAAATTTATGGTAAGAATGTTTTATTGAGATGATTACTTATTTGGTCGTTTTGACTTGCTCTCTGAAAAACTTTAAAAATCTTGAATGTCTGAATGTTTATTCGGTGGATAGATACTTTGTTTCCTCTCTCACTATGATGTGACAAATGCAAGTATGTAATCCTGTTGAAATTTTTGGTTAAATATGACTAATCCTCGGGTATGGGACGAAATAATGCGATTTATAACGAGTTGATGCCTATCTAAATATTGCATTTTGGATGAGATCTTGTACCTCAAGTGAGTCATAGAAAATTGATCTCAATTCGTAATGGTTTCGATAATATTCTTGTGATCTTCAATCATTTGTACTAATGTTTTAAGTGATTCTTGCCCTGATATATCATGGATATCTATTGTTCTTGATAAACGCTTTGGAATCTTTATTCTCATTGTAATAATTCCTCCTAGTTGTTCTCTCTTGTGTTGTTATTTTGTCTTAGTATCAGGGATCCGATTAAAGGTTAGACCTTGGATTGATTATGAGGTATCACCTCTACGTCGTGTGTGTCATTGTTTGTCGTCTATGCGATCTTAAGGGTTTAGATGGTCGAATCTAGGTTTGATTGAGTATGTCTTATGTCTAATGTTTGGGCTATGATATTATTTTCCTGAGATAAACCTAACAAAATCTAGGGGGCGAATTTTCCTATTAGGGGGGAAGGATTGTAACACCTCAAATTTCGTTTTCGACATGATTAGAAAACTTAGAGTGTTGGGGTGTATACTGGACAATTCTCGCTTGAGCGAGAGGATCTCGACCAGGTGAGAGTGTCAATGTCTGGAAATTTGAAAAGTCGAGGACTTCTCGCCCAAGCGAGGCTACGCAGCTATAAAAGTGTAAAAGGGGATTCAGGAACGCTAATCTTCATTTTCTTTTTCCCCCTCACACTCCCCATGGCGGCTACACTTAGAATTCGTGTATCTCCTCTAATAAACCTTACAAAATCATCAAACCCTCTTCCTCTTACTTCTTAACAGCACAATGGTGGCTATTGGAGATGAAAAAGTGAGCTATGAAGGTTGAAGGAGATAGTGGGAGAAGTTGCTCTTTTGCAAAACAATGGAGCTTACGTAAACTCAGGTGAGGGAGAAGACCATTGTGGTCTTAGAGTATTTCATTAGAGTTATCTTCTCCGATTTCCCTCAAGAATCGGAGAGTTTTGTTGGATAGAAACTCCCTTGGAAGCTCGTTCTTCCATGTGAGAATCTTTATCTTCCATGAAAATGTATTAGCCATAAACATGGAAATATATGTGTATGAAAACAATTTTGTCAAACTAAATGTGAAATACTCGTTTATGCTAATACGCCGTCATGAAAGATTATTCTATATTTATTTGTGTGTATGAATGATAATATTGTGATAAAAATGAGATAATAGTGTTATGTGATAATGATTATGTTGTGGGTTGCTTTATTGTTGTAAAGAGTGAGTTCTGTCGTGATTGAGACATTGAATCGATATTTTGTGAATGACATTGATGATGGTGTTATGGTGAAGTCGTGACGTAAGAATAACATAGTGGAAATGATTACTTTGTGGGTTGTATTGTTGTATTGATATTGGAACGGTCTAGATGGATTGTGAGAGTGAGTGTAAGAACCCAAATTCTACCCTTGAAAATTTTTCTTTTATTTTATTCCTTTCACATGCATTTTCCTATAAAGTAGTATTACCACTTTAATAACCTTCTTTTAATTTCTCTTTCCAAGATTCCCAACCGCTTTCCAAGATTCCCAACCGCCACAGCCTTGTCAGCACTATTCAATCCTAACTTGATGTGCTGCCAATCAGTCCATTCCCATAATTAAACCTTCTAAGACAGCAGCAATCAGACTAACTCTGCAGTAAATATTCCCCCATTTACCACAACCGGACACTAAAACATACACGTCGATACCGCCACCAGCACACAAGTTGGGGTGGACACGACCAAGTCGGAAGGCAATGACCCTGTTTGCAGTTTTAGCTGGTCCACATATTTAACAGTTACAAAGGAGTGTGTCGCTCCCAAATCAAACAACACTAAAATAGAAATACATGCCACCATACCTTCACCTTGGGTCGGACCGTCGACATCATATGTCTCCGTGCCACTCATAGTGGACACTCGGCCGGTAGTCCTACACCCATCAGCCTTCACAGCATTTTCAGCATTCACAGCATTCACATCATTCACCCTCCGTTTCCACTTCGGACAATACCACTTTTTATGTCCCTTTTCCTTACAGTGGAAACAACCATTCCCCGAACCAGGACAAATGGTTCCCACATGCTTCCGCTCACATTTGATGCACATAGGAAAAGAGTTCATCGGTGACCCTCCTGTATTGACACAAGTCCTCGGTCCATGCGAAGTATATCTCCGACTACCAGTGGGGGAAGAGTATGGTTTTCGTCCCTCTTGACACATCTTACCCTTGCCCTTTCCATGTGCCAAGTTCCTTTGAGGCCCACAATTCTTGGGAGGGATTGATCTAGGTGCCACTACCTCATCAGTCTGCATGTCAGTCCTCTCCAGTCTTGGGACCCACTCAATGGCAGCATCAGATTCTACAAATTCTCGTTCACTTGTTGCAGTGCAACTACCATCTGAGTTAAAAGATCATTTGTAACATTCTGACTTGTTCCTCTTCCTCTCCCAGCCATGTGTACCTGTACTCTTTCACTTGTCAGTAATCGAATTTTTATCCAAATCAAGATCACATAATCACTTAGCAATTTGTACACACTAAACAAATCAAGCACTTAAAGGTCACAAAGAAGCATGTAAGGCTACCCTAGGCTGCATGATTAACTATGCTCTGATACCATATTGTAAGAACCCAAATTCTACCCTTGAAAATTTTGCTTTTATTTTACTCCTTTCACATGCATTTTCCTATAAATTAGTATTACCACTTTAATAACCTTCTTTTAATTTCTCTTTCATGTTCATACTCATTCCTTTCTTTAATCGTCTAAAGACTATAATCATACTAATTCGATTTCATATCATGATAACCCTTAGTTTCAGAAAAACATAATTCATGTTAATATATTCCGGTAACCACCGCATACAATTAACTATGGGTTTCCAAAATACCCAAAGCTACAAATATCCAGGGTTACAATAACTCATGTCTACAAATATTCATTTCAAAACACCATTCAGTTAGGTTACAAAACAATGAAGATAATGACTTTGAAAATAAAGGCCTCTAAGCTCAAAATATAGACATCCTTAAATCTTCTGCCTAACTGCAATGGGATTAACATTGACACATGTAGAGAAAATACAAAGGAGTAAGTCATTAACTCAATATTTGTCATTATACGTTAAATCCACATTTTTAATAAAGTTAAATAAACAATTATAACAACTTTCTATAGGACCAACTCAATCATTTCTTTTGAAACGTAACCATGCTACATAACTTGAGCGAAAGTGTCGCTACATAACTTGAGTCAAAGTGTCGCTACATAACTTGAGCCAAAGTGTCGCTACATAACTTGAGCCCAAAGTATCGCTTAATAACTCGAGCCAAAGTATCGCTACATAACTGGAGCCCACAGTATCGCTACATAACTCGAGCCAGAGTGTCGCTACATAACTCGAGCCCACAGTATCGCTACATAACTCGAGCCAGAGGGTCGCTACATAACTGGAGCCCACAATATCGCTACATAACTGGAGCCCACAGTATCGCTACATAACTCGAGCCAGAGTGTCGCTATATAACTAGAGCCCACAGTATCGCTACATAACTCGAGTCAGAGTGTCGCTACATAACTGGAGCCCACAGTATCGTTACATAACTCGAGCCAGAGTCGCTAACCATTCATGGTCGGCTAAAAATATGTTTTCTTTTCATTGATACACCATCAATTTATAAACAGTGATTCCACGCATCCTTTATTCCAAACACACCCATATATGTTTGTAATAAATTAGCGGCTCGCAACTTACTCACCATCAATTTATAAACAGCGATTCCACGCATCCTTTATTCCAAACACACCCATATATGTTTGTAATAAATTAGCGGCTCGCAACTTAGTCACCATCAATTTATAAACAGCGATTCCACGCATCCTTTATTCCAAACACACCATATATGTTTGTCATAAATTAGTGTCTCGCAACTTAGTCACCATCAATTTATAAACAGCGATTCAACGCATCCTTTATTCCAAACATACCCATATATGTTTGTAATAAATAAGCGACTCGCAGCTTAATCACTTTCAAACCCAGAAAATCCACACATTTTCCATTACAATGCGCAATTAAAGACTTATCCTTACCTTGGTGAGAGTTGGGTCTGGTCCTTGGCCACTTTGCAAGTTTCTCCGACACCGCCTCCAACCTTAGGATCTTTTATCTTCCCACCCACACAACACAAGTCATTACTTTATTGACAACAATGTTCATACTATTCATATACATTCACAAATACATATGACATTCATATATTTCCCATGTTTTCCCAAAACTACTTTCATTAAGAGTTTTCGCACATTAAAACATACATATTCATCTTCTATTTCACATTAGACATACACTCATCTTCTACATTTAACATTTCACCCATTTTTCCTCCTTAACCACATTTTAACTTTGGGGTTTTGGGCTTTTCATGAGTCAACCCACAAACCATTTCCATTCCTTGGAAACCAACTCTAAACCAAGAGTTTACAAGAGATTAACTCAATAAAACGAACCACAACTCAAAAGGAAGAGTTTCCATGGTTTCTCACATTTTGAGAAGAGATCCCATACACCCAAAACGAGTTTGAAAGGGAGAAAGAGAGTTAGAATCAAGATATTTACCTCTTCTCAAGCTTCTAGATGATTTCCACAAGTTTTTGCTCTCAAAATCACCTTTTTCCCTCTTCTCTCTCAATTTATAACCCTAAAATGTGTTTGGGGTTTCTATTATAAAGTAAACTCGTCGGGTTCTCGCTCAAGCGAGCCCATTCTCGCTCAGGCGAGAAAATCCCGCCTCTTTAAAATTTCAGATCTGACGCTCTCGCTCAAGCGAGAATCTCACAGCCTCGACAGGCCCAGAATGCCACTTCTCACCCAGGCGAGAAAACTCTCGCTCAGGCGAGACAGCTCTCGCTCATACGAGAATCCTTCAGTTTATCCTAGTATTTCACTCACCCAGGTGAGTCTCTCTCGCTTAACCGACACTTTTCTCGCTCAAGCGAGACTTCTAGGACTGATACTATAATTTAATGACTTTAAATTCGGGGTGTCATAGTGAGGTGAGGGATGTACAAGTTGTATGTGGATTTGATATAGCATATTTGACAAGCCTTCGTGGTATGGATTTGACATGCCTTCGTTGTAAGGATTTGACCTGCCTTCGTGGTACGAATTTGACTTGCCTTCGTGGTGTGGATTTGACCTGCCTTCGTGGTGTAGATTTGACATGCCTTCGTGGTTTGTATTTGACATGCCTTTGTGGTATGGATTTGACTTGCCTTCGTGGTATGGATTTGACAAGCCTTCGTGGTATGGATTTGACCTGCCTTCGTGGTATGGATTTGACCTGTATTCGTGGTATGGTTTTGACCTGCCTTCGTGGTATGGTTTTGACCTGTCTTCGTGGTATGGACTTGACATGCCCTATGCGTTATTGGCTCTATGTAGCAATGATTGACTTACCCTAAGTGGTATTGTATCGCCCTATGTGGTGTTGAATGGTTATCCTTTGTGGTATAGCAACATTAGCCCATTGAATGGTTATCCTTCGTGGTATGGATTTGACCTGCCTTCGTGGTATGGATTTGACCTGCATTCATGGTATGGATTTGACCTGCCTTCGTGGTATGGATTTGACCTGTCTTCGTGGTATGGACTTGACATGCCCTATGTGGTATTGGCTCTATGTAGCAATGATTGACTTACCCTAAGTGGTATTGTATTGCCCTATGTGGTGTTGAATGGTTATCCTTTATGGTATAGCAACCTTAGCCCATTGAATGGTTATCCTTCGTGGTATGGATTTGACCTGCCTTCGTGGTATGGATTTGACCTGCATTCGTGGTATGGATTTGACCTGCCTTCGTGGTATGGATTTGACCTGTCTTCGTGGTATGGACTTGACATGCCCTATGTGGTATTGGCTCTATGTAGCAATGATTGACTTACCCTAAGTGGTATTGTATCGCCCTATGTGGTGTTGAATGGTTATCCTTTGTGGTATAGCAACCTTAGCCCATCGTGGCGTAGTATAAATATATATACTTGTGGTATGGTATTGTTTTGGAAGTATTGTATTGCTTTGGATGTATTGTATTGTTTTGCAAGTATTGTATTGTCTTCGGGGTAGAGTTGTGGTTGTGTGTATTGTGATTGACTATGGTATTGTGATTTTGATGGAGATTGGATTGGTTGAAATACATAATTTAGGATATGATAAATATGCTAAATGGAGATGTGCATATCATGCTGTATAAGATATTGACTGCGTGCATCATTTGTATATGTTGCTATTGTTAATACTCGTTGTTGTATAGGTTGCCTCACTTTAATGTTATTACTCTTTGTAATTCCACGTTGCGGTCACCGTAGTTGGTTCTTACTCCCTTTTGTATTTTCTTTGTCTATTTTATGTATATGAGTTCAGGTTGTTGCTATTGCGCCTTGAATCTCCGTTGATGGAAGTACAGATTAGAGCAATTGATTTAGGTGTTAAGAATTGTATTTTTTTAAGGCTTGTAATATGAGAAGTATGTTAGAGTAAATCCTTTTGTATAAATGGCCTCTTTCTAAATATGCAATGAGACTAGCATTGTAAAAGGGATAATTGTATAGATTATGGATTTGAAGTTGATGAAATGACATGTTTTATTCTAAAGATACATTTGAATATTTCCACATTTTGAATTATGAAACTTAACTAATATTTGAATGCACTCAGATTTCCTAAATCAATTAGGTAATATCTATCGATAATATTCACTTCATTTTTCTAAATAAAGTTTTAAATTTTCTTGGGTTATAAATTTGGGTGTTACAGTTTAGGGTACAACCATATTGTGTAGTCATCAATAATGATAGGACTATATTTCTTTCCACTTAAAGAATTTTTCTTTGTTGGAGAAAAAGATTAGTATATAGAAAATTCTAGGTGGTCGTGAGGTACTAATATAGTTAATTGGGGTTACATGATGACTAAAATTAATCTTTCATCCGTCACACATCACAAATTGGGTTTAAATTGTAATGAAGGTCAAGTAATCCTTTAATAAAATTATATTTTTTTCCAGCTTGGAGATCAATCTCAAGCTTTCATGACCTAGCCTCTAGCTAGTATCATATTTTTTTTCTCGATATCTATGAATATTAGACATGATACACATTGATTTAAAAGATCTTTCAAATCAATCTTATAATGATTCTTTTGCCTCTTAGCACCTTAGCATTGAGCAAGAGTGATGTGTCACATATGTTGGTACTACATATAGTCTTGTCAAAGAATATTACACATCCACTCTTATATAGTTAACTTATGCTCAGTAGATTGTATTTCAAGTCATCTACCAACAATATATTATTTATGGAGGGAAAGAAATATTTACTGTAACACCCTAAATTTGAGTCTTTAAAATTATAGTATCAGTCCTGGGATTCTCGCTTGAGCGAGGGAGTCTCGCCTGGGCGAGAAAGGCTCACATGGGAGGGTGAAATCATGGACTATACTGGAGGATTCTCGCCTGAGCGAGAATTGTCTCGCCTGGGCGAGAAATGGCATTTTGGGACTGTTGAGACTGTGAGATTCTCGCTTAAGCGAGAATCCCTCGCTTGAGCGAGAGGGTCCGATCTGAATTTTTAAAATAAGTGGGATTTTCTCGCTTGAGCGAGAAATGACTCACTTAAGCAAGAACCCGACGAGTTGTATTAAATGAGAAACCCCCAAACACAACCTAGGGTTTTAGAAAAGAAGAAGGGTGAGAGAAGAGAGCTTTTTCAAGGACAAGAAGCTTGGATACTCATCTAAGAGCTTGAAAAGAGGTAAAACTCTTGATTCTAACTCTCTTCTTCTCTTTAAAACCTATTTTGGGTATGTTGGATCTCTTCTCAAAATGAAGGAAACCATGGAAACTCATCCTTTTGAGTTATGGTTCGTTTTATGTTGTTTCTCTCTTGCAACTCTTGGTTTAGAGTTAGTATTTCAAGAATGGAAAGGGTTGTGGGTTGATTCATGAAAACCCCAAAACCCTAAAGAGAAAATGTGGTTAAAATGGAAAATGGGTAAAATGCTAGAGGTAGAAGATGAGTTTACTTTCTAATGATGAAATATGAGATGATTATGTATGTTTTGCATGGTTGTAAACTTATGATGAAAGTAGTTTAGCAACATTGAAAATATGATGAAATATCTTGTATGGTTAAATAATGCAATATAAGTTGTTTATGTGATATTTGGAATAAATGACTAACATTGTGTTATATGGTGGGAATGAGGAAAGATCCTAGAGTTGGCGGCGGTGTCGGTGGAACTTGTGAAGTTGCCAAGAACCAAACCCAACACTCACCAAGGTAAGGATAAGTCATTAGTTGTGCATTTGGAATGGAAAATGTGTGTATCTTTTGGTTATGCAATAATTGAATTGTGAATTACGCATTTAGTATAAACATATATGAGTGTGTTTATACTAAAGTAGGCGTAGATTTACGGGAGATGGAAAATGTGTGTATTTTCTGGTTATGTAATGATTGAGTTGTGAATTACGCATTTAGTATAAACATATATGGGTGTGTTTATACTAAAATAGGCGTAGATTTACGGGAGATGGAAAATGTGTGTATTCTCTTGTTATGTGATGATTGAGTTGTGAACTACGCGTTTAGTATAAACATATATGGGTGTGTTTATACTAAAGAGGGTGTAGTTTCACGGGAAGCGAGAAATGGTGATATCAAAGAAAAGAAAATGTCTTTTTAGCCGACCATGAATGGTTAGCGACTCTGGCTTGAGTATATAAGCGAAACTCTGGCTTGAGTATATAAGCGAAACTCTGGCTTGAGTATATAAGCGAAACTCTGGCTTGAGTATATAAGCGAAACTCTGGCTTGAGTATATAAGCAAAACTCTGGCTTGAGTATATAAGCAAAACTCTGGCTTGAGTATATAAGCAAAACTCCGGCTCGAGTATATGTAGCATGTTTTCTTTTAAAAGAAATGAGAATCTGCTTTTAGCTAACCTTGAGGGGTGTAGCGACTTTGGTTCAAGTGATGCAGCAAAGAAAATGAATTTCAAAATGGTTTACTAACCCTTTTCTAATGTGGCTTATCTTATATTGACGTTTATTGAATTAATGACTTACTCCTTTGTGTGTTTTGTGCTTCTGTCAATGATAATTCCATTGCAGATAAACATGTGATATGAGGGGGGGGCTCATTTTTGGAAGCTTTAGGAGCTTTATATTTTGGATTCATTTATTTGCACTATTTTGTACATGAGTGCATATTTGATAGTTTAAGCATTATGTAACTACGAATATATATTAACTTACATGGTGTTGTAACTCTGGATATTTGTAACTATGGGTATTTTGGAAACTCATAGATAGTTATATGCGGTGGTTACCGATTTATATTTATATGAATTATGATTTTCTGCTGAAAAGAATGGATACGAATATGAGGATATGGAATGAGTATGAATAGGTAAATAGAATTAAAACAAAAAAAAATGTATGTGAAGGAAATGAATAAGGGAAAAAATTTCAAGGGAAGAATTTGGGTCCTTACATTTACCAATACCAATATCTTTTCCTTTATGATTTCCTCCATATGTATAACAGTCACCATCTTTACACTTGATGTTTCGCAACATACACTTTTCTCTTGTCATATGACATGAGCAACCATTATCCAAGTAATAGGATGTGAGTTTGCTTTATATTATTAAGAAGATTTGCAACTGGTATAAATTTTATTTTAGGTGCCCAAATTGGTCTGGATCGTATCAAATTAGTTACACAATGCTTGATATGAGTGTTCTTGATATGAGTGTTATTATTTCTATATTTGAATTTTAATAAAGCATGCCCTTTCTTCCTACAAACTTTGTAGAGAGTATTTGTAATTTAGCCTTTGAATTTATTTGGATGATACGATCCCAGGGGTACCCCTATTTTTGAAGGACAATCACTTAGCAACTAACAAATTGTAATATTATTACACTTTTTAGTATCTTTTATTTTATGATCAATAATGATAATTTTTTCTCATGGGTAGTTTAAGGATTTTATTTTCAGCATTGTTATTTAGTTTATATTAATTTCATGTAATTGGGTAGGGTTTATTACTTTAATTCTTTGAAAAGGGATTTTATTGTAAATGGTCCATTAGTGGCCAAGTTAATGACCTTGGCATGTAAGGTGAATCAATGGGCCGAATTGGCCAAGTCAGCCTTAGTTTGGCGTGTGGGAGCATGAGCACCAAAGGTGACCAGATTCATGGACTTGTATTCATGGTTGGACAGATTTGGCTATGAGCAGTCAAATTGACTTTTGCTAGCCTTGCATGGTAGAAACGTGGCCTGAAGATGTGCAAGTTTAATCTTGATTGTTGGAACCAAATGCATCCTTTGCTCCTATTTTTAAGGAGAGAAATTTGCAAATCAAATTCAATTCTCATCTTGGAGATAAAAACGTGTGGTCATCCCTAAATACAAGGAACCAAAATGTATGACCTAATCTTGAAGATGGGCCTTAAATCAAAGTCCCCTAGATTCAAGGAGAAAATCTCTCAAGCCATGTGAAGAGCAATCAAAACAGAATGGATCAAGTACCCTAGATTCAAGGAAAAAATCTTGCAAGCCATTTGAAGAGCAATCAAAACCCCGTGCATGAATAAGGGTTCATTAAACCACCTTAAAAAATATTAGCTTTACATGATAATTTAGTTTATCTTTTGTTTATCTTTTAGCTAATTCTGTGGAGCTCTTTTTGGCCAGCCACAAGCCGGTATATATTTCCATTTATGATTAAATAAGAGAGTTTTGAAGTTAATTAAAATTTGGAATCTGAATTCCTTTGAGTTGAGCCAAGGCTCCTTACCTTAGAACTTATCAAGATTCATTCTTGTGCCATTCATAAGACTTATCACCTTTTGGTGTGGCGTCTACCCCTAGTTCTTATCAAGGATCCTTCCTTGTGGCAAACATCCTAGGCTTATCAAGCAATTCAGCTTGTGGCGCCTTCAACCTTTCATACCTTAACCATTTTCCTTAATCACAAATACAAAATTGTGGCCATCACACTCAAAGATCCAACCACATTTGGCCAAACACTTAAATCCATCAACCAAAACGTGGATTTGACATTCAAATTGTAACACCCTAATTTTATTTTCCCAAGCGTAGTGAAAATTCTGGAAATTCTGGAGTATACTGGGTGATTCTCGATTGAGCGATAAGGGCCTCGCCCAAGCGAGAGGCCCATTATCTGCTCCCAGGATTTCCTGGGATTCTCGCCTAGGCGAGATTTGGCTCGCCTGGGCGAGGGAGAGGGATATGGTACTAAAGTATCCTCGCTTGAGTGAGAATCCCTCGCTTGAGCGAGAGCATCAGATCTGAAATTTTAAAATGGGGGATTTTCTTGCTTGAGCGAGAACCCGACGATTTCACTTTAAAATAGAAACCCTCAAACACTTTTAGGGTTAGAACTTGAGAGAGAAGAGAGAAGGAGGTGATTTTTGAGAGCAAGGACTTGTGGGAATCATCTAGAAGCTTCAGAAGAGGTAAATCTCTTGGTTCTAACTCTCATTCTCCCTTTCAAACTTGTTTTGGGTGTATAGGATCTCCTTTCAAAATGTGAGAAGAAAACTCATCCTTTTGAGTTATGGTTCGTTTTATCTAGTTTCTCTCTTGTAAACTCTTGGTTTAAAGTTGGTATTCAAAGAATAGAGGGAGTTTGTGGGTTTATTCATGAAAACCCCAAAACCCTAAAATGAAAATGTGGTTAAAGAGGAAAATGGGTGGAATGTTAGATGTAGAAGATGAGTATGTGTTCTAATGTAAAATAGAAGATGAATATGCATGTTTTAATGTTTGGAAACTTCTAATGAAAGTAGTTTTGGGAACATTGAAAATGTATCGATCATTTGTATGTTTAAAGATGAAATATGAGTTGTTATGTGTTATTTTGAATAAATGACTCACATTGTTGTTATTGGTGGGAATGAGGAAATATCCTAAGGTTGGAGGGGTAGTGAAGGAAACTTGTAAAGTTACTCTAAACCGACCCCAACACTCACCAAGGTAAGGAGAAGTATTTAAATTGTATATAATGATAGAGAATGCTTGGATTTTTTGATTATATATGGATTTGAAGTAATGGAAAGAAAAACCTATCTTTAGCTCCCATAAGAGGTCGAGCAATGTATGAGTTAACTTTTGGTAATGGATATTGGTAGCAATGTATGAGTTACCTTTTGGTAATGGCTATTGGTAGCAATGTATGAGTTACCTTTTGGTAATGGCTATTCGTAGCAATGTATGAGTTACCTTGTGGTAATGGCTATTCGTAGCAATGTATGAGTTACCTTTTGGTAATGGCTATTCGTAGCAATGTATGAGTTACCTTGTGGTAATGACTATTCGTAGCAATGTATGAGTTACCTTGTGGTAATGGCTAATCGTAGCAATGTATGAGTTACCTTTTGGTAATGGCTATTCGTAGCAATGTATGAGTTACCTTTTGGTAATGGCTATTCGTAGCAATGTATGGGTTACCTTGTGGTAATGGCTATTCGTAGCAATGTGTGACTTGCCCTCGTGGTATTGGCTATTCGTAGCAACGTCTGATTTGCTCCATGTGGTTAGATAAACATAAATGGGATAGATGAATATGAAAAGAAAGGATGAAATTATGTATGGATATGAGGAATGAATATCGATGAGTTTGAGTAGAATGCAGAATGATGAAGATAACAAGGTGGAATATATATGTCGAAGTATTATTTATATGTCACGATATGACTGTTTATCTAACCTTATTTAATGTGGATTATCATTTGAATTACGTTGAATTTAAGACTTACCCCTTTGTGTTTCCATGTATTGTTTATGATAATCTCATTGCAGGTAATTGGATAAATTAAGGATGCTTGACTTGGAGCTTAGGAGTTTTAGACTCTAGATTCATTAATTTGCGTTTTTGTACTCTAACTGACTACTTGCGTATTTGAATGATTGTAACCATGGTTTTTATTTATTTGGATACTTGTAACCATGTGTAATGCTATTTTTGGAGAACTATAACTTTTGGGTTCTTATTACCCATGGGGAATTATCTGAAAGAATTATGTTTTTCTGCCTTATGAAAATGTGTTGTAATATGGCATGCTAAAAGGTTTGGTGGAATGATTAATGAGTGATCAAAGTACAATGATGAATGAATGTATGTATGAATGGATTAAAATAAGGAAAAAAGTTTAAGGGTAGAATCTGGGTCCTTACAATATGGTATCAGAACATAGTTAATCCTGCGGCCTAGGGTATGGCCTGACGTGCTTCTTTGTGACCTTTATGTGCTTGAATTACTTGGTTTGTACAAATTGTTATGTGATTATGTGATCCTTGTCTAGTTAAAATTTGGTTTACTAACAAGTGAATGAGTACAGGTACACATGGCTGGAAGAGGAAGACGAACAAGTCAGAATGTTCCAAATGATCTTTTAACTCAGATGGTAGTTGCAGTGCAACAAGTGAACGAGAATTTGCAGAGTCTGAATCAGAACGCAACTCCGAGTCCGAGTTCACAACCCTTAATCCCACCAAGACCGGCCGAGTACCGAGGATTGGATGAGTTCTTTAAGTGGAATCCTAGCCAGCTCCAAGGTGGATTCGCTCCTGATGCTTCAAATGAGTGGATTTAGGACTTGGAACGAATATTTCGAGTCATGAGTTGGAACGATGCTCAGAAAGTGACTTATGCTTCCTCCATGTTGGTAAAGGAAGCTGAAACCTGGTGGGAGTTTACTCGGCGTCAGATGGAAACTGAGGGGCGAGTGATTACCTGGATTGCATTCAAAGAGAAATTTCTTCAGAAAAATTTCCTGCTGATCTGAAGAGGAAGAAAGAAATGGAATTTCTGAGATTGGAGCAGGGTAACATGTCAGTGAGAGAATATGTAGCTAAGTTCGAAGAATTGGCTCGATTCTGTCCATACGCCAAATTGGAGGTTGATGGACGGTCCAAATGTTCTAAGTTTGAATCGGGTTTGAAGCCCAAATTGAAAATGATATTTGGACATCAAGAAATCTCTGACTTTCCTACCTTAGTAAACAAGTGTAGGATGTATGAGGATGACCTGAAGGCGGATGATGTGGTGACACCCAAGTCAATTCCTCCCCGGAACTATGGACCTTAACGCAACCATATGCAAGGGAGAGGTAAAGAAGAAGTGGAGGATGACCGACGACCTTATGCTCCACCTAATGGCCATCGTAATTGTAGTTACCAAGGGTCGAAGCCTACTGTTAGAGGATTCCAGCCCGACTCCTATCCTTTGTGTAGTAAGTGTGGGAGGAGACACATGGGGACCATCTGTCCCGGCACTGGAAATGGTTGCTTTCACTGCAAGGAAACGGGGCATATAAAGAAGTTTTGTCCGAAGTTGAATCGGGGTGTGAATGTTGTGAAGGCTGAGAGCCCTAGGACAACAGGCAGAGTGTTCACCATGAGTGGCACGGAGACGTCTGATGTTGACGGTTTGATCCAAGGTAAATGTATGGTAGCAGGTATTACTCTTTTGTTTTGTTTGATTCAGAAGCGACACACTCCTTTGTATCTGTTGAATGTGTAGACAGACTAAAAATTTCAAACGGAGTCATTGCCTTACGACATGGTCGTATCCACCCCAATTAGTGCCGATGGTGGTGTCGACGTTTGTGTCTAAATGTCCAATGGTGGTAAATGGTAGAACATTTACTGTGGATGTAATATGTTTACCACTGTCCCAATTAGATTTAATTATGGGAATTGACTGGTTGTCAGCAAATCATATTATGCTAAATTGTGCTGATAAGACTATGGTGTTTAGAGATCTATGTGAGATTTCTGACCAGACTAGTTGTGGGGAGCTAGTGTCGGTTAAGGGAGTCAGACCTTCCCTTAAGGAAGAGGGATCAGTATTTGTTCTTTTGACGTCACTGGAGAAAATAAGACTTTGAAAGGACTATATCTTTTATCTAGAAAAGTGGATTTTTATTCTATGGATGACTTTTGATAATGAAAGGAATGTTAGTCTTTGTTAAAAGTAGAATAATCTATAACATGGAAAGTCGTATGTTGTGCTATGTGGTTTCCTACATGTTCCTATTTGAAATATGTTGTTAGTTATCTTGTCATTCCTCAAGATCAAAACGAATATGCATGAGGTAATGATTAACCGGTTATTAGACTCGGTGACTAAATATCAACATTTTATTATGTGACATGTAACCATGCAGTTTTACTTTGTAAATGTCCACTAGAAAGTACTTTACTGTTTTGCCTGGAAATCAACATGCACACCATGATTTAGTCCTGCACATGAATTGCTTGTAATGCATCAAATTTGGAAAGTTGAATGAAATGAGGAATTTGTGTGTAACATGTTTTGTATGACCATGGTGAAATATCTCTTTGAGATTAATTGCTAATGCCTGGTAAATGGGCCCTTGGTGCGTGAATTATGGAATGTTGTTGATCACAGAGTATTGGTTTTGGAAATATTATACTAACAAAGGGAAAACGTAAAGAAATGTGTCTTTGGTGTTTTGAAAAGACTAAGTCTGGTGTTCTTATTTATATGAGTTGCTAAAGGTTAACCTCTTTTGTTTGCATCTGTTTGTATACTTATGCTAAGAAGTAAATAACTTACAGTTCAGAGTAGTAATTGGGTTGATTAAGATGCTTGGGAGTCATTGTGGTAACACATGGCTGATGCATTAATTTGATTCCAAGTTGAAGAATCAAAGTTATAGCAACCGTAACTTTGACGAATGCGATGTTGTTAAAATTTTGGTGAAGAAATTATGACCGGATGCTTCTAAATGGGAAGTAGAATTGAGTGCGAAAGGTGTGCCCATCATTGTATTTTGAGTATCTATATAAAATTCATGTTATTGGATTGGATGTTTGGAAAATTTGCACTTACCACTAGTAATGAAATATCTGATTTTGGGTGAATCCATGGTTTCGTGTGTCCGGTTGAGGCTAGGAATTGATAATTCCCTTCTACTGTATTGCATGGTAGTAGAAATGTTTGACGTAATTGGATAATTAATGGATAGTTTGATTGCGTACAAAGAAAGAAACGCTAAGGGTCTTATTTGTTTAGATGCTTTTGTTGAATAAATACTTTGTTCATATGTAGTAGTGTACACAATGTATAGAATGTTAAGGTAAATTTTAAGCAAATTATTGTTAAGTTTCATGTGTGGAATGAATTGATTCTATTCCCTGGGAGTGAATATTGATCTGGCTATTGCATGTTGGATATTAAATGATGCATCGTGGTAGATGATGGGTAAGGAGTCCCCCATTCCCTTGGTGTCGGGAGTGTTATTGTGATTCTCACCATATGTGATGATCGTCTTGAACGATTGTTAGCTTGATAGGTCAGAGAGATCTATGCTTCTTGATGAATGTTGGGGAATCTTTATTCTGGTTACGGTTTTGTTCTCCTAGTTGTTCGAGTTGTTCGAGATTGGGATCTTAGTATTTGGACCTTGATGGGTTAGTCCATGAATTGACCTCGTGGTATCACGATTTAGTGGTGTGTACCCTTGTTGTCGTCTAAGTAATCTTAATGGATTAGATGATCGGGTATGAATTTGGTCGAGTATATCTTATGACTAGGGACGAGGCAATGATCGAATCTTCACGAGAGTAACCTAATCAAATTTCGGGGACAAAATTTCTTTTAGGGAGAAGGATTGTAACACCCTAATTTTATTTTCCCAAGCGTAGTGAAAATTCTCGAAATTCTGGAGTATACTGGGTGATTCTCGCTTGAGCGAGAAGGGCCTCGCCCAAGCGAGAGGCCCAGTATCTGCTCCCAGGATTTCCTGGGATTCTCGCCTGGGCGAGATTTGGCTCGCTTGGGCGAGGGAGAGGGATTTGGTACTGAAGGATCCTCGCTTGAGCGAGAGCATCATATCTGAAATTTTAAAATGGCGGGATTTTCTCGCTTGAGCGACAACCCGACGATTTCACTTTAAAATAGAAACTCTCAAACACTTTTAGGGTTAGAACTTGAGAGAGAAGAGAGAATGAGGTGATTTTTGAGAGAAATGACTCGTGTGAATCATCTAGAAGCTTGAGAAGAGGTATATCTCTTCGTTCTAACTCTCTTTCTCCCTTTCAAACTTGTTTTGGGTGTATAGGATCTCCTTTCAAAATGTGAGAAGAAAACTCATCCTTTTGAGTTATGGTTCGTTTTATCTAGTTTCTCTCTTGTAAACTCTTGGTTTAAAGTTGGTATTCAAAGAATAGAGGGGGTTTGTGGGTTTATTCATGAAAACCCCAAAACCCTAAAATGAAAATGTGGTTAAAGAGGAAAATGGGTGGAATGTTAGATGCAGAAGATGAGTATGTGTTCTAATGTAAAATAGAAGATGAATATGCATGTTTTAATGTTTGGAAACTTCTAATGAAAGTAGTTTTGGGAACATTGAAAATGTATGGATCCTTTGTATGTTTAAAGATGAAATATGAGTTGTTATGTGTTATTTTGAATAAATGACTCGCATTGTTGTTATTGGTGGGAATGAGGAAAGATCCTAAGGTTGGAGGAGGTAGTGAAGGAAACTTGTAAAGTTACTCTAAACCGACCCCAACACTCACCAAGGTAAGGAGAAGTATTTAAATTATATATAATGATAGAAAATGCTTGGATTTTCTGATTATATATGGATTTGAAGTAATGGAAAGAAAAACCTATTTTTAGCTCCCGTAAGAGGTCGAGCAATGTATGAGTTACCTTTTGGTAATGGCTATTCGTAGCAATGTATGAGTTACCTTTTGGTAATGGCTATTCATAGCAATGTATGAGTTACCTTTAGGTAATGCTATTCGTAGCAATGTATGAATTACCTTGTGGTAATGTATATTCGTAGCAATGTATGAGTTACCTTTTGGTAATGGCTATTCGTAGCAATGTATGAGTTACCTTGTGGTAATGGCTATTCGTAGCAATGTATGAGTTACCTTGTGGTAATGGCTATTCATAGCAATGTATGACTTACCTTGTGGTAATGGCTATTCATAGCAATGTATGAGTTACCTTTTAGTAATTGCTATTCGTAGCAATGTATGAGTTACCTTTTGGTAATGGTTATTCGTAGCAATGTATGGGTTACCTTGTGGTAATGGTTATTTGTAGCAATGTATGACTTGCCCTCGTGGTATTGACTATTTGTAGCAACGTCTGACTTGCTCCATGTGGTAAGATAAACATAAATGGGATAGATAAATATGAAAAGAAATGATGAAATTATGTATGGATATGAGGAATGAATATCAATGAGTTCGAGTAGAATGCAGAATGATGAAGATAACAAGGTGGAATATATATGTCGAAGTATTATTTTTATGTCACGATATGACTGCTTATCTAACCTTATTTAATGTGGATTATCATTTGAATTACGTTGAATTTAAGACTTACTCCTTTGTGTTTTCATGTATTGTTTATGATAATCCCATTGCAGGTAATTGGATAAATTAAGGATGTTTGACTTGTAGCTTTAGGAGCTTTAGACTCTGGATTCATTAATTTGCGTTTTTGTACTCTAACTGACTACCTGCGGATTTGAATGATTGTAACCATGATTATTATTTATTTGGATACTTGTCACCATGTGTAATGCTAGTTTTGGAGAATTATAACTTTTGGGTTCTTAGTACCCATGGGGAATTATCTGAATGAATTATGTTTTTCTGCCTTATGAAAATGTGTTGTAATATGGCATGCTAAAAGGGGTGGTGAAATGATTAATGAGTGATCAAAGTACAATGATGAATGTATGTATGAATGGGTTAAAATAAGGAAAAAATTTCAAGGTTAGAATTTGGGTCCTTACAAAAATCACATTCCGCGAGTCTTTTTAAGTTTCAAGCAAGAACGGTCGCTCAAATAGGCCAACCCCATCTTGGAGGTTCACATCAGCAACACTATAAAATATATGATTCAACATGAAGTCAAATATGTTATGTATCATCATAACCTAGGTCACATTTTTTTAAGACTGATGCATACATCTGATAAGATAGATAGTTATGCATCAATTCATCTTGGAGAAAATCATTTACCTTATAATCATTATTTGACTTATTCCTAGCTTGAGACAAAGGTTTGTTTCTTATGCTTCCCACATGGCCATGGATAGCCACGAATAAGGATATGTTGTCACAAATTTTATCTCAAGCTATATCCTAGACTAATTATATTAAAGCAAAAACAGAAAAATAATGAATATTAATTTTTTAAATTAACATGACATAATTTTATTGGTCTAAGACATGACTTAAAACACATTTTGAGACATCAGATTTTTGTCCCGTGTCCATAAGACTTCCTTGTTCCCATAAAGTCTCATCTTTTATTGAAAGTCAGGGGAACTCTTTTACCAATAAAAATACTCTAATGGTGTTTCACTCCTAATCAGATTTTACTCTTTTTACACTCATTTAACTCACCCATGGATTTAACTTCACGGAAACTAGGCCATTCTAGTCCGATACCCATCTAACTCATGGGGTAGGTTGTTTTGTTTTTTTTATGGAAAGGAAATTAGGGTGATCGGTTTTGTGACACCCTAGATTTTAAAGTCATTAAATTATAGTATCAGTCCTGGGATTCTCGCTTGAGCGAGAGAATTGTCGCTTGGGCGAGAGAGGCTCACCTGCGAGAGTGAAATCATGGGCTATACTGAAGGATTCTCGCTTGAGCGAGAATGGTCTCGCTTGAGCGAGGGTGGTCTCGCCTGAGCGAGAGTTGTCTCACCTGGGCGAGAAAAGTGGCATTCAGGACCTGTCGAGGATGTGAGATTCTCGCCTGAGCGAGAGGATCCTCGCTTGAGCGAGAGATGCCTCGCCTGAGCGAGAATGTCAGATCTGAAATTTTAAAAAGGCAGGATTTTCTCGCCTGAGCGAGAATGGGCTCGCTTGAGCGAGAACCCGACGATTTCACTTTAAAATAGAAACCCCAAACACATTTTAGGGTTAGAAATTGAGAGAGAAGAGAGGAGAAGGTGATTTTGAGAGCAAGAACTCGTGGAAATCATCTAGAAGATTGAGAAGAGGTAAATCTTGTGACTCTAACTCTCTTTCTCCCTTTCAAACTCGTTTGTGGGTATATGGATCTCTTCTCAACGTATGAAAAACCTTGGAAACTCTTCCTTTAGAGTTATGGGTCGTTTTATCTTGTTTTTCTCTTGTAAACTCTTGGTTTAGAGTTGGTATTTGATGAATGGAAAGGTTTTGTGGGTTATTCATGAAAACCCCAAAAACCCCCAAAATGAGAATATGAGTAAAAAGGGAAATGGATGAAATGTTAAATGTGGATGATGAGTTTGTGCTTTGATGTTGATATATGAGATTAACATGTATGTTTAGATGTTTGGAAACTTGTATTGAAGTAGTTTTGGAAATCTTGAAAATATGTGAATCCCTTGTATGTTTGATGATGAAATACGAGTTGTTTATGTGTTATTTTGAATAAATGACTAACATTGTTGTTATTGGTGGGAATGAGAAAAGATCCTAAGGTTGGAGGAAATCGCGGAGGAGACTTTTAAAGTTACTCGGAACCGACCCCCAACACTCACCAAGGTAAGGGATAAGTGTCTCTAACTCATACTAGCTTATGTAAATGAGGTGTGTGAAAGAGGTAATGTATTTGTCAGAATATTGTTGTTGCCCTACCCGAAGTGGTAGTGGATTATTATAGTTACTCTACCCGAGGTAGTAGTGGTTTATTGTTATTACCATACCCGAAATGGTAGTAGTCTATTGTTGATGTCCTAACCGGAGTGGTTGTGTGTTATGTGGAATGAATAATGAACTCGATCTTCCTGATGTGGTATGGGGGATAAACTTGACCTTCCCAATGTGGTATGAGGGATGAACTCGACCTGCCCGATGTGGTATGGGGAATGGACTCAACCTGCCCGATGTGGTATGGGGAATAAAATCGACCTGCCTGATGTGGTATGGGGGATAAACTCGACCTGCCCGATGTGGTATGGGGAATGAACTCGACCTGCCCGATGTGGTATGAGGAATAAACTCGACCTACCCAATGTGGTATGGGGAATGAACTCGATGAATACGATTAAGGGTGAATATGAATGATGAAAATGAGGATGTTAAGAATAAAAGTAATATGCATGCTATAGGATATATATTATGTGATATATATAATATAGGGTGAATATGAATGATGAGAAATGAGGATATTAGAATGAAAGTAATATGCATGCTATAGGATATATATTATGGGATATATATACTATAGGGTGAATATGAATGATGAAAATGAGGATGTTAAGAATGAAAGTAATATGCATGCTATAGGATATATATTATGGGATATATGTACTATAGGGTGGATAAGAATGATGAGAATGACGATGTTTAGAATGAACGTAATATGCATGCTATAGAATATATATTATGGGATATATATATTATAGAATGAATATGAATAACGTAGAAATGAAAGAAAGAATATATGAATGGTTACATTTACGTATTTGTGGTTATAATTTATATCAATGCTTAATCGTATTTGAAATGTGGATTATCATGTAATGTTAGTTTTGAACTAATGACTTACTTCCTTGTTTTTGTGTGTTGTTTATGATAATCTCATTGTAGGTAAATGAAGGATTTGAGGAGGAAGCTCACTTAGGAATCTTATGTGTTTATTAACTTGAATGTCATTATCGTTACTTTGACATTGTAGTTGGCTAGATAATATTTTGGGATGAATGTAATTCTGATTAGGATAATACTGGAAATATGTAGTTATGGACATTATGACTCTTGGAAACTCATAACTGGTTGTATGTGGTAATTACTAATTGAATGAATTACGTTTTTCTGCAATATGAATTGTAGGATAATATAATAGGTTAAAAGGGTAGTTTCAAGGAATGATTCATGAGAGTTTTAAGTAAGATGATGAATGTATGTAAGGGATGATTAAAATAAATGAAAATTTTTCAAGGGTAGAATTTGGGTCCTTACAGGTTTTAAGAAGAAAAAAAAGTAAGTTACAATAGTTTGATTGAAGTGTCAAGATTTTATTCTCCTGATAACTAACTTAATTGATTTTAATTTCTAAATTGTGAGTTGATATCATGATTAAGTGATTTTACAAAATTTGGACTATAAAGAATTTAACATAAAACCACTGACATTGCAAAATAAAGAAGATAATTGTTGGGTATCTTACAATTGTATCATGTGAATAACACTGAACAACGTTCAACCAACGAGGCAACTCTTTGTATGATCCATCCCAATCACTATAAATTTTGGATATTGTTATTTTTTTAGCAGTCCAAACCTTCCTATATGTCATTGTATAACCAAAACGAGTTACTACTTCTTTTACTAGTACTTTAATTGGTATACCGGGATCTTCAGATACTAATTGGATAATACAGTTTGCAATGAATGATGAGTTCAATTTCGTGTGATATTGGGAAATACAAGTGGATACACAAGTGTGTGTTCCACTAATTTTTCTAATCTCCCACAGATCACGTTTTGCATTAATTGATGCCCGGATTCTCCAATGACATCTAGCACCGAAATTTTATATTGTCCAACATATCTATCTGGCCTAAACTCTACAACACTGTAATCAACAGAATTCCTAATATGAAATTGCTTTATAGCATTTATTATTGCTTCTTTTGATTCAAGTTGCATACCAATAAACAAATCATTATCGAAATAATTGTTTAAATTATTACTACTATTTGGAAAATCTTGCCTAGCTTGAGAATCAATGGTAACGAAAAAAGATGAATGAGTAGTATATGTTATGCTAATCGATTCACTAGAAGCAATCTCAACATCGTCAACATCATCACAACATAGCTTAATGTCTTCCTCATCACTAAATAATAAAATTACTTACCTTATATAATAACTCTTCTTAGATTAGTAACAATGTTTTTAACAACAAAATAACAAGTCAGTTTAGAGTATTCCAAACACTAGTTTTTCGATTCTCCTCTCAATTTTTTGTGAATGGGAGGGGGTTATCTATAGCCTACAAATCTCGTATTTCCCATGCATGATTATTGCATGGGAATCGTGTATAGGGTCCACGATTTTCATGGTGTATTAACCTCATGCATAAGTCGTGTCCTCCATGCACAACTTTGTAGCATGGAATCACATTCCCTATACACGACTACACTAAACTCGTGAATGGCAGCCACAACTCTCTAAAATGTTGTACTACTTTGGTAATTATTTTCAAACATATATTATTCGTGTAATAAGGTATATGTGGGCACCACATTGCAAAAGAAAGAAGGTTAAGTGGGGTCCATGGCAAATGCTGCTAGAGGCAGCATCACAGAAAGAAAAACCATATTTTTTGGGACATTTTGAGAAAATAAAAATCTAAATGAAAAGCAACATGTGAATACATAATTGATTACAAGAAATAAGTTATATACAATTGCCATACATTATCCTCATAACAAAATAACCATTCAAGATTTGTTGGGTTGCTAACTTGCTATATAACTTAGAACAACGGAAAAGGAAAACCATCCACTCAAAAGAAATAGAGAACTTGAGTACTCCACGAAGCAAAGGAAGCCAAACAAGCGAAGCAACACCGACCTATACACAACAAAATTTGAGTCATCGAAAACAAAAACATCTTCACTAATCTCCAAATACCTCACCTCTCTCGTGTAATAGAAAATCCAATACAGACAAAGATAATGAATGACATATAACGTTTAGAATTTTGTAATATTGCAAATTTTAATTTATTTTCAATTAAAATGTTTTTTTAATTTTCAAATTAATTTGGGTCTCATATTTCAGTACTAGACAATTTTATACTAGAGAGTATCTCGGCCCAAAGCTATCAGCCACCAAAACACAACACCATCTACGTGTACGATTCCACAACCACTTTCATAAATATTTTCTTCACACTTAAAAACAATCAAAATATCATACACCACAATATATCCCCACAACCAAAAAATCTTACCCTTCTCTCTTTCTCGCTCTACATCTTCAAGTAAATGGGTCCAATCGTGATAACCCAGCTGGCCACGGGTCTGAGCGTTCTGGCCGGAGCAGTTCTGGTGAAGTCAGTCATGGACCGGAACCCCATGGCCGGACCCTTCCCACGTTGCCCCACGTGCAACGGAACCGGTCGAGTCACGTGCCTCTGCTCGCGTTGGTCCGACGGTGATGTTGGCTGCAGAACCTGCGCCGGTTCGGGCCGCATGGGTTGCAGCAATTGTGGTGGGACCGGAACTGGTCGGCCCATGCCTATTAGTATTGCAGTACGGCCGCCGAACCGTCCATCCTAAATAGACCGGTTTGGTTGTTCTTCCATAAAACTATTCTATTAGCATTAGATTCCAGATCAATTTATTGTATTATATAGCTCGTGGTGGATGGTAATTATATTTGTTATATAAAATTGTACAATTTTAGTGCGACGGGAATATGGAACTAGGATCTGCATAGTACATGTTTTTCCTTTATTTTGTAATGACAAAAGTGTAATTTCACTGTAATCAAAAGGATATATCTATCTTTGAAGGTTGCATTTCCTTTAATTTTTGAAGTATTTGTCTCTCCAATAATATTGAAAATCCAACCCTGGGAATATGTTGTAGAATGATACTTGTTATTCATTATGTTTCACATTTCTCACACTGGTATGGGTTGTCAAAATTTATTAGCGAGTTGCTGCAATCTCAGGCTGATAATTATGCAAATGGAAGATAGTGTTTACTGCAACTGCAGGACAATGTGGCCGATTGGTTGTAATATCGTTACATAGACTCCCAAAATCAAAATATATTGCTACAATTGCAGTTGCCTAACATTTGTTTACATTGTATTTGGCGTAAGCTGTCATTAACCAAAGGCCTAACTGAGTTTATTTTGCTTCATCCTTGAGAAAGTTAGTCTGCAACTTATGAACTAATAAAATTGTGGATTAATGCGCTAACTAAGAATTTGAAGAAGTTGCCTAAGTAATCAATATAATAAAACAAATTAAAATAGTTATGATGTAATGTTGCAAACAAATTAAAACCAGGACTGGACCGGCCAGTCCGACAGGTCCGACCGTCACTTGGAAGTAGGAACGATGCTGTACTACCCCACAACCTGGTAGCTCTTCCAGGCCAGTGATAAATTCGGTTTGATCTGGTTAAACCAGTAGAAACCGGAATAACCCGGTAGAAACCAAAATAACCCAGTAGAATAACCTAGTTGGTTAAATGGTCTGGTCTAACTTGCAAAAAACCTAAAGAACCAAGATCTCGCTCATCTTTCTCGTCAATTGTTATCGCTCTCACAGTCATTCCTGTTGGGTAAGTCTTCTTCATAGTGGGATTGTAACGATGAAGAGAAAGTGTGAATCAAGGAAAAATGAAATAGAGAATAGTAAGTGAATGCAGGAAACTGTGAAAGGGTTTTATGGGAGTGAAATAGAGATGGGGGAGACTGAAACAAAAATTGAGGAGAGTGAAACAGAGACGGGGAATGTGAAAAAACACATTTTCGCGGTTTTTTTCTCTCTCTCACCAATAATGGAGTAGTAGTATGATTAATTGACTTTTATTTCCAAAACCCAATTAAATAAAACCATTAGTAAGGATCTTCTATAAATGAAAAAAGGAAAAGAAAAGTAGGAATATAAATTGAAGACTTTTGTGGCAAAAGAGGATATGGTGGTGGGTGGATGAGACACATCATTCAACATAGTGGAGTTTGCAATGGCAAAATGATGTACAAGCCATAAGTAATAAAGATAATCCAACGATGGGGTAATATGTATAATATATAATTATATATAATATTATTATATTGTGTGGACTGATCGAACGGTTTAACTGGATAAACTGGTTAGAGCCAGTATGAGATTTCTTCCGGGTTGATGTCCCTCTCTTTAACATGTATTGTGGTAACGTTAATAAAAATTGTGTTAGCATAATATCAACCACAACATATCTAGAATAAAAGAGTTCACTTCACTATATCTTATTCTCACTACATTATGGGGAACCTTCTAGAATTATACCACAAATATAGCTACTGTAGCTAATACTAGTCTTTATGGGTACTGCCACTCTATAAGACCACAAAAAGAAATAAAGAAGTAGGTCAAAAAAAATTGTAAAGAAGGGAGGGAGAAAGAAAAAGCTCAAGAAACGTGTCCCAACTAGTATTTTTTTTGGAAAGCAGGGGAGCCTCTTTTTTTAGGCTGAGACCCCAAATGACAAGAAAAATCAATTGCTCAAAGTGTGAGCTTATTAGAAACTGAATGACCAGATTAAAATGAGGAAAATCGAGTTTATCCGTAATGAAAGTAAACTTATTTGTTGTCAGGTAAGATTATCCGTTTGCAAACTGTGTGTTAAGTGTGTGGTAGAAATGTTTACAGAAGCACCTCATTTATTTGTTTAAAAAAATAATTTCATTTGTAATAAAAATAAATATACCATATTATCCAATCTCAACCCCGAACCTAGCTGTGTCGTGCCTGCTAGGTGGAGAGGGGCGCGCTTGTGGTCATGTAGTGTGCATCCTCCTCATCCTTGTACCTCTCCGGACACATCCTAATTAATACATATCTTATTTATAAACACTCTTTAAGTGTTTCTACTTAATGTTGGACTTCTTTCCTCTTTCATTTCAAAAGAATCAACAATCTTCCACTTGAAATTAAATAAAATAGCACTAGTTTATATAAGATTCTACATGTTTTATGACTGGAACCACTGCATAATGAGTAAGATTAAAATGTTACTAAAGTGACAAGTACTCTTGAACTTTATCTCTAATATCAAACTACACAAGACCTTTTCAAGGATGTATTCTATAAAGCTTGTGCATTAAAAGGTCATGCACATCAATCTCAGTATAACGAATGTTAACTCAATAAAAAGTAGCAAATGTTCTAAAAATATATCCTAAAAATTTAATAGAAAGTGCCCTATCTCCTATGTTCACATTCACTCCAATTAGATTATAGATCTCATTAAGATTATAGATCTCATTAAGATTGTAGCATATGTACTTCACTCCAATTAGATTATAGATCTTATTAAGAGATTATGTTAACTCAACCTTTGATTATTTCAGGAATCATGCTTATTCTGTTGGAAAATCTTGATTGTTGGGGAAGATGCTACACCACTTGGACAAAGAAGATGTTGATGGATATGCACGTCGAAACCTCTAAAGGGGATGCAAATGGGATGAACTGCGAATCCCCTTCAGGATACTTTGGAAACCTTGATGTGATTTGCACAAGCACAACAAGCGTATCTCTCAAAAGTATTTTACAAATTTATGTTTCCCACAATTCTCTCATGCATTAGAGAAGTGAAGGAAGATTTCTAGGCTTGAATTTTCGGATGAAGATTATGGCTTTGAGGGTCTCTATTTATAGAGAAACTCATACCACTTGGTGGAATAGAGCACATTTGGATTTAACATCAGCTGATCCGAATGGGTATAAGCCAAAACGTTTCAGGAATGACACAAAATGTCACATAGCCCAAATGGTAGGCACATTGTTTGGCAACAGAGGTGCCTGAGTTCGAAACCTAGCAGATGGGGTGTTCATCCGTTTTTAATTTGTACGCATTAAATAGCATGTATATATAAAATAATCGTTCTATACAATACTTGACTTGGTCGTGTATGCTTCCTTAGCATATTTCATGCCCGTGTTCGATTCCTATTTTTTGCACATTCTTATTTTAATTTTTGCAAGCATTTAAATTAGAACAAAAAGGCAAACTTAAGAATCAAACCCAAGACCAACAACTCATATCCAAGAGTCACAACCACTGAACCAATTATTATTTTATATTACATATCATGAAAAAATAATATGTATATATACTGCTTATGCGAAATTAGATATTTTGGAAATATCTTTCACAATCCCCCACCATTTTCAAAATATAAGAAATCTCATAAATCTGGAAATATCATGTATTCAGATAATGGTATCTCACGATTTGAACCATTACTTAGTAAGTTATGGGTTCCACTTATTCTGAATAGACATTGGTAGACAAGCTTTGAACCAACTATTCATTTGAATAAATGTGCACGACTTACACATGAAATCTCGGTACTATTGAAAGAATTGTAAATATGACATATTTGATAAGGCCTTGTGTCATGTACCCTTTTCATGAGAATTTAAGAGTCAAGCCCTTTAACTCTATGAAGCAGCTCAACTTCATCCTCGTATAGGTAGACTATATCATAAATGCACCCATAATATGCATTCCAGCAAATTTATGCTATATGTCCATTAAGAGTAAAAAAAAAACTCAACCTTCCAACTTTATATTTATGGTCCAAGTACTTTTACCTTTGGGATGTATCTATTGTCAAGTACTTGCAATCACTCTTATAGTGTATTTCCACCATTGAACTCAAGACTTGATGTTACTCAAGTGTGAGTTGAGTTAACCCTATTGGTGATCAATTTAGACATGGGCTTGAGTCTCATCCCTAATGATGTTTTCAACACCATATCTTTTGTTAGACCTTTCGTCAAAGGATCTACAAGATTCTTTTCATTTCTTACGAACACTATGGAGATTACTCCATTTGCAATTAATTCTTTTACATAGCTATGTCTTAAACCAATATGTCTGGATTTTCCATTATACACTTGGCTATATGCTTTTGAAAGCGTAGACTGACTATCACAATGTATAGATATTGGTGCCATTGGCTTTGGCCAAATAGGTATCTCATACAATAAGTTTCTTAGCCATTCAGCCTCTTTACTACCTGCAGCCAGAGCAATAAATTCTGCAGCCATGGTGGAGTCGGCTATGCAAGTTTGTTTCTTTGAACCCCAAGAAACTGCACCTCCACCAAGGTTGAAGATCCATCCACTTGTGGAAGCATGATCTTCAACATAAGTTACCCAACTAGCATCTGTATATCCTTCCAAAACTGAAGGATATCCATTATAGGTTAAACAATAGTTAATTGTTCCTTTCAAGTATTTCAATACTCTGTTAACAACATGTCAGTGTTCTTTACTTGGATTATTTGTATATCTGCTTAATCTACCAACAGCATATGCTATGTCAGGTCTAGTGCAAGTCATAGCATACATCAAACATCCAATTATCTTTGAATATTCTAGTTGTGCCACCGGACAACCTTTATGTGGTTGTAAACTAACATTTTGATCAAATGGGGTAGAAACAAATTTGCAATCAAAATGATCAAATTTCTTTAGCACTTTCTCAATATAGTGAGATTGAGACAAACCAATATTGTATTTTTCTCTTATGATTTTAATGCCTAAAATCACATCTGCTTCACCTAAATCTTTCATATCAAAATTTTTAGATAAGAAAGTTTTAGTCTTTTCTACCTCATTTAAATCAGTACCAAAGATTAACATATCATCCATATATAAACAAATCATGACACCTTTTCCATTTTGGAATTTACTATAAACACACCTGTCAGATTCATTTAATTTGTATCCGTTAGCCAACATAACTTGGTCAAATTTTTGGTGCCATTGTTTGGGTGCTTGTTTTAACTCATATAAAGACTTATTCAATTTACACACTTTGTGTTCTTGTCCTTTGACAACAAACCTTCCAGGTTGTTTCATGTACACCTCTTCATCTAACTCTCCATTTAGGAAAGCAGTTTTAACATCCATTTGATGGATTACCAACTTATAGATGGAAGCTAGTGCTAAAAGCACTCTAATAGTTGCAATTCTTGCAACAGGTGCATATGTATCAAAATAATCAATACATTCTTTTTATGTAAATCCTTTTGCAACAAGTCTAGCCTTGAATTTATCAATGGTACCATCAACTTTCATTTTATTCTTAAAGATCCATTTACAACCTATTGGTTTGGATCCTGGTGGGAGATCTACTAGTTTCCAAGTTTTATTTCCCATAATTGAGTCTATTTCCTCTTGGATAGCTTCTTTCCAAAAGGCATAATCTTGAGACTTTATTGCCTCATCATATGTTTCTGGATCACATTCTAAATTATAGCAAATTGGTCCATAACTATTGATGGAATAATTTGTTCATTCAACAAGGAACATAAAGAAATCTGGTCCATAATTTTTATCTTTTCGGACCCTTTTACTTCTTCTAGGTTCCGAACTTGCCAAAGTATCTTTATCGGATACATTATTTTCTAGACATTTCATATTATAATGAATAATGTCTTTGTGATTTTGAATTGATGTAAATCTATTTTCTTGGAAAATTGCATCTCTTGACTCAACCACTGTATTGACAGGATATAAGTCATTTGATTCAATAACCATGAATCTATATGCTTTGCTATTTTTAGCATATCCCAGAAATACACATTCAATTCCTTTCTCACCCATTTTCTTTCTTTTTGGTTCAGGAACTTTTACAATTGCTCTACAACTTCAAACTTTTATATAGTTTAGATTAGGTTTTCTTTTCTTCCAGAGTTCATATGGGGTCACCTTGTTTCTTTTATTAGGAACTCGGTTTAATATATAACATGCAGTTAATATGGCTTCACCCCAATAACCTTTTTACAATCCAGAATAGGATAGCATGGCATTAACCATTTCTTCTAACACTCTATTTTTCCTTTCTACTATTCCATTATGTTGAGGGGTGTATGGTGCAGTTGTTTGATGCACAATACCAGTAGACTCAAAATAACTAGGATGATAAAACTCTCTTCCCCTATCACTTCTAAAACATTTAATGAAAGTTTCATGTTGAAGTTCTATTTGTGCTTTGAAAATTTTAAATTTTTCTAATACTTCATCCTTAGAGTGCATTAGATAAACATAACAAAATCTAGTACAATCATCGATGAAAGTAACAAAATATTTTTTACCACCAAAGGTGGGCCAACCATGTAATTCACATACATCAGAATGAATTAAATCTAACACCTTAGAACTTCTTTAAATTCTTTTAAAAGGTTGTCTTGTGATTTTAGTTAACATGCAAGTAGTACATGAATTTAAAGTTTTACTAAAAGCAGGAATTAATTTTGATTTTATCATATCATCCAATTTCCTAAAATTAACATGTCCTAATCGCATATGCCATAAATCATAAGACTCAACAATATAAGCAGAAATCATACTATTATTATTATTGTTAACAACATTACACTTGAACATATTCTCACAAAAATATCCATTTCCTACAAACATACCCCCTTTGGAGAGAATAAATTTATCTCCCTCAAATACAGATTTGAAACCATGCTTATTAAGTAAAGGTACACAAATCAAGTTCTTTCTAACTTCAGGAACATAAAATACATTTTTAAGAGTGGGTGTCTTCCCAGAAGTGAATTCAATTTCAACTGTTCCTTTTCCTTTGACTTGAACAGTTGATGCATTTCCCATGTACAAAACACTTCCATCTTCTTTATCGATGGTTTTGAATAGTTCTTTGTTTTTGCACACATGGCGGGTAGCACCAGAGTCTATCCACCAAGAATCAACATCTTTTATCATGTTTAGTTCAGAAATGACCGCAACAAGATTATCTTTTGCTTCACTTGAATTCTTTTTCACGTTCTTCTTTTTCAAGAACCTGCACTCATTTTTAAAGTATCTTGGTTTCCCACAATGGAAACAACTTCCTTTACTTTTCCTTCTTTTGTTGTCATTACCATTGTGACGATCATGAGACTTATCAAAGTCTCGATTTCTTTTCTTGGAAATTTTATTTGAATTTCCTTCCTCCATCACATGGACCTTTTCATGAGCATTTTGGTTTTTAGTATCATCTTGTTTTCGATACTCTTCTTCTAAGCGAAGGTGATTACCCAATTGCTCAAGAGATATGTCCTCTTTCTTATGCTTCATGGTTCTTTTGAAATCTTTCCATGAAGAAGGGAGTTTATCTATTATGGATGATACAATGATGATTTCATCCATATGCATGTTGTGCTGTTTGTAGTTATTGAGAATGCGTTCAATTTCATGCATTTGTTCCATAACAGATCTATTGTCTACCATTTTATAATTATTAAAATGAGAAACAAGAAACTTCTTACTTGTTGCGTCCTCCTGCAAGTACCTTGATTCCAATTTCTCCAATAGTTCCTTTGCAGATTGACTAGTTTAATAAATATCGAACAAGGAGTCGGACATCCCGTTGAGGATATGGCCCATGCATATATAGTCATCATTGTCCCATTTATGTCTCTCTCTTGTTTCTGCAATTGTTTCTTCTTCCATATCTAACGGCCTTGTGGTGTTAAGAACATATGCCACCTTTAGAGTTGTAAGAAGAAATTTCATCTTCTTTTGCCAGCGAATAAAATTGCCTCCATCAAATTTTTCCAATTTCACAAAATCAGAAGTCATTTCTTTGAGTGATGCAGCCATTAGCACTGATCGAACCTAAAGATTGTTGGAAAATATTGATTGTTGGGGAAGATACTACACCACTTGGACAAAGAAGATGTTGATGGATATGCACGTCGAAACCTCCAAAGCGTGTGTTACCACACTAACCTTTAGGTTCGATTCGCCCCTACCAATCTAAGTATTTTGGATGCAAATGGGATGAACTGCGAATCCCCTTCAGGATACTTTGGAAACCTTGATGTGATTTGCACAAGCACAACAAGCGTATCTCTCAAAAGTATTTTACAAATTTATGTTTCCCACAATTCTCTCATGCATTAGAGAAGTGAAGGAAGATTTCTAGGCTTGAATTTTCGGATGAAGATTATGGCTTTGAGGGTCTCTATTTATAGAGAAACTCATACCACTTGGTGGAATAGAACACATTTGGATTTAACATCAGCTGATCCGAATGGGTATAAGCCAAAACGTTTCAAAATAGAAACGAAATGTCACATAGCCCAAACGGTAGGCACATTGTTTGGTAGATATGCTTTCTTAGCATATTTCATACCCGTGTTCGATTCCTACTTTTTGCACATTCTTATTTTAATTTTTGCAAGCATTTAAATTAGAACAAAAAAGCAAGCTTAAGGATTGAACCCATGACCAACAACTCATTTCCAAGAGTCACTACCACTGAATCAATTATTATTTTATATTACATATCATGAAAAAATAATATGTATATATACTACTTATGCGAAATTAGATATTTTGGAAATATCTTTCACATATTCTAGAGCATATTAATCTCATATTAATTGAGTGTTCTAAAATGGCAGCACTAGCTTGAGTGTATGATCATGTGATAGATTGAGTTCGTCATGACCAAATTCAGGGGTCTTGAACCATTAGCTTCAAAATTCGGATTGCATGTTGCATATCTTCTGTTTTCAGGGTTAGGGTTTCGTTTCGGTGATCATAAACCTACAAAATCAATTCTGAAATTGTGATCTTTAAATGATCGATCTCTAGTGAGATGTTTTCTTGAGTGATGAGTATATGGTTTCTGTTTTTGAAAACCTAAACATAACCTTCTCTGCTTCATGGAAAAAATTCAGGCTCCATCTCATTTTTGGATGACAAGGAAAAACCCTATGTCTAACGCTCCAAGCACGCAAATTCGACACTCTCTATATTGGTATCTTGTATTGTCTCTTTATGACTGAAAATTCATTGCATGAAGAAGCTATATGCATGCACAATTAGGAATCTTTTTATATCTCCTAAGGGTTAGGCACGAAAAATTGAGGGTTCTAAGGCCTACTCATGTATTATAGGACGATGGAAAAGCCAGAACAACGTTAATACCAAGTGCAAGACCCGCAGGACCTGTTCAGGCTCCACTACTATAATTTCCTTATTTGGTAACAAAGACTGTAACAAGGGGTGAATAGATGGTTTGGTTTACAATTAAAACTTATCGATTATGAAAGATATTTGCTAATTTTCAGTGGTTTTAATTGATTAAAAGATCACTTAATCAAATAACATAAAGCTCCAGATAATTGATTAATAACGGACTTAATCGATTAACTCGTTTAGTTTTCTTGAAAATATTTTTTCTTGACACAACGAAATGCAATGATCAATATGTCCTTACATGGGCTTTAGCAATTAAATTAATGTTATTAATTATGTAAGACAATTATACAACCGTCTTAATATGAATTAAATTCAAGATAATTAATGTAAATTGATAATTGCATAAATGTAAAAGAGTAGGGATAAAAGAAATTAACACGATCGGTTTTATCATGGTTTGATTGTCAACAACTGCAATCTACATCGTCCTCATCTTCTGTTCTTAGAGATTTGCTTTCACTATGAAGAGATTGAATATCTTTGTAACAATCTTCCACCAAGAACTGAAAGTGTGCATGTCAAGAGGAACACTTTGGAAAGCTCTCTTTATGTGTCTTGATTTTGATGAGGACAACTTGTGCGTATAAAAGCTTGAAGATCATCAACAAATCAACGTGCTTAAGTCTTCTGATTGGTACTTAGCTTAGACTAGATTAGTTTAGGTTGAGTCTAAGGCTTAAGTCACCTAATACATATCTCATTTGCATAAATCTTTTAAATCATTTTCATCTTGAGATATGTCATTCATAATATGTTCATGCATCACATAAATACATGTATATGCATTCTAGGCATAAACTAAGTGTTAAACATGTATGAATTAAAGTGCATAACGTATTTGAATTTTTACACATGAAAATATGCTCTTAATCGATTACAGCATAGGTTAATCGATTAATCTAACTGTTTGCACAGTTTAATCGATTACAACATAGGTTAATCGATTAATGTAACAATTTTGTACAGTTTAATCGATTAAGGCTGTCGTTAATCGATTAACTGGGCTATAAAATCAATTCTTTATAAACTGCGTTTTTCAGAATTGATCTTATAAGTTGCATGTTAAATTTTTAGAGAGTTAGAGCATTTTTTTCGTGTTAATTGTTGCATCTAGTTGTAAATGCATTTGTGAGTTTAGAAAAGAGAGAATTCTATGCTTTAGGATTGAGTGCATTACATGATACATTTCTCATTTTTTCATATCACATGTTCTTGCATTTTATTGATGATTCTTGATTAGATGTTTACATTCTATGCATTCTGTTTTTCAAACTAATACATTTTCATACTGCATGAGTTTGTATTAGGTGATTAGAGTAAATTCTTATCTTGTTAGATATAAGTCTTGTAATAGCTTAAGTTTACTCTATTTCGTTTTGATTGAAAAAGTGTTGTAATATTGGGAATCTCAAGGTGTCGTATCGCCAAGAGATTGAGTGTATCTTCACTGAGTGTTAGACTTAGGGATAAGTAAAGAACAGAGGTTCTTGGCTGGGGCTACGCCGAAAGAATGGCTTTCTTTGTCGGTAGGAAGGGAGTCAAACCATAGAATGGGATCTTTATTATCTTGTAAGTGTCTAAGTGTTGTAATTGGATAGTGTGTATGTAATAAACATTGATTCAATTATAGTGAAGAAAAATCTGCCAAATCAGCCGGGAGGCCTGGATGTAGTTTGCGCTGGACAAGCAAATGAACCAGGATAAAATTCGTGTTGCAGGATTTTTTTTCTATCCCTTTCTATCTTTATTGCATTTGATCGATTAATTTGTATAGTAGATTTAATTGATAATACGTTTCTGTACTATACTGATTACACTCTGATAATTCTGTAAGCTCTGTATATTCGCTTCGTTATCGATTAATTGTCGTGCAAGAAATCGTATCTGCATTAGCTTATTGTCACGGTTTAATCGATTAAGTGTAGTGTGTTAATCGATTATATTAGTTCTGTTAATCGATTAAGAGGACTGTGTTGATTGTGTTAATCGATTACCCTGTTTCGTTAATCGATTAATTAGGTGTATTTCAGCATTAAGTGTTGTTTTTCGAAAAGCGGATATTCTAACCGCTACACCTATTCAACCCCCCCCCCCTTCTAGGTGTATTGTAACCACTGATACCTAACAAGTGGTATCAGAGCTAGTGCGAAGTGCTAGCTCAACCGCGTATTCGTGATCCTAAGGGAAAAAGGAATGGGTTCATCAAACCCATTTGGTGGTGATGGTTCATCCATTAATCGACCACCTATATTCAGTGGTGAAGGGTATGCCTACTGGAAAGTCCGCATGCAAATTTTTATTGAAGCCATAGACTCGGATATTTGGGAATCCGTAGTCAACGGCCCTTTCGTTCCACAGCATCTTGTGGACGATGAACCTAAAGACAAGCCTAAAAGTCTATGGACCGATGATGAGCGCAAAAAGGTCCAGCATAACCTACGTGCCAAAAATATCATCACATCGGCCCTATCCTATGATGAGTTCTTTAGAGTCTCGCAGTGCCAAAATGCAAAAGAAATGTGGGACACTTTACAAGTGACTCACGAAGGCACTAGCGAAGTCAAGCGTGCTAGATTAAATGCGCTGACCCACGAATATGAGTTATTTCGCATGTTACCTAGTGAATCAATATGTGATATGCAAAAGTGATTTACTCATATTGTTAATCATTTAGTTGCTCTAGATAAATCATTTGCCAGAGGTGAACTAACTAATAAAGTTTTGCGTTGTCTTGACAGGAAATGGCAACCAAAGGTAACTGCAATTGTTGAATCCAAAGACTTGGAGTCTATGCCTCTAGCTACATTATTTGGAAAGCTTCAAGAGCACGAAATGGAATTGGGGCGCTTGACTATGCACGAAGATTCAGACCGGAAGAAGAAAAACATCACATTGAAGGCCACAACCTCCAAATCAAAAGAAGAAAAAGATGATGATGAATCTGACTCCGATCTAGATGATGAAACTATGAATCTCCTTGTTCAAAAATTTAGCAAATTCATCAAAAGAAAAGGTGGATTCAAAAAGTTTCAAAAGAAAGAAGCAAAAGAATCAACCAACAAAGGCAAGAACAACAAAGATCGCTTCACTTGCCATGAGTGTGGAAAAGCCGGCCATATGAGATTTCAATGTCCTACCTATCTGAAAAAGGTTGATTCAGAGAAGAGCACTCCCAGGGAATTCAAATCTAAGAAATCTTATATTGTATGGGATGTACCTGAGGAGGAAACAACATCAAGCACCTCTAGTGAGGAGGAGTCAGCGAAGCTGTGTCTGATGGTTAGATCTGACAACGATGGTAACTCAGACTCACCCGAGGATAATAACGAGGTATATTCTGACATCTCATCCACTTCGGATGACTTACCCTCTTATGATGTTTTATATAATGCTTATGTTGAGTTACATGAGGAACTAAAGAAATTGGCTAGAATAAACATTGATAAGAAAAGGGAAATCCTTAGAAATGAAAAGAAAATAAGCCAATTACAAAAAGAATTAGATGAATTAAAATTAGAAAATGAAACTTTAAATCTCATCTATTCTTGTAACACATGTAACTGCTCTGCTAATAATTTATGTCAAAAACCTGTATGTGAGACTTGCGAGATTTTGCAAGAAGACAATTTTAAACTAAAAGAAAAACTCGAACGTCTCACAAACAGTAAACAGCAATTAGACACTCTGCTTAGTCAAACAAGAAACGTTGGTGACCGTACTGGTCTAGGTTATACTCGCTCTGCTAAGAACAAGAGACCATATAGAAAACCTGTAGCTCATACTAAGAATAAAAATCATAAGCATTCACCTACATGTTTTTATTGTAATACGTATTGGCATACTTCTTACTCATGTTACATTAGAAAATATGGTATACCTAGCAGAGTTTATGTATGGATAAAGAAGGGAGATAATTCCCTAATCACTAACAGAAAAGGACCCGGAATGGTTTTCTTTGTCGGTAGGAAGGGAGTCAAACCATAGAATAGGATCTTTATTATCTTGTAAGTGTCTAAGTGTTGTAATTGGATAGTGTGTATTTAATAAACATTGATTCAATTATAGTGAAAAAAAATCTCCCAAATCAGCCGGAAGGCCTGGATGTAGTTTGCGGTGGACAAGCAAATGAACCAGGATAAAATTCGTGTTGCAGGATTTTTTTTCTATCCCTTTCTCTCTTTATTGCATTTGATCGATTAATTTGTATAGTAGATTTAATTGATAATACGTTTCTGTACTATACTGATTACACTCTGATAATTCTGTAAGCTCTGTATATTCGCTTCGTTATCGATTAATTGTCGTGCAAGAAATCGTATCTGCATTAGCTTACTGTCACGGTTTAATCGATTAAGTGTAGTGTGTTAATCGATTATATTAGTTCTGTTAATCGATTAAGAGGACTGTGTTGATTGTGTTAATCGATTACCCTGTTTCGTTAATCGATTAATTAGGTGTATTTCAGCATTAAGTGTTGTTTTTCGAAAAGCGTATATTCTAACCGCTACACCTATTCAACCCCCCCCCCCCCCCCCCTTCTAGGTGTATTGTAACCACTGATACCTAACAAGAACCTCTTGGACCTATTTTCTAATGGATATCTCGCCACTTCTAGATTAGGATTTACTCTGAATTCTTTTCTTCTTTTACGACGATAGCTCTACCCTTAAGAAACAAATTAAAATTCGATCGTTCTTTTGTGTACATAAACCTTGCACCATTTTTTGTGCCAACATACACTCAATTTAGAATATAAAACCTTCTTGATAAATCTCACAATCTTAGAATATGAAGATGAATGATTATGAGATGTAAATGTTTCGAAAAACTTTGATATGATGAATGCTTGAAGTTCTCTCTTCAAAGATTCATGAAAACTCCCGTATCCTATGATAAAAGTATTTTTCTCACTTTTTCAGAAAACTCTCTATTTGATCTTGAAAATTCATAGTGATTTCTTGTGTTTTGTTATGTGAATGGTTAGTTCAAAAAAACATTCAGTTTCAATCTGTTTTCTATTATATTAATTAACTATGTTCACACTTAATCGATTAACGTTCTTTAAAAATCCATGATTTCAAAACTGAAATTGGCTTAATAAATTAACCATGTACTAAACGATTAACAAATTTCCCATTTGCAAAAACTTAATCGATTAACTATAACCTTAATCGATTAACTATTTTATGAAAAACACTTAGTTAATATGATATGAACCTCCTAACATGATTTACTAATATATGATGCATGATTTTTAAATAATATAAGTTCAACTTTGCTTAATGTATCAAAATCATGTATGAATGTTAATGTATATAATTCATGCATGAATGTATAAATGTAAATCTCATACGCATCATGATCATCATTCTAATTTTGTGAGATTTTCATTAGGTTCATTTTATTGAGACTCTACCTATTCAAAACATCTTAGGGCCTAAAGAAATGGAAATTTACTCTTAATCTTTTGTTGATCCTCTAGCACCGATACAAACATGAAACATAATATCGGGCCAACTAGATGTTAATTAAAGTAAAGAGCCAATCATGTCATGATATTTTGTTACCTCAATTGATTTACCTTTCTCATTTTTATTAGGATAGCATGAAGTTGCCATTAGAGTAAAAGTTGTTGGAATTTCTGACAATTTATGGGTCACAAATATAATTCTATAATTGTGTTATAGCCATTATGTATTTAGCCAATATATATAAAATGGTCTTATGGATTAATTTGGTGGCTAAGGGCATATGTGTCATGAAATATTATGAGTGTAGATACCTTCGGGCAATTTCTAGTTTGATGAAGGGACTGAATTAGAATATTGCAACTTAAGTGGTAACCGTTAATGTTACCTTTATGGGTTATGGTCCCCAATTGCAGAGCAACGGGTTTTATTGAGTAACTGATGTTATAAGGATTGGTTTATGAGGATATGTGACTTAAGTCACAAAACCAATATATATAAAGAAAAAGGGAAAGGCATAAAAAACACCAAGCCTTTTCACTTTCTCATTTTTTTTTTTGGCAAAAGAACATCAGGAGCACTCTCGTTCTCTCTGGATTCCCCTCTAGCGGAGCGAACGGAAAACCATCAGGCTCTAGCAACCGGAACATCCTACAACCCACATACCTCGGAGCATTCGGAATGGCTAACCAAGGTATGTATTTTCTTCTTCACTATGAAACCAATTGGGGTTTTCTTCGGTCTGGATTAGGATTGTTCGATTAGGGTTTATGTATGGGCATAAACATTTGGTTTCGGAACAATGTCCTAATCATTCGGTTTCGGGGATACGATTAGGATTAATCAGAAATATCCAACAAGTGGTATCAGAGCCACCCCAATTTGGTTCATATGTGAAATTTGGGTTTTGTATGATGTTGTTCATGTTTTCCCCAAATTGGTTTTGTTTTGCAAAATTGATGATTGCTATAACATTATTTTGAAACAATAGCAATCATAATGTATTTTTTAGCTGTTTTGGGGTGAATTTTGCGAAACACCCGATGGAGAACCTCCATCTTCGTCAAAACCCTCGGGTAGACGAAGGGTTCTCGCTCAAGCGAGACCCCTGTCGCTCAAGCGACATTGAGGCAGTAGCTACGACAAAAGTTTTGGGTTCTCGCTCAAGCGAGGCCCCTCTCGCTCAAGCGACATTGAGGCAGTAGCTACGACAAAACGTTTGGGTTCTCGCTCAAGCGAGACCCCTCGCGCTCTGGCGAGACCCCCTCGCTCAAGCGAGATTCAGGGACACTTTTGGGGTCTCTTTTTCAAGTAAATGGGGCTTTGGTATCTTTATGCATTGAACATGGTTATGATATGGTTACCCGCTAAGTTGTCTATTATTTCAAGTGAGCCAATTGAAGTGGAATGTCGCCAAAGTGACCTCTTTCATGGATATAACTCATAAGGAATATTAGATGTTGGTGTGTGTGGTTATTCATGCGGATATTAGCTGGCCCTAAGGAAAGTTAATGTGTGGCCGAAGATCATACACACTGGCGATGATAAACATGTGATAATTATTCAGTTTTATACATGTGACTGATGAATCAATCCAAAGAGGGGTTCGTCCATTGACATGTCTTATTATCAATGTTGATCATTGCAACAAGAGTACCACTTGCAGTTAATATTACTATCCAAAGACTTGATATTAATGGTGCGCTAGGTATCTTGATTGGGACATACCATTGTTTATAGCATATTGATGATTTTGAGTTGTGAGCATGTTTTAATATATTGTCTTTTGTTCTATTTAGCACCAACTATTGCTTCTATATCTGCAAATCTGAACTCGGTTCCGTTCCTCAATGGAACAAATTTTGAGGACTGGAAAGAGAACATGGAAATTGTTCTTGGCTGCATGGATCTGGACTATGCATTAAGGGTAGAGCAACCACCTCCTCCTTTGGAATCCAGCACCTCTGAAGAGAGGAAGGATTATGAGAGGTGGGAGCGCTCCAATCGCATGTGTCTCATGATGATTAAGCGCGGCATTCCAGAAGTCTAGAGGGGTACTGTCTCTGATAAGATAACAAGTGCCAAATTTTTCCTTGTTGAGATAGAAAAGCGCTTTGTAAAAAGCGATAAGGCGGAAACAAATACTCTGTTACAGAACTTGATTTCCATGAGGTATCAAGGCAAGGGAAATATAAGGGAACATATTATGGGAATGTCCAACATTGTCTCAAAGTTGAAAGCTCTTAAGCTTGAGATGTCGGAAGACTTGCTCATCCATCTGGTTTTAATTTCTCTTCCTGCACAATTCAGTGAGTTTAAGATTTCTTATAACTGTCAAAAGGAGAAATGGTCTCTTAACGAGCTCATTTCATTTTGTGTGCAAGAAGAGGAAAGGATGAAGCAAGAGAGGACAGAAAGTGCTCATTATGCTAGTACCTCTAAAGACAAGGGCAAAAGGAAAATAATTATGGAGACCAAGAATGAAGCTGCAAAGGGTCCAGTGCAAAAGAAGCAGAAACAGGTTACTGTTTGTTTCTTTTGCAAAGAATCTGGACATTTAAAGAAGAAATGTGAAAAGTATCACGCTTGGCGTGCTAAGAAAGGTACATTTCTTGCTTTGGTCTCTTCTGAGGTCAATTTAACTTCAGTACCTGGAAACACTTGGTGGTTAGACTCCGGTTCAACGTCTAACATCAGTGTTTCACTGCAGGGTTGCTTGAACTACCGAAAGCCTAATTTTGTTGAAAGATACATATTTGTTGGCGATGGAAAATCGGTGGAAGTTGAAGTTATAGGACATTTTAGGTTATTATTAAGTACTGGTTTTTATTTGGATTTGAAAGACACCTTTGTTGTACCGTCTTTTAGACGAAACTTAATTTATGTTTCTTATTTGGACAAATTTGGTTATTATTGTTCATTTGGAAACAATTCGGTTAAATTGTCTTTAAATTCGAATATTGTTGGAACTGGTACTCTTATGATGGATGATAACATTTATATGTTGAATACTATAGCTGATTATAGCGAAACCTTGAATGTGGAATCACGTGGTACTAAACGTAAAATTGATAATAAAAATTCAGGTGCATTATGGCACAAGCGCCTAGGTCACATTTCTCAAAAGAGAATTGAGCGTCTTGTGTCAGATGGGATCTTGGATTCCATTGACTTCACTGACCATAAGGTTTGTGTTAAATGCATAAAGGGTAAACAGACCAAACAATCGAAAACTGGTGCATATAGAGCTTCAGACGTCTTAGAATTGATACATACGGACATATGTGGGCCATTCCCTACGGCTTCCTGGAATGGTCAACAGTATTTCATATCATTCATAGACGATTATTCTCGTTATGCATACATTTTTCTTATTCATGAAAAGTCCCAATCAGTGGACGTGTTCAAAACTTTTAAGGCTGAAGTTGAAAATCAACTCAGCAAAAGGATAAAGTGCATCAGATCTGATCGTGGTGGTGAATACTACGGTAGATATGACGGTTCAGGTGAACAACGTCCAGGGTCTTTTGCCAAATACCTAGAGGAATGTGGTATAGTCCCACAGTACACTATGCCAGGATCGCCTAGCATGAATGGTGTGTCTGAAAGACGATACCGGACTCTTAAGGATATGGTAAGGAGTATGATTTGTCATTCTACCTTACCAGAGTCACTCTGGGGAGAGGCACTTAAGACTGCAGCTTATATTCTTAATAGAGTACCAACTAAAGCGGCTGCCAAAACACCTTATGAGCTTTGGACTGGGCGAAAGACAGTTTTAAGCATTTTCATGTGTGGGGATGTCCAGCTGAGGCAAGGCCTTATAGGCCTTATGAAAAGAAATTGGACTCCCGTACAGTGAGCAGCTACTTTATTGGTTACTCTGGAAAATCAAGGGGCTATAAATTTTATGATCCAAATTTAAGATCCATATTTGAGACGGGTACAGCCACGTTCTTTGAGGATATTGAGTTTGAGGGGGAAGATAAGGTAAGAAACTTTGTCTTAGAGGAAGAATCGGTATCAATTCCAGATCCGATTCATATAGTTGCTTCTGATGAAGCAAATTTGGAACCTCTTCAAGACACTCTCCCTACTCAAGATGAGTTAGTAATTCATGAAGGACAAACTCAAATTCCTCAAGAACATGGACAAGAGTTGCAAGAGCCTATAGCTTTGCGTAGATCCACTAGAGAAAGGAGGAATGCAATTCCAGATGATTACATCTGCTTTCTCCTGGAACATGAGGGTGATGGTGTTATGGATAACGATCCTTCAAACGTTCGAGAAGCCATCCAAAGTTCCAATTCGGAAAAGTGGATTGAAGCAATGAAAGCGGAGTATAAATCCATGCAAGACAATAAAGTTTGGGAACTTGTCCCATTACCAGAAGGTAAGAAACTCATTGGTTGCAAATGGATTTTTAAGACCAAGCGGGACTCTAATGGTAATGTGGAAAGATATAAGGCACGTCTTGTAGCTAAGGGTTTTACTCAAAAGGAAGGGATTGACTGTAAAGAGATATTTTCTCCGGTATCATCGAAAGACTCTCTTAGGACAATCCTCGCTCTTGTAGCTCATTATGATTTGGAGCTTCATCAGATGGATGTCAAAACAGCTTTTCTCAATGGAAACATTGATGAAAAGATTTATATGGCGCAACCAGAAAACTTTGTGTCGGGAGACCCAAAGAATATGGTTTGCAGATTGACAAAATCTATCTATGGACTAAAACAGGCGTCTCGTCAGTGGTACCACAAATTTCATGAGGTGATTCTCTCCTTTGGTTTTGAGATGAATTCAGTCGATGATTGTGTGTATCACAAATTCAGTGGAAGCAAGCACATTTTCTTGCTCTTGTATGTGGATGACATACTGCTTGCCACAAATGATGTGGGTACCTTGTTGGAAACCAAGTCATTTCTCTCCAGTAATTTTGAAATGAAAGATCTTGGTGAAGCTTCTTTTGTATTAGGAATTCAGATACACCGAGACAGATCTCGGGGTATTCTTGGATTATCACAGAAGAGCTATATAGAAAAGGTACGTTGGCATGCAGAATTGTAAACCAATGGATACTCCAGTTACTAAGGGAGACAAATTTAGTCTCAATCAGTGCCCTAAAGGAAATCTGGAAATTCAGGAAATGCAAAAGATCCCTTATGCATCAGCTGTAGGGAGTCTAATGTATGCTCAAGTATGTACGCGTCCGGATATAGCGTTCATAGTTGGGGTTTTAGGCAGATATATGAGTAATCCAGGAATGGATCACTGGAAAGCAGCCAAAAGGGTCATGAGGTACATAATGGGGAACAAAAGACTATATGCTCACATATAGGAGATCAGACCAATTAGAGATCATTGGGTATTCTGACTCCGATTTTGCGGGATGCCAAGACAGCAGACGATCCACTTCGGGCTATGTATATCTGTTAGCAGGTGGTGCAGTTTCTTGGCGCAGTGCCAAGCAAACTCTTGTGGCTTCATCCACAATGGCAGCAGAATATATAGCATGTTATGAGGCATCACATCAGGCGACATGGCTGAGAAATTTTGTCACTAGGCTGCGGATTGTGGAAGGAATTGAAAGACCACTAAGGATATACTGTGACAATAAGTCAGCCGTGTTGTTCTCCAATAACAATAGGAGTACAACAAAGTCGAAACACATCGACATAAAGTTCCTAGTTGTTAAGGAGAAAGTACAAAGCGGACAGCTTTCCATAGAACACTTAGGCACTAACTCCATGATTGTGGATCCTCTTACAGAAGCTATCACACCCAAGGTCTTTCATGAGCATACTGCTCACATGGGTGTTCTACAGTGTGAGGATCATTTGGCTTAGTGGGAGTTAGAACGTGTATACACTTTTATGTTTTATGGAATTTCAGTATTATGTATGAATACTTTGTATTCAAACTTCAGTTGATTAATCATTCAGTTCGGTATTCTGTCATTATGCTTTGTACAATAAGGTTTTATATTATAATTAAGGATCTCACTAAAGTAAAGTAGGACCAGTTGAAAATTGACATGTAAAGACCATATTCATGTGATTTTCATGCTACACATTTCATGATGTATCTATGTCATTTTGTTGTGTCAAAGTAGGTGATCATTGTTGAATTAGTCATGATTGATATGACAAAGTTCACTGTGGTTCGATACGGAGACGGGACTAATGGACGGGATAATTTGGGTATGCCTATGACATAATGGTATATTAAGCGCGCAATGAGGATAACACGTACGGTGAATCATATATGTGACCAGTGGGAGATTGTTGGAATTTCTGACAATTTATGGGTCACAAATATAATTCTATAATTGTGTTATAGCCATTATGTATTTATCTAATATATATAAAATGGTCTTATGGATTAATTTGGTGGCTAACGGCATATGTGTCATGAAATATTATGAGTTAGATACCTTCGAGCAATTTCTAGTTTGATGAAGGGACTAAATTAGAATATTGCAACTTAAGTGGTAACCGTTAATGTTACCTTTATGGGTTATGGTCCCCAGTTGCAGAGCAACGGGTTTTATTGAGTAACTGATGTTATAAGGATTGGTTTATGAGGATATGTGACTTAAGTCACAAAACCAATATATATAAAGAAAAAGGGAAAGGCATAAAAAAACCAAGCCTTTTCACTTTCTCATTTTTTTTTTGGCAAAAGAACATCAAGAGCACTCTCGTTCTCTCTGAATTCCCCTCTAGCGGAGCGAACGGAAAACCATTAGGCTCTAGCAACCGGAACATCCTACAACCCACACACCTCGGAGCATTCGGAATGGCTAACCAAGGTATGTGTTTTCTTCTTCACTATGAAACCAATTGGGGTTTTCTTCGGTCTGGATTAGGATTGTTCGATTAGGGTTTATGTATGGGCATAAACATTTGGTTTCGGAACAATGTCCTAATCATTCGGTTTCAGGGATACGATTAGGATTAATCAGAAATATCCAACAGAAGTTTCTTTTGCCCTTTTCATATCAAATCTTTTTAGAAGCTCTTTGCAATACTTTGTTTGATGAACAAATATTCCATTGTCCATTTGCTTGATTTGTAGCCCAAGAAAGAGGCAATTCTCCCATCATCGACATTTCAAATTCACCTTTCATCAGCTCATAAAAGTTCTTGCATAAAACGTCATTAGTAGCACCAAATATGATATTATCAAAATATATTTGTAGGGGTGGAAAAATTATCCATCATCCATAATTCATCGAAGTTAAATCTATCCAAATCCATATGTTAGAGTTAATGGATTTAAATGGATATAATCCAATGGGAAGTGTTGATAATGGATGGATTCAAATCTATTCATTATATCCGATGGATATCCATGGGTATATCCATTTGGATGGATACCCAATCCATCCAAAAAAATAAAAATATTTTTTTCTCAAAACACACATGCAAACTCCTTTTTAACAAAATGATTCATTCAAAAGTTGCATTATCATTTCTAATAAAAATATTTATTAAACAAAAGCTAGCTTTCTTGATCTATGAAGGTTTCTTTTTCCAATATCTTCATTCATTCTCATCTTCATTGAATGTTTCATTTCCCCAATAATTTATTTTAATTTTGATGTTCCTTCAAGATTAATTAATATATCTTTTGATTTCTTTCTATCTTTAGAACCCTAACTTTTGTTTTTGGGAATTTAAAAAATAGGTATTGGAATTCATCCGTGAAGGACATTTAAAAATATGCTTTAATTTTGATGAGAATATGTTTTAATTTTGTGGATTGGTGCTCGCTAGAAACTTATTTCATTTGCTTTGGGTATAAAATCTTCTTTTTTTACTTAGCATTCACATAATTGCATTGAGTGTTTAACATTTCTTTTCAATTATGTTTCTCTTTCTCTTTTATTCCCTTCAATTGGATATTTCAATTATCTATCAATCATATAATTCAACTTTGGTAAATATAATTTATGTTTATAACCAACCAAAACAACATGAAGAGTGAGAGAAATAGAAAAACGAATCTATAAATTTCATGATATACGTCAAATTTTTATAACAACACTAGCCTGAACCTCACTTGAAGGTTTTAAGACTGTAAGTTTAAGTTTAACCACGTGATTTACCATTAAAAGCTTAAAATCTAATTTTTAAGTTTATTACTCTTTTAAGTTTTTGGAAAAAAAACTTCAAAAGTTCACATTTTTAAAAGTGTTTTAAAAAAACATTTTTAAAAAATGTTTTTTTTAAAACACACTTTTTAAAAATATGAAGTCACAGATTGGATATTCATTCATCCAAATCCATGAAAATGGAGTAATGGATGGATTGTATGAATTATAATCCAGTGGATATGGATGGATTAGATAACTTAAAATATGGTCTAATTGGATTTATATGGATTGATGGATGACTTTTCATCCATCCATTTTCATCCAAATACAAATTCATCCAAATCCATCCAAATGCCACCCTTATATATTTGTACTAAAAAATGTATTTTCCTGTTTTTAGAATGAAAAGTGGTGTATCAACCTTTCCCCTTACAAAATCGTCCCCTTGCAAAACCGTTTTCCAAAAGGAACGTGCTTAGCCTAACATACTAAGCTCTAGAACCTTGTTTTAAACCATATAAAGCCTTTTTCAATGTGAAAACATGATTTGGAAATTTATCGTTTTCAAAGCCTTGAGGTTGATCTACCTACACTTCTTCTTGAATAAAACCATTCAAGAATACACTTTTCACGTCCATTTGAAATAATTTGAAATGCATGAGTAATGCAAAAACTAAAAGCATTCTCATTGCCTCTAACCTTGCTACGGGAGGATATGTTTCATCATAGTCAATACATTCTTCTTGATTATATCACTTAGCTACTAATCTAGCATTGTTTGTTATAATTAAGTCGGGCTCATCTAGTTTATTTCTAAAAACCCACTCAGTGTCTACTATAGGATGATCAGGGGTCTAGGGACTAAATCCCAAACTTTGTTTATTTTAAATTGGTTTAGCTCTTCTTGCATAGCTAAAGACCAATGCTCATGCTCAATAGTCTTAGGCTCAATTTGAGAAACAAATGCAATAAATTACAAATATTACGTACGCAAGGAATTTCATATTACCACTCCTTAGAAATATCACCTATCACGTTGTTGATTGGGTGGTCCTTCTTGGTTTTTCATGCTTGTGACAATCCTTCAAGCTCTTGATTTGTATTTTTATCCTCTTGCATACCTTTTCATATTCTTGATCCTTTAAGTATGCATCCTCAAGTTCACCTACAAGAACATCACACATACATTTCCTCTTCCCTTTTGGAGAAGACTCATCAAATACTACATGTATAGATTCTTCCCTAGTCATTGTTCTTTTGTTGTAGACTTTGAAATTTTCCTACATCTGTTTTTTAATCAAATTTACTAATAACCAATAAATATTCCTACATTCGTTTTTAAATCAAATTTACTTAAAATATATTTTCCATTATTCTAAATAAAGTATTTGCATCCAAAAGCATGAAAATGAGAAATATATGGCTTTCGACCCTTCTATTCATAACATAGCAAGCAGTCTGCCCAAAAAAACCTAGGGACTTTACTCCCATTCAACATGGATTTTTATAACACCTCTAGAACTCTATTATTTCTTTCAACAACTTCATTTTGTTCCAGAGTTCTAGGTGTAGAGTATTGATGTTCTATACCATGTTTATCACAAAACTTATCAAACTTGTGGTTTTCAAACTCACCACTATGGGCACTTCTAATTGTTACAATCCTATCGTTCATTTGGTTTTGGACTAATTTGGCAAGCCTCTTGAAAGATTTAAAATGGAATAATGACTTCCACCAAAACTCATTATTTGAGATGGTCCAAAAAAGTCCATATGAAGTAACTCTAATGACCTTGTCGTGGAAACCATGTTTTAGAAGATAAAGAGTTTTTGATTTGTTTGCACTTTCGGCAAGAATCACAAATTTATTCCGTTTTAAATTTGAGTTTAGGTAAGCCAATTACTAGTTCCTTTGTAGCTAACTTGTTCAAGTGATTCAACTGGATATGTTCAACCCGCCTATGCCAAATCCAAATGTCATCCTTTTTTTATATTAAACATTTTAAAAACAAAGATGTGATAACATCCAAATCGCCTATGTCACTTTTAATGACGCAACACTTGGAGTCAGAGATTACCTTATTACCTTTGTCGCACAATTGGCTATTGCTCAATAGATTATGATCCAAGCCTTCAACATAGAGCACATTATCAATGATGGTTTGAGAAGAATTTCCAATCTTTCAAACTCCAAGAAATTTGCCTTGATTATTGTCTCTATAAGTGACATGACCTTTTTCTTTAGGTTAACTCAATAAACTTGCTCTTATCATCTGTCATGTGCCTAGAACATTCGTTATTCAAGTACCATTGATGTTCATATGTTCTTAGGCACTCCTACAAAACAATATTTACTTTTTTGTTTTAGGTTCCCAAATGGTCTTGCGTCCATTAAAGTTGGTATTCTTGGGATCTTGTCCCTTTATAATCCAAATATAATGTCCATTGGGCATACCATGCAATCTAATATGACAAGTATTTGAAGTATGATCATATTTACCACAATAGAAACAAGTAGGGGATTTTTTATATGAAATTTAAAAAAAAAATCCACATGTTTCTTTTATGACTTCTTTTTAGCATGCATATAGCCCAACCCGGATCTATTTCCACTATTTCTTTGTGAAGCAAACAATTTGTTTAGTTTATGACTACCCTTACATAAATTAGCAAATTGTTTCCTTTAAACATGTATTATCTTTTTCCAAAGATTTGCATTTTTCACAATCGGATATCATATTCATTTTTGAAGGATAATCACAAGTAGAATTAAAATATGTAAGATCTAAGGTTTCATTTTGGAGTTTGAGTTCATCAATAATTTTTTTCATTTCAAGAATCTTCTTTTCATGTACCAAAATCAACCTTTTCCATGAGCATTTATTTTAGCTAATTTCTTGAGTTCTTCATGCAATTTAATATAACCACCATATAGTATGTCATATGTGGGGGAATATTTTGGCATACTGCAGGAAGAAAGTGTTGAGTCCGATAAAGGTGAAGGTATGAGAAGCAACGTTTTTATACATGAGTTTAGAAATGATGTCAATGTAAGACTAAGATTGCAACTAAGAGAGGGGGGGTGAATTAGTTGTTGCAATAAGTATGGTCAATTTTTCTGCAATATCAAAGTTAATGTGCAACGGAAATATTTTGCAGAAAAATATTGACTTAGGAAAGATAAAGAAATAACAAAGAGAAGGGAAAGATAATACACATGTGTTTTATACTGGTTCACCTTCTTGTCCACCGAAGGCTACGTCCAGTACTCTTGACACGCAAGAGATTCCTTTATTAAATATAATGAGTTGCAATTACAAATATCTCACCCCGAGATCTCCTTGTACCTTACACACTCACTTATATCTAATTCCCTTGGAAAACTCTATTCCAAGTAACACCTTTGGTAAACACTATACCAAGTTACACCCTTGGTAAACACTATACCAAGTCACTCACCCTTTCTCTTCACACCCTTGTGAAAGAAAGTAAACTTTGCAAAAGTGAAGAATGTACAATTTGGCTTGGATTGCCTTACAAGTGTATATGACAATTTCTAGAACTTGCAATCCAATAACAACTCTTATGCTTGAGATAATAATGCTCTTTAGCAATACGAAAAACACTTAGAAGCAACTTCAAAATAACTTTGAAAGTTTAAGAGTAGGTTGCTTGAAAAGCGTTAGTAAAATCAGAAAGTGTGAGAGCTTTTAAAGAGAGTTTTAAATCTGAGTTGTGAATTGTATGTATGTTATTGTGAGAGTGTTTCAATGTCTTTATATAGGCTTCCAATCAACCACAATACCCTTAGGTGTAAGTAGGTTTCGTTTGGAATGAAAAGCAATCAGTTTGGAGTGAAAACTCTTCACTCGAAATCTGAAAAACTGATACAACAACTCTCAGTAATCGATTACTGTAAGTGGGTAATCGATTACTCAACAATCCTGTTAACAGCTTTTTGAAAATTCACACAGTGTAATAGATTACTGGATTTGAGTAATCGATTACTCAACAACACTGTTTGACAGCTTTGTGAATTTGCCTTAGTGTAATCGATTACACTACTTTGAGTAATCGATTACCCTGTTTTCTAAAAATGGTAATCTGTTACTCCAAAGTCTGTAATGGATTACTCATAGCTGTTAGAGGTTTGAAAAACTCTTTTCTCACTCATGTAACTTGTTATTGAAGTATGGTAACCCGTTACATGTTGTTTTTTAAAATCATTTTTATTCACACTTAGATTTTTTCTGATTTTTTTGAAAACAATTTTGAGCATTATTAACTAAGTAAATAAACGAGTTGTAAGGATAGAAGTACCTAAAGACTTAGACTCTAAATCTTGAAGCTTTATCTTCGATAGTCTTTGTTGGTCTTCTTCCTTTCTTCTTTTTGTGATATTGGTGTCTTCATCAAAACTGTGCCAAAGTCAAGAGCAAGATCTTCTTCACAGTCAAAAATATTATAGCATTTCTAAGCTAGCCCTCATGCAATAAGTACCAATGATGTTTTACTCGTAAGTTATAAAGTATATACATATATGTTGTGAATATGGTTTGATTGTTTTTCCTTGTTGGAATAACTGATTGGAATTTATAATTGATGAAATGTACTTGTATAAATGCGTGCCTGTATTTTCCCTAGATGGCCTCTGTGAATGACTTCTGGGCGGAATATCAGTTCTCGTTTTGAAGATAAGGGCCCAAAAAAGGACGCGAAATGCCCTGTGAACAGCCCAAAACTGAAAAGTTCAGGTATGTTTGTCTTTGGAGGAAGATCATATAATTCTAGGACGGGTGTAGACTATTAAATGTTAATAGCCTTATCACCAATTTGTCCTATATGGTTAGATGCTGATTCAATTTTATTGGGTTAATTACTGCTTATAAAGTTGAGTGAAGTTGATTATAATTTTAGAGACTAAAAGGATAATTTAAATTAATTAGGAATTAACTTAATATTCACAGAAAACAGGAACAACCAAATACAAGATTACTCTTAAGTAAAACAAACAAAATTCATGGGAACTAAAAATGAAGGTAAGTTAATGTGGGATACTAAAGCCAGTAATTTTCATGTTTGAGCCAAACTACTTTATTTGGGGAGGGATTCACTTGCACCAAGAATAAGTGGAAAAACACTTATTTCTCATCTTAGTCATCCAATCTTGAAAAATCTAATGGTTTAGATGTACTCATCAATTCAAACCATTGGATTTCCCAAGAATGAATGATCATGATGTGAAGTAAGTGTTTTTCCACTTACCCTTGGAGTAAGTGGATCCCTCCCCTTATTATTAATATAACCAAATTAAAATTACACAAATTTATAAAGACTAAACATATTTGAGCCAATTTAACATTCGCAATTTCTTTGGATCTTCTTTTAAAAAAAACATGGTATGAGAATAAAAGGAACATTTTTTTGTGAATTTCTTAAATTCTTTATGCATGGCCTATCTTTAATCAAATCATAGAGAAAATATAGTCAAAATAATTAAAAGCTATTCCAGACATAGTGTAAGAAAAGGTAATGACCATGTTAATTAATGCTTTAAAGACATGAGGTAGAAAATCCAGGCATAAAATATATTCTAACTTATCCACCAGGTGTAATATTTAATGGATAAAAGCATGATACTTTAGTTTTTATTGGAAAATGCTGTTGAAGTGGTGTAATATTTAATGGATAAAAGCATGATACTTTAGTTTTCTCATAAAACCTTCAACTTATTATTTTTAATGCATATGTTTAATCTTATTTTTAAGGAAAATGATATATTCTCCTACTAATCTTCTTTCCCACAAGAAAGTTATATATGTCACTTATAAACTAATCACTAATAAATAAAGTATCACTTTGTGACATATGTCATTTTTTTATGGGTGAAAAGATTAGTTGAAAAATTTAGTATGAGGATATAACACTACTCTATTTTTAAATCCATAACTAGTGCCCTTTGGTATTAAAAAGAGAAAGTAATTAATTAATTAGTAGAAGTATACTATCTTTTATTGAATAAGAAATCCACTTGAATTGACTTAAGTTTACCTCAAACATGTCCATTCAGTTTCGCTAAATCTCCAAGATGATAAAAAAGTCAATGATTCGAATTCCACCACATACCTAAAAGAGATTAGTTCCTTACCAAAAGGTGAAAAGAATACTATTAATAGGACAAAAACTATTGTCATTCAATATATATGCATCGCATTGTCCTTTAAGTTTCCTTTCTTAGTTGCGGAGTCAACAAGCAAAGATGCAGTCCTTGGCAATGGGAATCATTGACTTGTGTGGGAGAAAGCACAACACTGCAATTCAGTGACCACTGAGCCCTTGTTCTGACTTCTGAGTACTAAATTATACAACATTTTGGTTACCATCATGTCCTATGTTTTGCCCAATCGTGTAAAAAGTTGAGATTATTTTGTAGGGGTCATGGTAAGTTGGCCCAAAAAATTCATCATTCTGTTTTTTGTTTTTTCAATGTGTTATGCTGACAGAGGCAATTTTGCTTGTAATCATTATTAAGATTTCTAGTTTTCTTTACTGTTTGATCATGAATTCAAATCCAATGACAAATTGCCAATAATGAATCAGTATGAAGTGTGTGAGTGTAACTCAAGAATGTCAAACGTTGGATACTAATGATTATTTTTTAATTTTGATCGTCAATGTGTGGTGACAATCTGAGTTGCTTTTAGTCTAATTGATCCGGGTATAATTAGGGGTGTTCGCGATCCATTTCGATCGGTTTTTAAGTAAAAAATTATCCGATCCAAATACGTAATTAACATGCGAGCCGCTCCGGTCTATTTATATTAAGAAATCTGATCCAATCCGGTCGAGATTTTATATGCGGTTTGGATCGATCTTTTTATAAAAAATTAAAATTGGACACACTTAAATACAAGAGTTCATGAAAAAAGAAAGTATTGCATAGGGGTTAAGATACAAAATTAAATTCAAAGGAGAAAGCAAGAAAGAGGCCTAAACCAATGTTGTAAAAACGGGTTCGTGCCAACCAGTTCAATCGGTAAACCGATAAACCAGTCTCAATACCGGTATGATACAACAATTATACTGGTTATGCAATTATATCAGTCAAAACTGGTCAAAACCGGACATACGAGCCGATTTTCAATTGAAATGTACCAGTCATATCGGCCGGTTTTTTATTTAAAATTAAATTTTAATGAAAACAAAAATTTATCGTTTATTTATTGATTTTTCAATATTAATGTTAATATATTATATATGCATATCTAACTTCACCGGTATGAACCACCGGTTGAACTACTATACCAGTATATCATTACCCTGACCGGTAACAATGACCTAAACATATACTAACTTTCCAATGGCTCATCATCATTAGAAAAAATTGTAGTGTCCCAATTGCAGCCACTACAACAACAACAACCAAAACATCGAAATCACCGGTTTGTCCAAGGATTATACCTAGTGCATTTTCTATGTAGAAACACAAAAGTAGCAAAAATATTTTCATACGGAAGTTACACCCAGATTTTCTCAGGAAACTGATATTGCATAAATACACCGAAGAAACATTTGATTCTTTTAGTAGTAAGAATAGAAACATCAAAATAGTCTAATGATCCAATCAACTTAAACAATTACAAGTGAAGTGGTGTTTTTTCTATCAATCATTATCATGCAATACGGAGGTGTTTAGGGGAAGAAATGAAAAATATATGTAAACACCGTGTGTCTCAAAAAAATGACAAAATAATAAACATAAAACAATGAAAAAATATTCAAAAGGTTACACTTAAATAATTTCGGTCCGGTCTGGATCTAAGAGGTGAAACCAAAACCTGGACCAGACCGATCGGTCTTTAAAAAATAAATTCAATACGATCAAAACACATTCGATTTTTGAAGTTTCGGTTTTCTTTTTGGACCGGTCTGGATTCGAACAACCCTAGCTATAACTAACTTTTAGCTATATTTATTGGATTTAATCAAGTGTGAAATCTTATATTGAATATTATTGATTGAATAAATGAGTTTATAAATAGAAATGATTCATAGAAACATTATCTTATGGTTTTGATTCAAGTTGTGATATCTCACTTGTAACTCTTCACTTTTCTCATGCTCGATGGATCTTAGGCTTCTGGACGGTCCAACTTGTCTTTAAGAGGTGGGTGCAATTTCTTGATAGCTAACACATTACGGCAATGTTAATGTTGAAATCTTCTCTAACAGTCCTTTACATTGACGCTCTCGATAGAATGAATTTTCTTGGAAGTATTGTGGCTAGAAATCTCGAGTTCACGCCCTAATATTTTTTCTTCATAAAGAATATTTTAATATTAAATAAAAGAAGCATTAAATGAATCATTATTTTGATGTTAACGAGTTCTCTAAAGGTAAGGTAAATAAAAATAGGGAATAGGTAAGGTAAATAAAAAGTGGATCCCTCCCGATAAAAATAAAACATTAGCTTGGAAAGTAACATATTTAGGACACACATTATAATCATGTGTGTTATTGTCTACAATAAAAAAAAACAAAAATTGTAATAACAATTACAAAACACAATTAAAATACAATTACACAACTTTAAATTTCCATTTAAATATAAATATTTTTACTACAAAAATATAATTTAAAATAAGTGAATAAAACATATCAAACGTTTAATATCTCTCTGTCAAAATAGCATTATACATTTGTGGATTAACAAATATGACATCACTCCTTAAGAATATAACATGAAAAGATAGAAAATATGTTTAGTTATGTTACTATATATATATTTAGGAATTGTGGGTCTGAGTAGCTCATTATACAAACTCAAACCTGTTCAATACCGAGTTTCAAAATCTTCGGCCTCAACTGCCCGCATATCCAAAAATACGCAGCCAGACCAAGCCGATACAGTATTATTAGCGAATATCCACAGATCCAGATACTCATTGTCATCCTTAATTTTATTTAAAGTTTAATTATAAAAAACATATATGTCATACGTTTGATATTTTTAAGTATTAGATGAATGAGTAACATTTTAGTAATTGTGTATTAATTATATATATAAACTTCCATTTGAATTTATATTTTTTTTTGGTACATTGAAAATAAAACACAACCGAAAACTACAACAAATTATTATTCATTCGCTGAATTTGGATCACTCCTAAGGTGAAAAGCCCAAATCATCTCCTCTTGCTTATGCGTGAGATTGCAAATATGAGAATGCAAGCATGCATCATTACATTGGGAGATTGAGAATGCAAACATGCATTATCACATTATTTTGATGAAGACAAGGATGATAGGAAAGCTCGAAGACATGAGCAACTTAACAAACAACAAAGACTCAAGATCATCAAGTAGACTTAGGTTAAGTTTTTATATTTCTAGTGTCTTAAGATGATTGATTGAGTAGAGTCTAGGCTAGGTGAACCATGAACGAAAGTCTCACAAAGTTAAAATTGAACCAACCAAAAATGAGACTTGCATATTCATACATGATTGACATGCTCATGCATTTACATACGGTGACACAATTTTAGTTCATTAAACTGAGCTTATCACTTATATCATTAAAATCATGAGTCATTCATATACACATCATGCAGAAAGTTCATCACGCATCAAAGAAAATGTTTTTTTAACATAGTTAATCGATTACAACTTGTGTTTAATCGATTAAATGAACATGAGAACCCGTTAATCAATTAAGTATGAGATTAATCGATTACACGGAGTTATAGTAGCTGAAATCTTGGATTTCTTGGGATCGTTAATCGATTAAGCTGCAGGTTAATCGATTAAGTCCAATAGAAAATAGTTTTTTATAAAAGTTGTTTTTAGCATGTGTTCATAGAGTAGAGACATAAGATTGAGTATATTCTCATATACTCTTAGATCTTAATTTTCATATCTTTAAGTGTATCTCTTGCTATGAGAAAAGTGATAAGATTTCTTTGATTCAAAAGAAAGATGGATAATTTCAAGAAATATACATTGTGCATAATTTTCATATAATTCTTGAAAAACCTAGCTTAATCACACAAAATACTTCTTAAGTCTTTGTGAGATTTCTGGCTAGTGTTAGGGTTGTTATTGTTGTATATTCGCACATTGAGGTGCAAAGTAACTTGAAGAATTTTGTAGACGATTTCATTGGAAAATCCTAACTACGGTTAGGTTGTTCTCTTCACATATACAAGAGTCTTGGTTGGGAATGATAAGTAGTTGGGACCAGACCGTTAGAATTAGTGTTGAGTATCCGTTAGAAGTGGGTAGAATGTCAAACCATCATAGGGACTCTATGGCCAAGAAGGGAGTCCTGTATTGATTTGGAAGCGTGTTTGTAAAACATTTGTATTTCAAATAGTGAATAAAAATCTCCCAAGATCAAAATGGGAGGTCGGGATGTAGTTTGAAAGTGGACTCACAAAAAAACCAGGATAAAAGATCGTGTCTTGATTTTCTCTATCCCTCATCTCTTTAGTTTCACCCAATTTATGATTTACGTGGTTTAATTGTTTTGCTTATTGAATTTATTGCATATTATGATTCTGTAAATTTTAGGCATAAATTCTTTAGGTGAATTGATTTTGTAATTGATTGATTTCGTGGTTTCTTGTTTTGCAAGTATTCTGTTTTCAAGAGTTCAAAGACTCAAGTTAATCGATTAAACCTAGTGTTAATCGATTAAGAGAAATGATAATCAATTAAGCTGTTGATTTTTCAGAATATCTCATTAACCGGAAAAGCAGTAATTGAGGACCGCTATACCTACTCACCCCCTCTAGGTGTTTTTACTTATGTGGTTACCCACAAGTGGTATAAGAGCTAGTATGACAGTGCTATCTTAACCGCTTAGATCATTGATCCTAGGCATTTTTCACAATGGGCTCTACTAACCCTTTCGGCAGTGATGGATCACCCATCAACCGCCCTACTGGAAAGTTCAAATGAAGATATTTATTGAGGGTATTGATATCGATATTTGGGATGTCGTACAATATGGACATTATATTCCACTATTCTTGGTGGATGAGGAAACCAAAGATAAACCAAATATTCTCTTGGCCAATGAGGAAAAGAGAAAAGTGCAACTTGATTTGAAAGCAAAAAATATTATTACTTCTCCACTTTCATATGATGAGTTCTTTAGGGTTTCTCAATGGATAAGCGCCAAGGAAATGTGTGGTACTTTACAAGTAACCCATGAAGGCACTAGTTAGGTCGAGCGAGCTAGATTAAGGCTTCCTTTGGTTGAAGGAATAAAATAAGAAGATAAAAATATGTGAGAGAAAGTGTGAAAAGAGAGGAAAGAGACGAGAAGTAGAGTAGATTTTAGTGTTGTTTGGTTGTATAGAAAACGAAGAGTAAGAAGTGGTTGTTTCTCCCTCACTCTTCCCTGGACAAAGATTTGTCATCCCAAATTATGTTTCAAATCATTTCCTGGATCAATGAAAACATTCATGTCAATTAAAAAAATTATAATATTCATTATTTTTTATTTCTTTGCTTCAATATCATTGTTCGGGACATGGCTTGGGACACAGTTTGAGACAACAGATCTTGGTCCCTCTCCCCTCCAATTTTCTCCTCACTTTGGAGAAGAAAGACATTTGATGGGTCTGACTCCTTTTTCTTTCCCTCTCTTTAAACTCTCCCCTAAACCAAATGAGAGAAATACTTTATTTCTCCTCAACTTCTCTCATCTCACTCTCTTTCTCTTCTTGTTCCACTCTACCAAAGGAAGGCTAAATGCATTGACACATGAATATGAGTTATTTCACATATTTCCACATGAATCTATTAGTGAAATGCAAAAGCTATTTACTCACATTGATAACCATCTTGTTGCATTAGATAAAGTGTTTGCTATTGGTTAATTGACTAATAAAGTTTTAATTTGTCTTGATCGTAAATGGCAACCAAAGGAGACGATAATAATGGAATCAAAAGACTTGAATTTTATGTTACTCGTGACACTTTTTGAAAACTCCAAGAACACGAGATGGAACTTGGACGCTTGATACACCGTGAGCAAACGAGCAAGAACATCAAAGGAATCTTATTTAAAGCTAAAAATTCACAATCAAGAAGTCAAGAAGAGATAATTGATGATAAAGAGTCTGGTTCAGACATCGATGAGAAACTATGTCCCTCCTTGTCAGCAAATTTAAAAAGTTCCTAAGAAGGAATGGAGGACTCATAAATCTCCATAAAGAAGCTTCAAAATACTCAATCGAGAAGGGAAAATATTCCAAAAAAGAGGAAACTTGTCATGAGTATGGGAAAGTAGGCCATATAAGGTATACATGTCCTACTTATCTATAGAAGATTGAGCATAAAAATAAGGAAGACTCTTGGGACATCAAAGCAAAGAAGGCTTATATCTTTTGGGATGCACCCGTATAGGACATTACATCAATAAGCACCTCATAATATGAAGAATTGAACAAACTATGCTTAATGGGTCAAAACTTGAATTCTTGCCAATTAAGTGAGCAAAATGAATCTAGTGAGGTAAACTCTTGTGATTAGAGTTATAATTCCGATGATTCCCCCACATATGATATATTTTATGGTGTGTATTTTGAAATGCATGAAGAACTTAAAAAGTTAGCGAAAAAGTATGTGGATAAGAAAATGTTGATTCTTGAACATGAAAAGAAAATTTGTGAATTATTAACTTTTATTGATGAGTTAAAACTTTAAAATAAAACCTTTGACATTATCTATGATAACTCTTCATGTGATTGTTCTACTAAGTTAAGTGAGGCATCTGCTTTTGAAAAATGCAAAACTTTGGAAGATGAAAATGTGTGCTTAAAACAGAAAAATTGAAAACTTCACAAGTCATAGTCAAAACTTAAACAATTTACTTGTTGCATCTAGAAATATAGGTAACCAATCTGGTCTAGGTTACAAGCATGCTAAGAAAAGGAAGTCAAACATGAAACAAGTATTTTATGCAAAAATGTCGCATCAAAAATTACCTACTTGCGTTTATTGTGGCATATGTGGACATACTTCTATTTCTTGCAATAGTAGAATGCACGATATACCTAGTAGACTATATATGTGGATACAAAAGGGACAAGTTCCATGGGTTACTAACAGAAGGGACCCAACATAATTTGGGTACCCAAGACAAGCAAGTAAACTTCTTTTGTAGGTGTGCCGAAGGACATATGGACATCAAATCATAATTGGACAACAAATGTAATAGGCACATGGTAGGTGAGAAGATCAAGTTTTAATGACCTATCACCTAAGGAAATGGACACTGTCACTTATGGAAAAAAATATGAAAGTCAAATGCTTGAAGTTAGAAAGTTTGTGCTACAAAAATATTGAGGAATCTTTTCTAACTCTAAGTATTACATAATTTTTCAAGTGACATAAATTACCTTATATCATTAAATGAAATCCTAGTGAGACCAATGTGAAATTGCAAGAGGAGTCAAAGGTTGCAAGCATGATCAACTCATACAGTTTTGATGAAGACATGGATTTTAGGAAAGCTTGTAGATGACAATAACTCTACAAATAACATGCCAAGACTCAAGGTCATTACAGTCTTAGAGAAATCTTTTATGCTTTATAGAAGTCCTAAGAACATTTCTTAGATTGAGTCTAGGTTAGGTAAACCTAGGATGAAAATATCACACGGCTTAAAATTTGATCTCAACTAAAATGAGACATATCATCCATCCAATACATGGTTAAGTGCATTACTATTTCAAAATCATAAATTGTATTCACATATATCATATAGGAGGTTTACTTTGCATCAAAGAAACATATTTCCAACACTATTATTCAATTATATTGTGTATTGATCGATTATATAGTCATGGAAACCCATTAATCGATTAAGAATGAGATCAATCGATTATTAGAGTTCCAGTAGCTAACAATTAAGTATGAGATTAATCGATTAATGAAGTTACAGTAGCTAATGACTTGAATTTATTGGTATCGTTAATCGATTAAGCTTCAGGATAATCAACTAAGTTAAATAGAAACCATATGTTTTTGAAATCCATTAATCGATTAAAATAAAGGTTAATCGATTAATGTCTGTTAGAACCAGTTTGTTATAAAAGTTGTTTTTCTACCCATAAGCTCATGGAGTATCATTCAAAAAAATTCATATTCTCATAAGTCTCTAAGCGAAATCTTGTATTGGAAAAGTGCTAAGAGTTTCTTTGATTCTTTTAGAGTGAAAAAAAGGATTAGTTTTTACTATCTTTGTATAACAGTGCATATAGTTTTCATTTTACATAAACCTTGCATAAATCTTCACTTAGACATTAGGTTCTTGTGAGATTTCTATCCTTAGGTTTGCAGTTGAGTTCAGTGTTAGATTAGCACATACAATGTGCATTCAACTTGGTCTTGTAATTAGCCATTGAAATTATAATTATCTAAGTGTAGAGAAGTTGAGAGAAATCCTAACTGAGGTTACATTGTGTTGTAGATCTTCATCTTTACAAAAATTAATGGTTGGAGCTATACTATGAGTAGGTGTTGAGTATCTGAAAGGACTTATTGGAGGTCAAACTGATTTGAGAGTCTCTAGGGCTAGGAAAGAAGCATTTCTGAAGTGTATTGGAAGTGTGTTTGTAAACAAACCTTGATTCCATAGTCAAGAAAAATATCTCAACATCAGAAGGGAAAGCCTGAATGTAGTTTGCAAGTGGGCCCGCAAACAAATCAGGATAAAATTCTTTGGTGCACTCTTCTTACCCTTTATCTCCTTTAAATTCAGTCTTTACATGCTTTATAGTGTTTCTTTGATTACTGATTGAGTGTTTTTAATTGTTAACAATATGGATTATTTTAATTAAGCAAATTAAATCTGTAAAGGATTGTTTTTGGGATAACTTGCTTTACGAGAAAATGTTATTTTTCAAAATTTTGTTTTAGGTTAAGCGATTAAACTTGTGATTAATCGATTAAGTATTTATGTCTTTAATCGATTAAGTACTCTCATAATTGAATAAACTATTTTTATTTTCAAGTTTTTGCGTTAATTGGAAAAACGGTAATCGAGGACCACTACACCTATTCACCTCCTCCTTCTAGGTGTCTATACTTCTGTGGTTACCGAACAAGTGATATCAAAGCTAATACAACAATGCTAGCTTGACTGCTTATATCGTTGATCGTAGACATATACTGCTATGTGTTCTACCAATCCTTTCGGTGACGATGACACATCTATCAATTGCCCTCTGGTTTTCAGTAGCGAGGGATACGCCTACTAGAAAGTACACATGAGAATATTCATTGAATCCATTGACACAGACATTTGGGAGAATCTGAATATAAAAAGCAAGCGTTTGTTGCTTTATCCACCGTTGAAGTTGGATATATTGTTTTGGGGGTGTATTGCGCTCAAATCGTTTGGATGAAGCAACAACTTTTAGACTTTGTTTTAAAACTTGATAGGATTCCTATCAAGTGTGTTAGCACTAGTGCCATAAACCTATCTAAGAATCTCATTCTACATTCAAGAACCAAACATATAGTAATTAGACATCATTTTCTTAGAGATCATGTTCAAAAATGTAATTGTGTTATTGAATTCGTTGAAACTTCTAAGCAGAGTACGGATGTGCTAGAGTCGCCCGACATGGATAAAGAAATTCATGCTTGTTTGTGGCAAGCTCGATAGAGAAAGGTGGTCGGCCATGCAAACAACAACTATGAGTGAACATTCAATGTTCACCTCCTCTATAAATAGAAGAGACACCTCATAAGGAAGTTACATCTTTGACTCTCTAATACTATTGTATCTTATTCTCTCTACACACTTATCTTCATATATTAACTTGATCGTCGACGTATCTTTTTAGGTACCCACCCAGACTTTGCCAGGCTATACTCACGCAACATTCAAGCTACATTTTGCCCATATTCCAATAATATTGTTCAAAAACCTCCATACCAAAGAACATATGTATATCTAAACTTATTGGTATATAGTTCAATTAATGAATCACCAGTTGAACCATTTTATCACTGTACAATGTTCTTCTTCTAAATTTTACAAACATGTTAACATATAATTATATATATATAATAAAGAATTTGAAAGAATAATTATTATAAGAATAATAATATATGCAAGAAGAAGGATTGATCCTCTCTAATACCGGAGAAACAAATACTTGTTTTTACTTTTATTTTCAATGACAAATGTATTATTTCATTATATATATGAAAGGATAAAAGTGTTAAATACCATGTTACTTGAAAGGACCCAAATTCTACCCTTAAAATTTTTTCCTTATTTAATCCAATTCCATGCATTTAACGACAAATCATAATTTCCGAGTGAATAACTTATTTAAAAGATCTCACTTCTTCCTCACACCCGATTTATGAACCAAAAGTAACATACAAAATTCAATAGCAGAAAAACATAATTCATATTAATATAACTTAGTAACGGCCGCATACAATTAGCTATGGGTTTCCAAAACACCCATAGCTACATATATCCCGAGTTACTAGTTCCCATGATTAATGTCATGTACGACAATCAGATTTATAATTACAAAATAATTAGTTCAAGTACAATCAATAAGGTTACAAAAGAATGGATAAGAGACATCAAAATAAAAGTCTCTAAGCTCCTAACCAAAAACACTCATACTCCTTCCACCTACCTGCAATGGGATTAACATTGACAATACACCAAGAAAACATAAAGGAATAAGTCGTTAACTCATTAAATATCAATGTAAGTTAATCCACATTTAATATGGTTAAGTAAACGGTTTAAAATCAAGTTTACTTAAAAGTCAATTTCAACGTTCATAATTTTGAAAACCATGCTACATAACTTGAGCCAAAGTTTGCTACATTGCTTGAGCCAAAGCTTGCTACATTACTTGGGCCAAAGTTTGCTACAATGCTTGAGCCAAAGCTTGTTACATTACTTGAGCCAAAGTTTGCTACATTGCTTGAGCCAAAGCTTGCTACATTGCTTTAGCCAAAGCTTGCTACATTGCTTGAGTCAAAGCTTGCTACATTACTTGAGCCAAAGTCGCTAACCAATCATGGTCGGCAAAAAACGAGTTTTATTTCCATTGGCACTCCACCAGTACATTTTTACGAGTTTTATTTTCATTGGCACTCCATCAATACAAAAACAGTAAATGCACCCGACATCATTACAAACATATACATATATGGTTATAACTACAAAGTGATTTACGAATCATTTTATTATTCCGAGTTTTATTTCCATTGGCACTCCACCAATACATATACGGTAAATTCACTCCTCGTTGTTAGAAACATACCCATATATGTTTATAACAACTAAGTGATTTACGCTTCATTGCATTATTCCGAGTATTATTTCCATTGGTACTCCACAAATACATATACGGTAAATTCACTCCTCGTTGTTACAAACATACCCATATATGTTTATAACAACTAAGTGATTTATGATTCATTTCGTCATCCACATCAGAAAATCCACACATTTTCTATAACATTGCATAAGTTAAAGACTTATTCTTACCTCGGTGAGTGTTGGGTTTGGGTTCTTGGCAACTCCTCAAGTTCCACCGACACCGCCTCCAACCTTAAGATTTTTCCTCATCCCACCATATAACACAAGGTTAGTCACTTATACGAAACATCACATAAACAACTTATATTGCATTATTTAACCATACAAGATATTCATCATATTTTCAACATTAGAAAGTAAACTCATCTTCTACCTCTAGCATTTTAACCATTTTCCATTTTAACCCCATTTTCTCTTTAGGGTTTTGGGGTTTTCATGAACCAACCCACAAACTCTTTCCATCTTCGACATACTAACTCTAAACCAAGAGGTTACAAGAGAAAAGTCACATAAAACGAACCATAACTCAAAAGGGTTAGTTTCCATGGTTTCCCTCATTCTTGAGAAGAGATCCATAATACCAAAATTGGGTTTTCAAGAGAAGAAGAGAGTTAGGATAGAGAGTTTTACCTCTTCTCAAGCTCTTGAACAAGAACCAAAGCTCCTAGACCTTGGGAATGCTCTCTTCTCTCACCTCTATTCAATTCTTAACCTAAAAATGTATTTGGGGTTTCCCTCATTTAATGCTCTCGTCGGGTTCTCGCTTAAGCGAGCTTATTCTCGCTCAAGCGAGAAAATCCCGCCCAATTTAAAAACTCAGAACTGACCATCTCGCTCAAGCGAGAATCTCACAGTCTCAACAGTCCCAAAATGCCATTTCTCGCCCAGGCGAGACAACTCTCGCTCAGGCGAGAATCGTCTAGTATAGCCCAGGATTTCACCCTCCCAGGTGAACCTCTCTCGCCCAAACGAGAATCTTTCTCTCAAGCGAGAATCCCAGGACTGATACTATAAGTTTAAAGGCTTAAAATTTAGGGTGTTACAATCCTCCCCCTCTGATAAGAATTTTCGTCCCCGAAAATTAAACATACCTCGATTCAGACAAATGAGGGTAATCTTCCCTCATTTCTTGCTCAACTTCCCCAGTAGCGTCTCCTTCGTCCACTTGACTCCACAACACCTTTACCAAGACAATCTCCTTGCCTCTCAATCTTTTGACACTGGTATCCATGATCCTCATGGGCAACGTCGAAAAAGTCAAATTATCCTTCAACTCTATCTGATCAGACTCAACCACATGAGATGGATCCCCAACATATTTCCTTATTTGAGACACATGAAATACATTGTGGAGGTTCGACTTTAGTGGAGGTAATGCAATTCGATATGCCACCGGCCCAATTCTCTTTAATATCTGGTACGGCCCAATAAATCTAGGAGTCAGCTTACGAGACTTCAACACCCTATCGGTGCTGGTAGTCGGAACAACTCTCATGAAAACATGATCTCCCTCGTTAAATTCAAGAGGTTTCCTCCTCTTATCATAATAGCTTTTCTGCCGACTCTGGGCGATCTTCATGTTCTCCCGGATTTTCTTGATCTTATTCGTAGTCTCTTGGACCAGCTCGGGCCCCAATATCAAGTTCTCCCCAGTCTCAAACCAACTCACTGGAGTTCGACACTTCCTACCATACAAGGCCTCATAGGGTGTCATCCCAATACTCGAATGAAAGCTATTGTTGTAGGTAAATTCAATCAATGGCAACATACAGTCTCAACTCCCTGGTTGTTACAAGACACAAGCTCTCAAAAGGTCCTCGAATGACTGTATTGTCCTCTCTGATTGACCGTCCGTCTGTGGATGGTAAGCTGAACTTAGTTTCAACTTAGTTCCCAAAGCGGATTGCAAACAGGTCCAAAAGTTTGAAGTGAAACGAGGATCCCTATCCGACACAATGCTCGACGGTATCCAATGCAAACGAACCACCTCTTAGATATACAGTTCCGCCAATCGTTCCAGGGAGTACCTCATGTTTATCGGCAAGAAATAAGCAGACTTGGTCAAACGATCCACTATTACCCATATCGAGTCATATCCTTTCTGAGTCTTCGGAAAACCAGACACAAAATCCATGGAGATACTGTCTCACTTCCAAACAGGAATTTCTAGGGATTATAACTCCCTCGAAGGTCGCTGATGCTCAATCTTGGCTTTCTGACATACCAAACAACTCACGACATACGAAGCCACATCTCTCTTCAATCCAGGACACCAAAACAACTTCTTCAAGTCTTGGTACATTTTCGTCGTCCCCGGATGAAAACTCATCTTACTCTTGTGGGACTCCTCCAAAATACTCTTCCGTAATTCCACATCATGAGGTACACATAATCTCCCCTTGTAACGCAACAATCCACTAAGGTTCGATGCGAAATCAGTCTCCTTACCACTTACCATCAAATCCCGTTTAGCCATTAGCTCAATATCCTCCACTTGCATTACCCGGATTTGATCGAACAGTTCATTTGTGACCTTAAGCATCCCTAGAATCATACTATGGGGCTTTATCTGAACTTCCAAGTTCATATCCCTGAATTCTTCAATCAGTTTCCCTTCTATGATCATCAACGCCGACATGTGCAAGGATTTCCGACTTAGAGCATCGGCCACCACATTGGCCTTTCCCGGATGATACTGCAGCCCAAAATCATAATCCTTAAGGAACTCCATCCACCGTCTCCTTCTCATATTCAATTCCTTTTGATCAAATAGGTACTTCAAACTCTTGTAGTCGCTGAATACCTCAAATCTCACGCCATAGAGATGGTGTCTCCCGATTTTTAAAGCAAAGACCACTGCAGCCAGTTCTAAATCATGAGTAGGTTAGTTTTGTTCGTGCATTCTTAACTGACGAGAAGCATAGGCAACAACTTTCCCTTCCTGCATCAGGACACAACCCAAACCTTGCTTGGAAGCATCACAATAAACACTGAAATTCTTATCGGTACAAGGAATAACCAACACTGGTGTCGTAGTCAGCCTTCATTTCAACTCCTAAAAGCTTTCTTCACAACGAAGTGTCCATACATACGGTTCTCCTTTCCGGGTGAGCTTAGTCAATGGTAGTGCCAACTTCGAAAATCCTTCAATGAATTTCCGATAATACCCCGCCAAACCCAGAAAGCTCCTGATCTCAGTGACTGACTTGGGCACCGCCCATTCCATAACCGCTTCGACCTTTGAAGGATCTACTGCCACTCCTTCCTTGGAGATCACATGTCCAAGAAAGTTTACCGATTCCAACCAGAAATCACATTTTGACAGTTTTGCATACAACCGATTCTTACTGAGAAGTTCTAGCACCACCTTCAAGTGCTCAGCATGCTCCTCTCGGCTTTTGGAGTAAACCAAAATGTCATCAATAAATACCACTACGAATGAATCCAAATACGGATGAAAAATTCGGTTCATGTAGTTGGTAAATATTGCTGGGGCATTTGTTACACCAAAAGGCATGACCAAATATTCAAAATGTTCATACCTTGTCCTAAAAGCAGTTTTAGGAATGTCTTCCGTCTTCACACGAAGTTGGTAGTAACCCGACCGAAGGTCAATTTTTGAAAACACCACCGCTCCCCTCAATTGATCCATCAAGTCATCAATTTGAGGTAACGGATATTTATTTTTGATAGTAACCTTGTTCAACTGCCTGTAGTCGGTACACAACCGCATACTACCATCTTTCTTCTTAACCAATAAAACAGGCGCACCCCACGGCGAGACACTGGGACGAATAAACCGCTTGGCCAATAAGTCCTCGACCTGCTTCTTCAACTCGGCCAATTCTAACGGTGGCATCCTATAAGGAGCTATAGAGATGGGTCCCGTTCCAGGTACCAAAACGATAGAGAATTCAACTTCTCTCACTGGAGGCAACTCCGGAATATCACAAGGAAATACATCAGGAAACACACGAACTATCGGAATATCCTCAATCTTGGGTTTCTCAATACCATCCAGGGATGCCAGCAACATAAACACGGCCCCTCCCTCCTTATAGGAAGTCCTGACTTCCTTTGCCGATAACGGCTTCATGTTAATAACCTCATCAGAAATCTCATCTAGATTCCCGAATACCACGGTCTTATCAGCACAATTAAGCACCACGCGATTTGCCGACAACCAGTCCATCCCCAGAATTATATCTAACTGGGATAGTGGTAAGTAGATTAAATCCACGGTAAAGGTCCTACCATTCACCACCACCGGACATCGAGACACAACTGTCGACACCACCACAGGTACATCAGTTGGGGTGGATATGACCAAGTCGAAAGGCAACGACTCAGTTTGCAAATTCAGTCTATCCACGCATTCAATAAATACAAAGGAGTGTGTCGCTCCCGAATCAAACAACACTAAAAGGGGAATACCTGCCACCATGCAATTACCTTTTATCAGGCCATCTGCACCTGATACCTCTACACCACTCATGGTGAACACTCTGCCAACGGATCGAGGACGTTCAGCCCTCACCCCATTCATACTCTGCGATAGATTTGGACAGTGTCTTCGGACATGCCCAACCTCCTTGCAATGAAAACAGGTTAGTGCCATTCCGGGGCACGAGTCACCAACATGAGCTCGACCACATTTACTACACATAGGAGGAGAGTTCAACCGTGACCCTCCGGCATTGGCATGGGTCCTCAGCCCATGCGAAGAGTAACATCGACTACCAGTTGGGTTGGAGTAAGGTTTTCGTGCCTCTTGGAACACCTTGCCCTTCCCTTTCTCATGAGAGAAATTTCTTTGAGGTCCAAAGTGTTTGGGGGGAAGTAGTTTTGGCGTCAGCACTTCATCCGCCCTCATGTCATCCTCCACCATTCTGCACTTGTTGACCAAGGTAGCGAAGTCGGAGATCTCTTGATGCCTAAGCATCGTCTTCAGTTTGGGCTTCAAACCCGATTCAAATTTCGAGCACTTGGACCTTCCGTCCACCTCCAACTCTGAGTAAGGGCAAAACTGGGCCAATTCTTCAAATTTGGCCGCATATGCTCCCACCGACAGGTCACCCTGCTCCAACCTTAGAAACTACATCTCTTTCTGCCTCCTTAAATCAGCAGGAAAATATTTATGGAGGAATTTCAGCTTAAAGGTATCCCAGGAAATCAGTTGTCCATCCGCCTCCATTTGGCATCGAGTGAACTCCCACCAATTCTCGGCCTCTGTCACTAACATGTAGGTGGCATAAGCCAACTTCTGAACCTCTGTACAGTTCATGGCTCTGAAGATCTGCTCCACCCCTTGGATCCACTCGATGGCAGCTTCAGGAGCAAATCCCCCAGAGAACTGAGTGGGATTCCTCCTGCAGAACTCATCCAGCCCTCGGTATTCTGCTGGCCCAGGTGGAACTAGTGGGTGTGAACTCGGACTTGGCGCCGGGTCTTGGTTCAGATTGTGCAAGTTCTCATTAACTTGTTGCAAAGCCGCCACCATTTGCGCCAATAAATCATTCGGAACATTCTGACTTGTCTCTCTTCCAGCCATGGGTACCTGTACTCACTCACTGGTCAGTAATCGAATTTGTATAATAATCGTGCACGTAACCACTTAACACTTTGCACAATTCAACAATCTCAACACATAAAGTTTTCAAAGAAGCATGTAAGACCATACCCTAGGTCGCAGGATTAACTATGCTCTAATACCATATTGAAAGGACCCAAATTCTACCCTTGAAAATTTTTCCTTATTTAATCCAATTCCATGCATTTAACGACAAATCATAATTTCTGAGTGAATAACTTATTTAAAAGATCTCACTTCTTCCTCACACCCGATTTATGAACCAAAAGTAATATACAAAATTCGATAGCAGAAAAACATAATTCATATTAGTATAACTTAGTAACGGCCGCATACAATTAGCTATGGGTTTCCAAAACACCCATAGCTACATATATCCCGAGTTACTAGTTCCCATGATTAATGCCATGTACGACAATCAGGTTTATAATTACAAAATAATTAGTTCAAGTACAATCAAAAAGGTTACAAAAGAATGGATAAGAGACATCAAAATAAAAGTCTCTAAGCTCCTAATCAAAAACACCCATACTCCTTCCACCTACCTGCAATGGGATTAACATTGACAATACACCAAGAAAACATAAAGGAATAAGTCGTTAACTCATTAAATATCAATGTAAGTTAATCCACATTTAATAAGGTTAAATAAACGGTTTAAAATCAAGTTTACTTAAAAGCCAATTTCAACGTTCATAATTTTGAAAACAACTTGAGCCAAAGTTTGCTACAATGCTTGAGCCAAAGCTTGCTACATTACTTGAGCCAAAGTTTGCTACATTGCTTGAGCCAAAGCTTGCTACATTACTTGAGCCAAAGTTTGCTACATTGCTTGAGCCAAAGCTTGCTACATTGCTTGAGCCAAAGCTTGCTACATTGCTTGAGCCAAAGCTTGCTACATTACTTGAGCCAAAGTCGCTAACCAATCATGGTCGGCTAAAAACGAGTTTTATTTCCACTAGCACTCCACCAATACATTTTTACGAGTTTTATTTTCATTGGCCCTCCACCAATACAAAAACAGTAAATGCACCCGACATCATTACAAACATATACATATATATGCTTATAACTACAAAGTGATTTACGAATCATTTAATTATTCCGAGTTTTATTTCCATTGGCACTCCACCAATACATATACGGTAAATTCACTCCTTGTTGTTACAAACATACCCATATATGTTTATAACAACTAAGTGATTTACGCTTCATTGCATTATTCCGAGTATTATTTTCATTGGTACTCCACCAATACATATACGGTAAATCCACTCCTCGTTGTTACAAACATACCCATATATGTTTATAACAACTAAGTGATTTACGATTCATTTCGTCATCCACATCAGAAAATCCACACATTTTCTATCATAGTGCATAAGTTAAAGACTTATCCTTACCTCGATGAGTGTTGGGTTTGGGTTCTTGGCAACTCCTCAAGTTCCACCTACACCGCCTCCAACCTTAGGATCTTTCCTCATCCCACCATATAACACAAGGTTAGTCACTTATACCAAACATCACATAAACAACTTATATTGCATTATTTAACCATACAAGATATTCATCATATTTTCAACATTAGAAAGTAAACTCATCTTCTACCTCTAGCATTTTAACCATTTTCCATTTTAACTCCATTTTCTCTTTAGGGTTTTGGGGTTTTCATGAACCAACCCACAAACTCTTTCCATCTTCGACATACTAACCCTAAACCAAGAGGTTACAAGAGAAAAGTCAGATAAAACGAACCATAACTCAAAATGGTGAGTTTCCATGGTTTCCCTCATTCTTGAGAAGAGATCCATAATACCAAAAATGGGTTTTCAAGAGAAGAAGAGAGTTAGGATAAAGATTTTTACCTCTTCTCAAGCTCTTGAACAAGAATCAAAGCTCCTAGACCTTGAGAATGCTCTCTTCTCTCACCTCTCTTCAATTCTTAACCTAAAAATGTATTTGGGGTTTCCCTCATTTAATGCTCTCGTCAGGTTCTCGCTTAAGCGAGCTTATTCTCGCTCAAGCGAGAAAATCACGCCCATTTTAAAAACTCAGAACTGACCCTCTCGCTCAAGCGAGGGATTCTCGCTCAAGTGAGAATCTCACAGTCTCTACAGTCCCAAAATGCCATTTCTCGCCCAGGCGAGACAACTCTCGCTCAGGCGATAATCCTCCAGTATAGCCCAGGATTTCATCCTCCCAAGTGAACCTCTCTCGCCCAAGCGAGAATCTCTCGCTCAAGCGAGGATCCCAGGACTGATACTATAAGTTTAAAGGCTTAAAATTTAGGGTGTTACATTACTTCCTCTTATCTTCTTTAGGGAAAAATGCATAAAAACACCCTAAACTTTATGTCTTTTATAAGTGGATAATATAAACTATTTTTTCTTCCTTATTATTCCTTAAACTTTAACTACTGGTGAAATTTGTCATTCATAAAGATAATGTTAAATTAATAGCAACAAAAAATTCTAACCTTTTAATCTCAATTCTTAGATATCTGTTATTTCATTTTATTTTTTATAATACAGATATTATTGCATTTATCATTTTTAACTCTGAAATTTACTTTTCTTATTCTCAATCCATTTGTATTTTGATGACGGTTTCATTCGGATATCGGTGTCCGCTAACCTACGTTGTTGTATTACTGTTGTTATGAGTCTAATTGTTGTAATTACCTTGTTGATCTATTAGAAATTTAACAATATTTTTATACATAAACCAATTTCACAAAATGATAAAGTTTAAGGAGTAATTGTGAAGAAAAAATAGTTCAAAATATCTACTTGCAAAAGACATAACGTTTATAGGGACTTTATACATTTTCCCTATTTTTTATAACCGTAGTTCAATAGCTAAAATTCATTATAAAATAAGAATAATGATTAAATAAATTATATATAATTTAAAAATTAATAAAAAATTATAATATAATTTTTGAAACGGTATAAATATGTTTGTATTGAGAGTATCACACTATCACGTCCGGCTATAAATGTAAATCTATTAGAGATAATTTTAAGGTTACCTAACCAGATATTTGTTTATCATGAATTGGTGCGACTTCGCTTCAATTACAAAATTGTAAAATTCAAAGTGGTTATTGGTTAATATGCTTATACGTGGCTTTAAAGAACTAGCTCAAACGGTCAAACATCAATCTTTAATCCTTTAAAAAGAATAGCGTAAAAGTGGTGGGAACATACTTAATGACTAGGTTCGATTATTTTTAAGTTCATTCATGTCTCAAACTTTTTTGTGATTATTATGTTCTGGGCATAAATCTGGTATCTGAGTTTGTGCTCAGGTTTATGTACCTTCTTTTATTCATTACTTAAGAAATTAAAATTTGAAATAAATATATATTAACTCAATATTTTTAACCAATAAATAAAAAATACATAGAGAAAAATATATAGTGTGACAACATATATATTTATTCCTTTATATTATAAGTTTTGTTAAGGGGAGATGAAAATTGGTGAGGGTGTAGTGAGAAAAATAAAATCATTCATTCTTCATATCTTAATCATATCAATTTTTAATGTAATGTGTTACATTTACTTTATTTCAAAAAATAGAAGTACCTTCTGGCTCTTTATCATTTACTCTCCCTCTCCTCCATCATAATAATATTATTATTTTCACTTTGGAGAATTCCTTGGTTTGACTGTAGTTAAAATTGGCCAACTTTACTTACCATGCACGTAAAGATGAAGGTAAATAGTGTATATTAGTTTGTCCCAAGACTGGGAGGCATAAAGCAACGGCTCCTAATTGTTTAGGGATTATCTCCATTAATAGAGAAAGAAATACTAATTCTACTCTTAATTTGAAGGATTAAATGTCATTACAAGTATAAGTAGAATAATATGATTTTTATCTTATTTTACTTTTTACTTTGTTTTATACAACACTTATCTTTCTGATAATGGAAATGAGTCTGGTCCTCGTGATTATTTGGCCAAGCAATGTGAATTGATCAATTCAGTTGAATTGGCAAGGAAAAAATATCCATATTTTCTTTCTACACTTAATAGTTATCCAACTTTTGGATTCAGATTCACTCAATGATATCATGATATCTTAATATCTGATTCCCCCACCAAGTGACCCTGGTATAATAGGTCACAAAATAATGAAGGAGACAAGAAAAATAATTATTTTAACACTTTACTGCCAATGAGTTGCTTTTATGTAAGGACAATTATTGAACGATTAAAAATGCCAAGAATACAAGTTTCACACACTGTACGAGCCGGTGAAAAAAATATTTCCCTTTTGATTGGTCCCTATTAAGATAAAGTAGAATTTAGTTTACAAATATACGGTAGAGTAGATCACGGGTAGCACCGTAGCAGACTAGAACTACTAGGTGTATTTACCCAACCAATTACAAGTAGTCAAGAACTATTAACCGGTTAAAGTGCTTATGATGGAGGGTTTATGAAGTAGTGATAAACGGGCCAAGGTTCTATTTTTTTCTAGGAGTGATCGGTGGAAAGATTAATGCTCGTTAGGATCCTCTCGAGTACTGGACAGTCCACTCTTTAGTACTGAACAGTTCAGTACTGGAATGTGAGACTCAAAATATTTTGAAAACTAAAAATAATTTAAAATCTACATCATTAAATTTTTTACAATGTCGTATGTCACTATCTCAACCTGTACTGGACCCTCCGGTACAGGAGAGGATCCTTATTCTATTGTTTATGGTAATATAAGGAGTTCATGTCTTGAATATCACAGAAAATAGGTAACGAGTCTTCTACTCTTTTTTGGGAAGATATATGACCCTCATTACATGTATTCACCCCCATTGCTTCATTCTCGGACATAGACACAGACCTGTGCTAATATTTGTTGGATCTGTTACAACTCTGAAGCACTGATATGTGAAACTCCTTCACGAATTCGTGTTGGACATGTATTCGACATGGGTATGCTCTGATTTGTCATGGATATGTATCCGTAGAGTATCAAAAAATAAAAAATATATTAAGATATGAATATGAAACATTTTGAACAAAAAAAACTAGGATAGATAAGATACGTATCTCAAACGTTAACAAAAAACTAGAATAGATATGAAACCATCCCATTTTCTAGTTTTGATATTTGGAATTTTGGAGGACAATGATTTGCAATTTTCATTATACTTTCTACTTTGGATGTTGTCCTATTTTGATTTACATTTATAATGTTATCATATTTTTTATTATTTTATACGTGAAACCTGAACATATGGTATCCTATATTTTAGAAAAAAATATGTATCGATATATCAGATAGATATACGTATATGTGCTTCATAGTGCTACAGGCATGTCATTGGGTACCCAACGGATTAATGGGTACCCACAAATTCAAAAATATTAAAAATAATTGTGAATAATTATGTAATTTAACGTTTGTTTCCTATAATTTTATATGTTGTTTAGACAATCATTAATAGAAACATAATTTAAAGTTTCATACACAATTTAAATTGACTATTAAATACAGCTCATTTTACTCAAACAAACATAAAAAATAATTTCAACATTAGGATAAAAATTTACTTAGTAAGAACTCTTCAATCAACATAAATTACATCATACATGAATGAACCACATTTTATATCGCCTAATGTGTGTCACTCCATGTACTATGAGTTGTGATTTGTGAGAACAATACATAATAATTAAACTTTTAACTTAAATACATTTTTTCAACCAATCATAGCTCATGATACATGGAGTGACACACAATATATGCTCTAACATATGAATTAACAATCTAACATTTTTGTTTAATAACATAACATCACATAATTTCTTAACAAGATAAAAAAATCATTGTTTAACAACATAAAAATCACATTTATGAATTAATATGATATTATAATTCAAGATTAACAATTACAATTATGATTAGGGTAATATACAATTATGTTGATATATATATAAGGAACGAATAATTTGTCCGAGTACCCACAGGTCTGGGTACCCCAGACCCATCCAACAAAAACTCTTAATATTGGGTTTCATTTATCCACAGATCCTAAAATACAGATTAGGACCCGACCCACTGAAATCAAAATATTGGGTCTCATTTACCTGTGGGTTCGAGTACTCATTACCAACCCTAATTACCCATTTGAAAGTTAAATCACCTCAAAGGTTATATATGCAAGGAAAATCTAAATCACCTAGTTTTGAGGAAGTTATTTTTGGATAGAATTCTAACAAAATCAAATCTATCTAAAAAGGAGTTATAGTTGATGAAGTTTGTATTTGTTTTCGCAAGAATCAAGTTGAGGACTCCTACCATCTTTTTCTTGCATTGGAATTTTGCTATTGGAATTTGGATGGGGTTTAATTGTTGGCCTGGTTTCCATTTAGCTTTACAAAATAATATCAAGACTCTTTTACTGCTAATACCAATTGGTTCAACCATAAAAATTGTTGGTGGGGTCCAATTTTTTTAACAGTGATTTAAACACCTTTAATCAAATAATAGTTTATTTATGGTTATATATAATTAATTTATTCTAATTAAATATATAATATTTAAATAAATAATATTAGACATAAGTTTGTAGATCTTAAATTCAGGGAGAATTCCAAAAGCACTGCATTAATTTTGCAGAATGTGAAATTTAGTTCCAGAATTGCAAAGATTGTAAAAAGGAAGCTAAGTTAACTTTGGTCTTGGTTTAAAATAGTACTTCAATGACTAAAAACATTTCATAAACTTTACAGCTTTGTATTCAGTCTTTGAATTTCAGAAGTAGTTTAAAAAGACATTTACCCTACATTGCTAGTTATGTTTTATCCAATTTTTAAATGTTTTAAATAATAAGGACTATTTGACACCTGAACCAAATTCATAACTTTTTTTCTATATCTCTTCCTTTTCGTTATTTCCTATCTCATTTCTTCATATCTCTCTCCTTTCTACGTGATACACTGTGTAGTAAACATTTTCTAAAATATAAGTGTAGTTTTGGACTTTTCTTTTTTATGGTGTGTTAAAATAGTTGAGATTTAGTATGTGATAATTGATTAACACTATGATTAATCAATTATATGAATATTGAAATTATTATAATTCTGTAAGTTAATCGATTAACTAGTCAGTTGGTCAGTTAGTTAGGTTTGTATTAGTTGCTTGATTTATAACTTTTCTTTTTCTCTTTCTTCTCTTGTATAAATAAGCCATGATAGACTTCACTTTTCACTAATGAGAATATTATTCAATTCAACTTATTTTTTTTCATTATTTCTTCTTCTTTAAGCTTTGTTGGCTCATCCTTCTTGTTCATCAAGAAGATTCAACCATGGCTCATACCAAAATTTAATATGGTGTAAATAAACATTATATTGTATTATTCAGGTAAAGTGGTTCCCCATCTAAGAAGTTAGAGTCCAATGACGCAGTGGCTGCATGCAGCAGCATGTGGATAGACAACGTTAGACATCAGTAATTTAAGACTGTAAGGTATAATAAACAATAAAAATGACTTATTATATTTAAATAATAAAATTGTCACATCTTTATATTTTTTGTTTTATTTATAATATATTATTTTCTTCATTAATAAAAATTATCATAATTCAAAATAGTATGGTCCAAATCCATTCTATTGTTAGAGGATTCAGTAATAGATGATAAATGATACATAATAAAAAAACAACATCTAACTGTTATAATTTAAAATTATTTTCATAAAATAAATTTAAAAATTAACAAAAATATTTCTCTCTTATACGGGAGAAATCTCAACTCAAAAGAGGAATAACCAAAATTTTATCTTTCGTCACATTAAGAATTACTTGTTGAATTATATGTTTTTTATATCAATTTTTTATCATCCCGTGCCTTTCTACCATATTGCCATCCTGGAATCGTAAAAGAGAAAGAGACAAATGTTTGAAGCTAGTAATAATGGTGTTTATATAAAAAATGATAAATACTCATACATGCAAAAATAGCATATAAATCCAATACAAACACGAAAATCACGTGTGTCATATAAAAATATTTTTTTTATTTCAAGTAATATATGTACTTTTTTACTTAAAATGAAATGATACAATCACTAAAGGTAGTAAAGGCGGCAAAAGTGAAGTCATATTTTTGGATTATAAAAAAATGGTAGATCAACAATTTTCTACCCTCGCTAGGTTATCAATATTCAGGATGGTATTCTAAATATATATTTTTGGTGGGCAAAGGGAATTTGATTAGAAGGAGAAAGAGTACAAAAGAGAAGAGAAAAAAAAAAGAAAAATAAATAAATAAGTAATTACAAAACAATCTTAAGACAACCTAGAGGACCAGTTAACTAGTTAGAGTAAAGAGTAGATTTCATTCTCATCTGTTCCTTGATCCATAACCAGTATTTAACATTTGCTGAATCCAAAATTTGATGAAAATAAGGCTTTACATTATTTGTTGAAATGTGCCACAAATAATGTAAAGGTCAGTATGATACTCTAATAGTTTCCTTGTATGTAGATGATCTTATATACACTAGAAACAACATAAAGATAATAATAGAGTTCAAAGAAGACATGATGAAGACATTTGAGATGACAGACTTAGGCTTAATGTACTACTTCCTCCGAATTGAGGTAAATCAAACAAAAGAAGGTATATTCATCTCACAGAAGAAATATACAGAAGAACTATTAAAGAAGTTCAAGATGTCTGAATGTAAATCAGTTGTTACTCCGCTCGTGACTAATGAGAAGCTACAAAAGGACGATGGATCTCCACAGGCAGATGCATCTCTCTACATGAGTTTAATTGGGAGTCTTCTATATCTCACTGCTACTCGACCTGATATCATGTATGCTACAAGTTTGCTATCAAAATTCATGCAAAGCCTAAGTCAAATCCACTTTGGAGTTGGAAAAAGAATTCTCAGGTACTTGCAAGGAACAAAAGAGTTCGGTATATGGTATAAATCCAACACCAACTCAACATTGCACGGCTACACTGACAATGATTGGGCAGGTTCAATGGATGACATGAAAAGCACATCAGGTTATGCCTTCTCACTTGGATCAGGAATATTCTCTTGGGCATCTAAGAAGCAAGCAATCATTGCACAATCAACAACAAAAGCTGAGTTTGTAGCAGCTGCAGAGACGACCAACCAAGCTATATGGCTTAGACAAATACTCAGTGATATGGGAGATCAAGTGACGGAGCCTATGACAATCTATTGTGACAACAAATCGACGATAGCGATTGTAAAGAATCCAGTCCATCACAATAGGACAAAGCATATCGCCATTAAATATCATGTTGTCAGAGAAGCAAGTGAGAATAAAGAAATAAGGCTCGAGTATTGCAAGACCGAAGATCAAATTGCGGACATATTTACTAAGGCATTACCAAGGCCGAAGTTCAAGCAACTACGATCGCTGCTAGGAGTTACAAAAATGTGCATCAAGGAGGAGTGTTAAAATATTGATGCACATTTCTAGAAGCTTCCACACTTGTGTAGAAACAAGTAGTGGTAGTGTTATATCCTAAATCTAGAATTATCCTAAGCTTCTAGTAGATTCCATTATAGGTGTGTAGAAAAATAATTATAGAACACTCTAGAAATCTTGAGACAATATAGGCTAGAAATGTATGCAACCTTCTAGTCCTTCTTAGGTGTTGTAGAAAGCCTATAAATAGGCATTCACCCTTCATTTGTGAAGCATGCAATGCATGAATTGTAGCCAAAACCTCCAAGCTATTCTAAATACAATATCTATTGTGTATTCTTATTCCAATCTAATTAAGTTTGGCAATTGCTATCTAAATCAATTCTAAAACCTTGTTTCTATCACTATATCTACTATATTTCCTCAAATACTATCATTATTGAAGATTATGTCGTTCCTAGATAACCAGATTGCCCAAACAGTAGCCAACCAAATAACACTCCAAGCATTCTAGCTTTTCTTGTCTTTCACCATGCCAATGTGATTTGAGAAGTGATGAATTGCAGCAACGGGCAAAACGACACTGATATCCAACCATTTGTATGTTTGTTGCCAAACGTTGTAGGTGATATTACAAAAAGAAAAAAGGTGTTAAGTGGATTTTGGATGTTAGTTGCATAAAACACATGATATTCCCCCATCATTGTCAAAAGGGTTCCCCTCCTAAGCAAAGCATCCTTAGTTGTCAATCTGTCTTGAAATAGTCTCCAAGCAAAAGTAGTGACATTCAATGGAGCTTTTGATTTCCAAAAAAAAGATTAGAGTGTTGGTTGAGTACTTCAGTAGATATAGAAGGCTCCACAACCTTAGTCTTATTCCAGATGCTCACATTACCGACTTTGGGAATTGGGTGGAGGGAAAATGGGAGTGAAATTTAATTTGGCGTCACCATCTTTTTACTTGGGTATTTGAGCTAAGATTAAAGTAATGAAATAGATTTTTTTTATAAAAGTAAAATGTTATCTGAATTTTGAAAAAGAATAATCGACATCATTGGTAATAAAAAATGATATGAGACTCACGTTAGATGCAACCCAATTAAAACAAGCAATGTGTAGCTTAGGCCATACTCAAGTACTCAACCAACGTTTTACTTTTATTTAGATGGCATCACGTGCACATGCTCATACCAGTCACGAGGGTCCCTAACGAACGAGTGGCATGTGGTAAATGCGTCAAGCAACATCCTCTCTATTTGTAATTTTGTATAGTTAAGTAGTGTGAGAGATAAGGTGTATGAAGAAAAAACACAAAGTGAAATGACAATTTTATTATTATTAATTATATTGAGATTATATTTTTATCCTTTAAAATCAAAGTAAATTTTTTTTCTCTCTTCATTATTTGAGAGAGGAGTCTCAATATAATATCTTTAATTCACAATTCATAAGTGATGAGATAGTTAATACTATAAGGCATGCACCGTGTGAAGTGATTTATAAATGAAGTGATCTTCGTTTCTTCACTTTGTTACCTTAATAACCCCTTTTTATTTCTTTGATAAATCTCTGCGTAGGGAATGCGGAATGAGATTGGCATAGTTGCACGTCAACCATATTGATCACCATCACATGCTCTAAAATATCTCAAATTGTATCTCATGCAAATTTGTGGACGCAATTATAACACCTAGTTAGCCTTTCTTGTTGGCACATTAACCTTTTATACAACCTCGGACAAAGTTTCATGTTTTTTTTTGATCGGCAAATGTTAGTTGTTAGTATGTTATGTTAGTATTTGTTGTGGACGAGACTCGAATCCTCAACCTCCAACCCACCTTATAACTCCTTTTTTTTTTTTTAAAGTTGCTACGGGTGAGACTCGAACCCACAACCTCTTTCACCACATCCCTTAAGTCTTCCACCTTAACCACCAAACCACCTTATCACTCCTAACAAAGTTTCATGTGCTTGCCATTTACTTATATTTTATATGGGACATTATATGTGCATGCATGGCAAGTGTGCTAGCTACGGCTACGAATGGCAATAGTAGGGGCATGCAGTGATTGAAGGACCCGAAAAGACTCTATTTCTATGTTCATATCCAATATAGTTACACTAAATAATATAAAATATTAGTTTATATTTTTATATTCTTTTATAATTGAATGATACACTTGATTGGTTCGGGATACAAATGAAAACAACAATAAAAAAAAGAAATCTTCATTCCATGTAGTCAACCTAGCTAATTACAAAATGCTATCTAGGATGTCTGGGTTATATTAAATGAAAATATAACATTTTTTCTTTGCCCAGTATTTTATAAAGAAAAAATGTTAAATTTTACCATTGATTCACATGCTCAGTACAAGAATGTGGAAAATGGATTATTTGTCCTAAAAAATTCTCCCAATGTCTAAGCTAATTATGTTGCACCAAGTAATGAAAAAAATATTTTTCTATTTTTTAATTATCATATTAACTAAGTGATAGTTTTTTAGTGGGTTGAGACACCATTTTTAGGACATGTGATCTCCATTCAAGGATATGCACAGAAAAACAAATGAGAAGACATTTTATCCTTTTTATGCAAGGAAATAACAATTTTACCATTAAAAATACAAAGAAAATGTGGTATTTATCTCTCCATTAATGGAGATGGTCCTTACTCCTTAAAATGTGGCCAGCTTTTTTCTCTACTAGATAGCTAGGTTATTTAGCCACGTATTGTCCCAAACTGAACCCTCTCTTGAAAAAAAGGAATCCCACTAAGAAAGTGAAAGATTAATTTCTCATATGCCAATTGATTTCTGGCGGCTATCCTAGTCAAATACCTTCTCAACATGATTTTTGGGACCTTGTAGAAGTCTGAAGCTTTTTAAGTAGTCCACTTTTAATGCCCCTAGAACTCTATTAAAAATTTGTAACTCTTAGAGGTTGAAAAAGAAAATAAAAAACCATAGTAGGGTATACCTCAATGCATAGTGATATTAGCCCATCTCATCTACATTCAAAAAGATACCCTTGAGAGGACCCATCGTCCTAAGGTTACTTTGAGCATGCAAAGACATATATGTAACAACTTATCTTTACCTAAGGTTAGCCTATATGATATGGAAATGGTCATAACATTCCCAGATTACTACTTTTTATTAAAGGCTATATTATCCAAAATAAGTCTCTCAAACCAAAAGTCAATAGTAGAACATGTCACAAATTAGGAAATGCCCTAACTTCATGGACTTTCCAAAAGTGGACTTGTGTTGCTTTAAGTAATGTTGAGGTACAATATATTGCAGACACCATTTATGTTACTATGGACTAGATTTTGGATTCACTCCCCTTATATGTGACAACCTAATGGCATCAACTTATCCAAGAATCCAACAATACATTCAAAAAAGAAACACATAGATATAAGACATCATTTCTTACGGGGTCACATAGTTAAAAATGAATGTGCAATTAGCGTTTGCCGATACCCATGATCAATTTGAATATATCTTTATAAAATCCTTTAGCATTTGAATATATCTTTAGAAAAGAACTAGCATATTAGATGAAAAGGATATAAAATAAAGCATTCATGAATTTATGTTTTAATTATTTATAACATACAATTAAATTGTGTTATTATATGTTTGAGTGTGGAAAATTTTGTTTTTAGGGTTTTAGACACTGGAGTAACTGATTATCCACATAGGGTAGTCGATTAATAGGCACTGATGATACTAAAAAGTATCATGAAAGGAAAGAGTAACTAATTATCTCCATCTAGGCAATCGATTACTTGGTACTAGGATTTGATCAACTTTCCCAAGAAAGGTTGAGTAACAGATTAATCCAAGTGACTAATTTATCATTTGGGGTTGCAGAAGAACATTTCTAGGTGGTATGAATGAGTTATAGAAAAACCGATTACTTGCTCGTGTCTATAAGTAAAACTTCAATATTTCTCAATTCTATTGAATTTTATCCAAACAATCCCATTCCCCACGATGTCAAAACCCTAAATTTCTCAAAATCTTTCAAATCTTCACCAATTTAAGTAAAATCTTTTGAAAAAATTCATCTTCTTAACATCTGATCAGTTTTATCCGATCAATTTCTTTCCAAATAAAAATCCCTCTTTTCAAATCCTAAGTATTATTAAATGACATCCTCCTTAAGAACAAAGAAGATTCGTTCAAGGAACCCTCATGTGCGTCAACAATGACATCAAAAGGAAAATCCCCTTGACATATCTCGATTACTAATCAATGACCAATAAAGGAAGACATTCATGGATCATATTATGGGAAACAACTTCTCGCTCCTAAGCATGATATTCTTATATTCTTTGAGCTTGTTGATTTCCAGTTTCCACAACTTATCAGGTATTAGAATTTCAAGGATTTATGTAATAATAGCAGAGATTATTACCCAGAATCGGTTCAAGTATTATTTTGTAACATAATGGTTAAGCACAATAGGGTGTAGTCATCTGTTAAGGGAAAATATATGTCTTTAGACCTAAGTGGTTTTGGCGATTGTTGTTTAGGGATACCTAGTACTGGAGCTAAGTTAGACTTTGTATTACCCTATCGTTGGAATGATTTTGATAGAAAAACCTTATATTATTCAACGTGTATTATTCCAGAAGAGGAGATAGTGGGTTAGAAACAATGGTTAGTAGTTGAATCTTCTAAGAACAAGGACATTCTCTAAGAACAAGGACATTCTCTTAGTTGGAAATCTGAATATATATGATCGTTTGTTGCATTACTTTCTCAGATATATTGTAATTCCCAAGTTTTCAAGTCATTCTTAAATCAATGATTTAGTATTACAATTTATGTATGCTACGAAGAATTTCAAATCTGTGAACTAAGCATACATCATAATTCAACATATGAATCATCTCCGAAAGAAAATAGCCCACCACCATATGATCGTTTGATAAATCACATCTTGTATAATTTCGATATATCAAGTGCTTACGAGATAAGATGAAGTTAAATTCTCGTGAAAACAAAATCAACTTGGATGTAATGTATAAGATGGGAGGATTTATTCAAGATCTGGTCGATGGGGAAATGAGCATACTAAAATTCATGCACCTCCTGCTCCATAACAACTATTTGTCTCTCAATCATCTCACATAGAACCAATCAACCAAATGATCATCGATGTTCTGCTCAGTAATCGTGGTTAAATAACCACTAGAATGGATAATATTAAAATTAGAAACCATCACCTTAGAAATTGTATTTTTTCTATTGTTAATCGATTAGATGATTTGGATATATACGACAATGACGATGATTAAGAAACATTCTAGACCATTATGTGTTTTTTTGCTTGTATTTGAATTTTATTATGTTATTTGGTTGTATTTGCATTTTGTTTGGTTGTAACTTTACTTTATTGACAATGTGGTTTTTTAATTTCAATTGCCATGTGGACAAGTAATTTTCGTTATGCATAGACAAAATGTTTGTTAATCCCCATATTATGATATTATTGTTTTTTCTTCCTTTTCATAATATAAAAATGGGGAGAAAGGTTTTGTCTTGCTTGATTTATATTTCAGGGTAATGAAGTCTTAACATACAAGATAGGGGAGTAAACCCAAGTGAAAATCAATCAAGGACTCAATGTCAAAAGATATGGTTTGTCATCATCAAAAAATGGGAGATTGTAAAGCATAACCTCTTCTTGACTTTGGCTAGGATTTGATGAAGACACCAACATCAATAAAAGAAGAAAATGGTTGAAGACTATGAGTGAAGTATGGAAAGAACAAGGTCCTAAAAAGAAGTTTTTAAAAAATCAAGAGGTTACTTGAAACAAATAATAAGATACTTGAAACATGGTAACATATTACTTGAAACATAGTAACGAGATATTTTAAATAGAATAACAGGTTAATGGAAACATAGTAATAGATTATGTGATAAGGAAAAAAGGCGAGTAACCGATTAATGTAAGTGGGTAATTTATTACTCCATTAGACAGTAAAGTCCACAAACCGATTACTACGACACAATAACTAATTACTGTGTGCTAGAAATGTTGTTTTGAATTGAAACTCAATTAGTACATACTCAAACGAACCATTGACTTCTTGAACGTCCAGTTCCTCCTTGAATGGATCTTGAAATCCTTCTAAAGTCTATAAATATAATCCAAAATGTACAATAGTTTCACATAACAAATTTACACACTTTGGAAATTAATTTGTCTTAAGTTTTCTAGAAAAAAGTTTTTTTTTTTTTTTTTTTGCACTTTTTGAGTATTCTTATAAAGGATCCATACATTAATTAGATTGAATATAGTGATCCTTAGCCTTATGATATGTCTTCTTCTACTTCTCAAAGCTAAGATCACCAAAGGGTTTGGTGAATGTGTATGCAAACAAGAAAGTATTGTGTTTTCTTGGAGGGAATTGAGTGTTTTAAGAGGAGACCCATGGCATGAGACTTGTAATAGAAACTCAATTTTAAATAGTGGAAATTTGTTGAATCAAGTAAAGGGATTGAATATTGCCTTCATTTGATGAAGATAAACTAGTGTATATCTTGGTATGATTCTCTCTAACTCCAACACTTTAAATCTCTCCAACCTTCTTCATAAATTGCTTATGTTGACATTCTGATTTAAAGATTTTAGAAATAAAATTTTTGTTGTATGTCTAATTCACCCTCTCTTAGGTTGATAGCTTGTGTTTATACCAAATGTAATCCAATGCAGTTTTGTTAGGCCTAATTTGATCACGTAATTGTAATTTGGGTTCATAATATAATTGCGGTGCAATAAGATTGTGATAGTCACTGCAATCACAATAGTGTGGTGGTCACTGAAACAACAATTTTGCAGTAGTCCCCAATTTCGAACAATATGTCACATTCTAATCCTTGACGATTGTACCTAATCTAAGACAAGCTCTCATGAAAGAGATAAAAATTTCTCAACCAAACAGAGAAAATCTACCTCTGGATATGACGCAAGGGGAGTAAGTGGTGCGGGAGAACATGAAAATTACAGTAGGAAGAGACGGTTTGAGAAAGTACAGTACAAGGATACGAGAATAGAAGAAAACGAAATAGTAAAAAGTGCAAAAAGCATTAGAATTTTCTTTAATGTGTAAAAAGTGATGTGACCATTTTAATTGAAGTGAAACGTTGTGATATGAGGTTCATAGACTAGGGTATGTATCTTGTGTTAGAAGATTTAAAGAAACAATACTTGATTCTCTTCCGGTAAGAATATATGGTATACTACCCTATTTAATATACGATAAATTAAAGGTATACTAAGTTGATACAATTTTTTAAATTTTAATGGATACACTTTAATTTTTTAAATTTATGTTTTTTATGAATAATTAAATAAGTTAAAATAAATATGTTTAAAATATATCTAGAAGCATTTTTAAATGATAAAACTCCACACATTTCTAACTAAAAGGTCTATTTTATATCAGCAACTTAAATAAAGCCTAAATCTATTAAAAAATAACCATATTAAATTAGGATTTTCTTTCTTCTTCACTTCTACTATAGCATCAACCACCTCCTCTTATGTTTTGCAACCACCTCCTCTTATGTTTTGCAACCATCTCCTCTTATATTTTTGCTATTTTCTCTTCTATGTGTTCTACTTCACCTGAGTTACGCCTTATTAGGGGTGAGCAGGACTCGGCCCTACCCGCTCACTCATTATGATTTGATCATGACTGGACCTGAAAATGGTCGGGTCTCATCGGGTCTAGGGTCGGGTTCAGGTTCAAAAATTAGACCCAGTCAATATTTAAGGTTGGGTAGAGACCAAAAATGTCTCATTCCGACCTGTCCCATGGTCACTCACTCATGATGTTTATATGTGTCTCTATTCAAATATATACAAGATAATAATAATTTTTAGATCGAAAATATTATCGATTCTCTAATTTTTATATATATACACTTTTAATAATATATACACATATATTATTTTATATGTCAAATTACATATTCATAATAATAAATAATATTCAGAAGATATGTGAAATGAGTATACGTTATATTTAATCGGGTCCGGGTTTAAAGGTTGACCTTGTGAATATTTAGGGACATGTCGACTCCGGGTTAACTCCACACTCACCCTTTCGCCTTACCATACTAGTTTGAGTAAGAATTCTCTCAATTAATGAATAGGCAAGTACTTTGAAAACAAAGAAAAAAATAACATGAAAAAATATTTTTATTCTCGTATATGTAATGGAATAACATTTTACAATTAAAAACAAGAGAAAATCTATACGTTAATTGTTATACATGAAGCTCAGAGAGAACATCATTGCTCTCAAGCAACGAAGGCAAAATTCATAAACTAAATCTATAGGTTAATTTAAAAGTATAATATCTTCATATATAATGTGAGAAATACACAACAGATATCGTAACGTACCGTTGACAATAATTGTAGACATAGCAGGCGTTGCGACACTTGGTATGTACTCGTCTTTGAACATTGTATTTCGTGGCATGTGAGACAAGTGACAGCACTGGTTCCGCGTGGCATGTTTAGACACGTGCCGTGCATCACTGAGAAGGAACAACTTACTTGTCCAGAAACCTCCCAACAAAAAGCGGGTCCTACCTAACAGATCAGGTTCTGTTTAAAATTAGGAGTATGAAAGTATGCAATTTTGGGATAACAATTCCATTAAAGTCATCTAATATGATTTATGATTAAGTTATTGTGTAGATGTTGAATGTAATATGATTGATAGAATTAGATATAAGAAAATATTGGACAATCTTACTTTTTATGAAAGTTTAAATCCATAGGGAAATCACTAAAAAGTGAATTCAAAAGCACACTACTCTTAATGAAAAAAATGCACTTCTTACAAGTAATAAGGGATAATGGCCCCTAATAGTAACAAAGGAATTTATTTTCTCTTTATGTCATTAAAGGAGGAATAAAGGGTAAGAATAATCTATACAATTGGAGGATTACTACTTTGTGAAGAAATTTACTACCACTAACAAGATTAATTTCATGAATCCTCTTGGTACATTTATTAATCATCTTCAAAAATTGCCATGAGAATATTGATATGGTTATTGGTTTTGGATTTGTGATTGATAAAGAACATGTTTCTTATTATTGTTGATTTGTCTACATGATCTTTAAGTAATTAGAAACATGTCTAACCAAAAATGATTGATACTAACATGCAACCTTTGCTTACCTCTTTTATGGAATCTCACCCAACAAACAAGTTATTATTGAAGTGATTAAATTTTATTAATTATTTTCCTCTTTGAGGCATTTTCACCTATATTACATAAATCAGGTAGGGTGGTTATTTTTTTTCTTTGAAAAGAAACTATAAAATTAAAATTTACAGTCTTAACTCTTTTGTGAAATTTCTTAAATTTATTGTTTCTCATTAACTAACAAATGATAAATAAAAAATGTTATTATAAAAATATAAAGTGCTTTATTAAAATAATAAGAAAACATCTAAAATATGACTTATACATGGAACAAGATGAACTATACTAAATTATAAAAAGAATGTGAGATATTAAAATGAATTTGGATGATCCAAATCCACCCGAAAAAATATGACTCTATTTCTAAATCTGAACCGGTCACAATTAGTTGAGCACAAATTGTCTATGTAACTTCAATGTACCACCAATTATAAACTTATATTTATGTTTTGTTAACTTTTGGTTAGTTATTATGGTGCAACTTTAATTTACGTGTCAATTTGTAATTGATAACACAGAAAAATGACATAAAGAAATGACATATACAATTTGTGCTCCAATTAGTTTCCGGAATCAGGGAAGTGGGAGGAGATTTGTGCACACTCCTAGCAAATAAGGACCAAGATCATACATATTTAGTACAATTTTTTATGTACAACTTAATTACATTGAACCATAGTATGTAATCAGTCCGTGAAAGATTGTATAGTAGCTCATCTATCCAAAATTTACTACGAGATAGAGCTTAGTCATGACGAAATTCAGGTAGGCAGCTAAACCTCTCCGCTAATGAAAATGAAAGTACTGTAAAAAAAATAAAGAAAAAACAAAATGTAATAACACTTGTTCCCTTTTATTATCAGTGTGGTAACATTTTTATCATTAAAAATAAAAACAAAAACATAACTTCACTCTAGTATGGGAAATGATCCCTCATGTGGGTTTACCTTTAGTCCTTTAGAATGCACTCTGTAGCTTAATTTCATGCTACATGTATTTGGCATCATTGCATTTTCATGGGGAAGAATGCGATGGAAGTAACAACTATATATATATATCTTACCAATTTTGCCAAACTTACTTTGGTTATTAATTATTTGTCCTCATCACTTTTTAGTTTTTAATCATGTAGAAGTTAGTATAGTAGTTTCTATCGATACAAGATGCTCAATAGGACAAAGCTATTACGTGACATTGTGGAGTCTTTAAGTTTGCCTCTAGCATATCTTCAATAGCTTGTGAAAATCCTTTACTCGATCCCCATTAAAGTTTTTTCACCCTTTATTCCATCCATTATTTTCTAGCAACAGTGTGACGTTAACACTGGATTTTTTTTTGATTGGCGTTAACGCAAGATATTACGTCTAGACAATTGACATATGTAATTTTAAGGAAGAATAATGTTATGTTGACACTCAAGTTTAATATGTTCCATTTGGGGAATAACAAAATTGCACAAATGATAAGAAAGAAAATGGTAAAATTAGTGAAATAATTTTTTTAATCCCAAATAGAAGTGTCCATAAGAGGAGTGAATTTTAAATGTCAAAATAAGAATATGAGTAAATATTCATTTTAACTCTTCATGTTTTTTGACTTTACCAGTTTGGTCCTTAAAAATTGAAAAGTCTAAATGATACCCAAACATTTCAAATGTGAGTCAAGCATAAAAATGATTAATTTGACCCAAGTTTAAAAATTTTGGAATCATTTTAGGTTTTTCAATTTTTTAAGAACCAAACTAGTAAAGTCGGAAAATATGAGAGATTAAAATGAGTATTTAATCTAAAAATATTAAATAAGGAAAAGGAAATAGAGGTAACATTGTCTTGTTGGCATGAAAAAGAAAGAAAGGGAAAATATGGATAAGATGCATATATTGCATAGAGGAAGGATAAAGAAGGCATCTACCGTAGCAGCCACCAAATTTGTACTCTTATGAGTATGTTAAATTTTTGTGTGGATATAATATACATTATTTAACCTGCGTATAAAATAAGAGAAATATCAACTACACAACAGTTTTAAATATGCGTTATTTACATTTAGTTGTGTAATTAAATTATAAGTAAATATATTGTGAATTCAAATGGGTACATGTTTACCAATAAGCCGTTAATTTTGTGGTGTAAGGGCCCATTAAATCTCCACATAGATAAAAATGTTAAGAGTTTGATTTTTGTGATCAATACTTATTGAAAGAGATAATCACACACTGTGTGAAAGTGATTACTTCCTTACTCATATAGTGTAGGATTATACCAAAAACGGTATTGGTTTACTTCTACATTATTTAGAAAATTGTGTGCACGTGTAGCTGGTCCATAGAAATTATAAATGAAAGGGAAGTGAGAAGAACTGAGGAAGGGCTGGCTATACTTGGGAGTGGAATAAATTTTGCACTCTCATTGTTTATATCTTGCAATTTAATCATATTTACTGTAGAGATATAAAAATATATAAAAATGTTAAAATGTTTTTCTAAACTAAGTGAAATATGAGACAATGTTACTATTTGTTGAGCTTTGTTTTATATTATATAAATGTTAGATTTAAATAGGCATCTATGTGTTGGGAAGTAAGTCTCACATCGTCTACCTCATTGTCTTAGAAATGAATTAAATACTTGTTGGACTACTTCTCTCATTGCCAATTGGTTTTGAGATGAAACCTTGACATGATATCAAAGCGAGAGTTCAACTTCTTTTCAGATCTCACGAGTCAAAAGATGTCCTTTAGTTATGAATCAAAGTTAACTCTTCGTCTGGTCCGACAGACTTATGTGGAGGAGGCATGTAGGAAAGTAAGTCTCATATCGCCTACCTCATCATATTCTCGGGAATGATTTAAATACTTGTTGGGCTACTCCTCTCATTATCAATTGGTTCTGAAGTGAAATCTTAACAATGCCGATACATGTTCAATAGCTAGACGTGCAACATTCTGTCGTGCAATGGAATGGTCTACTCCAAATTGGAAAGATCTCAAACACAATATTACAAGGTAACATGCAGGTTGGGAATCGGTTAGGGTGGATAAATGGAGTTTGGCTCATCTCCATTACAGGAGAGGGCAGTACCTAGCTAGAATGTTTACACGTGGCAAAAATAATATCTAAACGGTCTAGAATTTTGTAGTTTTTTCAAATTATTTTTTTTTTGAAAATCACCCTCTCACATTCCCAGTACTGGAGAGGAGTAATAGTGATTTGATGTCGTTAATCATGCCCCATATATTATCTTGGCCTAATTAAAACATATCTATTGCTAACCGATAAGTAGGTGTAAATATATAACATCGGTGTCGCAAACAAGTATAGTAAAGTAATTATCGTCTCTAGAGGGAATTGCTATAAAACTATAGTTTTTCTTTCAACTTTTCACTATTTCTCAATTCAATATATTTTATTTTGGGTTGTTTGTTGTGTGACACAAATACTTCGAATGTACTTTAGAATGATAAATGTAGTCGGGGTTAAACTTTGCACTCACTCCAGTTTCAATTTTGATTCATTATTTCATACCATTTAGAACAATTGGTCGATATAAACACCTCAAAATGACTAATGCTAATGTCTTAGTCAATTAGTCACTTATTCAAGAAAAACATATGTCTGGTAATTTTGATGCATAAGAATAATAAAATTGACTTACAAATTCATGCTCTTATGTCTAGTGAATCATGAATGTAAGTTGAGTAGAATGCAACACCTCAATTGTGTTAGCCGCCAACGTCTTGGTCTATGCTAGCACTTTAATGATAAAATTAATTTTTATGAACCTTCAAAATGTATCTATGTCTAGTATCACGTGTTATTCAGTTTGAGAGTTTTGAAATCACAATATTAGTTCTATGTCTAGATACCAAAAGTGACATGCATATGATGGCAATTTAAGCAAGTCTATGTCTAGCAAATGAAAAAATTGTTGAGAAATATAAGTTCAGAATAATACAAAAATTACTTAAGCAATTACTCTAAGTTAATGCACAAGTTGATCAATACTAGAGCATGCATTAAGTAAATATAAGACTTAAAATGGAAATGAACTTCATGGAATACTAGAGCATGTATTACTATCTGAAATACTACATTCAACCCCAACTAAAAGGTACTTAACTACTCAAATCCACACAAAGTAAGAATGATATGGATAATACACTCATGGGGAAGTTGAGACCATACACAATCAAGTAACGATTCTCACCTATGATGTTTACGCTTAGTTTCAATGAACTAAGTGAGCTAAACTTTCTAAAATAAAGCTACAAAAAAAGTACATTTCGAAGAAGTAAACCAGTGTACAAATGAAATGGTTCCAAGGCCTATAAATATTATTATGCGGCTGACTTCTACGCTCAGCGCTCCATTGTTGCACTCAACGTGGGATCTTGATGCCCAAGCGCGACTCTTAGACGCACCAGGTTGTGATAAGCGTAACTTGTGGCGCTGAGCGCACCGCCCACTATGCTGAGCATGAAGGCTGCACTGAGCGCACCGCCCACTATGCTGAGCATGAAGGCTGCACTGAGCGCACCGCCCACTATGCTGAGCATGAAGGCTGCACTGAGCGTATTCCACATAGTAGCTAATTGTTGAATTCTTTGAATTTAGACGCTCAACGGAGGATGTGCACTGAGCATAGCTTATCTTGCGCTGAGCTTGAGTCTGGCGCTGAGTGTGGCTGAGTCTGGTTCAGGAACTTGGATTTTCTTGGTCTTTTGTCCCATTTAAGCCTACAAAACCACTTGAGGGTAACACTTAGCCATTAATTCGAATATTTAACCATGCAAAAGTATTTTTCCATCAATTTAACTTAGATTTTCTTGGTCTTTTGCCCCCATTTAGGCCTACAAAACCACTTGAGGGTAACACTTAGCCATTAATTCGAATATTTAACCATGTAAAAGTAATTTTCCATCAATTTAAGTTGATTAAGTTGTGAAATGCCATAAAATTATGTATTAATTGCCTATCAAATTGGCACTTAACATATATCAATTAAAAAATTTAAACATTGATTATTATTATTATTTTTTTCCATGTCTCTATTTCCAAACTAGCAATTTATTATCATTATGAACTACTGAAATAAGATTACACCTTAGAAACTAGGGACATCTTTCACACTAGAGTAGGTGCTAATCCGATAATTAGGTGTAAAAATATTATCTATGGTATCGCAAACAAGTAAAAATGAAGAAAGTTGTCATATCCACAAGGACTTACTAACTCAATCTTTCAAAATCAAATCACTATTTTAAGCTGGTTTTCAAAAGGGTTTTCAATTGGTTGCTTGGTTTTGGTTGAAAAGTTTTGATACTAACACCGTTGGAGTTTAGATATGGTATTGACTCACTATTAATATCGATAAATTGTTAAGCAATTAGGAAATAAAATTCATATGGTTTCACACAACACTCGACCTCAATTATACTAAGAACTAATACTTTAGCCTACTTAGCAACTTATGAAATAAAGCCTAAGCCATAAACATAAGATCAATGATTATGACACAGATATCTGTATGTTTAGTAAATATGCATATGGGTTGAGATTAATGCACACACTCAATTGTGTTAACCGCCAATGTCATGGTCTATGCTAATACTTTACCAACTTAGATCTATGTCTAGTAACTAAATTGACAAAATTACAATCTATGATGTGGATTCTTTAGGTCTACGCCGTTTGAGTGTTTGACTAATATAAACGACAAAATTAGGGCTATTTCTGTAAAATAAGTATTACCGGGCCCACATTCCTTTTTTCCTTTGTGTGATTTAATAAATAGCATTTAAAGAGGTTTTATATTAATATATACTAGCGTGTCGACAGACACTTCGTGTCTGCCGACCCGCATTCTTATTTTATTATATTAAGTATTCAATTTTTATATTTTTATTTTATACAATTAGAATGTTTTTGTATTAAGAATACTTTATATTAAAAATGTATTTATTATAATTTATTTAAGGTGAGATAGGTTGTTAATGTGTTAATGATAGTTACTTAGGATTATATGGTTTTTTTTTGTAGAAATTAAAATATGTAAGGGCAAAATAGGAAATAAAAATTACATCATCATGGGTGGTTATTTTGTGTTTTCCCTCAGGTTACTTTATCTTGGAAATCGTAAGTTAAATGGTTAGAAGTTAGGACTCATCAAATTAGTTTTGAACACATATTTTATTTGATACTAGTATTTGGAAAACCAAACCTACGGCTTTGTCGTTCCTGTTGTCGAGGATTTATTTATTCATTACCCCTTTATTTATAACTTACAGCCTCGCATTTTTCCTCTCAAGAAAATAGACAGAGAAACATAAAAGAAAGATAAGGGTAAGGATGTTAAGGATATGAGAATGAGAACTAGAAGAAGGGTATGTTATCTTGAACCTTGTGTAGTATCAACAACGATGTGTTCTTCAGATTATGGTGTACCCAAGAGAAAAAAGAAGGATATGCATCAAAATCTCAACACAAAAGAATCTATCAATGTTATAAATAAAAGGCAGAAGAATTGTGAAATGAAAAGTACCACCAAAGGATGCGATTTCTTCGAGTATTTGCCAGATGACCTTGTAATCTCTATCTTCACCAAACTTAGTTCCACTGCCACTTCCCCTTCCGATTTTGTCAGTGTTTTAATTACGTATGCAACCAAACACTCCCTATATCATTTTATTTTGATAAAACGGTGTAGTTTTGATTCTAAATTTTGTTATGTGGAACAGATGTAAGAGATTAAAGAGTTTAGCACTTCATTCTCTTGTGTTATCGAAAGCCTCTTCTAGAACATTCTCTGTCAAAGCGAAAAATTGGTGTGAATCCGCACACCGTTTTCTTAAGCAGTGTTCTGATGCAGGAAACGTTGATGCATGTTATACTTTGGGAATGGTAAGTGTTAATACAAATAATTTTCATTCAACAAATCTATTACAATATTTTTCTTTTCGAAGTGTTTGATGTGAACCTGTTTTGTTTCTGTTGTGTAGATTCGCTTCTACTGTTTGAAAAACAGAGGGAGCGGTGCGTCGCTGATGGCGAAAGCAGCGATGAACTCTCACGCGCCGGCACTATACTCTCTCGCCGTTATACAGTTCAACGGGAGTGGCGGAACTAAAAACGATAAGGACCTCCGCGCCGGTGTGGCGCTTTGCGCACGCGCCGCGTTTCTCGGCCACGTTGATGCTTTGCGTGAGCTAGGCCATTGCCTTCAGGACGGTTACGGTGTCCGACGAAACATTGTAGAGGGCCGTCGATTCCTTGTCCAGGCAAATGCCCGTGAACTCGCCGCCGTGTTATCCACGGCAGAGACGGCTGAAACCGCCGCCGTGAGAAAGTGGTATTTGAGTTTTAACCCCCGGCTAGGGCACTTAGGATGCCCGCTTTTGAGTGATTTCGGATGCAACGTTCCGGCGCCGGAGGCTCACGTGGCGAGTAGGTTCATGACGGAGTGGTTTTCGGGTCGGGTCATGTCATCGGGTTTGGGTCTCAGATTATGCTCTCACGCTGATTGTGGTCGACCCGAAACAAGGAACCATGAGTTTCGAAGGTGTTCAGTCTGTGGTGCGGTGAATTACTGTTCCCGTGCTTGCCAAGCACTTGATTGGAAGTTCCGGCATAAGTCGGAATGCACCGCCGTGGAACGGTGGCTAGACGAAGAGGGAGAGGAGGTTGGTGGTGACGTTAACGGTGACGGAGATGTAATTGTGGTGGATAGTTAGATAGGTTTTGAAGAGTAAAGACAACTACAACTGTAACGGTGACGTTAACGGAAATGTCTGGAATCTATTTTTTGGTTAGGGGAGGTTATGATTTATTCTCATTAAGGTATAGATTATGACTTGCTTTTCTTTTCTTGTATATGGAAAAAATGCTCCCGAAAAATGAAGGGACTGATTTCCTTTTTTTATTTATCTCTTGTTTTTTGATCAGTTATCTTGGTTTAATCGCGGTAGATTAAGATTTTTTGATTCTTCTTGAGTTCGGTTGTTCTTACTATAAATTTCATGCCATTTGATTAGAGTAACTTGTTTTTTTTTAATTTATTGTAAGTATTTTTTTTTTGCTTCTTAATTTTTTAAGAATAATTTCAACCCAAGGATTAATATTTAAGGATGCATACGGTTGAAATCCTGCTTAATGGTTTTTTTACATACATAAAAATTTCAATGAGTTTATATATATATATATATATATTTATTTTAAATATTTAAATATTTATACACAATTATTATATTATTCACCATTCATTTTAATTAGTTTTTCTAAAGATGAAAGTATGATTAAATTTCAAAGATTGTTATATCTATATACTGTCCTTATAATGATTTATACATAATTATTATATTATTTACTTTCATTTACATTAGTTTTCTTATGATGTTTTATACATAATTATTATATTATTTACTTCCATCTACATTAGTTTTTCTATAGAGTAAATTTATAATTAAATATGAATGAGGATGATGCACTAACTTTATAAATAAAACTCATATAGTGTTGGAGTGTATATTTTTTCTATTTAAGCAAGAGTGTAATATCATCCATTATTTATATTTATTTATTATTATATATTGTTTCTTAAATAAAAATAATATAAATGAATAGGGAATAATATATTAATAATGTATATGTCAGTACACTTTTAGTCCATAATCTGTATGTTGTTCATATAATATATATACTTCACATAACTATAGAACATTTTTATTAACTCTCGAACCTCTCCTACATTGTACTTCAAATGTTGCTTCTTAACTGTAGTCATTTTTCTAAGTAATATTCTCATATTTTGATGTTTTCGGTTTTTCATGTTAGATTCTAATATTATGTACGGTTGATGAAAATTTTTATATATAATTATTATTTATTTGTATTATTTATATTTAAGAATTAATAATAATTATATGAATAATGAATTATATATTTTTAAAAACTTTTAATTATAATTATATACAATTTTTCTCTCTTCATTTATTCAATCTACAACTAAATATATATTATGCATTACATTACAATTTTACATATATTTGTTATTCATCTTTTTTTTATCCATATATTTTTATTAATTTAAGAATGTGTACTAAATATGGTTATTTTATTGAAATTGTATTTCATTTTTATATTATTTATTAACATCTTATGATCTTAAACAAAGTAGTACATTGTAACAAAGTTGTTCATTAAATATGCGAATGGTATGAATATGATACAACTCAATTAGCTTGACTAATTGCTCCTCTGTTTTTATCTACCTTTAATTTTGACGTTCACATATTCAGTGACTGCCTAGAAGGAACCAGAAAATATAAAAACAATGTACAAGAAAAATAGAAAGAAAGAAATTGGAGAGACAAGCCTTTTGCAAAGTGCAAGTTGTAGCTAAACACAGTGGGATATAAATATGTGAATATAATATAAAGAATTTTTTTTAGAAGAGTATAATATGTATGTATTGTGAAAAAATTTATACATAGTCAGTTAAGCATCACTCATTTATTTTTATTACTTTTATTTAAGGGTCAACAATGTTTGAAAATAAATGATTAGTGATATAATGGTAATGTAAAAATTCTTACACAATCGATGCATATATCAATTTCTGTTTTTGAAATACTACAATATTTATGTACTAACAATGTAAATATTTATACACAAGTCAATGAATTATCAATCATTCATTCATATTACTTTTATTTAAAAGTCAATTATGATTGAAAATGAATTGTGGATGATATAATGACAGTGTAAAAACTCTTACAATGTCAGTGCATATATATTTTTCTCTTTTGCAAGAATGTGATATTTATGCACTGATACTGCAAAGATTTATACACAATCACTCAATTATCAATCAATCATTTGTATTTCTTTTATGGATGATGAAGTGATGGTGAAAAAACTCTTACATTGTCGGTGCATATATCTTTTTCTCTTTTGAGGGAGTATAATATATATGCAGTGACATTGTAATATCTATACACAATCAGTATATTATTACTTTTTTAAAGAGTAAATGATGATTAAATCTAAATGGTCGATAATATCATGACAATGTATAAAATTCATACATTATCATTGCATACAATTTTCTCTTTAGTTAAGAGTGTAATATCTATAAACTGTCAATGTAGATATTTATACACAGTCAATATAGCATCAATAATTCATTTCTATTACTTTTTCGACGTGCAATGATGATTAAATATAAATGATGACATATTAGACTAATAATCTTTTGATTAACATCAACCTACCAATAGGATTAAGGCCCATCACCTTAATCCTATTAGTTATAAATGATAAGTTAATCCAATGGTGGAGTCCTGCTCTGATGTTGATGTTTCATTGTTTGTTGCTGCCCATTTTTTTTCTTTGATTCCATGAGTCTTTTCTAGAGTGTTCCATATTTCTTTACACAATTATCAACTTGACACTCTAAAGAACTCTTTTACTCCTAGGGTCGAGGTTAGAATGTTTTTTGGCTTTACTGTCATAGTGGACTCTGTTTTTTGTTTTCATTGGTCCATGCACATTTTGGTTTAGGTTCTTTAAATCCATTAACAAGCATGTTGGGGATAATGGACCTTCTTCTATAGAGCCATATATCTAACTCCAGGGGCTCTATAAAGATTGTCATTTTGAATTTCCAGTATTCATAATATTCTCCAATGAAAATTTGAGGTCTATTAAAATCAAAACTTTCACGTAAGGAAGACTTAAATGTCATCTAAAGTGTTACGATCAATAGAATAAATTACCCACTGTATGCTCTAGTTCCAATTGTAAGATAAGATGTCAAGAGGTGAATGGTGAATTAGTTTTATGCACTAATGATAGATTTTTGCAACTTTAAAAGAGTAGAATATAAATGCAAGAGAATAAAATAAAGAGTAAGGGAAGAAAGAGATACTGATAAATTTTATATTGATTAACTTTCTTGTCCACTACAAGTTACATCCACTCCTGCTGTAACCACAAGAGATTTTGTCTCTTTATCATACTCAACACAATCTCATCTTTTATAAGAACACTACTTCTAAAAACTCTATTTCCCTTTCACCACACTCTATGGTGAAAAAATATTGCAAATTGAATACAACTTTGAAGAATTATTTCCGTGGCTAAGATTCTAGAATTAATATCACTAAGTCTAACACAAATGCTCAAATATTTCAGAGTATAAAAATTTGGAAGAAACACTTGAAAAACAACTTTTAGAATTTAGAAATTTTTTCACAGAAGTTGCTTGCAAATGTGTATGAAAATGTTACATGATTATTGTGTAAAAGTTCTGTAAGTTGTTTGTACGAAACTAAATGCTTAGGTGCTTTTAAATAGGCTTCCAACCACTCATCATATTCATACATGAATGTAAAAGTCGATTGGAGTAGTATCTATTCATTTTGGAAGAAGTTGTTTCTTATTGAATTTGAAAACCTAGTATCCAATTGAGTGATCAATTACTCTAACGAGTAATCACTTACTCTGAATAAATTATGCTTGGTAACCTGTTATTCAGGTTGGATAATCGGCTACTCAGTTCCACTAACCCATTATTCAGTTCGAGTAGCATATTATTCAGTTTTTAGAAAAATTATGTTCACTTTAATCCAACTTAAATACATTTCAAAAGGTTTTCCTATGAGCATTTTATTACACTTAATTAAAAGACTTTAAGGATAAAAGTACCCAACTTAGAAGACTAATAAATCTTGAGTAGCTTTGTTCTAAGTCTTCAAGTTCTTCATCATTTTACTTCTTTTTAGTGATATTGTGTCTTCATCAAAACCGTGTCAAAGTAAGAAGTAAGATCTTATTAACATAGAGGATGTTTGTAAATAGAATCCTCATCGGATGAGGGATCACTAACAAATTTAGTGTGCTCCACTTCTAATATTGGATGTTCAAAAAATATGTGCATTTTGTAATCACCACTTTCATTCACTTTCTTTGACTCCAACAATTCAAGAATCATATAGTTGTTATCTTTATCCTTTTGTAACGGTTTTACCCAGTTTCCAAATAAGAATCTTCGGGTTAAGCCAAATGATGACTTTATAGTCATGATACCCACATTCAACAAACAATGTCTTCATATTATTGATATTAACAAAGTCCATATTCGTTGGTGACAACCTTTCAATCCTTTCATATACTTGTACTAAACATTGTCATCACTATCTCTTGTAAAATGACCAACATGGTGATAAAAAAGAACAAAGACACTGAAAAAATGGACATATTTACTATTTTGAAACCATTGTCTCTTTGTATTCAGGAATTTGAAGGTAATAAAACATTTTTAATGTACTTTAAAATATGCATATTTAATGATGCGACACATACAGACAAAAATAGACAACATTAAACACTCTATACACTGACAAAAATTAAAAAAAATATTAAACAATAAAATTAAATATTATGCACCACAGTAAACAACCGACCAGGTCAATGATCCATGCATACAAAGGAACATAAAACGGAACACAAACAGATGCAATACAAAAGGAACACCAAAAGAAATTTTGAGACGCACATAAAGGAAAAACAACACAAATGTTGTTGTTCTTGTTTTGCGATTCTGGGAATACGATCAAAGACGAAGGATACACAGTGTAGACAACAAAGACGTAGCGATATTTCTTTGGCGAGTAAGATGAACAAAGACAAAAAGAGATGAAGGTAGACTGGTTTTAACAAGGCAGAGATGGAAAAAGAATCATTTTTCCTTCGCTAGTATAAGCTGGAAAAAGATAAAAAAAAACGGTGACATTTTAGGTTTAATTTAAAAAAAAAGAAGCAAAACAACATCGTTTTAATAAAGGTTTTATTTTAAAAAAATTAAACCAAACAATGTGATTTTGTTTAAATAAAACAAAAAAAAATTAATTTAAACAACGCGGTCGAGTAAAGTGTCAAACTTGCCACCATAGACATAACATGTGTGACTATGTCACCAGTTAACAGTACACCTAGACAAAATCTATTAACGTTAAGGAAGAGAAAAAAGAATTAACAGGGTTCACATTGAAAATATGGGAACTAAGAAATGAGTATTTAATCTTTAATAAAATAATTTGTTTGTATTTCTCACTCTAAAAAGTTATAATAAAATGAGTGACTCCGGCGTTTATTGGATTCAACTTCATTAATATTCATTTTTTTAGATTAAACAAATGGACAAGTTCAACAGTAACCTGTTGGAAAAATTTAGGAGGAAACCACTGGGCAAATTATTTGTCAAAATTTAGTTTTTGTTATCTAGCCCATCATCCTGCTACGTTACATGTTAACTTATTATTATCTTATGCCTTTCACACTCTTTTTCACAATCTTTAAACTATTATTTTTCACTGGTGACAAATATCTTTCGACACCATCATATTCAAATTGAGAAGAATATACAAAATATAATGGGATTTTTTCTAGTATGAATTTTCTTCATAGATAAGACTGAAATTTTAATCATACTTAAGAGAAATCAACCATGAATCACTTTGAACGGTTGGTCCATTACTAGAGAAAATAAATTACAAATTTATTTATATAATTATAGTCTTTCATAATTAGCCTTCATAATTGATACTGCTTATTTTTTCCTTTATTCCCTCTAAAGAGAAATTAGATACGCCTGCAAAGGGTTACACCATCCCCAACAGAAACGATGGTTGATTCAATGCGAGTATCATTTGCAATAAAGGTATTAAATTCAATTACATATTTTCTACTTTGCCTCACTAAATCTTCCATTTCTTCTTCCTCAGACATAGCCACTGTGCCAAACCATAAGGTGTTGTCATAGGCAATTGTTCCACCCTTCTTCACTAATTTCAGCACCATTTCGTGATATTTTATGTAACTTTCTTTGTCAGCATCCACAAATACATAATCAAATGATTCTTCATGTTTTTCCTGCAATTTATAGGTTTTTGTTTATTTTTTCTTTTTCAATTTCTAATATTAATTCAAAGATCAGACAATAAGGTTATTAAATATATAGAAACAATATTAAGAACATCCAAAATCTTTAAGAGAGTTTAACATCAATAGCGAGAAAAGTTTTTTATACTTTCGGCTAATTATCTATGATTAATATGCAGAATCATGTCTCGTTAACTCTTACATAAAAATAATAAAACCATAATTTCACTCATGGTTAATTATTGATTACACCAAAAAAACCATAATTTCACTCATGGTTAATTATTGATTTTAATTTAGTAACATGGTAATAATATATAGTTTTACTAAAATTTTCTACAAATCTTTATATAGTATATAAAAGTAGTAATTTATAAATCAATTATTAATAAACAAAATATTTGTATTACTTTTCTTATAACTAGCGTGTCGACAAACACTTTGTGTTTGCCGATCCGCATTTTATTTTTAGAATGTTTTTGTATTAAGATTACTGTTAAAAAATGTATTTATTATAATTCAATTTAAGGTGAACTACGTGGTTAATGTGCTAATGATAGTTAAAAAATGTATTTATTATGCTATTGAATGAATTGCAATTTTGCATGTTAAAAAAATTAAAAGGATAAATTATTGTATTCAAATATTGCCTTGATCGATGTGGAAAAACTGTCGTGTTAAAATAGAAAAACCATAAAAGTTACATAAACAAACATAGAACATAAAATGATGAAATATGTTATATGATTTTTTGGGTAGAAAACATAGATTAGTAAGGGCAAAATCGGAAATAAAAATTACACCATCATAGGTGATTATTTTGTGGTTCCCTTTATATTAGTATATATATAAATATAGGAGGATTATGATTAATATGTAAGTTATTAATAATAACGGGTAGAGTAAATTGACCTAAAAGAATCACTATTGGGCCCCCTGGGTGGTGTTTATAAAGGGGCCAGAACCACATGGCACTGGCAGCAGGTTCAACTGCCAATTATTATTTTTTTCTGTGAAAAATAAGCACTTCACCAAAAGATAAATAATAAGTATTCTTAAAAAGTTAAATAATAGAATGATATTTAATGCGTTATTTCAGAATGGCACCACAAGCCACAAGGGCATGTAGCTTACATGGGGCCAGAACTACATCTCCACTATGCATGTTTTTTCTATTGTCATTTTAATTTACATAGAGAAAAAAAAGATATTGGTCTAATGGTGTAAAGTCTCGCTAGATCCTCAGGATGACAAAAAGATCAATGGTTCGATTTATGGGAACGACATTTGTTGGGGGAGACAACCACATACTTGGAAGGAGATTGATTACTTACCAAAAAGGTGAGGGAATAACTTTGGTAGTACCAATTTTTTTTTTAACTTAGTTTAATTTCATGCAAGTTTATATACTTAGGTTTTAATTATCTACTATTATTTTAGTGTACTTGAAGTTATAATTATACAAATGTGTTTATCTAGCATTATTTAATAGTAAATAGTGATATAATGACAACTTTTATCATTTTAATTAATTTATCTTCTCCTTTAGTTTCTATATAATTACGTAAAGGTGTTACCTATTGTTGCCCTTTGCTTGGGAGTGATGTTGGCTTAAGGTAAAGTTAAAAGTAAGCTTGGAATTTGAATTTAGGACTTTGATAGTAGTAAAGTTTGTTTAAGGGCTTAGTTGTCTTAGAATAAATGAGATTTTATATGTACACATGTAGCTCAAAGAGAAATTGTATGAGTTTACCAAAAAATATCGTAGATGTTATATGCATACATTCTTCTTTTGTATTGAAAAACTGATTTTATAAATTAAATATATTTTTCTAAGACTAATTTGCCTTTTGGTCCGATTTAAAAATCTGTAATATTTATGTCATTAATATACATATTTATATAGAATTAGTGCATCTTCTATTTATTTGTTTTATGAATGATGATTAAATATGAATTACAGATAATACAATAATACTGTAAAATCTTAAATTGTCACTACATTCGCATAAAGTTTAAAATACCTAAGTTAAAGTCGGTTTTGTCAACTAAAAGAAATTACCGCCTTTGGTTATAATGTTTTACGAGTAATAATTAAGAAACATACAAAATGTCCTCAAAACAAAGGGGAGAATAATCATCTCTATTATTAGCCATGGTTCTCGTCATTGTTGCAGGGCAAAAATATTATAGTGAGAAAAGGAAATTGTTATTTTAGTATTTCTACTTAAAGCTAAAGTATCTTATTATAAAGGATAAAAATATTATATTATTATATCAAATTTCAAGTTTATAAAAGAGACTTACGTGAATAAGATCATTGAGGAGTAATAATGCATCCCCCGACATAAAGTTAACTTTATGCTCCATTCCTGCCTTCTGAATGAAGGGCAATCCAGTTTCGTATGCTTCTCTATCCATGTCAATACCTATTACCTGCGACACTCAACAAATCTTTTTGGTTCTTATTTTACTATTCCTTTTTCATTCAACATAAGTAGGATCTTTATTAATTTCATTAATTTTTAATTAAATTTTATTATTATTAAAAATCATTATCATGTCAGTATAACAGTTATAAACCCTATTTATCTTTATTATTGAGTGAATTTTTATATGGTACTCACTAAATACACAAGTTTACTCTTTTTATTCACAGGATCATATCAAATCTTAATGATATTATTAAATACTGAATGTTTGTTAAAGCACGACCATTGTTTTAAATTGTGGGTCGCATACATGATTTGACTTTAATATTGTTGTTAAGATGATTATGCATTACAACCGTAATTGTGGTGTCACATTGAATCACAATAATACTGTTGCATTTGGCCGAACATAATGACATTAGAGCCCCATTAGAGCCCCATCAAACTACATTAGAGCCCCATCAAACTACATACAACATCAAATTGAAATTAAGAGGAAAAGATGGGAAATTGATATAACCTTGCCCTCAGGAGGCAGAGCAAGAGCTGTAGCAAGAAGAGAATAACCAGTGAAGACTCCAATTTCAAGTGTTTTCTTGGCGTTCATGATTTTTAGAAGAATAGTTATGAACTGAGCTTCATCCACTGGCACATTCATTAGACTTTTCCTGCCAACACATATATACATATATCAATCAACCATTTATTTAAGAAATATATAGCAACTTTGAATATTAATGAATCATATATCATTCAACTATTTAATTAATAAATCATTACTCTCCTATTATTAATGAATAAACAACTTTGAATTAATTTAACACTTGCACATGTGATCACTAATTCTTCCACATCATATGGTATCTCCCATTTCTCACATCTACTAATGTTTCAGGTATAGAAATATACATGTCAATTATAATTAAATGATAAAACTGAATATTTGTGAGAAAGGCCATTTGTATCAATGTGAAAATAAGAAGATGTCTATTTACTTCAAGAGTAAGTTTTTAAATTTTTTCACATTTTACATTAATTCTAGGCAATCTAATGGTTTAAATCTACTCACTAATTCAAACCATTCGATTTTCGTAGAATTGATGCCTACGATATGGAGTAAATTTTTTGAACTTACTCTTAGAATTAATGGATCCACTTGGAAATGATACTTACACTCTATCGTACTTTTGTCCAGTTGCCTCTCTGAGCTGCTTCAATTGCTCGTGCTCTTTTGGAAGGGAACTCGTATCAAAGATGTACTGTGGAAAAAATATGTGCACAGAAAATAAATATCTCTAATTCTCTATTTGTAAGAAAATCTATGGCACCTTAATTAAATAATGATGACCAACATAGCTGTGTTATATAAAGCAAAAAGGCAAGCAAGTAATTGAATTTTATAATCAAAATTAATAAAAGTGCAGCTCAGTGCATGATTTCCTACTGGCATACGGAAATAATAGATATACACAACCTTATCTCAAAAATGAAAATATTATCTCTGAACCCGCTACATTCAGTTAATTCACAGGGCAATTAACATTACCTTGTGCATACACATGGAGGATTACATACATGAGAATATATACGTACATGAACTAAATGGCTTAATTCAATCACCTTAAGAAGTACTGGACTTTTGAGGATGTTCTTGTTTGTTGAGCCCTCCTCCATGGTTGAAGTACAGTGCAAAACTTCAGACACAGTAATGAGTTTTGGGTTCGCTAACTGGCTTTATAATACATAAAATGTGCATCAGATGTTAATTTGTGGATTCCCATTAAACATGTTTTTGGTTCCACGTTTAAGTTCACTTAAACTTGTTCTGATGGAGGATGAGTTGCAATGTAAAAACAGGTTTGTACCGTCCTGTTTAACGGGTAAACTAATAAGCTGACTTAATAATGGTATGATATAATAATTATACCGGTTGCACAATCATATAAGTCAAAACTGGTCAGTCAAAACCGGTTGTTTAATTTATTTAAAATTAAATTTTAATAAAAATAAAAATATTATTTTTAATTGATTTTTAAAAATTAATGTTCATATATTACATATCTATATTTAACTCTACCAATATACAGTTTAATTAATAAACTACCGATTGAACCGCTATACCAATATTTGAGTGATTTAATAACCGGTACAATGTTAATAACAATCTTAAGTTTTTTGCCGAATGCATATTTCTCTTCTCCCGTTTTTATAGTATTTTTTGGTAATTATACATCAGTGTCACTTTTAAATTCTGATAAACAATATCCAAATATTTTTAATTTTATGAAACCTATTTTAAAACATAAATTGGATTACTATAACTGCTCTAGACCAAAATTATATTTATAAAATCAATTCCGAGTGAAAGCAACCTGGTTACTATTTTATTCAGTTGGATAAATTTATGGCAAAAGAAATGTCAACAATAGAAAATGAGTTATAATACATATGAACTATCAGTATAAAAATTTATACATATCCAATGCATCATCTAATGATATAGTGACAGAATATAATTTTTTTTATATTGTCAGTACATATATTTTAATACAATTGAGTTGCAAAATAAATTTCATTATTAAAAACATGGACTCACCTTTGTTTGATTTGCAATTTAATACATAATCTTATAAGTGTAAAACAATACTAAATTACAGCTAATGTTTTTCATCCAATTTTTGTTACATTTTTGATGGTGCGAATGATCATTTCACATGCAAACCAGAATTTATTATCTCCTTTACAGTTAGTTTACACTTTACACATTATTGGAATTCACGATTATTTTCCACGTCTTACAAAGTTTAAAGTCATAGTGGCACAATATTATGAAAGAAGGGGTCATTTTAACTTACCAAAAACAGTAAGCTTGTATGGAAAATTATTAATTAAACATATAGTTATTGATAAGCATGAGTTTATAAATGCAATAACTCCCAAGTTAAATTTATATTTTTCGTAAGTTATTTATTTCAGAACTTTTTTAAATGTAACTTTTGTTTCATCTGTTAACATATATCTTTCACATAATAAAGTAAAATAGAAGAGAAATTTGGATAAAATAATATGGAATTTATGCATATTAAAAAAGTAGAATGTTTTGTTTTCATTTTTATCAACTAAACCACAATATATATATATATATATTATACATTAGATAACATCAAATCTACAAAATCCAACCTATCCCAATCAAGTTAAAAATCCTAACCTAAACACACTTCATTATTGATACGTAATTCCATATTGTGCATGTAAACAAAAGTGTCAATTAGAGGGCACTGTAATTCAGCTTTTGTTTTCTTGTACGCAAATACATTTATTCACTTCCATTAAAAAGAGATGCTCAATTTCATACGACAATTTCAGTAGTTTTGATGACAAAAATCCCAATTCTGTGGGGTCCCTGTGGGATAGTGCTCCACACATTTTCCTCGTTGTTCATGCTGTCATTGGGGGATGATAATCTTGAAATAGTATCATTTCCATTAATGAAGATACAAGTGCATGTTTTACTTTTGTTATTTAAAGCCAAAAATGTGATTTTATTGTACTAAAAGGGATATATGTGTTATTAAATGTTCCATTTCACTTTAATCTTTGAAACACTTATGTTGAGAAGTTTGTGTCTCTCATTAAGTCTTATTAAATATTATTTAATAAGATAATTGATTACATTGTTGAGAAGTTTGTGTCTCTCATATGTATATTAAACCTTATTAAATATTATAAGATTTTTCTCTCTTATTCACTTGCCTATAAAAGGGAAATGCTATGACATATTATCATAACATCAAAATTACAGAGAGTTTTAGATTTCATACACAAGTGTATTTTGGTGAGAATTCTTGTTCCATTTGAGAGAGTATTTGTGAGATTAAATATTGTTCTTTATCCTCGTGACTATAATAGGATTTATTGTACTCTCCCTTTTTACATAGTGGAATTTTGCTCTTGAGCGCCCGCAATTTTTTAACTCTCACACTGGGGGGTTTTTCCACGTTAAATCTTGTGTCTTATTTTTCTTGCTTCTCTTTTGTTCTCAATTGATCCGATCTTGTGCTTCCACATTGCGCCCTATCCCTAACAAGTGGCATCAATGCTCTTACTCAATTGAGAATTTCAAAATGTCTAAATTTGACATTGAGAAGTTTGATGGCAAGATTAGGTTTTTTGGCGAGTCCAAATCAGGGCCGTTCTTATCGAGAGCGGATTAAAGAAAACTTTAGATGGGAAGTCAAAGAAATCAACTTTCATGACCGATGACCAATGTGATGAGTTGGATGAAAAGAAACTTTCAACAATCCAACTTTGTTTGTCTAAGGAGGTTCTTCGAGAAGTTGCCAATGAAGAAACTGCTGCAGCTTTGTGGTTGAAGTTAGAAACTTTATACATGACAAAGAGTCTCGCAAACAAGCTCCGTCTCAAAGAAAGATTATATACCTTTCGTATGGTTGAAGGTACTCCTATTCAAACTTATATTGATGATTTTAACTCTATTATTATGGATCTACAAAATATTGATATCAATATTGAAGATGAAGACAAAATTGTTTTGTTGGTTGTCTCTTTACCTTCTACCTACAAACACTTCAAAGAAATCATGTTGTATGGAAATAATGATATCTTATCCCTTGAAGATGTTAAATCTAATTTATTGTCCAAAGAAAAGTTTGATCTTGAAGTTAATTCTGTGGACAAGGGTGAGGGCTTAAGTGTTCGAGGTAGAACTCAAGAAAATGGGAGTACCAGTTACAAAAAGTTCAGATCCAAATCCAGAGGCCGCAAATCCAACAAAACATGCCGCTATTGCAAGAAACCAGGACATGATATTCCTAATTGTTTCATCTGAAGAAAAAGTAGGAAAAATAAGAAAGAGGAAAATCTCAACAATCCCCTGAAGCTGCTAATATTGAAGTCGACTCTGACAGTGATGTTCTTTTATCCGTTGTCTCTTCTAATAAGAGGAGTAAAATAGAATAGATTCTTGATTCTGGATGTACTTTTCATATGTGTCCTTATAAGGACTTATTCACCACTTTTGAACATGTTGACATTGGTGTTGTTTTAATGGGAAATTATACCCAATGCAAAGTTGTAGGAATAGGTACAATTCAGATCAAGACTCATTATGGTGTTGTCAGAACTTTGGCTAATGTTCGCTATATTCCACATTTGAAGCAAAACTTAATTTCTCTTGGCACCCTAGAGTCTCTCGGGTGCAGATATTCAGCTGAAGGTGGAGTTACAAAAGTATCGAAAGGTGCTTATGTATTATTAAAGGCTAACCGAGTTGGTAGCTTATATGTCTTGCAAGGCTCTGTTGGGACAGGTTCAACAGCTGTATCTTCTTCAATTCCTGATAATGATGTCACCAAATTATGGCACATGCGTCTGGGCCATATGAGTGAAAAAGGCATGCACCTTCAAAGCAAGAAAGGTCATCTTGGTAAGCATGACATTGGTAAGTTGGAGTTTCTCAAACATGTGTTTTTGGGAAACAGAAAAAGGTTAGTTTCTCTACTGTAACTCACCTACCAAATGTATTATTGATTATATTCATTCTGACCTTTGGGGGCCTTCTAAAGTTCATTCCCATGGAGGATGCCGCTATATGATGACTTTCATTGATGATTTTTCTCGCAAGGTTTGGTTTATTTTCCACGACATAAAAATGAAACCTTTTCCACTTTCAAAAAGTGGAAAACTCTTGTTGAAACCCAGACAGGAAAAAAGGTGAAGAAGCTCAGAACAGAGAATGGGTTAGAGTTCTGTAATGTTGACTTTAATGAGTTCTGCACAAATCATGGTATTGCTAGACACAAAACCATTCCAAGGAATCCCCAACAAAATGGTGTTGCATAACGGATAAACATGACTCTACTTGAGAGAGCTCGTTGTATGCTCTCAAATGCTGGGTTATGGCATCGACGCGAACTTTGGGCTGAGGCAACATCTACTGCTTGTTACTTGGTCAACCGTTCTCCACATTCGGCACTTGACTTCAAAGTTCAAGAAGAAATTTGGTCAGGTAATCCTGTTGATTATTCTAATTTAAGAATATTTGGATGTCTTGCTTATGCACATGTTAATGATGGTAAATTAGCTCCAAGAGTTGTTGAGTGCATATTTCTTGGTTATGCATCTGAGTCTATGGGATATCGCTTATGATGTTCCGATTCAAAGTCACGAAAATTAATTCTTAGTAGAGATGTGACTTTTAACGAGGATGCATTATTATCTTCTGGAAAACAATCTATTGTGTCTTCTTATACTATTACAGATAATATGCACGGTACTAGCGAGAGGGTGGAGTTGATAGTAAAGTCTACAACTCCTAATATTGATGTTTCATCTTCCTCTACAAATGAATCAAGCATTGATGATCATTATGTTGATTGTGATGATAATACTACTTCTTATATTCATCAGCAAGAAGATGATTATTGTCTTGCCCGAGACAGAGTTAGACGACTAATTAAAAGGCCAACTAAGTACACTGATGGTGATAATTCAATTGCTTATGCATTGTCAGTAGTACAAGAGGTAAATGATGGTGCTGAACCTGCCAGCTATAGAGAAACTGTTTCTTGTGCTGATTCTGCACAGTGGCTAGTGGCTATGAATGAAGAAATGGAAAGTCTTCATAAGAATGGTACTTGGGTTTAGACAAAGCTTCCCAAAGGCAAACGTCCATTGAGATGTAAACGAATCTATAAGAAGAAAGATGGCATTCCAGGGGTTGAAGATCCAAGATGCAAAGCAAGATTAGTTGTTAAAGGCTTCAATCAAAAGGAAGGTATTGACTTTAATGAGATATTCTCACCTGTTGTTCATCATACTTCCATTCGTGTTTTGCTTGCTTTTGTTGCTTTATTTGATTTGGAGTTAGAGCAACTTGATGTAAAGATAGCTTTTCTACATGGAGAGTTGGAAGATGAAATTTACATGGAACAACCCAATGGATTTATTGTTCCTGATAAGGGGCGTCTTGTCTGTGTAACACCCTAAATTTACGTCTTTAAAAATTATATTATCAGTCCTGAGATTCTCGCTTGAGCGAGGTATTCTCGCCTAGGCGAGAAAGGCTCACCTGGGAGGGTGAAATCCTGGGCTATACTGGAGAATTCTCGCCTGAGCGAGGGTTGGCTAGCCTAGGGGAGAAAAGTGATGTTTTGGACCTGTCGAGACTGTAAGATTCTCACTTGAGCGAGAGGGTCAGATCTGAGTTTTTAAAATAAGCGGGATTTTCTCGCTTGAGCGAGAAAGGGCTCGCTTAAGCGAGGACCCGACGCTGTTACATTAAATAGGGAACCCCGAACACATTTATGAGGGTTAACCTAGAGAGAAGTGAGAGAAGAAAGCTTTTTCAAGAGCAAGAAGGCTTGTGAGTCATTTAGAAGCCTGAGAAGAGGTAAAGCTCTTGATTCTAACTCTATTCTTCCCTTTGAAAAACTTATTTTGGGTATGTTGGATCTCTTCTCAAAATGAGGGAAACCATGGAAACTCATCCCTTCGAGTTATGGTTCATTTTATGTTGTTTTTATCTTGTAAACTCTTGGTTTAGAGTTAGTATTTCAAGAATGGAAAGGGTTTGGGGTTGATTCATGAAATCCCCAAAACCCTAAAGTGAAAATGGGGTTAAAGAGGAAAATGAGTAAAATGCTAGAGGTAGAAGATGACTAAGCATTCTAATATTGAAATATGAGATGAATATGTATGTTTTAGATGTTGTAAACTTATGATGAAAGTAGTTTAGAAACATTGAAAATGTGTTAAATATCTTGTATGGTTAAATAATGCTATATAAGTTGTTTATATGATATTTGAAATAAATTACTAACATTGTGTTATATGGTGGGATGAGGAAAGATCCTAAAGTTGGAGGCGGTGTCGGTGGGACTTACGAAGTCGCCAAAAACCAAACCCAACACTCACCGAGGTAAGGATAAGTCTTTAACTTATGCACTGTGATAGAAAATGCATGGATTTTCTGATGTGGATAATGAAATGTAATGTAAATCACTTAGTCGTTACAAACATATATGGGTATGTTTATAGTGATGAGGAGTAGATTTACTGTTATGTATTGGTGGAGTGCCAATGGAAATAAAATTCGGAATAAAGCAATGAATTGTAAATCAATTTGTAGTTATAATCATATATGGATATGTTTGTAATGATGTCGGGTGCATTTACCGTTTATGTATTGGTGGAGTGCCAATGGAAATAAAACTCGGAATAAAGCAATGAATTGTAAATCACTTTGTAGTTATAAGCATATAAGGATATGTTTGTAATGATGTTAGGTGCATTTACCGTTTATGTATTGGTGGAGTGCCAATGGAAATAAAACTCGGAATAAAGCAATGAATTGTAAATCACTTTGTAGTTATAAGCATATATGGATATGTTTGTAATGATGTCGGGTGCATTTACCGTTTATGTATTGATGGAGTGCCAATGGAAATAAAACTCGGAATAAAACAATGAATTAGCTATAAGCATATATGGATATGTTTGTAATGATGTCGGGTGCATTTATCGTTTATGTATTGGTGAAGTGCCAATGGAAATAAAACTCAGAATAAAGCAATGAATTGTAAATCACTTTGTAGTTATATGCATATATGGATATGTTTGTAATGATGTCGGGTGCATTTACCGTTTATGTATTGGTGGAGTGCCAATGGAAATAAAACTCGTTTTAGCCGATCAGCATGGGTTAACGACTTTAACTCAAGTTATGTAGCATGATTTTTCAAAAGTATCAACGATGAAAATGGTTTTAAGTGTATTTGATTTAGATCGTTATTTAACCTTATTAAATGTGGAATAACTTACATTGATGTTTATTGAGCTAATGACTTACTCCTTTGTGTTTCTGTGTATGGTCAATGTTAATCCCATTGCAGGTAGGTGGAAGGAGTGTGGACGTTTTGATTAGGAGATTAGAGACCTTTATTTTAACGTCTCTTTGCTCATTCTTTTGTAATCTAATTGGTTGTACTTGAACTAACTATTTGTAACGATGAATATGATTTTGTACATGGTGTTGTCCATGGAAACTAGTAACTCGGGATATATGTAGCTATGAACATTTTTGAAACTCATAGCTAATTGTATGCAGTAGTTACTAAGTTAAATTAATACAAATTATGTTTTTCCGTCACATGATCTTGTATGTCACCTTTGGAGCATAGATTGAGGGTGATGAGGGAAGTGAGATTTTTTTTAAATAAGTACATTCAATCGGTGAATATAAATTATAGTTAAATGTATGAAATTGGATTAAAATAAGGAAAAATTTTTAAGGGTAGAAATTGGGTCCTTACAGTCTGCCGATTGAAGAAATATTTATATGGCATTAAACAAGCTCCAAGACAGTGGTACAAGAGGTTTGACTCTTTAATGATTGAGCAAGGTTATTACAGGAGTCAATTTGATGATTATATTTATTTCAAAAAATTTCCAGATGGATCTTTCATATACTTGTTACTTTATGTTGATGATATGTTAATTGCTTCATGTGACAAGTCTTTGATCATGAAATTGAAATTTCAACTCAATAATGAGTTTGAGATGAAGGAATTAGGTGCAGCCAAGAAAATTCTTGGTATGGAAATTCAAGGGACTGTCAAGCTGGTAAACTATTCTTATCTCAGGAGAAGTATATTGAGAGAGTGTTTGAAAGGTTTAATATGAATGATTGCAAACCTGTTTCTACTCCACTTGCTGCACATTTCAAGTTATCTTCATATCTTTTCCCACATACAGAGGAGGAGATGGAGTGTATGTCACATGTTCATTACTCTAGTGCAGTTGGTAGTCTTATGTATGCTATGGTGTGCACTAGACCAGATTTAGCATACGCTGCTAGCATGGTGAGTCGATATATGCATAATCCTGGTAAGGATCACTAGAGTGCTGTAAAATGGATTTTTCGGTATCTAAAAGGTACTTCTGGCTTTGGCTTGGTATTTGATAGAAGCAAGGCTATAACCGATGATGTTGTAGGTTATGTTGATTCGGATTATGCTGGTGACAATGACAGAAGGATATCTCTTTCTGGTTACATCTTTACTCTCTGTAATAGTGCTATCAGCTGGAAAGCTACTCTTTAGTCTATTGCTGCATTATCTACGACTGAAGCATAATATATTTCAGTAACAGAGGGTGTGAAGGAGGCTATTTGGCTCCGAGGTTTGGTAAATGAACTTGGTTTCTTAGAGTATTTTGTGATAATCAAAGTGCTATTCATTTGACCAAGAATAATCGTTATCACGACAAGACTAAACACATTGATGTGAAACGTCACTTTATCCGAGATATTGTTACTGTTGGTGAAATTATGGCGGAGACACACATCACATAATCAACATATAAGCTTACCAAGCCACTTCCAAATACCAAGTTCCAACACTGCCTGGACTTGGTTAATATCTACAGCATTTGATCGCCCTTCGGGACTTTATTTGGCGATGAGCAACTTACCGAATTCGAGCCAATGTGGAGATTGTTGAGAAGTTTGTGTCTTTCATATGTATAATAAATCTTATAAGATTTTTCTCTCTTATTCACTTGCCTATAAAAGGGCAATGCTATGACATATTATCATAACATCAAAATTACACAGAATTTTAGATTTCCTACACAAGTGTATTTTTGTGAGAATTCTTGTTCCATTTGAGAGAGTATTTGTGAGATTAAATATTGTTCTTTATCCTCGTTACTATAAGAGGATTTATTGTACTCTCCCTTTTTACGTGTGGAATTTTGCTCTTGAGCGCACGTGGTTTTTTAACTCTCACACTGATGGGTCTTTTCACGTTAAATCTTGTGTCTTATTTTTCTTGCTTCTCTTTTGTTCTCAATTGATCCGATCTTGTGCTTCTGCATTGCGTTCTATCCCTAACAACTTGCTTCTTTATTAATGGAGAGGATCCCATCTTGATAATCTTTTATGCGTACTTCTTTTGGTAATAACATTAATATCCTTCAAGTTTCTCAATATTACCATTTGACCTAATATGTTTTATAGAATATGTACATTTTTTTTTCGTGTTGCTCGACATTTCACTCAATCCCCATTTGTTTATGATCACCCTCTATATATAATGACATTATCTTACATCAAAACAGAGCCGTTTTAGACACGTTAGGCTAATTTCTATCTAAAATATTTTAAAAACCAAAAAGTATGACTGGTTATTTTTATTAAATACATTAAAATTGGCGATACATAACTTAAGAAATGCACAAAATAAGGAATGTACAAATTAAACAATTCACTTTCTCACATGCATATAAACACAACAAGAAAAGGCTGAATTGTTTAAATGGAAAAAGCCGCACTAAGAAAAGGCTTAGGCCAGCACTACCTTTTCCATCTTATTTACCCATTCCATTTTCCCTCACAACTTAATCCCACTTGTTCCACTCTTTTCATTTCACTTTCACAAAAAAACCTAGAGTCATCGTCACCTACCTCCTTAGTCAATGTCGTCCTTGTACTTCCCACCAATAGTGTGACTATGGCTACATAGGTGTTATCTTTCATGTCCCTCTACATGTGACTCTAGCGTGACACCTATTTTTGCCGCATTTTCCTAAAGTTTCCACATGGCGATGGCCATTATCCTTAAAGCAGCAAATAACACCACAAACTATGTTGCCTCTCTATGCTACGATGCCATTGTGAACCCCTAGTCACATTCTTTGTGTATGTGATTTATCTCCTTTAATTTGTTTTACTCTTTAGTTAATTCACTGGTAGGGTATCTTTACTAAACAATGAAGGGAATAAAAATGTAACCATATATATTTTCTCCATTTTTCTTATACACAAATCATTCTTAAATATAGTAAGTAAACCCTAAATGATAATCATACACTTGGTGTCATTTAGGCCTTTTGAGGTTAGGCCTAAGAGGGTATGCTCCTACAAGTATGCGACGTTTAAGGTTTTACGTATAAAATTTTTAACAAATATTTATCTATGATATGTACTTAACAATAAACTTTTACTATTAACTACGTCCATATGTCCTATAATTGATCTCAATTTAATAAAATATTCAAAGTGAGAGTGAAAATCATGAATAACCTGAATTTGGATGAATTTAATTTTCTTGAATATTAAATGAAATTCGAAAGCAAATAACATAATTTTTAATATTTATTTGTTAGACATATTAGATATCCATCCAATTGGATATATTCATTAGTCTCCAAACCTACGGCAGTTACATGCTAAGTAGTTTTTCTTTTGTAATAAACAACTGGACCACTATTTATTGTGGTCAGGGCAGGATACTATTATTTGTCAACATCTTAGTATCCAAACCATGGAGCATTAATTGAATAATAATAATAGTAGTAATAATAATAAATTGAACCAGGTGGATTTAGATTTGTTTAATTATACTACTTTTTATGGTAGAAAGTCCTTCATGCATCATGAATACAATTGAAGTCTGCATGTGAATATTATGAATCACAATATGCTTCAGCTATTCTTTTTTTTTTGTTTTTAACTATTATATGAGAAATGATCTGGTTCACACCGTCAGCATAAGATTTTCATTCACTACTTTAAAACAAATTTAGTGTATCCATGCACTATCAATGTAAAGATTTACATAGTCATATATTATCTACTGTTCATTTGAGTTACTTTTTTGAAAAGTCAATAATAATTAAATATGAATTGTAGATAACACAATGACTATATATAAAATTTATTCACTATCAATGTATACATTTTTTTCTCAAACAAATATTCCAAAGTCTTTTGAATCGAACCACAATAAAATAAAGATTCTAAAAATATTAAATATGAAGACAAATTTATTCATGTCCTTTAATAACGATTAACATACTTTAAATGATGTTGAATAGGAGGTTATTACTTCTAAACATAAGTCCGTTTTATTTAAAATAAGATCCTATTTCTTCAAAATGTAATAAAAGTATAATCTAACAATAATCTTTAAATTTGATTGGTGGGTGAGTTATTCTCCTAGGTATAATATTAATATCTTCAGTAGTAATCTTGTGCTCAGACGTTCCAAAATTGCCCATCCCTTGGAGAGCAACCTTGTCCTCAAGGTTGGACTGAAATTTGTTTGTGCTTATTGTTATTACACCCTCCTGTTGGTTTAGGTTGTAGTTGGTCTGATAGGTGAAAGCGAATGACCCCGGCTGAATTTGTATTGTGTCGTCCCCAATTAGTGTGCTCCTCTATTATATTAGTATCAGACAAAAGAGTAGTATCCCTTGGATCATCAGTCAGTAGAAATTGTTTGGGTTTACAATGATGCGCGATAATATAATTTTCATCACAATCGGAACACAATCCCTGTGCTCGAAATTCTTGCATTTGTGCTGCAATGAGGCACTTAATGAATAAAGTTTTGGAATTCGACATGTACATAATAGTGGATGTCGTTCCCATTGTTGGCACAATGGGCACAACTATATTTGGACGTGGAGAAAGCCACGTGGTCGGTTAAGATACTTTTATTTTACTTTCTACCAATTTTGCTAACCCATTTGCATGAGTTACCGAAAATGTTATTGTATTGCTAATTCCCTCGCAATTTTACTATTCAATCTTGATAAAAAAACAATTTAGAATCATTTCTCATGTTAAGTCTAATACCTTATTAGAAAGTCTTTAGAAACGCGTTTGGTATTCCATCACCATGCTAGTTTGTCTTAACTTAAACAATTCTGCTTGTGGATTAGCAAAAGTAGATGAGCGAAGACGAATGGGGAGTTGTTTAGTGAACCCTTCCCAACTGTTGAGTAGATTAGTGTGGAGCATTCATTTATACCATCTTAAAGTATCCCCATTCATAAAAAAGAAACCAATTTTACCATTTGAAAAGGGTGCTACTTAGCATAGGATTGAAATATTGTTTAGCTTGAGAAATCCAATCTTGGGATCTAAACAGTCAAAAGATTATTATTGTACACCATGCTAGAGTTGCAGTTCAAAAGCACGCATTTTAGGGATTTAACAGTGCTTTCAGGCGTTGTCTATGTGAGCGAAGTAGAATATATGCATTCTTTAATAGTGCTTACGCAGGTTCTATTGTATGTAATATATACAACTTCGCCACCTCCAATGAGCGCTATTATATATTTGATAAATACAACAACGCTATCTATAATGAGCTTTGTTGAATTGTATATATACAAGATCATTACTTACAACGAGTGTTATTGTATTAATCATATATATGATTGTTGTCTATAATGTACACTATTGAATTTCATATATGAAACATCGTTCCCTATAATGAGCACTATTGAATTGTATATAAACAACAATGTTCCCTACAATGAGCGATATTGTATGTAATCTATACAACAGAGCTCGCCAGAGCTCCCCTTAGCATGACTGTTGATTATTGTACGCATTAATACCTACATATTCAACAAGACAAACATATATTCTCTACAACACATGCATATACTCTCAATTAAAGAAACACATTAATACCTGATTGTATATGCAAAAGTTTGTATTATTTCCATCAATACAATACAAATTACGAACATAGAATATCATGTCAAATATGTTTTGGTAGAGTACGTAAAATTACAAACAAATAATACAAGTACAATATATGTAAATTAAAACAAATAAAATTATGCTATAACTATACAAAGATATGCATATACTTTTTTTCTTTTCTTTGATCATCTCTTATATATAAATCATCATCCATAGTTGATCTTCTATCACGCGATTGTGATGTCCCAAAAAAGATCATATTCAGCATCAATATCTTCATATTCTTGGTCATCAATATTTTTGATGATTATTTTATTAGTCAAAAGAACAATGAATCATTTCATACCAGCTGAGTGACTAACATAGAATACCTGTTGAGTTTGTGATGCTAGAATAAATGTCTCATCTTCATATACTAGCCGATTAAGATCCATCTGCATGAACCCTAACTCATCAACTCGAAAGCTATTCTTGTTATCCACTCACATACAACAAAAAATCGGCAACCAAAACATTGTGTAATCCAATTCTCATATTTGTTCAATGACCCAATGTAACGACCCGATTTTCTACCCTTGAAAATTTTTCATTTATTTTAATCCTTTCTTACATACAGTCGTCACTTTCATTGAAAACTCTCAAGTACCATTTTCGAAAATACTATTTACCCTATTACCTTATCATACAAATTTATGTTGCGGAAAAACATAATTCATTCAAATAACATTTACCACGTACAACCAGTTATGGGTCTCCCAAAGTTATAAAGTCCATAACTAGACATATCCGTATTAATCTAAACGGATTTACAGTCATCCCATAATACTATTAAATCAACTACAACGTCAATTAGCAATAAAGACAAACGAATAATTAAATACAAAAGCTTCCTAATTGAGTTTCATCCTCAAAATCCTTCATTTACCTACAATGGGATTATCATAAACAACACACAAAACAAAAGGGAGTAAGTCATTAGTTTAAAAACTAACATCACATGATAATCCACATTTCAAATACGATTAAACTTTAATATAAAATATAAACGCAATTACGTAAATGCAAACATTCATCTATTCTTTCGTTCATTTCCACGTTATCCATATTCATCCTATAGAATACATATCTCATAATATATATTCTATAGCATGCATATTATGTTCATTCGAAGCATCGTTCTTATCATTTTCCATATCCACACTATAGTATATATATCCCATACTATATAACCTATAGCATGTATATTACTTTTATACTTAACAATCTTCCTTTCTATCACTCATATTCACCCTATAGAATATATATCCCATACTATATATTCTATAGCATGCATATGACTTTCATTGCAACCTTCTCATTTCCCATCATTCATATTCCAATTGCACGTTTACCTTTCCATTACCACTTGGGGCAAGTCATACACAATACCACATAGGGCAAGTCGTACCCAATACCACATAGGGCAAGTCGTACACAATACCACATAGGGCAAGTCATATACAATACCACATAGGGCAAGTCGTACACAATACCACGTAGGGCAAGTCGTACACAATACCACGTAGGGCAAGTCGTACACAATACCACGTAGGGCAAGTCGTACACAATACCACGTAGGGCAAGTCGTACACAATACCACATAGGGCAAGTCGTACACAATACCACGTAGGGCAAGTCGTACACAATACCACATAGGGCAAGTCATACACAATACCACATAGGGCAAGTCATACACAATACCACATAGGGCAAGTCATACACAATACACACAGGGCAAGTCATACACAATACCACATAGGGCAAGTCATACACAATACCACATAGGGCAAGTCATACACAATACCACATAGGGCAAGTCATACACAATACCACATAGGGCAAGTCATACACAATACCACATAGGGCAAGTCATACACAATACCACATAGGGCAAGTCATACACAATACCACATAGGGCAAGTCAATGCCACGAATGCTATCCAATACCACATATCAAATGATAACCATTTTACTCTATTATCATAACAATAATGCCAATACATTTACCTTTTCCATCAAATCATTAACTATGGAAACACGTCTCCCTTACAAACCTTTTACCTCTTTCACATACCTCATTCATATCAGTGAGTATGAATTAGAGCCACTTATCCCTTACCTTGTTGAGTGTTGGGGATCGGTTCCGAGTAACTTTAAAAGTCTCCTCCGCGATTTCCTCCAACCTTAGGATCTTTCCTCATTTCCACCAATAACAACAATGTTAGTCATTTATTCCAAATATCACATAAACAACTTATTTTGCATCATTTAATCATACGAAATATTCATCATCAATATTCAACCATCTAAAACATGCATAACATCTCATATTTCAATATTTCCAAAACTACTTCAATACAAGTTTCTAAATATCAAAGCATACATGTCCATCTCATATAACAATATCAAAGCACTACTCATTATCCACATCTAACATTTCATCTCTTTCTCTTTATACTCATATTCTCATTTTGGGGGTTTTTGGGGTTTTTTCATGAATAACCCATAAAACTTTCCATTCATCAAATACCAACTCTAAACCAAGAGTTTACAAGATAAAAACAACATAAAACGAACCATAACTCTAAAGGATGAGTTTCCATGGTTTCTCATGTTTTGAAAATAAATCCAACATACCCAAAACAAGTTAGAGAGGAATAAAAAGAGTTAGGAACAAGAGGTTTACCTCTTCTCAAGCTCTAAGATGAGTCCTAAGGCTCTTTGCTCTTGAAAAGCTCTCTTCTCTCTCTTCTCTTCAAAGTTCTAACCCTAAAATGTGTTTTGGGTTTCTATTTTATAGACACTGCGATAAGTGTAATCGATTACAAGTATAGTGTAATCGATTACACTGTGTAAATTACAGAGGCATCGTCGCTATGTAATTGATTACCAACATGGTGTAATCGATTACATTAATACGATGTAATCGATTACCAGAAGTGTGTAATCGATTACACACTGTAAATTACAGAGGCATCATCGCGATGTAATCGATTACCAACATGGTGTAATCGATTACATTGTGTCAGATGTACATATCTGATGCTTTTAATTATCATGTAATCGATTACCAGGACTGTGTAATTGATTACATTACCCAAAATTGCCAAGTATAGCCCAGGATTTCACCCTCCCATGTGAACCTTTCTCGCTCAAGCGAGTACCTCTCGCTCAAGCGAGGATCCGAGGACTGATACTATAATTTTAAAGACTTAAAATTTGGGGTGTTACACCCAAAGTATGACATATTTACATATATTGGGTTTCTATCTTTGACACTTGACATATGTAAAGTTTGAGCAACAATAGTAAAACCACTATTTTGCATTTTACTTTGATCATCTTATTTTTTCATATAAAATGTGAACTCATTAATTAGGTAACCATAGTAGGATAAGACATGAATACTTGGACCATCGGCTAACCATTTCAATATTTTGGGAACTGGATCTTCATTTATATTCAATTATGCTCTTCGGAAACCCAATTTTTGTTCTTACTTGGGTTAGACTTCCTAAGCATCTCCTTGTGTCTTTCAAAATATGGCTCAACCTCGTCAGCATTATGTAAAACAATATAGCCAATATTTGATTCCCAATAATCACTCCACCAAATGTTATTTTTGCATACTGAAGCTTTGGAATGACAATGAAATCACCATCAGCAAGGTATCCAGTACAATAATTAAGAGATGTGTTACATTCCTAAAATGTGCGCTATTATATCCCTAAAATGTGCATTGTTGAACTACAATTCTGGCGTAGTGTCATAGATGATAGCTTGATCCACAAGATGAGCATCTACAAATATGATTGAGTGTGGATGTATCAGGAGAACTATAAGACTATTGTTGACATTTCGGATGAACATGCTATTCCATTTGAGCAAACTCAAGCATCGTAATCGAATGAGGCTCCTACTATGCCTCAAGAACCACATTTTGGTTTGGCTCATTTGAAAGCTATGGAACAACGCCTCAATGAGTGTATCGATAATAAAATGCAAGTCATGGAGAGTAGGATGCAATTCATGGAAGAAAAGCTCATGGCTAAGTTTCAAAGACAAGAAATAACAATCAAAGATAGTTTTAACTCAATTAGTAGTCCGAGTTGGCTTAGTCTAGTGTGTGTTTGTTTCTATCATTGTTGTTTAAGTTGTACATTTATGAATCTATGTATGATTTCTATTTCCTTTGGTTTTGGCATATGTGTATTTTGACTTGTGTTGACTATTTTGTGTTTTGAAATGGTTGCGTGTTATGGTTTGTATATGTTCTATTTCTTACTATCTTGTCAATAGAAATGCTATATTTTTTGAACATATGTTTCTTATAACATGAATCACCAAATAAAATCAAGAAACTTTTATAAAGTTGTTGAAATGTCTCTATTTAATCAATTAATAGCAGTTGTAATCGATTAACTACAACTTACATTGTATTTTTCGCTGAATTCTGATTCTGCTTAATCAATTACTACTATTCCTAATCGATTAAGTACCTTAAATATTTGTTTATTTGTTTACTTTTGACTAAATTTTTACTGTAAATATGCTTATTGATCATGCCAAAAGGGAGAGAAAGGTTGTTGTCTTATGTTTTGCATATTTGTTGCATTACAAGCTTCTGTGACATTCAAGAATAAATGAACAAAGTGAGGGGAAGCAAAATTTTCAAGCTCATCTAAAATCTCAAAACAAGTTGACTGTCTTTCAAGAAGACTGTAAGATTGTAAGATTGGTTCGTCATCTTTAAAAGGGAGAGATTGTGAATGCAAGCATGCAAAAACATGATTTTGATGAGAACAAAGACTAAAGCTTAAAGATAATGTACATATCAACAACAACTAAAGACTCATATTCAAGTTTCAAGAAAGGATCATGAAGAATAAGAGTAATTATTTTCTTGTTAGGTCCTAAGATGCTTTGAATGAGTAGTGTCTGGGTTGGGTGAACTTTTTGATAAATCTCACAAAATATGAGAATATTGCGTAAAAGAGATTTTTCGTACAAAAAAATGACTTATACATATTTTAGCATGCATACATGAATTTGGGCACTTATACTTATATCATTTTCAAAGCCATGCATCATGCATACATCATTCATGTTAGAGGTTCATGCATATTCGTCTAAGTCTTTTTAGTAAATCGTTAATCAATTAAGACTTTATCTAATCGATCAAGTCTTTGTAAATGGGAAAACCGTTAGTCGATTAACTACATGGTTAACTAATTAAGTCAATTTATGTTTTGAAATCTAGGACGTTTTAAAAAAACGTTAATCGAGTAAGTGACATTTTAATCAATTATCCATGATAGAATAGTTTCAAACTGAATGATATTTTACCATCCTTTCCCATATGCAAAAAAAAAAAAAAAAACTCAAGTACTTCTTTTTAAAACTGAATGGTGTGACACCCTATATTTTAAAGTCATTAAATTATAGTATAAGCACTAGGAGTCTCGCTTGAGCGAGAGAATTGTCGCCTGAGCGAGAGAGGCTCACCTGGGAGGGTGAAATCCTGGGCTATACTGAAGGATTCTCGCTTGAGCGAGAGTGGTCTCGCCTGAGCGAGAGTTGTCTCGCCTGGGCGAGAAAAGTGACATTCAGGACCTGTCGAGGTTGTAAGATCCTCGCTTGAGCAAGATGACCCTCGCTTGAGCGAGAGCTGCCTCGCCTGAGTGAGAAATCCCTCGCTTGAGCGAGAGCGTCAGATCTGAAATTTCAAAAAGGCGGGATTTCCTCGCTTGAGCGAGAATGGGCTCGCTTGCGCGAGAACCCGATGATTTCACATTAAAATAGAAACCTCAAACACATTTTAGGGTTAGAAATTGAGAGAGAAGAGAGGAGAAGGTGATTTTGAGAGCAAGAACTCGTGGGAATCATCTAGAAGCTTGAGAAGAGGTAAATCTCTTGATTCTAACTCTCTTTCTCCCTTTCAAAGTCGTTTTTGGGTGTATGGATCTCTTCTCAAAGTATAAGAAACCATGAAAACTCTTCCTTTAGATTTATGGTTCGTTTTATGTTGTTTTTCCCTTGTAAACTCTTGGTTTAGAGTTGGTATTTGATGAATGGTAAGGTTTTGTGGGTTTATTCATGAAAACCCCAAAACCCCCAAAATGAGAATATGAGTAAAAAGAGAAATGGGTGAAATGTTAAATGTAGAAGAAGAGTTTGTGCTCTAATGTTGATATATGAGATGAATATGTATGTTTTAGATGTTTGTAAACTTATAATGAAAGTAGTTTAGAAACATTGAAAATATGTTAAATCTCTTGTATGTTTGACTATGAAATATGAGTCGTTTAAGTGTTATTTTGAATAAATGACTGACATTGTTGTTATTGGTGGGAATGAGGAAAGATCCTAAGGTTGGAGGAAATCGCGGAAGAGAATTTTAAAGTTACTCGGAATCGACCCCAACGCTCACCAAGGTAAGGGATACATGTTTCTAACTTATAAGAGCTGATGTGAATTAGGTGTGGGAAAGAGGTAATATGTTTGTAAGAATATTGTTGTTATCCTACCCGAAGTGGTAGTGGATTATTATTGTTATCCTACCCGAAGTGGTAGTGGATTATTGTTGTTATCCTACACGAAGTGATAGTGGATTATTATCGTTATCCTACCCGAAGTGGTAGTGGATTACTATTGTTGTCCTACCCAGAGTGGTAGTGGATTATTGTGTACTAGACCTGCCCGATGTGGTATGGAGAATGAACTAGACCTGCCCGATGTGGTATGGAGAATTAACTAGACCTGCCCGATGTGGTATGGAGAATAAACTAGACCTGCCCGATGTGGTATGGGGAATAAACTAGACCTGCCCGATGTGGTATGGGGAATAAACTTGACCTGCCCGATGTGGTATGGCGAATAAACTAGACCTGCCCGATGTGGTATGGAGAATTAACTAGACCTGCCCAATGTGGTATGGAGAATTAACTAGACCTGCCCGATGTGGTATGGAGAATTAACTAGACCTGCCCAATGTGGTATGGAGAATTAACTAGACCTACCCGATGTGGTAGAGGATTATCCTTGTGGGAAAACCCGTTGATTACGAATGATGAGAAATGAGCATGTTTGGAATAAAAGTAATATGTATGCTATAGAATATATATTATGGGTTATATATACTATAGGGTGAATATGAATGATGAGAAATGAGTATATTAGGAATAAAAGTAATATGCATGCTATAAAATATATATTATGGGATATATATACTATAGGGTGAATATGAATGATGAAAATGAGTATATTAGGAATGAAAGTAATATGCATGCTATAGAATATATATTATGGGATATATATACTATAGGGTGAATATGAATGATGAGAAATGAGTATGTTTGGATGAAAGGAATATGCATGCTATAAACTATATATCATGTGATATATATACTGTAGGGTGAATATGAATAACATGGAAATGGAAGGAAGGAGATACAAATGTTTATAATTATATGCTTGTGATGATAATTTATTCCAATGCTTATTTATACTTAAAATGTGGATTATCATGTAATGTTAGACTTGAATTAATGACTCACTCCCTTGTTTTTGTGTGTTGTTTATGATAATCCCATTGTAGGTAAACGAAGGATTTGAGGAGAAGGCTCACTTAGAAATTTTATGCTTTTCCTAACTTGGATTTCTTTATCATTACTTTTTTATTATAGTTGACTAGACACTATTTTGGGATGAATGTAAATCTGATTATGGTAACATTGGATATGTGTAATTATGGGCATTGTGATTCTTGGAAACCCATAACTAGTTGTATGCGGTAGTTACTAAGGATTAATTGAATGAATTATGTTTTTTTGCAATATGAAGGATATAGTAATATAACATGTTAAAAGTGGTTTTACGGAATAATCAATGAGGGATTAAAGTAAGATGATGAATGTATGTATGAAAGGAGTAAGATAAAGGAGAAATTTTCAAGGGTAGAGTTTGGGTCCTTACAATATGGTATCAGAGCATATGTCAACTCTGCAGCCTAGGGTATGGCTTGCATGCTTCTTTGTATGACTTATGTGAATTGTTTGTTGATTTTGTGATTGAATTGTGTTGGTTAGTATAAACTGATGTGTGATTATGTGACCCTTGTCAGTTAAAGATTTGGTTTACTGACACGTTAATAAGCATAGGTACATATGGCTTGCAGAGGAAGAGGAACGTGTTAGAATGTCCGAAATGATCTTTTAGCTCAGATGGTAGCTGCATTGCAACAAGTTAATGAGAATTTGCAGAGTCTGAATCAGAATGCAGTGCCCAGTCCGAGTTCACACCCTTAATCCCACCTGGACCGGCCGAGTACCGGGGATTGGATGAGTTCTGTAAACAGAAGCCTAAACAGTTCCAAGGGGGATTCGCTCTGGATGCTGCAAATGAATGGGTTCAGAGCTTGGAGAGGATATTCCGAGCCATGAGTTGCGGCGATGTGCAAAGAGTAAAATATGCTTCCTATATGCTGGCAAATGAAGCTGAAAACTGGTGGGAGATGACCCGGCGCCAAATGGAAACGCAGGGCCAAGTGATTGTCTAGGGTACCTTCAAAGAGAAGTTCCTTCAGAAATATTTCCCGCTGATCTAAAAAGGAAGAAAGAGATGGAATTTCTGAGGTTGGAACAAGGAGATATATCGGTGGGGGAATATGCGGCTAAGTTCGAGGAATTGGCCCGGTTTTGTCCCTACTCTGAGTTGGAAGTGGACGGACGGTCCAAGTGCTTTAAATTTGAATCGGGCTTAAGGCCCAAGCTGAAAAGGATGTTCGGACATCAGGAGATTGTGGATTTTGCTACTTTGGTCAACAAGTGCAGGATGTACGAGGATAACCTGAAAAGGCAGATGTGGTGGCGACACCCAAATCAATTTCCCCCCGGAACTATGGACCTCAACGCAACCATATGCAAGGGAGAGGTAAAGAGAGAGTGAAGGATGATCGAAAACCTTATGCGACACCTACTGGACATCGTGACAGAAATTTCTAAGGGTCGAGACCACCTACCGTTCCTACCGGAGGGGTTTCTACTCCCATGTGCAACAAATGTGGCAGACTCCTTATGGGAGCACATGCCCGGGATCGGGAAATGGATGTTTCCACTGCAAGGAGTTGGGGCACATTAAAATGTTTTGTTCCAAGCTAGATCAGAGACTTAATGTCATTCATGCTGAGAGGACAAGGGACCATGGTCGAGTGACTACCTCGAGTGGCGTTGGGACATCAGGTGTTGATGATTCGATTAAAGGTAATTGCATGGTGACAGGTATTCCTCTTTTAGTGCTGTTTGATTCGGGAGCGACACACTCCTCATATTTGTTGAATGTGTGAACCGACTGAGATTGTACACAGATTCGTTGTTTTCGACTTGGTTATATCCACCCCACCCAATGTACTGGTGGTGGATATCGATATTGGTGTCATAGTGTACGGTTGGGGTAAATGTTAGAACCTTTACCATAGTTCTGATACGCTTAATGATGTCCCAACTGGAGTTAATCTTGGCGATGGACTGGCGGTCAGCAAATCGTGTTATGCTTAACTATGTGATAATTGTTGATGTGAAAAATTCTTGTTGAGTATCTTAGTGAGGATTTAAGATCTAGTTTGCATTGATCTGTATATGTATGCTAAGGGGTAAAACTTATATTGCCAGGTAAGGAAGGAGGCTAGTTAAGTTACTTACCCCGTCAATGTGATGAATGCATTTGAATAAACGTGAAACTTTTGGTCTATGATTATCAGTCCTTTTGTAGTAGAACATTGGCAATGCACGATATAGTGGTGGTGTACACCAATTATCTTCTTTGAATGTTGTACCGACAAAAGTTGTTTCTGTTTCATGTGCGTTAGTAATTGCTATGCGTGATTGTGGTGTAACTGCATGAGAGAAAGGGTTTTGAGTTATGTTGAAATGATTACGTAAACTTTGTTTTCACGACATGGTTGCCATGAATCGTGTGTTCAAACCATTTTTGAAAATCATTATTGGGTGAAACGTAGCTTGTGGCTAAACATTGATTTAGTATCATGTTGGAGAATCCCAAAATTTTAGCAACTGTATCTTGATAAATATGAGGTTGTTAAAATTTCTTTTTTGGCGATATGATTATGACCATGTATTTATAGACGTGCTGCAAGTGGAGTACTAAATTTATATTTGCTAGGGTAATTGGGGTATCCACTTCTAACGTATGTTATGGGACTGAGTGTTTGTAAATTTGCACTTGTCGAGTGGTAACAAAGTACCTAGTTTTGGGTGAATCAAGGGTTTCGTGTGTCCAATTGAGGCTAGAGATTGGTGATTTCTTTCTACTGTATTGTATGGTGGCGGAAATATTTGAATGAATTGGATAATTACTGGATAGTTTGATTTTTTACGAGGGGAGAGACTCTAAAAGTCTTAGTTGTTTAGATGTTTTTGTTGAGCGACTACCTTGGTTCTATGTGGTAGTGCATGCAGTGTTGGCAATGCTAAGATAAATTTTGGACAAATAGTGGTTTTGTTTAATGAGTGGAATGAATTTATGCTATTTCCTTGAGTGGAGGTGAAACTAGCTAGTGCATGTTGGATGTTAAATGATGTATTGGGGTGGATGAGGGGTAAGGAGTTCCCCATTCCTTTGGTTTCGGAAGTGTTATTGGGAATTCTCAACGTATGTGAGGATTGTTAGCTGGATAGGTCAGAGAGACCTATGGTTATTGATTAATACTGGGGAACCTTTAGTCCGGTTAAGTTTCGTTCTCTTAGTTGTTCGAGTTGTTTGAGATTGGGATCTTAGTACTCGGACCTTGAGGAGATTGCCCATGAATTGGCCTTATGATATCACGGTTTAGTGGTGTGTGCTCTTAGTGGTCGTTTAAGTAATCTTAATGGATTAGATGATCGAGTATGAATTTGGTTGAGTGTATCTTATGCCTAAAGACTAGGCGATGATATTATTTTCGGAGAGTAGCCTAATAAAATTTCTGGGGACGAAAATTCCTATAAGAGGGGAGGATTGTGACACCCTAGATATTAAAGTTAATTAAATTATAGTATCAGCCCTGAGAGTCTCGCTTGAGCGAGAGAATTGTCGTCTGGGCGAGAGAGGCTCACTTAGGAGGGTGAAATCCTGGGCTATACAGAAGGATTCTTGCTTGAGCGAGAATTGTCTCGCTTGAGCGAGAGTGGTATCGCCTGAGCGAGAGTTGTCTCGCCTGGGCGAGAAAAGTGACATTCAGGACCTGTCGAGGCTGTAAGATCCTCGCTTGAGCAAGAGGACCCTCGCTTGAGCGAGAGATGCCTCGCCTGAGTGAGAAATCCCTCGCTTGAGCGAGAGCGTCAGATATGAAATTTCAGAAAGGCGGGATTTTCTCGCCCGAGCGAGAATGGGCTCGCTTGCGCAAGAACCCGACGATTTCACTTTAAAATAGAAACCCCAAACACATTTTAGGGTTAGAAATTGAGAGAGAAGAGATGAGAAGGTGATTTTGAGAGTAAGAACTCGTGGGAATCATCTAGAAGCTTGAGAAAATGTAAATCTCTTGATTCTAACTCTCTTTCTCCATTTCAAACTCGTTTTTGGGTGTATGGATCTCTTCTCAAAGTATGAGAAACCATGGATACTCTTCCTTTAGAGTTATGGTTCGTTTTATGTTGTTTTTCCCTTGTAAACTCTTGGTTTAGTGTTGATATTTGATGAATGGGAAGGTTTTGTGGGTTTATTCATGAAAACCCCAAAACCCCCAAAATGAGAATGAGTAAAAAGAGAAATGAGTGAAATGTTAAATGTAGAAGAAGAGTTTGTGCTCTAATGTTGATATATGAGATGAATATGTATGTTTTAGATGTTTGTAAACTTATAATGAAAGTAGTTTAGAAACATTGAAAATATGTTAAATCTCTTGTATGTTTGACTATGAAATATGAGTCGTTTAAGTGTTATTTTGAATAAATGACTGACATTGTTGTTATTGGTGGGAATGAGGAAAGATCCTAAGGTTGGAGGAAATCGCGGAAGAGAATTTTAAAGTTACTCGGAACCGACCCCAACGCTCACCAAGGTAAGGGATAAGTGTTTCTAACTTATACGAGCTGATGTGAATCAGGTGTGGGAAAGAGGTAATATGTTTGTAAGAATATTGTTGTTATCCTACCCGAAGTGGTAGTTGATTATTATTGTTATCCTATCCGAAGTGGTAGTGGATTATTGTTGTTATCCTACCCGAAGTGGTAGTGGATTATTATCGTTATCCTACCCGAAGTGGTAGTGGATTACTGTTGTTGTCCTACCCGGAGTGGTAGTGGATTATTGTGAACTAGACCCGCCCGATGTGGTATCGAGAATGAACTAGACCTGCTCGATGTGGTATGGAGAATTAACTAGACCTGCCCGATGTGGTAAGGAGAATAAACTAGACCTGCCCGATGTGGTATGAGGAATAAACTAGACCTGCCCGATGTGGTATGGAGAATTAACTAGACCTGCCCGATGCGATATGGAGAATTAACTAGACCTTCCCAATGAGGTAAGGAGAATTAACTAGACCTGCCCGATGTGGTATGAAGAATTAACTAGACCTACCCGATGTGGTATAGGATTATCCTTGTGGGAAAACTCGTTGATTACGAATGATGAGAAATGAGCATGTTTGGAATAAAATAATATGTATGTTTTAGAATATATATTATGAGATATATATACTATAGGGTGGATATGATTGATGAGAAATGAGTATATTAGGAATAAAAGTAATATGCATGCTATATAATATATATTATGGGATATATATACTATAGGGTGAATATGAATGATGAAAAATAAGTATATTAGGAATGAAAGTAATATGCATGCTATAGAATATATATTATGAGATATATATACTATAGGGTGAATATGAATGATGAGAAATGAGTATGTTTGGATGAAAGGAATATGCATGCTATAGAATATATATCATGGTATATATATACTATAGGGTGAATATGAATAACATGGAAATGGAAAGAAGGAGATACAAATGTTTATAATTATATGCTTGTGATGATAATTTATTCCTATGCTTATTTATACTTAAAATGTGGATTATCATGTAATGTTAGTCTTGAATTAATGACTTACTCCCTTGTTTTTGTGTGTTGTTTATGATAATCCCATTGTAGGTAAACGAAGGATTTTGAGGAGAAGGCTCACTTAGGAATTTTATGCGTTTCCTAACTTGGATTTTTTTATCTATACTTTTGTATTATAGTTGACTAGACACTATTTTGCGATGAATGTAAATCTGATTATGGTAACACTGGATATGTGTAGTTATGAGCATTGTGATTCTTGGAAACCCATAACTAGTTGTATGCGGTAGTTACTAAGGATTAATTGAATGAATTATGTTTTTCTGCAATATGAAGGATATAGTAATATAACATGTTAAAAAGTGGTTTTACGGAATAATCAATGAGGGATTAATGTAAGATGATGAATGTATGTATGAAAGAAGTAAAATAAAGGAGACATTGCATAATGACAGTTCTATCATGATTCAACAATTATTCAGCATTAACCTAACAATCCAACATTTGACAGAATATTCAAGCATTCAGTCATTTATATCATCCATCAATCTCAATAATCAATCCATTCAAGGAATACTCTTCTAGCACCAAATAATTTCCTCAATTAGTCATTTCAATTATAATTACAGTATCAGTATTGAGCATTTAATCAATTATATAGCTAATTCATATCAATTGGAACCATCAAACAATCATCCATCAAAATAATATCAATCAAATCAGTCATTTCAATTCTCAGGATAAATATATTATCATGTCTATCCAAACAAGATCACAGATCCTACATAAATTCATATACCAAATATAATCCATTCAATATCAAATTAGTAACGTACAATTCAAAGGGCCTTAATACCCAATTATCCGCGGCCACATAATTAGTATTCTTCTAAATCTAATTATGGACAACTATCTTAGAGATGCACAACTATCTTAGAGATGCACAACTATCTTTGGCATCATTTATAATCTCATACATGAAAGAACTTATCTTCGTACTTGTACTTTCATTCAAATAAAAAATATTCATTCGCAACTTGCTTGTATCACGATTACATAATAATATTTAAAATTGTAAAACTATGAACCTTATAGGTTTATTAAAAGTTAACAAGAATTATCCTAATCGTGGTTCTGGAAATTGGAATATATTCAAACATCTCATTTGGATACATGGAATTTCAGTCAGGCACAATAAAAGTATCATTGGCACTACATAGCCAATTTCGACTATAATTGGTTGGGTTTAGAGTTGAATTAGTATTGACAATAGGATATTCACAAGTGCACCAGTGACAATAGGATTAACTTGAGACCTCAACCTTTGGTAAATAAAGACTAAGTTGAATAGGCTTTCCATAATTTTTGGAACCATTAGAAAAGGGTAACTATAACTCAAGTTATAATCATTTAAATTTCAAAGAGATATGCTTGTCCACATTAGCTGGACAGATTCAAAGAATGATTTATAGGATTTGACTCATAGATAAGAATTATGTGATACTTAAACATAATGAAAGTTTTTTCCAATGTTGTTCATATGAAATTAGTTTGAAGAGAATTACACATGCGGGATATGATTTATGGGTTGATCATTTAGTAATATCAAACCATGACTATCAACTACAAGGCAGAAGACAATACTTTAGTGTAGAGAGCATAACTCTCAAATGGCTAAATGAAAACATATACTCTTGGTTAATTTAGAATGTGAATTGAACAAGGAAATTATTTGGTATTTTAAGGTTTAAGGTATAGGGTTTGGAGAACATATGGTTGAAGGAATCTTTACTTATCACCATAACTTCCTTATGGACTAGTCTAGGACAAAGTTTGTTTTGGTAAAATAAGCATAACTCTCAAATGACTTAATGGATTTGAGATAACTTCATCACTTTAGAGAGGTTATTGGATAAGGAAAACGGTATATACTTATAAGTTTTAGGATTATGACTTGAAATCATATTTCCGAAGTGATCTTTATGACTGATCACAGTTTTGAAGACAATAGGAACTAGTTTAATAAATTGGGCATAACTTACTCCCTACTTATCCAAGCTTGACAAGTCCCATATCAACATGAATATATTTAAAAGGTTAACCAACAACTTGTAATTTATAAATCATACCCCCCACGAATCCATAACATTTGTGCAAGAACAATACAAATATAAACTTAGATAGCAAAGATGATGTGTTTACTTGTTGTACAAGTTAGAGTGTAAGGACCCAAATTACACCCTAAATTTTTCGTCCGATTATTTCTAAACATGCAAGCACTAATAATTAATTCTCCTTATAATTAACCCCATGAGTTTCCTTTCCCTTATAATTATAATTCACATTCAATATTAACGGTTAATCTGCTCAAGCATTTTGGGGTTCAAAACCCATAAACTTCACATTTTAATTAAAGAGGGACTCCGTCCCCAAATGTTTGTCAATAATACACCAAATCCCGAGAAACTGGGTTACAGATTAAATGGCTCAGGTAATAGGTACAAATACATGCATAATACAAAACACCATGTTACTATCCCTATTACATCCAAATTAGAAAAAGCTACACTAACACACACCTCCTAGATTTACTAGTCCTTTGCCTTACCTGTGCATCAATTATCACCAATACCATCAACAAGAAACACAATGGAGTAAGACATAAAAATTATGATAAATTCTAGGCAATAATTACTCAAAGTAAATGAAAGTAATCACAATACAAGGTGTAAGGACCTATATTCTACCCTTGAAATTTTTTCTTTATTTTATTCATCCTTCATACATTTTTCTACGACTTTTAAATAAAAATACCAACAATTCAACTTAAGTCTCATTCCCTACTCTTATCAATTTCATAACTTCAAAATAACACACATGTTCGCATAGCCGAAAATCATAATTCATTCATATATCTCGGTAACTACCGCATACAATTAGCTATGAGATTCCAAAATACACATAGCTATGAATATCCAGAGTTACAAATATTCATGTTCAAAATACAGTTAGTCATATTACAAAAGAATGAATATAAGGACTTCCAAAAAGAATTAAAAGCCTCTATGCTCTTAATCAAAACGTCCTTACATCTTCCACCTTCCTGCAATGAGATTAACATTGACCATACATAGAAACACAAAGGAGTAAGTTGTTAACGTAAAATAATGTCAATACACGTTAATCCACATTTTAATAAAGTTAAGTAAAAACTTAGAATTAAATATATTTAAAACCATTTCCTTTGTTTATACTTTTGAAAACATGCTCCATAACTTGAGCTAAAGTTTACTACATTGCTAGAGCCAAAGCTTGCTACATTGCTTGAGCCAAAGCTTGTTACATTGCTTGAGGCAAAGCTTGCTACATTACTTGAGCCAAAGTCGCTAACCAATCATGGTCGGCTAAAAACTAGTTTTATTTCCATTGGCACTCCACCAATACATAAACAGTAAATCCACGCCATCATCATTACAAACATACCCATATATGCTTATAACAATTAAGTGATTTACAGTTCATTTCATTATTCCGAGTTTTATTTCCATTGACACTCCACCAATACATAAACAGTAAATACACACCATTATCATTACAAACATACCCATATATGCTTATAACAATTAAGTGATTTACAATTCATTTCATTATCCATAATCAGAAACATCCACACATTTTTCATCACAATGCATAAGTGAAAGACTTATCCTTACCTCGGTGAGTGTTGGGTTGGGTTCCTGGTAACTTCGCAAGTTCCACCGACACTGCCGCCAACATTAGGATCTTTCCTCATTCCCACCATATAACACAATGTTAGTCATTTATTCCAAATATCATATAAACAACTTATATTGCATTATTTAGCCATACGAGATATTCATCATATTTTCAATGTTGCTAAACTACTTTCATCATAAGTTTACAACCATCCAAAACATACATATTCATCTCATATTTCAACATTAGAAAGTAAACTCATCTTCTACCTCTAGCATTTTACTCATTTTCCCCTTTAACCACATTTTCACTTTAGGGTTTTGGGGTTTTTATGAATCAACCCCAAACCCTTTCCATTCTTGAAATACTAACTCTAAACCAAGAGTTTACAAGATAAAAACAACATAAAACAAACCAAAACTCGAAAGGATGAGTTTCCATGGTTTCTCTCATTTTGAGAAGAGATCCAACCTACCCAAAATAAATTTCAAAGGGAAGGAGAGAGTTAGAATCAAGAACTTTACCTCTTCTCAAGCTTCTAAATGACTCACAAGCCTTCTTGCTCTTGAAAAAGCCTTCTTCTCTCACTTCTCTCTAGGTTAACCCTCATAAATGTGTTTGGGGTTCCCTATTTAATGTAACAGCGTCGGGTCCTTGCTTAAGCGAGCTCATTCTCGCTCAAGCGAGAAAATCCCGCCCATTTTAAAAACTCAGATCTGACCCTCTCGCCCAGGCGAGGCATCTCTCGCTCAAGCGAGGATCTTACAGCCTCGACAACTCCAAAATATCACCTTTTCTCACCCAGGCGAGCCAATCTCTCGCTCAGGCGAGACCACTCTTGCTCAAGGGAGCCAACTCTCGCTCAGGCGTGAATCCTTCCGTATAGCCCAGAATTTCACCCTCCCAGTTGAGCCTTCCTCGCCCAGGCGAGCCATCTCTCGCTCAGGTGAACCACTCTCGCTCAGGCGAGAATCCTTCAGTATAGCCCAAGATTTCACCCTCCTAGGTGAGCCTTTCTCGCCTAGGTGAGAATCCCATGACTGATACTATAATTTTAAAGACTTAAATTTAGGGTGTTACACAAGGAATACTTAAAAATCTTTAAACATTAGTTCACAGTTTATTCAACCCCATCCTACACACATTAGTAGATTCAATACCACATTGGGCAAGTCAGACAACGCCATAAGGCCAATACCACATTGGGCAAGTCAGACATTGTTTCACCTTTCTTATTCACACAACATAAAGTAATATACTATTCCTCAAACATTTACAATGCTTATCCCTTACCTTGGTGGGCGTTGGTGGGAGTGTTAGGCAACTTGTTAGTTCCTCCTCCGTTTTCTCCAACCTTAGGGTCTTCCCTCATATACACCACACACAATACCCAAAATCAATAATATACTCATATTATCACATAAATAACCAACACAACATATTTATTCATAAAGCCGTTCATATTCCAATATTTTTCCAAAATCATCTCTATTAGGAGTTTCAAGCATATAAAACATTCTTATTAGCTCTATTTAACCGTAGAAACCTTAAACCATGTTTCTAACTTAACCTTTCTCCCTTTTCATTCACATTTTCGTTTTAGGGTTTGGGGTTTTCATGAATCAACCACCAATCATCCCCATTTCCGAACAGAAACTTTAAACCACGAGTTTTCAAGAGGAAAGTTAGGTAAAAATGAGTTACAACTCAAAAGGGGAAAATCTATGATTTTCCATACAAAGAGAAGAGACCCAAATGACCAAAAATGAGTTTCTAAAACAGAGTGAGTGTTAAAATCATGAGGTTTACCTCTTCTCTATCTTCTTTTAGCCTTTACATGTACTCTTGCCAAGAAAATCACCTCCTTTTCTATTTTCCCTCAAAACCTCCCCCATTTTCGTGTTTGGGGATCTATTTTAGGGTTCAGGATTTTAGATTCTCGCCCAAGCGAGAATACATCGCCCAGGCGAGAGATCCCGCCTTTTTAAAATTTCAAACTCTGACGCTCTCACTCAAGCGAGAGATTCTCGCTCAAGCGAGGATCCTACGGCCTCTAAGCCACTCTCCCTCGCCCAGGCGAGCCGTCTCTTGTAAGGACTGAAATTCTACCTTTGAAAATTTTTCCTTTATTTTAATCCTTTCATGCATACATTCATCATCTTACTTTAATCTCTCATTAATCACTCCGTAAAACCATTTTTTAACATAGTTACCATACATTTTATATTGCAGAAAAACATAATTCATTCAATTGATCCTTAGTGACTACCGCATACAACTAGCTATGGGTTTCCAAAATACCCATAGCTACGAATATGCAGAGTTACAATAAATCAGGTAAGTTATATATCTATAGTTACAAAATATTTCAAGTAATCCAATAAGCACTCATGTACAAAATAGTGCTAATAAGTGAAACCAAAACATAAAGCTCCTAAAGCTTCCAAAAATAAGACCACCTCATGTCCACCTGTTTATCTGCAATGGGATTATCAATGACAAAAACACAAACACATAAAGGGGTAAGTCATTAATTCAATAGACGTCATTATAAGATAATCCACATTAGAAAAGGTTAGTAAATCACTTTGAAATTCGTTTTCCGTGCTACATCACTTGAGCCAAAGTCACTACACCCCATAGGGTTAGCTAAAAGCGATTTCTCATCTCTTTTACAAAGAAAACATGCCACATAAACTCAGGCCGAAGTGTTGCCTCATAAACTCGGGCCGAAGTGTTGCCACATAAACTCGGGCCGAAGTGTTGCCACATAAACTCGGGCCGAAGTGTTGCTACGTAAACTCGAGCCGAAGTCGCTAATCATTTATGGTCGGCTAAAAATATATTTCCTTTTTCATTGATTTCACTATCAATCATATCCAGTGAATCCACACAATCCTTATTACAAACATACCCATATATGTTTATAATAAATACGTGATTCACCAATTAATCCTTGCACAACTAGAAAATACACACATTTTCCATTTCAATTGTACAAATTAAAGACTTATCCTTACCTTGGTGAGTGTTGGGTTGGGTACTGGGTAACTGCACTAGTTCCACCGACACCGTCGCCAACTCTAAGATCTTTCCTGATTCCCACCATACAACACAATGTTAGTCATTTATTCCAAATATCACATAAACAACTTATATTGCCTCATTTAACCATACAAGATATTCATCATATTTTCAATGTTGCTAAACTACTTTCATCACATGTTTACAACATCTAAAACATACATATTCATCTCATATTCTCAACATTAGAAAGTAAACTCATCTTCTACTTCTAACATTTTACCCATTTTCCATCTTAACCCCATTTTCACTTTAGGGTTTTGGGGTTTTCATGAATCAACCCACAAACCCTCTCCTTTCTTGAAATACTAACTCTATACCAAGAGTTTACAAGATAAAATAACATAAAATGAACCATAACTCAAAAGGGTGAGTTTCCATGGTTTCTCTCATTTTGAGAAGAGATCCAACATACCCAAAACAAGTTTCAAAGGCAAGAAGAGAGTTAGAATCAATATATCTACCTCTTCTCAAGCTTCTAATGACTCATAAGCCTTCTTGCTCTTGAAAATGCTCCCTTCTCTCACTTCTCTTTAGGTTAACCCTCATAAATGTGTTTGGGGTCCCCTATTTAATGTAATAGTGTCGGGTTCTCGCTTAAGCGAGAAAATCCCGCTTATTTTAAAAACTCAGATCTGACCCTCTCGCTCAAGCGAGGGATTCTCGCTCAAGCGAGAATCTCACAGTCTCAACAGTCCCAAAATGTCATTTCTCGCTTAGGCGAGACAATTCTCGCTCAGGCGAGAATCCTCCAGTATAGTCCAGGATTTAACCTTCCCAGGTGAGCCTTTCTCGCCCAGGCGAGACTCCCTCGCTCAAGCGAGAATCTCAGGACTGATACTATAATTTTAAAGACTGAAATTTAGGGTGTTACATCTCTCGCTCAGGCGAGACTCTCAGGTAAAATCCTGGGATAAACACTAATACCCTCGCTCAAGCGAGACTCTCTCGCTCAGGCGAGAATCAGTCAGTAGCTCCCAGACTTACTAAGTTTCACCATGTTCCAAATATCAAAATTTAGGGGGCTACAATCCTCCCCCTCTTATAAGAATTTTCATCCCCGAAAATTAAACATACCTTTATTCGAATAAATGTGGGTAATCCTCCACCATGTCACGTTCTACTTCCCAAGTTTTATCCCCTTCATCAACTTGGCTCCATAATACTTTCACCAAAGGAATATCTTTCCCCCTCAATTTCTTGACACTTTTGTCCATGATCCTCACAGGCAAGGTCCTAAAAGTCAGATTATCCTTTAGTTCAATATGATCCGACTCGACTACATGAGATGGATCCCCAACATATTTTCTTATTTGAGACACATGAAATACATTGTGGAGATTTGACAACAATGGGGGTAAGACAATCCGATAGGCTACCGACCCAATCCACTCCAATATCTGGTATGGTCCAATGAACCTTGGAGTAAGCTTACGGGACTTCAACACCCTCCCTATTCCAGTATTCGGGACTACTCTTATGAAAACACGATCCCCCTCCTTGAACTCAAGAGGTTTCCGCCTCTGGTCATAATAACTCTTTTGCCGACTCTGTGCTACTTTCATGTTCTCCCTTACCCTCTTTATCTTCTCTGTTGTCTCACGAACCAACTCGGGTCCCAATACCAAGCCCTCTCCAGTTTCAAACCAACTCACCGGAGTTCTGCATTTCCTTCCATACAAGGCCTCGTAAGGTGCCATCCCAATACTTGAATGAAACTATTGTTGTACGTGAACTCGATCAAAGGCATCATACCATCCCAACTTCCAGGTTGTTCCAAAACACATGCCCTCAAAAGGTCATCTAACGATTGTATGGTCCTTTCTGATTGCCCATCAGTTTGTGGATGATAAGCGGAGCTCATTTTCAACTTAGTCCCCAAAGCGATTTGCAAACTAGTCCAAAATTTCGAAGTGAAACGAGGATCTCTATCCGATACAATACTCTCTGGTATACCATGCAACCGAACTATTTCCCGGATATACAGCTCTGCCAATCGCTCCAAAAAATATCTCATGTTCAAAGGTAAGAAGTGAGCAGACTTAGTCAACCGATCCACTATTATCCATATCGAATCATACCCCTTCTGAGTCCTCGAGAAACCCGACACAAAGTCTATTGAAATACTATCCCACTTTCACACATGAATTTCCAGAGATTGAAGTTCTTCTGCCGGTCTCTGATGTTCAATCTTAGCTTTCTAGCAAACTAAGCAACTCGACACATACAAAGACACATCCTTCTTCATTCCGGACCACCAAAACAACTTTTTCAGATCTTGATACATCTTTGTAGTTCTCGGGTGAAAACTCATCTTACTCTTGTGAGATTCCTCAAGAATACTCTTTCGTAATTCCGCGTCAAAAGGCACACACACCCTTCCCTTGTATCGCAATAATCCAATAGAATCCATCTCAAAATCAGTCTCCTTCCCACTAGTCATTAAATCTCGCTTGATTTTCAACTCACGATTCACAATTTGTATGATTCTGATCTGGTCGAATAACTCATTTTTGACTTTGAGCATTCCCACAATCATACTATGAGGTCTCACTTGAACTGCCAAGTTCATATCTCGGAACTCCTCAATTAACTTCTCATCACGGATCATCAATGAAGACACATGTAATGATTTTCGACTCAAAGCATCAGCCACTACATTGGCTTTACCAGGATGATACTGCAAACCAAAATCGTAGTCTTTCAAGAATTTCGTCCATCTTATTTGTCTCATATTCAGTTCTTTCTGATCGAACATGTATTTCAGACTCTTATGATCACTGAACACTTCAAACCTTACACCATAAAGATGATGTCTCCAAATCTTTAGTGCAAATACCACCACCGCTAACTCCAAATCATGAGTAGGGTAGTTTTGCTCACGCGACCTTAACTGTCGCGAAGCATAGGCAACAACCTTCCCTTCTTGCATCAAAACACAACCCAAACCTTGCTTGGAAGCATCACAGTACACACTGAAGTCACGATCAGTACATGAAAGAATCAACATTGGTGCCGTAGTCAACCTCCGCTTCAACTCTTGGAAACTTTCCTCACATCGGGTTGTCCGTACATATGGTTCTCCTTTTCTGGTTAACTTTGTTAGCGGTAATACTAACTTTGAAAACCCTTCTATAAACTTCCGGTAGTAGCCCGCCAACCCCAGAAAACTTCTGATCTCCGTAACCGACTTGGGTGCTACCCATTCCATTACTACTTCAACCTTCGAGGGATCCACTGCCACTCCCTCTTTGGGTATCACATGCCCAAGAAAGTTCACTGATTCCAGCCAAAAGTCACATTTCGATAGCTTTGTATATAACTGGTTACTCTTTAGGATTCCAAGAACAACCCTAATATTTTCCGCATGCTTCTCTCAGCTCTTAGAGTAGACCAGAATGTCACAAATAAATACCACCACAAACGAATCCAAGTGTGGATGAAAAATTTGATTCATGTAGTCGGTGAATATCGTCGGGGCATTCGTCACTCCGAAAGGCATCACCAAGTATTCAAAATGTCCATACCTCGTCCTAAAGGTAGTCGTAGGAATATCCTTAGACTTCACTCTAAGTTGATGATAACCCGATCTAAGGTCGACCTTAAAAAATACCACTGCTCCTCTCAACTGGTCCATCAAGTCATCAATTCTAGGTAATGGATACTTGTTTTTAACGGTGACTTTGTTCAATTGTCTATAGTCGGTGCACAACCTCATACTCCCATCTTTCTTCTTAACTAACAGCACTGATGCACCCATGGAGAAACAATAGGACGAATGAACTTCTTCGCCAACAAATCCTCAATCTGCTTTTTCAGCTCGGCTAGCTCTAAAGGTGCCATTCTATAAGGGGCTATAGAAATGGGTCCCGTTCCCGATATTAAATCGATGGAGAATTCAACTTCTCTCACTAGAGGTAAATCCGGAATATCACCAGGAAATACCTCAGGGAATTCGCATACTACCGGTATGCCATCAACTCTGGGTTTCTCATTACCCTCCATTGATGGCAGCAATATAAACACTGCTCCCCTTCCTTAAGGGAAGTCCTGACTTCCTTAGATAGCCGACACTAGCTCCAAACATTTCGACTTATCGGAAGACTCATACTGATCCCCGAACACTACAGTCTTATCAACACAATTAAGCATTACTCGATTGGCCGACAACCAATCCATCCCCAGAATTAGATCTAATTGGGACAGAGGTAAGCAGATTAAATCTACGGTAAACATCCTACCATTGACTTCTACCAGGCACTAAGATGCACATGTTGATACCACCACAGATGCACTAGTAGGGGTGGACACAACTAAGTCAAAGGGCAACAACTCAGTCATCAAATTCAGTCTTTCTACACAATCAATAGATATGAAAGAGTGTGTTGCTCCCGAATCAAACAACACTAAAAGGGGAATACTTATCACCATACAGTTACCTTTGATCATACCTTCAACATCGGAAGCTTCGGTACCACTCATGGTAAACACCCTGCCAGTGTTTCTAGGCCTCCCCACATTCACATTATTCACCCGCTTGTCGAGTTTGGGGCAAAACCTCTTCATGTGTCTCGACTCCTTACATTGGAAGCAACCATTCCCAGCTCCAGGGCATATATTCCCCATGTGCTGGCGCCCGCATTTGTTGCACAAAGGAAGAGAATATGGTTGGGGTCCTCCCGCACTAGTGGGGTTTCTGGATCCTTGGGAAAGATGCCCAAGATAACCGAGGGTGAAGCATAGGGTTTCCGGTTATCACCAAACATCCTTCCTTTGCCCTTGTCCATAGTATGGCTCCATTGAGGTCCGACATTCTTAGGAGGGTTGGTTCTGCTTACCACCAACTCTTCGGCTCTCAATTCATCTTCATACATTCTACACTTGTTGACCAAGGTAGGAAAATATGAAATCTCCTGATGCCCAAACATCACTTCCAACTTGTGCTTCAAGCTTGATTCAAACTTAGTACATTTGGACCGCCCGTCCACTTCCAGCTCATAGTAGAGACAATATCGGGCCAAATCCTCAAACTTGGCCGCATACTCCCCCACCGATAGATCCCCTTGCTCTAGCCATAGGAACTCCATCTCTTTCATCCTTTTCAAGTCAGCTGGGAAGTATTTCTGGAGTAACCTGTCTTTGAAAGCCTCCCAAGTGATGGCTCGTCCCTCAGATTCCAGCTGCCTCCGAGCATACTCCCACCAATTCTTAACATCTTTGACTTGGACATATGAGACATATGTCACCTTCTGAGCATCGGAGCAACCCATAGCCCTGAATATCCGCTCCAAGCCTTGGATCCACTCATTGGTCGCATCCGGAGCGAATCCACCTTCGAATTGAGGAGGACTACTCCTACATAACTCATCCAATCCTCGGTACTCTACCGGTCCTTGAGGTGCCAAGGGTTGTGGGTGTGGGCTTGGTGTCGCATTCTGGTTCAGATGCTGCAAGTTCTCATTCATGTTCATCAGCACGGCCACAATCTAGGCCAACAGGTCATTCTGACCCGATCCTCTTCCTCTTCCTCTTCCAGACATCTTTGTAACTTGGTACCTGTACTCATTCACTTATTAGTAAAGCAAGTTTAACCAGACAATTTATCACATAATCACACAACAGTTCACACAATTCACATAATTACGTTACAAAGAAGCAAGTAAGGCAATACCCTAGGTCGCAGAATTAACTATGCTCTGATACCAATTACACCCTAAAATTTTCATCCGTTTATTTCTAAACATACAAGCACTAATAATTAATTCTCCTTATAACTAACCCCATGAATTTCCTTTCCCTTATAATTATAATTCACATTCAATATTAATAGTTAATCTGCTCAAGCATTTTGGGGTTCAAAACCCATAAACTTCACATTTTAATTAAAGAGGGACTCCGTCCCCACATGTTTATCAATAATACACCAAATCCCGAGAAACTGGGTTACAGATTAAATGGTTCAAGTAATAGGTACAAATACATGCATAATACAAAACAACATGTTACTATCCCTATTACACCCAAATTAGAAAAAGCTACACTAACACGCCTCTTGGATCTACTAGTCCTTTACTTTACATGTGCACCGATTATCACCAATACCATCAACACGAAACACAAGGGATTATGACATAGAAATTATGATAATCAGTGTTAGAAGTTTCTAGGCAATAATTACTCAAAGTAAATGAAAGTAATCACAATACAAGGAATACTTAAAAATCTTTAAACATTAGTTCGCAGTTTATTCAACCCCATCCTACACATGCTAGTAGATTCAATACCATATTGGGCAAGTCAGACAACGCCATAAGGCCAATACCACATTGGGCAAGTCAGACATTGTTTCACCTTTCTTATTCACACAACATAAAGTAATATACTATTACCTCAAACATTTACAATGCTTATCCCTTACCTTGGTGGGCGTTGGTGGGAGTGTTAGGCAACTTGTTAGTTCCTCCTCCGTTTTCTCCAACCTTAGGGTCTTCCCTCATATAAACCATACACAATACCCAAAATCAATAATATACTCATATTACCACATAAATAACCAACACAACATATTTTTTCATAAAACCGTTCATATTCCAATATTTTTCCAAAATCATCTCTATTAGGAGTTTCAAGCATGTAAAACATTCTTATTAGCTCTATTTAACCGTAGAAACCTTAAACCACGTTTCTAACTTAACCTTTCTCCCTTTTCATTAGGATGGGAATATGGGCTTGGCCCGACGGGCTAACCGATTTTGATCGACGTTTTTGGCGGGCCGGGCTGGGAATTTTAGCCCAAAAACCCATATTTAGTCTGTTTTAAAATCCCGTTTTTTAGACGAGCCATGGAGGCCCGGGCCGGGCCGGCGGGCAAGCTGTTAAACTATTCTTATCTCAACAGAAGGATATTGAGAGAGTGCTTGAAAGGTTTAATATGAATGATTGCAAACCTTTTTCTACTCCACTGGCTGCACATTTCAAGTTATCCTCACATCTTTGCCCACATACAAAAGAGGAGATGAAGCATATGTCACATGTTCCTTATGCTAGTGCAGTTGGTAGTCTTATGTGCGCTATGGTGTGCATTAGACCAGATTTAGCATATGTTGTTAGAATGGTGAGTCGATATATCCATAATCCTGACAAGGATAATTGTAAGACTAATATAGCAACTAGGGGGGGTGAATTAGTTGACTTGAGATAGTGATTGATTTTTCTGCAATTTGAGAGGTAGTAGCAGCGGAAAATGAAATGCATAAAATTACTAAAAGTTAAGGAGATAAGGGAAAGAAGAGTACACAATGATTTTTATATATGTTCACCTTCTTGTCTACCGAAGGCTACGTCCATTACTCTTGCAGCGCAAGAGATTTCTTCACTAGATATTAAGAGTCGTAATTATAAATGCTCACCGTGAGACTTTCTTGCACCTAACACACTCTCCAATACCTATGTCACTCTCTTGGAAACAACCTTTCCAAGTGACTCTAACCCTTTTCTAATCACGCCCTTGTGATAGAAAATCTTTTACAAACTTTGAAGAAAATAGTTAGCAATGACAAGGATTGCTTTATACAAGATAATATAATAAACTCTCTTAGAATCCAACATCTCTTTTGTATACTTAGTTTCTAATGCTCATAGGTTTTGAAAGACTTTAAATATTGCACTTCACAACTTTAGAAAGTTACTTTGAAAGTGAAAAGCAAGTTGCAGAAAAAGTGCAGAAAAAGTGTTTCAAAAATTCAGATTTGCGTAAGTGAGTTGTGATTTGGATGTGAGAAAGTTGTGTGAAAGTTCTATATTGAATCTGAGTTCCAATGCCTTTATATAGACTTTCCAATCAGCCATAATACCTTTAAGAAAGGGTAGGATTCGTTTGGAATGGAACCAATTCATTTGGGATGAAAGTTGTTCACATTGAATCTGAAAATCTGGTGCAACAACTCTCAGTAATCGATTAGAGCAAGTGGGTAACCGATTACCCAAGTGTTCTGTCTAACTTGGAAACAAATTTTCATGTTGAGTAATCGGTTACTCTAGTTGTAACGACTCTTAGTAATCAATTACTATACTTAGGTAATCGACTACCTAAGCTGTAACGACCCGATTTTTCTACCCTTGAAATTTTTTCATTTGTGTTAATCCTTTCTTACAGTCGTCACCTTAATTTAAAACTCTCAAGTATCTCTCTTATAAAAAATACTCTTTACCCTATTATATTATCATACAAATTTATGTTGCGGAAAAACATAATTCATTCAAATAGCATTTACCATATACAACCAGTTATGGGTTTCCCAGAGTTATAAAGTCTATAACTATACATATCCGTATTAATCTAAACGGATTTACAGTCATCCCATAATGTTATCAAATTAACTACAATGTCAAGTAGCAAATAAAGACAAATAGGTTAATAAACACAAAAGCTTCCTAAGTGAGCTTCTTCTCGAAATCCTTCATTTACCTACAATGGGATTATCATAAACAACACACAAAACAAAAGGGAGTAAGTCATTAGTTCAAAACTAACATCACATGATAATCCACATTCAAATATAATTAAGCATTAATATAAATCATAACCACAAATAAGTAAATGTAAACGTTCATATATTCTTTCTTTCATTTCCATGTTATTCATATTCGTCCTATAGTATATATATCCCATAATATATATTCTATAGCACGCCTACTACGTTCCTTCAAAACCCCATACTTCTCATCATTCATATCCACCCTATAGAATATATATCCGATACTATATACTCTATAGCATGCATACGACTTTCATTGTGACATTCTCAGTTCTCATCCTTCATATTCACCTTATAGAATATATATCCCATACTATATATCCTATAACATGCATATGACTTTCATTGTTCACATCTTCCACTTTATCATCCATATTCACCCTTTAGAATATATATCTCATACTATATATCCTATAGCATGCATATTCGTTTATCTCAAATCTTTTTGTCCCATTGCTTATTCTCGCCATCAGGCTTACTCTTTATCACATCCGGACATTTACACTACTCTAATAATCCACTACCACATCGGGTAGGTAATTTCTCAATGATCCACTACCACTTCGGGTAGGCAATTTCCCTTAATGATTCACTACCACTTCGGGTAGGCAATTTCCCTTAATGATCCACTACCACTTCGGGTAGGTCATATACAATACCACATAGGGAAAGTCATACAAAATACCACATAGGGCAAGTCATACACAATACCACATAGGGCAAGTCATACACAATACCACATAGGGCAAGTCATACACAATACCACATAGGGCAAGTCATGCACAATACCACATAGGGCAAGTCATGCACAATACCACATAGGGCAAGTCATACACAATACCACATAGGGCAAGTCATACACAATACCACATAGGGCAAGTCATACACAATACCACATAGGGCAAGTCATACACAATACCACATAGGGCAAGTCATACACAATACCACATAGGGCAAGTCATACACAATACCACATAGGCCAAGTCATGCACAATACCACATAGGGCAAGTCATACACAATACCACATAGGGCAAGTCATACACAATACCACATAGGGCAAGTCATACATAATACCACATAGGGCAAGTCATACACCGATCATATACCCTTAATAACTTCTCCTTACAAACTTTTTACCTCTTTCACATACCTCATTCATAACAGCGAGTATATTTTAGAGACGCTTATCCCTTACCTTGGTGAGTGTGGGGGATCGGTTCCGAGTAACTTTAAAAGTCTCCTCTGCGATTTCCTCCAACCTTAGGATCTCTTCTCAAGCTCTAAGATGAGTCCTAAGGCTCCTTGCTCTTGAAAAGCTCTCTTCTCTCTATTCTCTTCAAAGTTCTAACCCTAAAATGTGTTTGGGGTTTCTATTTTAAATAGCAGTCGTCGTAAGTGTAATCGATTACCATATGGTGTAATCGATTACATCAGTTAAAAATTTAAAATACAAACTCAACGACTTGATGTAATCGATTACCAAACATGTTGTAATCGATTACAATGTGAAAAATGCACATATTTGATGCTTTTAATATGTTGTAATCGATTACGAGTATAGTGTAATCGATTACATCATGTAAAATACACAGGTCTGATTAGTTTATCAGAATCTCGCAGTGTCAACAGCCCGAAATTGCCATTTCTCGCTCAGGCGAGACAACTCTCGCTCAGGCGAGAATCCTCCAGTATAGCCCCGGATTTCACCCTCCCAGGTGATCCTTTCTCGCTCAGGCGAGAATCTCTCGCTCAAGCGAGGCTTCTAGGACTGTTACTATAATTTTGAAGACTCAAATTTAGGGTGCTACATAAGCCTTCTGCCCAATTGAGTGACTACTTATCAATTGAGTAATCTGTCACACTGATAGTAGTAATCGATTATTGTGTGTCAGTTTTTGTTGGTTAACTTATTTCTCACTCATGTAACATGTTATGTGGTTCTAGTAATCTGTTACTCAATCATAGTAACCTGTTACTCAGATCCAGTAACCTGTTACTCAATGTTTTGGAAAATTGTTTTTAACACTAATGAAATCTTGTTTTTCTTTGAAAAATATACCTTTTGAGCATTATAACTAATAGTATAACTTAACAGTGTAAAGATAGAAGTACCTATGACTTAGACTCTAAAATGCCTTGAAGCTTTATCTTTATTTGTCTTCATAAGTATTGTTCCTTATTCTTCTTTTTGTGATGTTGGTGTCTTCATCAAAACTGTGCCAAGGCCAGGGAGCCAAATCTTCTATACAATCTCTCTCTTTTTGATGATGACAAACCAATATCTTTTTAACAGTGTATTTTCTTGAGCGTAGCATACTTCTTGTGATAAGTTCTATGTCTTGAGTATGCTCCCCCTATTTTGTATGGCCCCCCTTTGTTTTTGAGTATATGCTTTGATCTAAAGTATATGTGCCTGAAAATAGATTTAAGCAAAATACACACTCCCAACTTTTCTCCCCCTTTTGACTTTATCAAAAAGAAGAAAAGCTAGGGTCCAAAACACAGTAGATATATATAGATATATATGCATTGATTTTAAGCTTTGTAGAGCATAAAGGGTAATTGCATAGAAATTTAAAAGATGTTTAAGCATAACAAACAACCGATGTTCAAAGATAAAAGAAAAACATAGTAGAAAACATGGTACAATTACAAACGAAAATGTTAAGATAAAATCCTAAACAACACATGGTCTACGATTCAGGTTAAGAACTGTCTTCATCAAGATCCAAAATGTTGATCTTGTAGGCAAGACGTTGAAGCTCACTTTGAACTTGTTGGTTATGGGCATCAAGGGCATCCATCCTAGTTGAGATGTAGCCTCGTAGCGAGAACAACTCGTCCATAATCATCTGATTTGAAGGTATCTAAGAAGATGAAGATGATTCAGATTGAAAGGTAGAAGGTTGTGGTGCTAGTGGATTAGCAAATGCTTGGATAGGGGGTTCAACAGGTGCAGCTGGTCTATCACTTCTATGCTTATACACTCTATCATTTAGGTCTCTAAAGAAACCCATTTTGTGGATCACATCTGCATCAATTTTGTTGTCGCGAGTATTGAGATTGATTTTAGATTCACCAGTCGTTGAGACACCAAAATGCTCAAGTATTTTTGAGATGATGATTGCATAAGGCAAGGGGCTGTTAGTCTCTCGTACATTCCACACGTGTCTCATTTTTATCAAAGCCAAATGATTTCAAGATAATGCTTAAGAGAATACATCAATTGCAACTCTATGTCATTAATTTGAGAATGGTTTGAAAACTTAGGCATTATGACATAGCTAAGAAAGTAATGAAGCAAGCGATCTTCGAGATTGAGATTTCCTACAACAAGGATATCTCTGTTCTTAACAGTTTCACCTAACGCCATTTGCTTACACAAATCAATTTCCTCTTTAGAGAATCTACACATACAGTAGTAGAACTTTTTTATGTCATAATTATCCCAATCACATGCAAGACTAAAGTCTTTTATGCTTCCATGATAGGGTATATTTCCGCAAATTGAACTTAAAGTTTGCATATCTAAAATGATTTCTTTTCCTTTCACTAAGGATATTAAACTATTTTTCCTCAAGTTCAATTTATAGTAAAACACTCTAACAAGTTCAGGATAGTAGGCATTTGATTCCTCACATAATGCAAATAAATTTTGCTCCCTTAAAAGAGTAGGAAAATGAAAATCGTGAAACTCAAAGTTACTTACATTGCCATACTTTGGAGCAAAAATGGGTGTGCCACGAAAATGTTCGGTGAAAACCTTGCGTTGTTCATCATTAGCAAGAAGTCGTGCCAAGTCCAACGGATTAGCTTCGGAAGATGAAGTTCCTTGCTTCTTGGTAGTCACACTGGTACGTTGCTTCTTTGCTCTTGATGATGAAGCCATGGTTGAGTGTTTTGAAAAGTTAGGTTTTTGGAATTTTGGAATTTGGGTTTTTTTATTGAGGCCACTAAACACAAAAGTAATCGAATACAAGTGTTTAGAATTGAAAATGTAGTATGTAATGACTCAAAAATCACTTAAAACATATGAAAATGAGATTTTTAGAGATAGAGATGGGTGATTTTTCGAGTTTGAAAGTGAGGAAGAAGATGAAGTGTTGGAAAAATGAAGGAGAAACCTTTAAATACTAGTCAGAGTAATCGATTACCTTGGAGGATTAATCGGTTATTCAATGTACAAAATCTCCAGATTTCAAACAGCAGCCTATAGTAATTGATTACACATGGAAGTAATCGATTAGTTCAACTTCCTACCACTTATAGTAATCGGTTACTCTCCAGAGTAATCGATTGATGTTCTAAAAAATTTGAAATTTCAGGCTACTGATGCCTGGTAATCGATTATTTACCTTAATAATCGATTACATATATCAAAATTTGAAATTTAAGACTAATCTAAGTAGTTTTTAGTAAAATTAGGCATAAGATAAACATAATGAAGCAAATATATAGTCATGTATGAATAGTTTAAGATAAGTAAGTTTTATCAAGAATGCCTAATTCTCGTCTAATTTTTTAAAAAGATTCTTTGACCAAATGTTTAGTTAAAATGTCAGCTAGTTGGTCATGAGTATCAACAAATTCTAATGCCACATCTTTCTTTTGGACATGGTCTCTAAGGAAGTGATGTCTTATATCCATGTGTTTGGTTCTATAATGCATTACTGGATTATTTGTGAGATTTATAGCACTGATATTATCACATTTTAGAGGAATGCAACCTAAGTTTAAGCCATAGTCTCGTAGTTGTTGTTTAAGTCACAACACTTGTGCACAACTACCTGCTGCTATGTATTCTGCTTCAGCAGTACTTAAAGCAACACATGCTTGTTTCTTGCATGACCAAGAGACTAGTGCATTTCATAATATATGACAAGTACCACTAGTACTTTTTCTCTCAGTTTTGCATCCAACAAAATTTGAATCTGAATATCCTACCAAATCACATATACTTCCCTTTGGATACCAAAATCCAACGTCAGTCGTGCCTTTTAGATATTTCATGATGCTTTTGACAACAACTAGACGTGATTCTTTTGGTTTTGATTGATAACGTGCAGACAAGCATACACTAAACATTATATCAGGTCTACTGGAAGTTAGATAAACTAGGGAACTGATCATACCTCGATACTTTGATATGTCAATGCATTTTTAAGTTTCATCTGTATCAATATATGTACCAGAACACATAGGAGTGGCAATAGGTTTGCAATCATCTATTTCAAATCTTTTCAGCAATTCCTTGAAATATTTGGATTGACTTACAAATATACCATCCTTGAGTTGTTTTATTTGTAATCCAAGGAAGTAGTTTAACTTCCCCATCATTGACATTTTAAACTCCCCTCGCATCATTTTCACAAAGTCACTTCATAATATTTCATTAATAGAACCAAAAATAATATTATCTACATATATTTGTACAAGAAGAGTATGATGATTTATTTTCTTAATAAAGAGAGTAGTGTCGACCTTTCCTTTGGTAAAACTTTTTTCAAGTATAAAATTTGTTAGACGATCATACCAGGCACATGGAGCTTGCTTCAAACCGTAGAGGGCCTTCTTAAGTTTATATACATGGGAATGATGTTTGTAGTCTTTAAACCTAGGAGGCTGTTCTACATATACTTCTTCTTGTATATACCCATTAAGAAATGCACTCTTAACATCCATTTGATATAATTGAAAATTTAGAGAGAAAGCATATGCAAGTAATAACCGAATAGCTTCAAGTCTAGCAATAGGAGCGAAGGTTTCATCAAAATCAATACCTTCTTCCTGATTGTATCCTTGTGCTACCAGTCTAGCTTTATTTCTAATGATAATATCATTTTCATTTGGTTCATTATGAAATACCCAACGAGTTCCTATAACATGTCTATCATTTGGTCTAGGAACAAGTTCCCAAACTTCATTTCTATCAAACTGGTTTAACTCTTCTTGCATTGCAAGAATCCAGTGTTCATCCTCGATTGCATCGTCATTCTTTGAGGGATCTATTTGAGAGACGAAGACCATGTTTAAACAAGAATCATTCAGCTTTAAGCAGATAGTTACACATTTGCTTATATCACCAATGATGTTGTCAATAGGATAGTCTCTATGAGTTTTCTATTCTTGTGGTAAATCAGAATGAATATGCTCTTCTTGAGAATATAGAGTATCATTCATTTTCAAGTGTTCAACATTGGTTGTTGTATTGGTAGAAGACACTTCTATTGATGGGGAACTAGGCAAGTCCTCTTCATTAAGAGTTAACCCATCCTTTATAAAAGGATTGGTTTCATCAAAAAGATACATGAACAAATTCTTCCATGGCTAGATTTCTTTTATTAAAGATTCTATAAGCTTTACTCATAAGAGAGTAGCCTAGGAAGATCCCTTCATCAGTTTTTGCGTCAAACTTGTCTAATTTGTCTTTACCATTATTTAAAACAAAGCATTTGCAACCAAATGTAAGACTGAGATTGCAACTAAGAGGGGGGTGAATTAGTTGTTGCAATAAGTATGGCCAATTTTTCTGCAATATCAAAGTTAACGTGCAGCGAAAATAATATGCAAAAAAATATTGACTTAGGAAGAATAAATAATTAACAAAGAGAAGGGAAATAGAGTACACATGTGTTTTATATTGGTTCACCTTCTTGTCCACCGAAGTCTACGTCCAGTACTCTTGACTCACAAGAGATTCCTTTATTAAATATAATGAGTTACAATTACAACTATCTCACCCCAATATCTCCTTGTACCTTACACACTCACTTATATCTAATCCCCTTGGAAAACTCTATTCCAAGTAACACCCTTGGTAAACACTATACCAAGTTAACAATATGAAAAACACTTAGAAGCAACTTCAAAATAACTTTGAAAGTTTAAGAGTAGGTTGCTTGAAAAGTGTAAGTAAAATTAAAAAGTGTGAGAGCTTTTTAAAAGAGAGTTTGAAATCTGAGTTGTATATGTTGTTATTATGTTGTTGTTCTATATGTGAGAGTGTTTCAATGCCTTTATATAGGCTTCTAATCAACCACAATACCCTTAGGCATGAGTAGGTTTCGTTTGGAATGAAAAGCAATCATTTTGGAGTGAAAACTCTTCACTTGAAATATGAAAACTAATACAACAGCTCTCAGTAATCGATTACTGCAAATGGGTAATCGATTACTCAACAATCCTGTTAACAGCTTTTTGAAAATTCACACAGTGTAATCGATTACTGGATTTGAGTAATCGATTACTCAACAACACTGTTTGACAGCTTTGTGAATTTGCCTTAGTGTAATCGATTACACTACTTTGAGTAATCGATTACCCTGTTTTCTAAAAGTGGTAATCTGTTACTCCAAATTCAGTAATGGATTACTCATAGCTGTTAGAGGTTTGAAAACTCTTTTCTCACTCATGTAATCTTGTTACTCAAGTATGGTAACCCGTTACATGTTGTTTTTGAAAATCATTTTTATTCACACTTAGATTATTCTGATTTTCTTGAAAACAATTTTGAGCATTATTAACTAAGTAAGTAAATGAGTTGTAAGGATAGAAGTACCAAAGACTTAGACTCTAAATCTTGATGCTTTATCTTCGATAGTCTTCGTAGGTCTTATTCCTTTCTTCTTTTTGTGATATTGGTGTCTTCATCAAAACCGTGCCAAGGTCAGGAGCAAGATCTTCTTCACAATCTCCTCCTTTTTAATGATGACAAACCAATGTCTTCTTGAAAGTGTAATTTTCTGAGAGCAGCATACTTGATGATATATCTTGACTTGTCTTGAGTATGCTCCCCCTATATGTATGCATGTATGCTCCCCCTTTATTTTGGAGTTATGTTCCTGAAAGAATATTAACATAAAATACACATCTCCCAACTTTTCTCCTCCTTTTGACTTCATCAAAAAGAAGAAAAAGCCAAGAGTCTAGCACAATAGACATTTGTAGAGCATAGCATACAATATTTCATAGTATATGAAAGTTCAAGTAAAATAAACAGAATAGCACCATGTATGAAACATAAATAGCATTGCATAACAGCGAAAATAACGATGTTCATACACGAAATCCAAAAAAAAAGCAGAAATAAAATAAAATCCAAACAATGTTTAAAACCACATGGAAGAACGTGGTCTCTTTGAAGAAGATACCATTGTTGGTTTTTGAAGGTTTAGGGTTTTTTGGAAATTTGGGGTTTTTTGATCGAGGCCACAAATCACAAAATAGAAGGTGTAGAAGTGTTTAGAATCAAGAATGTGATGTGATTTGCAACAAAAATCAATCAAAACGGAGTAGAAATGAGATTTTTAGAGATTGAGAGGGTTTAGAGAGGGAAGTACCCATGTTACAGGAGAGAGAAAAATGGTGGATTTCTGAAAAATGCAGCAGTTCATATATATAACTGCACAGAGTAATCAATTACACTGAGTGACTCACTTTTAAAAATTCAAAATTTTCAAACAGTGTCTCTCTGTAATCGATTACACCATTATAGTAATCGATTACTGTAACATATTGTTTTCCCACTGATGCTAAAATTGATTTTGGCTCTAAAAAACTTAAAAATTAAAGCATAAAACACACAATTTAAGATCAAGTAGGCATTGGATATTAACAATGAAGAATACACATAAACATTTAAACATGTTAGGACAAGTAAGCTTCATCGAGAATGCCTAATTCTCGTCTAATTTTATAAAAAGGTTCCTTTGCTAACGGTTTAGTAAATATGTCCACTAGTTGGTTATGAGTATCAATGAACTCTACCAACACATCCTTCTTTTGGACATGGTCCCTAAGGAAATGATGCCTTATATCAAATGTGTTTGGTTCTTGAGTGCATAATCGGATTTTTTGCGAGATTAATAGCACTAGTATTGTCACATTTCAAGGGTGTGCAGCCTAAGTTTAAGCCATAATCCCGTAATTGTTGTTTGAGCCACAACACTTGTGCACAACAACTACCGGTAGCAATATATTACGCTTCAGTGGTGCTTAAGGCAACACAAGCTTGTTTCTTGCAAGACCAAGAAACTAAAGCATTTCCTAGAATGTGGCAAGTAACACTTGTACTTTTTCTCTCAGACTTGCATCCCGCAAAGTCTGAATCCGAGAAGCCAACCAATTCGCATATGCTTCCCTTGGGATACCACAGTCCAACTTCGGTTGTGCCTTTGAGATACTTCATGATTCTCTTAACGGAAACTAGATGTGACTCTTTGTGTTTAGATTGATATTGCGCACATATACATACACTAAACATAATATTAGGTCTACTGGCAGTAAGATATAAAAGAGATCCGATCATACCTCGATACTTAGATATTTCAATACATTTTCCAGCGTCATCATCATCGATATAGGTACTTGATCCCATAGGAGTAGCAATCGGCTTGCAGTCATCCATCTCAAATCTTTTCAACAAGTCTTTACAATACTTGGACTGACTTACAAATATTCCATTGCTAAGTTGCTTAATTTGAAGTCCAAGAAAGTAATTTAACTTTCCCATAATAGACATCTCAAATTCTCCTTGCATCATATTGTCAAATTTACTACACAAACTTTCGTTAGTAGAACCGAAAATAATATCATCAACATAAATTTGAATAAGTAAAGTATGATGATTTATCTTCTTAATAAATAGTGTAGTATCGACCTTGCCATTTGTAAAACCTTTCTTTGTTAGAAAGTTGGTTAGACGGTCATACCAAGCACGTAGAGCTTGCTTTAAGCCATAGAGGGATTTCTTTAACTTGTATACATGAGAGGGACGTTTGTAGTCCTCAAAACCAGGAGTTTGTTCTACAAATACTTCCTCTTATATATACCTGTTAAGGAACACACTCTTTACGTCGATTTGGTAATGCTGAAAGTTCAAGGAGCATGCATATGCAAGTAGTAGTCTAATTGCTTCAAGTCTAGCAACCGGAGCAAAGGTTTCATCAAAGTCTATACCTTCCTCTTGGTTGTATCCTTGGGCTACTAGTCTAGCCTTGTTTCTAATGATTATACCATTTTCATCTGATTTATTGCGAAATACCCAACGAGTTCCTATTACATGCCTATTCTTAGGTCTAGGAACAAGTTCCCAAACTTCGTTTCTCTCAAACTGGTTAAGTTCTTCTTGCATAGCAAGAATACAGTGTTCATCCTCGATTGTTTCATCAATCTTAGATGGTTCTATTTGAGAAACAAAGGCCATGTTTAGACAAGCATTTTCTAGCATTAAGCGAGTGGTAACACCTTTGTTAATATCGCTAATAATGTTGTCTATAGGAGGATCTCGATGAGTTCTCCACTCTTTGGGTAAATCAGAGTGAATATGCTCTTCTTGTATGGAAGGATTATCATCCACTTCCACATGCTCTATATTAGGTGTAGTTTTAATAACAGCATTTTCATTAAAAGTAGAGTTAGGCAAATCTTCTTCATCAATGGTCAACTTTTCCTTGATTAAAGGATTGGTTTCATCAAAGGAGACATGGACAGATTCTTCCATGGCTAGAGTTCTTTTGTTAAAGACTCTATAAGCTTTACTCGTGAGAGAATAGCCTAGGAAAATTCATTCATCTGCCTTTGCATCAAACTTGCCTAAATTTTCTTTGCCATTATTCAAGATGAAACATTTACAATCAAATACATGCAAGTGTGAAATGTTTGGTTTTCTTACTTTGAAGAGTTCATAGGGGGTTTTATTTAGAATAGGTCTTATTAGAACTCTATTTGAAACATAACAAGCGGTGGTTACCGCATCTGCGCAAAAGTACTTTGGGAGGTTAGTTTCATTCAACATTGTTCTAGCGAGTTCTTCCAAATACCGATTCTTTCTCTCTACAACACCATTTTGTTGTGGTGTTCTAGGAGCAGAAAATTTGTGATTAATCCCAAGATCATCACAAAATTCCTCAAAAGAAGCATTTTGAAACTCTCCCCCATGATCACTTCTTATAGCAGCGATTTTAAGTGACTTTTCGTTTTGGACCCTTTTAGCATAAGTGCTAAAGGCTTTGAATGCCTCATTCTTATGTACTAAGAATAGAGTCCAAGTGTAGCGTGAAAAATCGTCTACTATAACAAGAGCATAGTGTTACCACCAAGACTTTTTGTCCTTGAGGGGCCAAATAAGTCCATGTGTAGTAACTGCAATGGTCTATCCGAAGAAACCATATGCTTTGGCTGGAAAGAGGGTTTTGTTTGTTTACCCATTTGACATGCACCACAGAGTTTGTCTTTAACAAACTTCATCTTGGGTAAACCAACAACCAAATATTTCTTGATTAGCTTATTCAAATGGTCCATATGTATGTGAGCAATTCTCCTATGCCAAAGCCATGCATCATGAATGTCATTTACAACTAAACATGTTATAGGAAGAGATGAATCTATATCTATCATGTAAATGTTATTAATTCTCTTACCAACAAGTTTAGAGTTTAGAAATTCCTTACTTTCGATGATGCACTTATCTGGGTAGAATGATACATGGAAGCCCTTGTCGCAAAGTTGAGTTATGCTTAGAAGATTGTGCTTAAGTCCTTCCACATATAGCATTCCTTCTATGGTTGTTGAAGGTGGCTTGCCAATTCTACCGACTCCAAGAATTCTTCCTTTGTTGTTGTCACCATATGTGACATAGCCTTTGTCCCTTGGAGTAAGGACAAAGAAATTACTTTTATCGCTCATCATATGATTTGAACAACCGCGCTCAAATCAACCTTCAAAACAGGTTAACTTATATTAGGTACCCAACATGTTTTGGATCCTACATGGTTAGATCCTTTCTCAACCCATTTAAAATATCCTAGGGGAACACCATATTTTCTAATATGACAAGTGTAAGGACCCGAATTATACCCTAAAATTTTTCGTCCTTTTATTTTCTTAACATACATACACTACTAACTAATTTTCCTTAAATTACCCCGAGGATTTTCTTCCTCATTATAATCATAATTCACGTTTCATATTAGCGAGTATTCTACCCAAGCTATTTGGGGTTCGAAACCCATAAACATCATATATCAATTTCATAAGGAGAACTCTGTCCCCGCATACACTTCAATCACACATCAAGTCCCTAGAAATAGGGTTACATGTCAATTAGTTCAAGCAATATGTACAAGTAGGTGCATAATACAAAACATCACTTTAGTATTCCTATTACAACAATGTTCAGAAAGCTAAACTACGGCATCATTCAAATCCGCTAATCCCTAGCTTGACCTGTACACCGGTTATCCCAAGATACAACATCAAGAAAACATAAGGGAGTAAGACATCAAGTTATATAATCAATGATGTATAATTGGAATAGGATAATTATAATACAAACATATACATCTCTACATGATTCTATCAGTAACATAATGCAACCGTTATGGTATACTAAACTATCGTTCCACCAATTATCAACCACATTTAATAGTAATTATCCATTACCACATAGGGCAAGTCAACGCCACAAAGGCTATTCAATACCACATAGGGCAAGTCAACGCCACGAAGGCTATTCAATACCACATAGGGCAAGTCAACGCCACGAAGGCTATTCAATACCACATAGGGCAAGTCAACGCCACGAAGGCTATTCAATACCACATAGGGCAAGACAACGCCAAGAAGGCTATTCAATACCACATAGGGCAAGCCAACGCCAAGAAGGCTATTCAATACCACATAGGGCAAGCCAACGCCACGAAGGCTATTCAATACCACATAGGGCAAGCCAACGCCACGAAGGCTATTAAATACCACATAGGGCAAGTCAATGCCACGAGGGCTATTCAATACCACATAGTGCAAGTCAACGCCACAAAGGCTATTCAATACCATATAGGGCAAGTCAACGCCACGAAGGCTATTCAATACCACATAGGGCAAGTCAATGCCACGAAGGCTATTCAATACCACATAGAGCATGTCAACGCCACAAAGGCTATTCAATACCACATTGGGCAAGTCAACGCCACGAAGGCTATTCAATACCACATAGGGCAAGTCAACGCCACGAAGGCTATTCAATACCACATACTAAACAATAACCAGTTTACTCTATTATCGTAACAATAATGCCATTACATTTACCTTTTCCATCAAATCATTAACTATGGAAACACAGCTCCCATACCTTGGCGTGTGTTGGCGTTTGACGGCTTGTTTGAATCTACTCCGCTTCCTCCAACCTTAGGGTCCTTACCCATTCATACACACACAAAAACAACATCAATAATATATTCGTAACATCATATTATAACTCATTTAACATGTTTCTACCACAAATTAATTCATACTCCGACAACTCTCGAAACCATCTCTATTGAGACTCCCATCTGCGTTCATAAACATTTAATCCCTCCTTCCTCATCACCAATCATAAACCACAACTCAACTTACCATTTTCCAACCCCTTTTTCTTCACCATTTCGTTTCTAGGTTTTGGGGTTTCTTAATATCAATATTTTTCAACTACCATCTCCCAATAGACACTCTATAATATGAGGTTTCGAGAAAGAAGTTAACTAAAACGAACTACTATATCAATGGAGAGAGTTGGGTCGTTTTCCAACTCAAAGAGAAGAGACCCCAATAATCTTAATGAGTTCCTAAGTAAGGAGAAGTGTTAAAATCAAGAGGTTTACCTCTTCTCTAGCTTCACGTAGCCTTTATGCGAGCTCTAGCCAAGAAAATCGCTTCCTCTTCTCCTTTCTCTCAAAACTCCCCCCATTTTCGTGTTTGGGGCTCTATTTTAGGTTTCAGGATTTTAGATTCTCGCTCAAGCGAATAAGTGTAATCGATTACCATATGGTAGTCGATTACAATGTGAAAAATGCACATATCTGATGCTTTTAATATGTTGTAATCGATTACGAGTATAGTGTAATCGATTACATCATGTAAAATACACAGGTCTGATTAGTTTATCAGCATGTAATCGATTACCAGGATTGTGTAATCGATTACACTGTTTTTTTTAAAACAGAATCTCACAGTATCAACACACTCCCTCTCGCTCAGGCGAGCCATCTCGCCCAAGCAGGGCTCCCAGGTAAAATTCTGGGAGGAATATTGGTGCTCTCGCCCAAGCGAGAATCAGTCAGTAGCTCCCAGACTGACTTAGTTTCACCATGTTCCAATTATCAAACTTTTAGGGGGTTACACCAACACTCTAAGTTTTCTAATCATTCCGAAAACGAAAATTGCGGTGTTACAATCCTTCCCCCCTAAAAATAAATTTTGTCCCCGAAATTTTATTAGGTTACTCTCAGGAAAAATACTATCATCGACTAGACATTAGGCATAACATACACTCAACCAACTTAGATCCAACCATCTAAACAATTAAGATCACTTAGACGACAAACAAGGACACATACCATGTAACAGCGATACCACAGACAATTCACGGACTAAACTTTTAGAGTCCAAATACCAAGGCCAAATATTAGGACAACTAGGACAGCTAAGAGAAATTTCATCACAAATGGAATAAAGATTTCCAAAGTATTCGTCACGAACAATAGATCTCCTTGATCTATTGAGACAACAGTCATTCAAAACGATCAGCAAACACGGTGAGAATCACAATTTACAAAAAAATTCTCAGTAGCGTTTCAAGTTTGTACTCGCTACAACATAGAAACATCACAGTCATCCAACAAGTAGCATTTAGACGAACAAGATTTTTGGAGTCCTTCCGAGACGAACAAATATTTCTACCACAAACGGATGCGGTAGAAGAAGATTCGCTAGTTAATAACCCCAACTAGACGTTCAAGGCCGTAAGCCCATTCAAATCACACACTTATTACCATTGATCATTGCAAATTTACAAGCATTCAAACCGATAACATAAGTTCATATGGATACTCAAACTATAATGGTAGTAGACATACATTTTACACTCAAGTCTACATCATATCCAGAACACCTGGTCATAATCATATCACAAAGTTTTTTATCAACATCACATTCGTCCGAGATGCAGTTGTTAAAAATTTGGATTTTTAACATGGAACTTTAATTAATGCTTCGCCAATTGCTACACTTCATCCAAAAGGACTTTCGAAAATGGATTAGACAAAAGATTCATGGAAATCATCTAGTGGAAGCAATGTTTTCATAATCATTTCAAAATAGCACCCAAAAACCCTTTTCCTCACGTGACACCGAAAGTTCAAATTAAAGTTTTCAAAAGGCTAGTTAGTTCTGGAGTTACATTCCTTTCAGGACATTAGAGTCCTCACAGTTCATTTATAGAAACATACCTATGCAATAACACTACAATTATGCATAGTAATTACTAACACACATGAAACAAAAACAAGTTTTTGAAGGTACAACATCCAAGCATATAATTGGTGTTTACTACCGATATATTTCGGTTATGGCGAGTACTCAACTTTCACAAAGAAATTTTTTTTTATAGACCAAAAGCTTCATGTATAAGAATCAAAAATAACTTTTCCATTTTATTTACTGTAACACCCCGAATTTTAGTCTTTAAAAATTATAGTAACAGTCCTGGAAGCCTCGCTTGAGCGAGAGATTCTCGCCTAAGCGAGAAAGGATCACCTAGGAGGTGAAATCCTGGGTTATATCGGAGGATTCTCGCCTGAGAGAGAGTTGTCTGGGCGAGAAATGACAATTTTGGACTGTTGACACAGTGTAATCGATTACATGGTCCTGGTAATCGATTACATGCTGATATCTGATTAGGCATGTGTAATTTTTCATGATGTAATCGATTACATGGCCCTGGTAATCGATTACATGGCCCTGGTAATCGATTACATGCTGATATCTGATCAGACATGTGTAATTTTTCATGATGTAATCGATTACATGGTCATGGTAATCGATTACATGGTCATGGTAATCGATTACATGCTGATATCTGATCAGACATGTGTAATTTTTCATGATGTAATCGATTACACTACACTCGTAATCGATTACATCATATTAAAAGCATCAGATATGTGCATTTTTCACATTGTAATCGATTACAACATTTTGGTAATCGATTACACTCATCGCTGTGACTATTAAAGTGAAAAAAGGGGACCCTAATCTTCATTTTCTTTTTACCCCTTTCTCTCCCCACGGTGGCTCCACCCAAATGGACCATTTTTCCCTCCACTAAGCCTCAAAACTCATCAAAACCTTCCTCTTGCTTCATGGTGACACATTTGGAAAAGCTTGGAGGTGAAAAAGCAACAATGGAGGTTGGAGGAGATGAAGGGAGATGTGGCTTTTTTGCGGAGCAACGGAGCTTACGCAACCTAAGGTGAGGGAGAAGACCATTATGGTCTTAGAGTATTTCATTAGAGTCATCATCTCCGATTTCCCTCAAGAATCGGAGCATATTAACGGATAGAAACTCATTTGAGTGTTTGTGGTCCATGTGAGAGTCTATATTTTACATGAGGATGTATTAGCCATAAAAGTGGAGATATATGTGTGGGAAAACCGTTTATTTGAGTAAAACGCTATATGCTCATTTATGGTAATACACCGTCATTAAAGATGGTTCTAACGTTAATGTGTATATGATGAACAATATGTTATGCGTGGTTTGTTTATGATAATGGTTATGTTGTGTGATAATGATGGTGTGTGAGATATTTATGGTCATAAGCATAAATAAGTATGTTGCAAGTGGTTGATTGTTATAAACATGTATGGGTAGATTGTACCAATGAATGTGTGATGAGTTGTGAATGTGTGATGAGTTGTGAATGTGTGATGAGTTGTGAATGTGTTAAAATGGATATGAGTATGTTTATCAAAATGAGTATGTTGTGAGTGGTTGATTGTTATAAACATGTATGAGTGTGTTGTAACAATGAATGCGTGATGAGCTGTGAATGTGTTAAAATGGATAAAGGTATGTTTGTGACAATGAAGGTGTTGTATGTTATTTATGGTGATAAAATAATGAGATGCCTTGTGTTGACTGTGTATGACATGGATATGAGTGTAATGTGGAAACTCGACCTGTCCTATGTGGTATGGATGGAAACTCGACCTGCCCTTTGTGGTATGGATGGTAACTCGACCTGCCCGATGTGGTATGGATGGTAACTCGACCTGCCCGATGTGGTATGGATGGTAACTCGACCAGCCCGATGTGTTATGGATGGTAACTCGACCTGCCCGATGTGGTATGGATGGTAACTCGACCTGCCCTATGTGGTATGGATGGTAACTCGACCTGCCCTATGTGGTATGGATGGTAACTCGACCTGCCCTATGTGGTATGGATGGTAACTCGACCTGCCCTATGTGGTATGGATGGTAACTCGGGATTTTAGATTCTCGCTCAAGCGAATAAGTGTAATCGATTACCATATGGTGTAATCGATTACAATGTGAAAAATGCACATATCTGATGCTTTTAATATGTTGTAATTGATTACGAGTATTGTGTAATCGATTACATCATTAATAGCATGTAATCGATTACCAGGATTGTGTAATCGATTACACTGTTTTTTTTAAAAAACAGAATCTCACAGTATCAACACACTCCCTCTCGCCTTGGCGAGCCATCTCGCACAAGCGAGGCTCCCAGGTAAAATTCTGGGAGGAATACTAGTGCTCTCGCCCAAGCGAGAATCAGTCAGTAGCTCCCAGACTGACTGAGTTTCACCATGTTCCAATTATCAAACTTTTAGGGGGTTACACCAACACTCTAAGTTTTCTAATCATTCCGAAAACGAAAATTGCGGTGTTACAACAAGTATTTAGTGTGTGCCCTTGATTTTTACAATAAGAGTAAATAGGTTGATGCATATGTATCCTAGATTCATGTTTGCTATGTGTAGATGCATGGATACAGGTTTTCCGAAAGTCTGTTATGATAGACTTACTTTGTTTATTAAGGGCAGAGCCCTTTCCATAGCCAAGACCTCTTCGGTCCGTAGAGTGTCTTTGATCATTAATGATCTTACTTAGGGTCTTGCTACTCTTGTTCATTTTGTTGAGTTCAAGACTCAATGTAGAAACTTTGTTGCCAAGAGTAATGCAATTTACACATGAGGATGATGAAGGTATGTTTCTAAGAGAGTCTAGTTCAGATTTTTGTTTTAGAAATATTTTTGACAATTTCATATATTCATCATGTAGATCATTAAATGCAGTTTGTAATTTGGAAGAAGAAAAAGGGATAGATTCATTTACCTCTTCATCGATCTGAATGATAAGACGCCATGAGAGAGAGATGTGCATGCTCTTCGCTTTTTGGTTCAGATGCTGAACTTGTGTCGTTGTCTTCCCAAGCGATGTAGGCTATTCGTACATTCTTTAATTCATTCTTTCCATTAAAAGAATTCTTCTTGATGTTTGGATAGTCCATCTTCATGTGGCCAAGTTTGCCACACTCAAAACATGTAAAATTCTGGTTTGAAGTGGAGGCCTCATTGCTTTTGGAGAACTTCTTTATTTTCCTGATTCTTCCGCCTTTGTTCTTTCTTAGGAACTTGCTGAACTTTTTAACGAAGAGACTCATGTCATCGGTCTCCTCCTTGTCGTCTTCATCCTCCGATGAATCATATTTCTCAGCTTTTGCCTTGAGAGAAATGTTCTTCTTCTTCTTCTCTAGTTCCTCGTGTTGATTAAGTTGACTCAATTCAAGTTCATGTTCCTGCAACTTTCCAAACAAAGCAGCCAATGACATTTTCGAAAGACTTTTCTTTTCGGAAATAGTTGTTACCTTTGGTTGCCATATTCTTGTTAGTGACCTTAGAACTTTTAAGTTCAAGTCATTATTTGACAGCACTTTGCCAAGTGCAATAAGATGGTTGGTGAGATGAGTAAATCTTTTTTGAAGATCTAAGATCTTCTCTCCAGGTCTCAAACGAAACATTTCGTATTCCTGGGATAAAGTGTTGAGCCTCGACCTCTTTACCTCTTTGGTACCTTCGTGAGTTGTCTCCAAAGTGTCCCACATTTCCATAGCGGATTTGCAGTTGGACACTCTAAAGAACTCATATATTCCAAGTGTCGATGTGAGGATGTTCTTTGCTTTCAAATCATATTGCACCTTCTTCATATCTTCATTATTCCATGAAGATTTTGGCTTTGTCTTTCTGATGCTGTTGACAACGGTAAATGGCACGTATGGTCCTTCCTCAATAGCATTCCATATATCCATGTCTTGCGACTCTATGAAAATCCACATTTTGATTTTCCAGAAGTCGTAACACTCCAACAAAGCTTGGAGGTCTGTTTATGATGGATACTTCTCCTAAGAATGATCTTGAGGCATGTTGTAGTAGGATCAAATTTTGAGAGTAACTTTCTCAAAAATAGCTCTAGTGCCAATTGTAAGTCTGAGATTGCAACTAAGAGGGGGGTGAATTAGTTATTGCAATAAGTATGGCCAATTTTTCTGCAATATCAAAGTTAACGTGCAGCGGAAATAATATGCATAAAAATATTGACTTAAGAAGGATAAATAATTAACAAAGAGAAGGGAAAGAGAGTACACAGGTGTTTCATATTGGTTCACCTTCTTGTCCACCGAAGGCTACGTCTAGTATTCTTGACTCACAAGAGATTCCTTTATTAAATATAATGAGTTGCAATTACAACTATCTCACCCCGAGATCTCCTTGTACCTTACACACTCACTTATATCTAATCCCCTTGGAAAACTCTATTCCAAGTAACACCCTTGGTAAACATTATACCAAGTTACACCCTTTGTAAACACTATACCAAGTCACTCACCCTTTCTCTTCACACCCTTGTGAAAGAAAGTAAACTTTGCAAAAGTGAAGAATGTACAATTTGGCTTGGATTGCCTTACAAGTGTATATGAAATTTTCTAGAACTTGAAATCCAATAACAACTCTTTATACTTGAGATAATAATGCTCTTTAACAATATGAAAAACACTTAAAAGCAACTTCAAAATAAATTTGAAAGTTTAAGAGTAGGTTGCTTGAAAAGTGTAAGTAAAATCAGAAAGTGTGAGAGCTTTTTAAAAGAGAGTTTGAAATCTGAGTTGTATATGTTTTTATTATGTTGTTGTTCTATATGTGAGAGTGTTTCGATGCCTTTATATAGGCTTCCAATCAAGCACAATACCCTTAGGCATAAGTAGGTTTCGTTTGGAATGAAAAGCAATCAGTTTGGAGTGAAAACTCTTCACTTGACATATGAAAACTGATAAAACAGCTCTCAGTAATCGATTACTGCAAATGAGTAATCGTTTACCCAACAATTCATTTAACAACTTTTTGAAAATTCACACAGTGTAATCGATTACTGGATTTGAGTAATCGATTACTCAACAACACTGTTTTACAGCTTTGTGAATTTGCTTTAGTGTAATCGATTACACTACTTTGAGTAATCGATTACCCTGTTTTCTAAAAGTGGTAATCTGTTACTCCAAAATCGGTAATGGATTACTAATAGTTGTTAGAGGTTTGAAAACTCTTTTCTCACTCATGTAATCTTGTTACTCAAGTATGGTAACCCGTTACATGTTGTTTTTGAAAATCATTTTTATTCACACTTAGATTATTCTGATTTTCTTGAAAACAATTTTGAGCATTATTAACTAAGTAAGTAAATGAGTTGTAAGGATAGAAGTACCTAAGACTTAGACTCTAAATCTTGAAGCTTTATCTTCGATAGTCTTCGTAGGTCTTCTTCCTTTCTTCTTTTTGTGATATTGGTGTCTTCATCAAAACCGTGCCAAGGTCAGGAGCAAGATCTTATTCACACCAAATACATGCAAATGAGAAATGTTTGGTTTTCTACCTTTGAAGAGTTCATAGGGGGTTTTCTTGAGAATTTGTCTGATAAGAATTCTTTTTGAAACATAACATGATGTACTTACTGCATCATCCCAAAAGAATTTTGGGAGATTAGTTTTATTCAACATAGTACGAGCAAGTTCTTCTAATGACCGATTATTTCTTTCTACAACACCATTTTGTTGTGGTGTTCTAGGAGCAAAGAAATTGTGATTGATACCAAGATCATCACAAAACTCATCGAAAGAAGCATTTTGAAATTCTCCCCCATGATCACTTCTTATAGCATCAATTTTCAGAGATTTTTAATTTTGAACTCTTTTAGCATAGTTGCTAAAGGCATTAAACGACTCATTCTTAAGAACTAAGAATAGAGTCCAAGTGTATTTTGAATATTCGTCTACTATAACAAGAGCATAGTAGTTACCACCATAACTTTTGGCCCGTGAGTGGCCAAATAAGTTCATATGTACTAACTGCAATGGTCTATCGGAAGAAACCATATGCTTAGGTTTGAAAGAAGTTTTTGTTTGTTTACGCTTTTGACAAGCACTACATAGTTTGTCTTTAACAAACTTCATTTTGGGTAAACCAACAACTAAGTCTTTCTTGACCCGTTTATTTAGATGATCCATAAGTATATGCACAATTCTCCTATGCCAAAGCCATTCATCATTATTATTGTTAACCACTACACATTTTATTGGTAAAGAAGAATCAATCATATATATATTATTTATTCTCTTACCAACTAGTTTAGAGTTATTAGAATCCTTACTTTCCATGATGCACTTATCTGGGTAGAATGCCACATGGAATCCTTGTCGTATAGTTGACTTATGCTCAACAAGTTGTGCTTGAGTCCCTCGACATAAAGTCCTTATCTATAGTTGTTGATGGTGACTTTCTGATTCTACCAACTCCAAGTATTTTTCCTTTGTTGTCGTCACCATATGTGACGTATCCTTTGTCCCTTGGAGTGAGGACAGAGAATTTTTCTTTATTGTCCGTCATTTGTTTTGAGCAGCCGCTATCCAAGTATCATAAGTTGCAGACTGCTCTCAAGTTTTCCTGCAAAACAGGTTAAGTAATATTAGGTACCCAATTTCCTTTGGGTCCTACATGGTTAGCACCTTTCTCTACCCATTTAAAATGACCTAAGGGTACACCATACTTTCTAATCATGCAAACATTTGGTGTATACCCATGAATCTTACAATACATACATATGGGAAGATGCTTATGTGTTCTAGATTTATTTTTATCATAGTTTGATGCATGAACACTTCGTTTTTGAAAGATTATTTTTGTTGAGACATTTTACTTCTTAGAAGATTGAATTTTAGAATAGCCTAGACCTCTTCGGTCTTTAATATGTCTCTGATATTTTATTATCTTGTCTAGATGTTTGCTACTCTTGTTTGATTCATTAAGTTCAAAACTTAATGATGAAATTTTATTTTCAAGAGTGATACAATTTTGACATGAAGAAGATGATGATTTATTTCTACATATTTCTAATTCAGTTTTCTGTTTTAGAAATAACTTTGCGAGTTTAACATATTCATCATGCAAATCATTAAATGCTATTTTTAATTCAGAAGAAGAAAAAGGTTTAGTTTCACTTATCTCTTCATCATCAGAATGATGAGATACCAATAGTGAGAGATGAGCTTGTTCTTCATTTTCTGGTTCAGATGTAGAACAAATATCATTGAGGATTGACCTTTTATCTTCCTTCGTTCCTTCATGCATAGAGTCTAGAGTATCCAAATTTCTTTGGCCGATTTATAGTTTGATACTCTATAAAATTCATCATTGCCAAGTGCTGAAGTGATGATGTTTTTCGCCGTGAGATTGTATTGCACTTTCTTCTTATCTTCATCATTCCATGAAGATTTTGGCTTTATTTCCCTCTCACCATTTAAAACTGTAAATGGTTCATAAGGTCCTTCTTCAATCGCATTCCAGATATCCATATCTTGAGATTCTATGAAGATTCTCATTTTGATTTTCCAGAAGTCATAGCATTCTCCAACAAAGCTTGGAGGGCGATCGATGTTGGAATCTTCTACTGGAAATGATCTTGATGCCATCTTCGAAACATGATCAGTTTGAGAATAAATTACTCAAAATAGCTCTGATTCCAATTGTAAGACAAAGATAACAACTAAGAGGGGGAGGGTGAATTAGTTGACTTGAGATAGTGATCGATTTTTCTGCAATTTGAGAGTTAGTAGCAACGGAAGATGTAATGCATAAAATTATTAAACAAAAGTTAAGGAGATAAGGGAAAGAATATTACACAAGGATTTTTATACGGGTTCACCTTCTTGTCCAACGAAGGCTACGTCCAGTACTCTAGCAGCACAAGAGATTTCTTCACTAGATATTAAGAGTCGTAATTACAAATGTTCACCTTGAGACTTTCTTGTACCTTACACACTCTCAAATACCTATGTCACTCTCTTGGAAACAACCTTTCCAAGTGACTCTAACCCTTTTCTAATCACGCCCTTGTGATAGAAAATCTTTTACAAACTTTGAAGAAAATAGTTAGCAATGGCAAGGATTGCTTTATACAAAATAATATAATAAACTCTCTTGCAATCCTACAACTCTTTTGTATACTTAGTTTCTAATGCTCATAGGTTTTCAAAGACTTTAAATATTGCACTTCAAAACTTCAGAAAGTTACTTTGAAAGTGAAAAGCAAGTTGTAGAAAAAGTCCAGAAAAAGTGTTTCAAAAATTCAGATTTGTAGAAGTGAGTTGTGATTTGGATGTGAGAAAGTTGTGTGAAAGTTCTATATTGAATCTGAGTTCTAATGCCTTTATATAGACTTTCCAATCAGCCATAACACCTTTAAGAAAGAGTAGGATTCGTTTGGAATGGAACCATTTCGTTTGGGATGAAAGTTGTTCACATTGAATCTGAAAATCTGGTGCAACAACTCTTAGTAATCAATTACAGCAAGTGGTAATTGATTACCCAAGTGTTCTGTCTAACTTGGAATCAAATTTTCATGTTGAGTAATCGGTTACTCTAGTTGTAACAGCTCTCAGTAATGGATTACTATAATTAGGTAATCGATTACCTAAGCCTTCTGTCAAACTAAGTGACTAATTATCAATTGAGTAATCGATTACACTGATAGCAGTAATTGATTATTGTGTGTCAGTTTTTGTTTGTTAACTTATTTCTCATTCTTGTAACTTGTTACGTGGTTCTAGTAATCTGTTACTCAATCATAGTAACATGTTACTCAAATCCAGTAACATGTTACTCAATGTTTTGGAAAATTGTTTTTAACACTTATGAAATCTTGTTTTTCTTTGAAAAATATACCTTTAGAGCATTATAACTAATAGTATAATTTAAGAGTGTAAGGATAGAAGTACCTATGCCTTAGACTCTAAAAAGTCTTGAAGCTTTATCTTTATTTGTCTTCATAAGTATTCTTCCTTTTTATTTTTCTTTTTGTGATGTTGGTGTCTTCATCAAAACTATGCCAAGGTCAGGAGCCAGATCTTCTTAACAATAAGGGAATGCTGTAAAATGGATCTTTCGGTATTTGACAAATGCAAGGCTACAACCGATGATGTTGTAGGTTATGTTGATTCAGATTATGGCAGTGACAATGACATAAGGAGATCTCTTTATGGTTATATCTTTACTCTCTATAATACTGCTATGAGCTGGAAAGCTACTCTTCAGTCCATTGCTGCTTTGTCTACTACTGAAGCAGAATATATTTCAGCAACAGAGGGTGTGAAGGAGGCTATTAGGCTCTGAGGTTTGGTAAATGAACTTTGGTTTAGCACAAGGTGTTGTTACAATATTTTGTGATAGTCAAAGTGCTACTCATTTGACCAAGAATAATCGTTATCATGACAAGACCAAACACATTGATGTGAAACGTCACTTTATCCGAGATATTTTCACTATTGGTGAAATTATAGTGGAAAATATTCACACATCAGGGAATCCAGCATATATGCTTACCAAGCCACTTCAAAATACCAACTTACAACACTGCCTGGACTTGGTTAGTATCTATAGTATTTGAGGGACCTTCGAGGCTTTATGTGGTAAGAAGCAACTTACTGAATTCGAGCCAAGGTGGAGATTGTAAAGAAACTTAGCTCTCACGTTTTCTTAGCTTACCTTGCAAGCTGTCCTTTTAACTTAATCATGATGACTTGTCATATTTCTTAACAATGAAGATTTTGAGCTGTAGCACCGCATATCTTTGCTTATGTGCTATGTAACACCCTAATTTTTAAGTCTTTAAAATTATAGTGTCAGCCCTGGGATTCTCGCTTGAGCGATGGATTCTCGCCTGGGCGAGAGAGGCTCACCTGGGAGGGTGAAATCCTAGGCTACACCTGGGAGTATACATTAAATAGGGAACCCCAAACACAACCTAGGGTTTAGAAAAGAAGAAGGATGAGAGAAGAAAGCTTTTTCAAGGACAAGAAGCTTGGATACTCATCTAAGAGCTTGAGAAGAGGTAAAACTCTTGATTCTAACTATCTTCTTCTCTTTGAAACTTATTTTGGGTATGTTGGATCTCTTCTCAAAATGAGGGAAACCATGAAAACTCATACTTTCGAGTTATGGTTCGTTTTATGTTGCTTTATCTTGTAAACTCTTGGTTTAGAGTTATTATTTCAAGAATGGAAAGGATTTGGGGGTTGATTCATAAAAACCCCAAAACCCTAAGGTGAAAATGTGGAAAAAAGGGAAAATGAGTAAAATGCTAGAGGTAGAAGATGAGTTTACTTTCTAATGATGAAATATTAGATGAATATGTATGTTTTAGATGGTTGTAAACTTATGATGAAACTAGTTTATAAACATTGAAAATATGATAAATATCTTGTATGGTTAAATGATGCAATATGAGTTATTTATGTGATATTGGAATAAATGACTAACATTTTGTTATATGGTGGGAATGAGGAAATATCCTAAAGTTGGAGGAGGTGTCAGCGGAACTTGCGAAGTTGTCAAGAACCAAACCCAACACTCACCAAGGTAAGGAGGAGTCTTTAAATAGCATATTGAAATGGATAATATGTGGATTTTCTTATTGTGTATAATGATAAAGTGATGAATCGCTTAGTTATGGTAAACATATATGGGTATGTTTATGATAATGGAAAGCGTGGATTTACTGTTTATGGATTGATGATGTATCAATGAAAAGAAAATATGTTTTTAGCCGACCATAATTGGTTAGCAACTTTGGCTCAAGTTATGTAGCAATACTTTGGCTTAAGTTATGTCGCGATACTTTGGCTCAAGTTATGTAGCGATACTTTGGCTCAAGTTATGTAGCGATACTTTGGCTCAAGTTAAGTAGCGATACTTAGGCTCAAGTTATGTAGTGATACTTTGGCTCAAGTTATGTAGCGATACTTTGGCTCAAGTTATGTAGCGATACTTTGGCTCAAGTTATGTAGCGATACTTTGGCTCAAGTTATGTAGCGATACTTTGGCTCAAGTTATGTAGCGATACTTTGGCACAAGTTATGTAGCGATACTTTGGCTCAAGTTATGTAGCGATACTTTGGCTCAAGTTATGTAGCGATACTTTGGCTCAAGTTATGTAGCGATGCTTTGGCTAAAGCTATGTAGCAAAACTTTGGCTCAAGTAATGTAGCATAAATGAATTTATAAAACAAATGGTTTACTAACCCCTTTAAAATGTGGATTATCTTATAATGGTATTTACTATTTTGATGACTTACTCTTTTGTATGTTGTGTGTATTTGCCTTTGATAACCCCATTGCAGGTAAACAGGGTAGTTGAGGATGCTTGGTTCGAGACTTTGTCGACGTTTGTGCCCCAAATGTCCGGTGGTTGTAACGGTAGGACATCTATCGTGAATTTAATTTGCTTGCCATTGTCCCGATTAGATTTACTTCTGGGAATGAACATGCATATCTTGAAATATTTCTACATATGAGTTTGCTTATAATGCATGAAGGTCTAGAAAGTTGAATAAAGTAAGGGATAAGTGTCTCCATTATATATATGAGATGATGTGAATATGGCATATGTATGAATTAACATGTTTGTGAGAAATGTGTTGTGGTCTTACCCGAAGTGGTAGTGGACTATCTTTGCGAGGTAAATTGGCCGGATGTGGTCAAGAGTAAAATTAATGTTGATTGTCATTGAGGAAACAAAAATGCTTTGGAATGAAAGAATATGCATGCTATAGAATATATATTATGGGATGTAAGGACCCGAGTTTCATAACTCGAAAATTCTCTTTTAAAATCCTTATTCGTGAAAGTGAAGTGATTACTTTTGAAAGACATTACTCGAACAGTTTGGAAACTTGAGAGGATACGTTTATAAATTTACAAGGCGGAAATATTCCAAACACCTTTCATTTAAAAAGCATGTCATTACACTTCCGTTCAAATACATCCTTTATACAATTACACTTTCTCAAAATTACCTTGAATACAAACATTAGATCCACTTCATTATACACTTACAAAAAAGTTGTTTATACATGAATTCACTTTAACCTGTTCTTCATATTACAAATATTTATCATATAACATATCAATTACATATTATTCACTACTCTATCATGTACTCTTCTCCGCAAGCGTCCAATGCGCTACCTCCACAACCTGGACCCAAATATACAACACATACAAGGAAAGACAGAGGGAGTAAGAACCAACTACGGCGACCGTAGTGTGGATTTACATGGAGTAATAACATTAAAGTATTAAAACCACACACATCTAACATCAATCATGATAAGCATATATCAATCAACACATATTATCCATATTCACCCTATAGTACACATATATCACATACTATATGTGTTCTATAGTGTGCATACTTATTCATCACATATTATCCATATTCACCCTATAGTACACATATATCCCATACTATATGTGTTCTATAGTGTGCATACTTATTCATCAAATATTATCCATATTCACCCTATAGTACACATACATCTCATACTATATGTGTTCTATAGTGTGCATATTTATTTATCACATATTATCCATATTCACCCTATAGTACACATACATCCCATACTATATATGTGCTATAGTGTGCATATTTTATTCGTCCAAATATACTCATTTCTCATCATTCATATTCACCATATAGGATATATATCCCCTAATATATATCCTATGGCATGCATATGATTTTCATTCTGAGTATACACTTTTCACATCTTTCACATTCCGTAGTAATTTACCCTTGATCTCGTTCAACAATTATGCTCCGTACAAATAATCTCCAAACCACATCGGACAGGTCGAGTAATCCCCATACCACATCGGGCAGGTCGAGCTCATTCCCCATACCACATCGGGCAGGTCGAGTTTCCACATTACACTCACATCCATGTCATACACAATCAACACAAGGCATCTCATTATTTTATCACCATAAATAACATACAACACCTTCATTGTCACAAGCATGCCTTTATCCATTTTAACATATTCACAGCTCATCACACATTCATTGTTACAACACACCCATACATGTTTATAACAATCAACCACTCACAACATACTCATTTTGATAAACACACTCATATCCATTTTAACACATTCACAACTCTTCACACATTCATTGTTACAACACACCCATACATGTTTATAACAATCAACCACTTACAACATACTCATTTTGATAAACATACTCATATCCATTTTAACACATTCACAACTCATCACACATTCATTGTTACAACACACCCATACATGTTTATAACAATCAACCATTTACAACATACTCATTTATGCTTATGACCATAAATATCTCACACACCATCATTATCACACAACATAACCATTATCATAAACAAACCACGCATAACATATTCTTCATCATATACACATTAACGTTAGAACCATCTTTAATGACGGTGTATTACCATAAATGACATATAGTGATTTACTTAAATAGACGGTTTTCCCCCACACATATTTCTCCACTTTTATTGCTAATACATCCTCGTGTAAAATAAAGACTCTCATACGGACCACAAACTCCCAAGAGAGTTTCTATCCGTTAATATGCTCTGATTCTTGATGGAAATCGGAGATGATGACGGTAATGAAATACTCTAAGATAACAATGGTCTTCACCCTCACCTTAGGTTGCGTAAGCTCCGTTGCTCCGCAAGAGCCACATCTCCCTTCATCTCCTCCAACCTCCATTGTTGCTTTTTCACCTCCAAGCTTTTCCAAATGTGTCACCATGAAGCAAGAGGAAGGTTTTGATGAGTTTTGAGGCTTAGTGGAGGGAAAAATGGTCCATTTGGGTGGAGCCACCGTTGAGAGAGAAAGGGGAAGAAATAAAATAAGATTAGGGTTTCTAGATCCCCTTTTTCACTTTTATAGCTCTGACGCTCTCGCCCGGGCGAGAACGGCTCACGACTTTTTCACATTTCACACTGGAAAGCTCTCGCCCAGGCGCGGATTTCTCGCTCGGGCGAGAATCGGACAGTATGCTAAGGCCCCCCCTCTAGCCTGGGCGAAAATCCTAGCTCGAGCTAGAATTTGACAGCTTTTCCAAATTTCACTTTCACTCAAACGACCACTTCTTCGCTTGGGCGAGGTTCCTATACTTCTCAAACTTAAAACGTTGAGTCCCTCGCTTAGGCCAGACCCTCTCGTCCAAGAGAGAATGGTCAAGCATGCACCTCAACACCCTAAGTTTCCCAATCAATCTGAAAACAAAAATTGAGGTGTTACATGGGATATATACACTATAGGGTGAAATGTTCCTTTGAGATTAATTGTTAATATCCGATAATTTGTTTCGTGATGAGTGAATTCTTGAATCAATATGTTAATTATTTCGATAATGGCTTGAATAGTAATGTAAATGATTCACGTGAACATATAGATGAATATGTTGCATGGAAGGTTCTGAACATGAAGTAATGGTTTAAAAAAAATTTGTGTTAAAGAGGAAAGGTAAATGCAAGATACCTAGTGTGTTTTGTAAGGACCAAAATTCTACCCTTTAAAATTTTTCTTATTTTAATATACATATTTCCTATCGTCTCTATTTCTCTTCAATTAAACAACATCCAATACTCTATAGTCAGTTATCACAATAAACAAGAACTCATCTTCCCATGGAGCAGAAAAACATAATTCATATATTCCCTGTTCGGTAAATACCGCATATGACTAACTATGGGATTCCAAAATACCCATAGCTATTAATATCAAGATTTTACAAAAATATAGTACTAATCCAGTTATGAGTTACAATTATCCAATTAACAGTTTACATCAACCAAACAAAAAGAATAAGACTTCGAGTTCTAAGCTCCTCGTGCCTCGAACCGGGTATCCTCAATTTCCTCGTTTACCTGCAATGGGATTATCATAACAGATATACACAACAACAACAAAGGAGTAAGTTATCAACTCAATAAATATTCGTAAACGATAAACCACATTTTAAGTTTTATAATACAATGAGTCAAAACTGATAAAATCCACAATTTCCTGTTTATCTCTCTCCAGTTATTACATCCACCCTTTGGAATTCACTCATTCATATCTGTCATACCTTGTCACCTTCTTCATCAATACCATTTCAAATCATTATTTTCCAATTGCACGTGTACCTTTTCATCACCACTTGGGTCAGGTCATATACAATACCACATAGGGCAAGTCATACACAATACCACATAGGGCAAGTCATACACAATACCACATAGGGCAAGTCATACACAATACCACATAGGGCAAGTCATACACAATACCACATAGGGCAAGTCATACACAATACCACATAGGGCAAGTCATACACAATACCACATAGGGCAAGTCATACACAATACCACGTAGGGCAAGTCATACACAATACCACATAGGGCAAGTCATACACCGATCATATACATAATCAGAAAATTCACACATTTTCTATTATCATATACCATTAATAACTTCTCCTTACCTTGGTATGTGTCGGGTTGGGTTCTTGTTATCTGCACTAGTTCCACCGACACCGCCGCCAACTCTAGGATCTTTCCTCATTTCCACCATACAACACAATGTTAGTCATTTATCCCAAATATTTCATAAACAATTTAGATTGCATTATTTTACCATACAAAATATTCCTCATATTTTTAATGTTGCTAAACTACTTTCATCATAAGTTTATAATATTTAAAACATACATATTCATCTCATATTTCAACATTAGAACGTAAACTCATCTTCTACCTTTAGCATTTTACCTATTTTCCACTTTAACCACATTATTCCTTTAGGGTTTTCATGAATCAACCCACAAACCGTTTCCATTCTCGAAATACTAACTCTAAACTAAGAATTTACAAGAGAAAAACACATAAAACGAACCATAACTCCAAAGGATGAGTTTCCATGATTTCTCACATTTGGAGAAGAGATCCAACATACCCAAAATGAGTTTAAGAGAGAAGAAGAGAGTTAGAATCAAGAGTTTTACCTCTTCTCAAGCTATTAGGTGAGTATCAAAACTCCTTGCCCTTAAAGCTCTCTTCTCTCACCTTCCTTCAAAGTTTTTAACCTTAAAATGTGTTTGGGTTTCTGTTTTAAAGAGGTGTCGTCGGGTTGTAATCGATTACCAACATGGTGTAATCGATTACAACGTGAAAAATGCGCATATCTGATGCTTTTAATACGATGTAATCGATTACAGGAGTGTGTAATCGATTACCAGGAGTGTGTAATCGATTACACTGTGTCAGATGCACATATCTGATGCTTTTAATACGATGTAATCGATTACCAGCAGTGTGTAATCGATTACCAGCAGTGTGTAATCGATTACCAGCAGTGTGTAATCGATTACCAGAAGTGTGTAATCGATTACCAGAAGTGTGTAATCGATTACACTGTGTCAAATGCACATATCTGATGTTTTTAATACGATGTAATCGATTACTAGCAGTGTGTAATCGATTACCAGCAGTGTGTAATCGATTACACTGTGTCAAATACACATATCTGATGTTTTTAATACGATGTAATCGATTACTAGCAGTGTGTAATCGATTACACTGTGTCAACAGCCCAAAATTGCCATTTCTCGCCCAGGCGAGACAACTCTCGCTCAAGCGAGGCTTCCAGGACTGTTACTATAATCTGGAAAACTAAAATTCGGGGTGTTACAATCCTCCCCCTCTTAAAAGAATTTTCGTCCCCGAAAATCAACATACCTCGATTCAAACATATGAGGGTAATCCTCCCTCATCTCTTGCTCAACTTCCCAAGTAGCGTCTCCTTCGTCGACTTGGCTCCACAACACCTTTACCAAGGCAATCTCCTTACCTCTCAATCTCTTTATACTGGTATCCATGATTCTCACAGGCAACGTCGCAAAAGTCAAATTATCCTTCAACTCTATCTGATCAGATTCAACCACATGAGATGGATCTCCAACATATTTCCTCAACTGAGACACATGAAATACATTATGGAGATTGGACAACAACGGAGGTAAAGCAATACGATACGCTACCGGCCCAATTCTCTTCAATATCTGATAAGGCCCAATAAATCGAGGAGTCAGCTTACGAGACTTCAACACTCTACCGATACCGGTAGTCGGGACAACTCTCATGAAAACATGATCTCCCTCGTTAAACTCAAGGGGTTTCCGCCTCTTATCATAATAGCTTTTCTGTCGACTTTGGGCGATTCTCATATGCTCCCGAATTTTCTTGATCGCATCTGTCGTCTCCTGGACCACTTCGGGTCCCAATATCAAGTTCTCCCCAGTTTCAAACCAACTCACTGGAGTTCGACACTTCCTACCGTACAACGCCTCATAAGGTGCCATCCCGATACTCGAATGAAAGCTGTTGTTGTAGGTGAATTCAATCAAAGGTAACATACCATCCCAACTTCCTGGTTGTTCCAAGACACAAGCCCTTAGAAGATCTTCCAATGATTGTATAGTTCTTTCCGACTGACCATCCGTTTGTGGATGATAAGCTGAACTTAACTTCAACTTAGTTCCCAATGCGGACTGTAAACTAGTCCAAAAGTTGGAAGTAAAACGAGGATCTCTATCTGATACAATGCTCGACGGTATCCCATGCAATCGAACAATTTCTCGGATATACAGTTCTGCCAATCGTTCTAGGGAGTACCTCATGTTCATCGGTAAGAAATGAGCAGACTTAGTCAACCGATCCACTATTACCCATATCGAGTCGTACCCTTTCCGAGTCTTCGGAAAACCAGAGACAAAGTCCATGGAGATACTATCCCACTTCCAAACGGGAATTTCTAGGGATTGTAACTCTCCTGCTGGCCGCTGATGCTCAATCTTGGCTTTCTGACATACCAAACAACTCGAGACATATGAAGCCACATCCCTCTTCAACCCTGACCACCAAAACAATTTCTTCAAATCTTGGTACATCTTGGTAGCTCCCGGGTGAAAGCTCATCTTGCCCTTATGAGACTCTTCCAAAATACTCTTCCGTAATTCTTCATCATGAGGCACACAAACCCTCCCGTTATAACGCAACATTCCACTAGGGTCTGATGCGAAATCAGTTTCCTTGCCACTTAGCGTTAAATCCCTTTTTGCCGTTATCTCAACATCCTCAACTTGCAAAACTCGGATTTTCTCAAACAGTTCATTGGTGACCTTCAACATCCCCAAAATCATACTATGAGGTTTTATCTGAACATCCAAATTCATATCTCTGAACTCTTCAATCAGTTTCCCTTCCCTAATCATCAAAGCCGACATGTGTAAAGATTTCCGACTTAGCGCATCAGCCACTACATTGGCCTTTCCCGGATGGTACTGCAATTCAAAATCATAATCTTTGAGGAATTCTATCCACCGTCTCTGTCTCATATTCAATTCCTTTTGGTCAAATAGGTACTTTAAACTCTTGTGGTCGCTGTACACCTCAAATCTCACGCCATAGAGATGGTGTCTCCAGATTTTTAAAGCAAAAACCACTGCGGCCAATTCCAAATCATGAGTAGGGTAGTTCTTTTCGTGCGTCCTTAACTAACGAGAAGCATAGGCAACCACTTTCCCTTCTTGCATCAGGACACAACCCAAACCTTGCTTGGAAGCATCACAATAGACACTGAAATCCTTAACGGTACAAGGAAGAACCAACACTGGTGCCGTAGTCAACCTTCGTTTCAACTCCTGAAAGCTTTCTTCACAACGAATTGTCCAAACATATGGTTCTCCTTTCCGAGTGAGCTTAGTCAATGGTAGTGCCAACTTCGAAAATCCTTCAATGAATTTCCGATAATACCCTGCCAAACCCAGAAAGCTCCTGATCTCAGTGACTGATTTGGGCACCGCCCATTCCATAACCGCTTCAACCTTTGAAGGGTCCACTGCCACTCCTTCCTTGGATATCACATGTCTAAGAAAGTTTACCGATTCCAACCATAAATCACACTTGGACAGTTTTGCATACAACCGATTTTTACTAAGAAGCTCTAGCACAACCCTTAGGTGCTCAGCATGCTCCTCTCGGCTTTTGGAGTAAACCAAAATATCATCAATAAATACCACTACAAATGAATCCAAATACGGATGAAAAATCCGATTCATGTAGTCGGTAAATATTGCTGGGGCATTTGTTACACCAAAAGGCATGACCAAATATTCAAAATGTCCATACCTTGTCCTAAAAGCAGTTTTAGGAATGTCCTCCGACTTTACTCGAAGTTGGTGGTAACCCGACCGAAGGTCAATTTTTGAAAACACTACCGCTCCCCTCAACTGATCCATCAAGTCATCGATTCGAGGCAACGGATATTTGTTCTTAATAGTGACCTTGTTCAATTGCCGGTAGTCGGTACACAACCGCATACTACCATCCTTTTTCTTAACCAACAAAACAGGCGCACCCCATGGCGAGACGCTAGGACGAATGAACTTCTTCGCCAACAAGTCCTCAACCTGCTTTTTCAATTCAGCCAACTCTAATGGTGCCATCCTATAAGGAGCTATAGAGATGGGTCCCGTTCCAGGTACCAAATCAATAGAGAATTCGACTTCTCTTACTGGAGGTAATTCCGGAATTTCGCTAGGAAATACTTCAGGAAATTCATGAACTATCGGAATGTCCTCTACTTTGGGTCTTTCACTATCCTCCAGGGATGCCAACAACATAAACACGGCCCCTCCCTCTTTACAAAAAGTCTTGACTTCTTTTGCCGACAATGGCTTCATGTCATTGCCTTCATCAGAAACCTCATCAAGATTTCCGAATACCACGGTCTTATCCGCACAATTTAACATCACATGATTAGTCGACAACCAATCCATCCCCAAAATTAGATCCAGCTGGGTTAGTGGTAAACAGACCAAATCAACGGAAAAAGTTCGACCGTTTACCACTACCGGACATCGGGACACAACTGTCGATACCACCACAGGAACATTGGTTGGGGTGGACACGACCAAGTCAAAAGGCAACGACTCGGTTTGTAATTTCAGTTTATTCACGCAGTCTTTAGATACAAAGGAGTGTGTCGCTCCCGAATCAAACAACACTAAAAGCGGAATACCTGCCACCGTGCAGTTACCTTGGATTAGACCATCAGCCTCTGATGCCTCTGCACCACTCATGGTAAACACCCTACCAGTGTTTCTGGGTCTCTCGGCATTTCCACCATTTGTCCTTTGGTCGAGTTTAGGACAAAACCTCTTCACGTGCCCTTGCTCTCCACAGTTGAAGCACCCATTCCCAGATCCAGCGCAAATGCTACCAATGTGCCTCCGATTACACTTACCGCAGAATGGGTAGGAGTTCTGAGACGACCCCCTGGTAACAGTAGAGGCGGTTGGTCCTTGGAAACCTTGGTTGCGATGGTGGTGGGGTGGAGCATAAGGTCGTCGGTCCTGACTCATCCTCTCTTTACCCTTCCCTGGCACAATGTGGCGTTGGGGGCCATAGTTTCGTGGAGGATTCACTTTACCAGCAGCAGCATCCCTCACCCGCACATTATCCTCATGCATTCTACACTTGTTCACTAGTGTAGGAAAATCAGCAATTTCTTCATGACCAAACGTCACCCTAAGTTCGGGCTTCAACCCCATCTCAAACTTCACACATTTGGACCTCCCGTCCAACTCTAGTTCAGCATAAGGGCAATATCGGATCAATTCTTCAAATTTTGCTGAATACTCCCCCACCGTCATGTTTCCTTGCTCTAATTGCAAGAATTCCATCTCCTTCTTCCTTTTCAGATCGGCAGGAAAATATTTCTGGAGGAATTTTCCCTTGAAGGTTTCCCACACGATGATTTGCCCTTCGGTCTCCATCTGCCTTCGGGTCATCTCCCACCAATTCTCGGCCTCCTTTACTAACATGTAAGTGGCGTAAGCCACCTTCTAAGCATCAGAACAATTCATGGCTCTAAAGATCCTCTCTAATCCTTGGACCCATTCAATTGCCGCATCAGGGGCAAATCCTCCTTGGAATTGGCTGGGATTCCTCCTGCAGAATTCATCCAGACCTCTGTACTCAGCCGGACCGGGTGGAACCAAAGGGTGTGAACTCGGGCATGGTGTCGCATTCTGATTCAGGTGCTGTAAGTTCTCGTTCATGTTCATCAGCACTGCAGCAATCTGAGCCAATAAGTCATTCTGACCCGATCCTCTTCCTCTTCCTCTTCCAGACATCTCCGTAATGGGTACCTGTTTATCTCGATTCTCATGGGTCAGTAAACCAGGTTTTAACTAAACAAATCAACACATAACCACACAACAGTTCACTTAAATCACATAGTCCAATCATTTAGAAGTTACAAAGAAGCAAGTAAGGCCATACCCTAGGCCGCAGGACTAACTATGCTCTGATACCATATTGTAAGGACCAAAATTCTACCCTTTAAAATTTTTCTTATTTTAATATACATATTTCCTATCGTCTCTATTTCTCTTCAATTAAACAACATCCAATACTCTATAGTCAGTTATCACAATAAACAAGAACTCATCTTCCCATGGAGCAGAAAAACATAATTCATATATTCCCTGTTCGGTAAATACCGCATATGACTAACTATGGGATTCCAAAATACCCATAGCTATTAATATCAAGATTTTACAAAAATATAGTACTAATCCAGTTATGAGTTACAATTATCCAATTAACAGTTTACATCAACCAAACAAAAAGAATAAGACTTCGAGTTCTAAGCTCCTCGTGCCTCGAACCGGGTATCCTCAATTTCCTCGTTTACCTGCAATGGGATTATCATAACAGATATACACAACAACAACAACAAAGGAGTAAGTTATCAACTCAATAAATATTCGTAAACGATAAACCACATTTTAAGTTTTATAATACAATGAGTCAAAACTGATAAAATCCACAATTTCCTGTTTATCTCTCTCCAGTTATTACATCCACCCTTTGGAATTCACTCATTCATATCTGTCATACCTTGTCACCTTCTTCATCAATACCATTTCAAATCATTATTTTCCAATTGCACGTGTACCTTTTCATCACCACTTGGGTCAGGTCATATACAATACCACATAGGGCAAGTCATACACAATACCACATAGGGCAAGTCATACACAATACCACATAGGGCAAGTCATACACAATACCACATAGGGCAAGTCATACACAATACCACATAGGGCAAGTCATACACAATACCACATAGGGCAAGTCATACACAATACCACATAGGGCAAGTCATACACAATACCACATAGGGCAAGTCATACACAATACCACGTAGGGCAAGTCATACACAATACCACATAGGGCAAGTCATACACCGATCATATACATAATCAGAAAATTCACACATTTTCTATTATCATATACCATTAATAACTTCTCCTTACCTTGGTATGTGTCGGGTTGGGTTCTTGTTATCTGCACTAGTTCCACCGACACCGCCGCCAACTCTAGGATCTTTCCTCATTTCCACCATACAACACAATGTTAGTCATTTATCCCAAATATTTCATAAACAATTTAGATTGCATTATTTTACCATACAAAATATTCCTCATATTTTTAATGTTGCTAAACTACTTTCATCATAAGTTTATAATATTTAAAACATACATATTCATCTCATATTTCAACATTAGAACGTAAACTCATCTTCTACCTTTAGCATTTTACCTATTTTCCACTTTAACCACATTATTCCTTTAGGGTTTTCATGAATCAACCCACAAACCGTTTCCATTCTCGAAATACTAACTCTAAACTAAGAATTTACAAGAGAAAAACACATAAAACGAACCATAACTCCAAAGGATGAGTTTCCATGATTTCTCACATTTGGAGAAGAGATCCAACATACCCAAAATGAGTTTAAGAGAGAAGAAGAGAGTTAGAATCAAGAGTTTTACCTCTTCTCAAGCTATTAGGTGAGTATCAAAACTCCTTGCCCTTAAAGCTCTCTTCTCTCACCTTCCTTCAAAGTTTTTAACCTTAAAATGTGTTTGGGTTTCTGTTTTAAAGAGGTGTCGTCGGGTTGTAATCGATTACCAACATGGTGTAATCGATTACAACGTGAAAAATGCGCATATCTGATGCTTTTAATACGATGTAATCGATTACAGGAGTGTGTAATCGATTACCAGGAGTGTGTAATCGATTACACTGTGTCAGATGCACATATCTGATGCTTTTAATACGATGTAATCGATTACCAGCAGTGTGTAATCGATTACCAGCAGTGTGTAATCGATTACCAGCAGTGTGTAATCGATTACCAGCAGTGTGTAATCGATTACCAGAAGTGTGTAATCGATTACCAGCAGTGTGTAATCGATTACACTGTGTCAAATGCACATATCTGATGTTTTTAATACGATGTAATCGATTACTAGCAGTGTGTAATCGATTACCAGCAGTGTGTAATCGATTACACTGTGTCAAATACACATATCTGATGTTTTTAATACGATGTAATCGATTACTAGCAGTGTGTAATCGATTACACTGTGTCAACAGCCCAAAATTGCCATTTCTCGCCCAGGCGAGACAACTCTCGCTCAAGCGAGGCTTCCAGGACTGTTACTATAATCTGGAAAACTAAAATTCGGGGTGTTACAATCCTCCCCCTCTTAAAAGAATTTTCGTCCCCGAAAATCAACATACCTCGATTCAAACATATGAGGGTAATCCTCCCTCATCTCTTGCTCAACTTCCCAAGTAGCGTCTCCTTCGTCGACTTGGCTCCACAACACCTTTACCAAGGCAATCTCCTTACCTCTCAATCTCTTTATACTGGTATCCATGATTCTCACAGGCAACGTCGCAAAAGTCAAATTATCCTTCAACTCTATCTGATCAGATTCAACCACATGAGATGGATCTCCAACATATTTCCTCAACTGAGACACATGAAATACATTATGGAGATTGGACAACAACGGAGGTAAAGCAATACGATACGCTACCGGCCCAATTCTCTTCAATATCTGATAAGGCCCAATAAATCGAGGAGTCAGCTTACGAGACTTCAACACTCTACCGATACCGGTAGTCGGGACAACTCTCATGAAAACATGATCTCCCTCGTTAAACTCAAGGGGTTTCCGCCTCTTATCATAATAGCTTTTCTGTCGACTTTGGGCGATTCTCATATGCTCCCGAATTTTCTTGATCGCATCTGTCGTCTCCTGGACCACTTCGGGTCCCAATATCAAGTTCTCCCCAGTTTCAAACCAACTCACTGGAGTTCGACACTTCCTACCGTACAACGCCTCATAAGGTGCCATCCCGATACTCGAATGAAAGCTGTTGTTGTAGGTGAATTCAATCAAAGGTAACATACCATCCCAACTTCCTGGTTGTTCCAAGACACAAGCCCTTAGAAGATCTTCCAATGATTGTATAGTTCTTTCCGACTGACCATCCGTTTGTGGATGATAAGCTGAACTTAACTTCAACTTAGTTCCCAATGCGGACTGTAAACTAGTCCAAAAGTTGGAAGTAAAACGAGGATCTCTATCTGATACAATGCTCGACGGTATCCCATGCAATCGAACAATTTCTCGGATATACAGTTCTGCCAATCGTTCTAGGGAGTACCTCATGTTCATCGGTAAGAAATGAGCAGACTTAGTCAACCGATCCACTATTACCCATATCGAGTCGTACCCTTTCCGAGTCTTCGGAAAACCAGAGACAAAGTCCATGGAGATACTATCCCACTTCCAAACGGGAATTTCTAGGGATTGTAACTCTCCTGCTGGCCGCTGATGCTCAATCTTGGCTTTCTGACATACCAAACAACTCGAGACATATGAAGCCACATCCCTCTTCAACCCTGACCACCAAAACAATTTCTTCAAATCTTGGTACATCTTGGTAGCTCCCGGGTGAAAGCTCATCTTGCCCTTATGAGACTCTTCCAAAATACTCTTCCGTAATTCTTCATCATGAGGCACACAAACCCTCCCGTTATAACGCAACATTCCACTAGGGTCTGATGCAAATCAGTTTCCTTGCCACTTAGCGTTAAATCCCTTTTTGCCGTTATCTCAACATCCTCAACTTGCAAAACTCGGATTTTCTCAAACAGTTCATTGGTGACCTTCAACATCCCCAAAATCATACTATGAGGTTTTATCTGAACATCCAAATTCATATCTCTGAACTCTTCAATCAGTTTCCCTTCCCTAATCATCAAAGCCGACATGTGTAAAGATTTCCGACTTAGCGCATCAGCCACTACATTGGCCTTTCCCGGATGGTACTGCAATTCAAAATCATAATCTTTGAGGAATTCTATCCACCGTCTCTGTCTCATATTCAATTCCTTTTGGTCAAATAGGTACTTTAAACTCTTGTGGTCGCTGTACACCTCAAATCTCACGCCATAGAGATGGTGTCTCCAGATTTTTAAAGCAAAAACCACTGCGGCCAATTCCAAATCATGAGTAGGGTAGTTCTTTTCGTGCGTCCTTAACTAACGAGAAGCATAGGCAACCACTTTCCCTTCTTGCATCAGGACACAACCCAAACCTTGCTTGGAAGCATCACAATAGACACTGAAATCCTTAACGGTACAAGGAAGAACCAACACTGGTGCCGTAGTCAACCTTCGTTTCAACTCCTGAAAGCTTTCTTCACAACGAATTGTCCAAACATATGGTTCTCCTTTCCGAGTGAGCTTAGTCAATGGTAGTGCCAACTTCGAAAATCCTTCAATGAATTTCCGATAATACCCTGCCAAACCCAGAAAGCTCCTGATCTCAGTGACTGATTTGGGCACCGCCCATTCCATAACCGCTTCAACCTTTGAAGGGTCCACTGCCACTCCTTCCTTGGATATCACATGTCCTAAGAAAGTTTACCGATTCCAACCATAAATCACACTTGGACAGTTTTGCATACAACCGATTTTTACTAAGAAGCTCTAGCACAACCCTTAGGTGCTCAGCATGCTCCTCTCGGCTTTTGGAGTAAACCAAAATATCATCAATAAATACCACTACAAATGAATCCAAATACGGATGAAAAATCCGATTCATGTAGTCGGTAAATATTGCTGGGGCATTTGTTACACCAAAAGGCATGACCAAATATTCAAAATGTCCATACCTTGTCCTAAAAGCAGTTTTAGGAATGTCCTCCGACTTTACTCGAAGTTGGTGGTAACCCGACCGAAGGTCAATTTTTGAAAACACTACCGCTCCCCTCAACTGATCCATCAAGTCATCGATTCGAGGCAACGGATATTTGTTCTTAATAGTGACCTTGTTCAATTGCCGGTAGTCGGTACACAACCGCATACTACCATCCTTTTTCTTAACCAACAAAACAGGCGCACCCCATGGCGAGACGCTAGGACGAATGAACTTCTTCGCCAACAAGTCCTCAACCTGCTTTTTCAATTCAGCCAACTCTAATGGTGCCATCCTATAAGGAGCTATAGAGATGGGTCCCGTTCCAGGTACCAAATCAATAGAGAATTCGACTTCTCTTACTGGAGGTAATTCCGGAATTTCGCTAGGAAATACTTCAGGAAATTCATGAACTATCGGAATGTCCTCTACTTTGGGTCTTTCACTATCCTCCAGGGATGCCAACAACATAAACACGGCCCCTCCCTCTTTACAAAAAGTCTTGACTTCTTTTGCCGACAATGGCTTCATGTCATTGCCTTCATCAGAAACCTCATCAAGATTTCCGAATACCACGGTCTTATCCGCACAATTTAACATCACATGATTAGTCGACAACCAATCCATCCCCAAAATTAGATCCAGCTGGGTTAGTGGTAAACAGACCAAATCAACGGAAAAAGTTCGACCGTTTACCACTACCGGACATCGGGACACAACTGTCGATACCACCACAGGAACATTGGTTGGGGTGGACACGACCAAGTCAAAAGGCAACGACTCGGTTTGTAATTTCAGTTTATTCACGCAGTCTTTAGATACAAAGGAGTGTGTCGCTCCCGAATCAAACAACACTAAAAGCGGAATACCTGCCACCGTGCAGTTACCTTGGATTAGACCATCAGCCTCTGATGCCTCTGCACCACTCATGGTAAACACCCTACCAGTGTTTCTGGGTCTCTCGGCATTTCCACCATTTGTCCTTTGGTCGAGTTTAGGACAAAACCTCTTCACGTGCCCTTGCTCTCCACAGTTGAAGCACCCATTCCCAGATCCAGCGCAAATGCTACCAATGTGCCTCCGATTACACTTACCGCAGAATGGGTAGGAGTTCTGAGACGACCCCCTGGTAACAGTAGAGGCGGTTGGTCCTTGGAAACCTTGGTTGCGATGGTGGTGGGGTGGAGCATAAGGTCGTCGGTCCTGACTCATCCTCTCTTTACCCTTCCCTGGCACAATGTGGCGTTGGGGGCCATAGTTTCGTGGAGGATTCACTTTACCAGCAGCAGCATCCCTCACCCGCACATTATCCTCATGCATTCTACACTTGTTCACTAGTGTAGGAAAATCAGCAATTTCTTCATGACCAAACGTCACCCTAAGTTCGGGCTTCAACCCCATCTCAAACTTCACACATTTGGACCTCCCGTCCAACTCTAGTTCAGCATAAGGGCAATATCGGATCAATTCTTCAAATTTTGCTGAATACTCCCCCACCGTCATGTTTCCTTGCTCTAATTGCAAGAATTCCATCTCCTTCTTCCTTTTCAGATCGGCAGGAAAATATTTCTGGAGGAATTTTCCCTTGAAGGTTTCCCACACGATGATTTGCCCTTCGGTCTCCATCTGCCTTCGGGTCATCTCCCACCAATTCTCGGCCTCCTTTACTAACATGTAAGTGGCGTAAGCCACCTTCTAAGCATCAGAACAATTCATGGCTCTAAAGATCCTCTCTAATCCTTGGACCCATTCAATTGCCGCATCAGGGGCAAATCCTCCTTGGAATTGGCTGGGATTCCTCCTGCAGAATTCATCCAGACCTCTGTACTCAGCCGGACCGGGTGGAACCAAAGGGTGTGAACTCGGGCATGGTGTCGCATTCTGATTCAGGTGCTGTAAGTTCTCGTTCATGTTCATCAGCACTGCAGCAATCTGAGCCAATAAGTCATTCTGACCCGATCCTCTTCCTCTTCCTCTTCCAGACATCTCCGTAATGGGTACCTGTTTATCTCGATTCTCATGGGTCAGTAAACCAGGTTTTAACTAAACAAATCAACACATAACCACACAACAGTTCACTTAAATCACATAGTCCAATCATTTAGAAGTTACAAAGAAGCAAGTAAGGCCATACCCTAGGCCGCAGGACTAACTATGCTCTGATACCATATTGTAAGGACCAAAATTCTACCCTTTAAAATTTTTCTTATTTTAATATACATATTTCCTATCGTCTCTATTTCTCTTCAATTAAACAACATCCAATACTCTATAGTCAGTTATCACAATAAACAAGAACTCATCTTCCCATGGAGCAGAAAAACATAATTCATATATTCCCTGTTCGGTAAATACCGCATATGACTAACTATGGGATTCCAAAATACCCATAGCTATTAATATCAAGATTTTACAAAAATATAGTACTAATCCAGTTATGAGTTACAATTATCCAATTAACAGTTTACATCAACCAAACAAAAAGAATAAGACTTCGAGTTCTAAGCTCCTCGTGCCTCGAACCGGGTATCCTCAATTTCCTCGTTTACCTGCAATGGGATTATCATAACAGATATACACAACAACAACAACAAAGGAGTAAGTTATCAACTCAATAAATATTCGTAAACGATAAACCACATTTTAAGTTTTATAATACAATGAGTCAAAACTGATAAAATCCACAATTTCCTGTTTATCTCTCTCCAGTTATTACATCCACCCTTTGGAATTCACTCATTCATATCTGTCATACCTTGTCACCTTCTTCATCAATACCATTTCAAATCATTATTTTCCAATTGCACGTGTACCTTTTCATCACCACTTGGGTCAGGTCATATACAATACCACATAGGGCAAGTCATACACAATACCACATAGGGCAAGTCATACACAATACCACATAGGGCAAGTCATACACAATACCACATAGGGCAAGTCATACACAATACCACATAGGGCAAGTCATACACAATACCACATAGGGCAAGTCATACACAATACCACATAGGGCAAGTCATACACAATACCACATAGGGCAAGTCATACACAATACCACGTAGGGCAAGTCATACACAATACCACATAGGGCAAGTCATACACCGATCATATACATAATCAGAAAATTCACACATTTTCTATTATCATATACCATTAATAACTTCTCCTTACCTTGGTATGTGTCGGGTTGGGTTCTTGTTATCTGCACTAGTTCCACCGACACCGCCGCCAACTCTAGGATCTTTCCTCATTTCCACCATACAACACAATGTTAGTCATTTATCCCAAATATTTCATAAACAATTTAGATTGCATTATTTTACCATACAAAATATTCCTCATATTTTTAATGTTGCTAAACTACTTTCATCATAAGTTTATAATATTTAAAACATACATATTCATCTCATATTTCAACATTAGAACGTAAACTCATCTTCTACCTTTAGCATTTTACCTATTTTCCACTTTAACCACATTATTCCTTTAGGGTTTTCATGAATCAACCCACAAACCGTTTCCATTCTCGAAATACTAACTCTAAACTAAGAATTTACAAGAGAAAAACACATAAAACGAACCATAACTCCAAAGGATGAGTTTCCATGATTTCTCACATTTGGAGAAGAGATCCAACATACCCAAAATGAGTTTAAGAGAGAAGAAGAGAGTTAGAATCAAGAGTTTTACCTCTTCTCAAGCTATTAGGTGAGTATCAAAACTCCTTGCCCTTAAAGCTCTCTTCTCTCACCTTCCTTCAAAGTTTTTAACCTTAAAATGTGTTTGGGTTTCTGTTTTAAAGAGGTGTCGTCGGGTTGTAATCGATTACCAACATGGTGTAATCGATTACAACGTGAAAAATGCGCATATCTGATGCTTTTAATACGATGTAATCGATTACAGGAGTGTGTAATCGATTACCAGGAGTGTGTAATCGATTACACTGTGTCAGATGCACATATCTGATGCTTTTAATACGATGTAATCGATTACCAGCAGTGTGTAATCGATTACCAGCAGTGTGTAATCGATTACCAGCAGTGTGTAATCGATTACCAGCAGTGTGTAATCGATTACCAGAAGTGTGTAATCGATTACCAGCAGTGTGTAATCGATTACACTGTGTCAAATGCACATATCTGATGTTTTTAATACGATGTAATCGATTACTAGCAGTGTGTAATCGATTACCAGCAGTGTGTAATCGATTACACTGTGTCAAATACACATATCTGATGTTTTTAATACGATGTAATCGATTACTAGCAGTGTGTAATCGATTACACTGTGTCAACAGCCCAAAATTGCCATTTCTCGCCCAGGCGAGACAACTCTCGCTCAAGCGAGGCTTCCAGGACTGTTACTATAATCTGGAAAACTAAAATTCGGGGTGTTACAATCCTCCCCCTCTTAAAAGAATTTTCGTCCCCGAAAATCAACATACCTCGATTCAAACATATGAGGGTAATCCTCCCTCATCTCTTGCTCAACTTCCCAAGTAGCGTCTCCTTCGTCGACTTGGCTCCACAACACCTTTACCAAGGCAATCTCCTTACCTCTCAATCTCTTTATACTGGTATCCATGATTCTCACAGGCAACGTCGCAAAAGTCAAATTATCCTTCAACTCTATCTGATCAGATTCAACCACATGAGATGGATCTCCAACATATTTCCTCAACTGAGACACATGAAATACATTATGGAGATTGGACAACAACGGAGGTAAAGCAATACGATACGCTACCGGCCCAATTCTCTTCAATATCTGATAAGGCCCAATAAATCGAGGAGTCAGCTTACGAGACTTCAACACTCTACCGATACCGGTAGTCGGGACAACTCTCATGAAAACATGATCTCCCTCGTTAAACTCAAGGGGTTTCCGCCTCTTATCATAATAGCTTTTCTGTCGACTTTGGGCGATTCTCATATGCTCCCGAATTTTCTTGATCGCATCTGTCGTCTCCTGGACCACTTCGGGTCCCAATATCAAGTTCTCCCCAGTTTCAAACCAACTCACTGGAGTTCGACACTTCCTACCGTACAACGCCTCATAAGGTGCCATCCCGATACTCGAATGAAAGCTGTTGTTGTAGGTGAATTCAATCAAAGGTAACATACCATCCCAACTTCCTGGTTGTTCCAAGACACAAGCCCTTAGAAGATCTTCCAATGATTGTATAGTTCTTTCCGACTGACCATCCGTTTGTGGATGATAAGCTGAACTTAACTTCAACTTAGTTCCCAATGCGGACTGTAAACTAGTCCAAAAGTTGGAAGTAAAACGAGGATCTCTATCTGATACAATGCTCGACGGTATCCCATGCAATCGAACAATTTCTCGGATATACAGTTCTGCCAATCGTTCTAGGGAGTACCTCATGTTCATCGGTAAGAAATGAGCAGACTTAGTCAACCGATCCACTATTACCCATATCGAGTCGTACCCTTTCCGAGTCTTCGGAAAACCAGAGACAAAGTCCATGGAGATACTATCCCACTTCCAAACGGGAATTTCTAGGGATTGTAACTCTCCTGCTGGCCGCTGATGCTCAATCTTGGCTTTCTGACATACCAAACAACTCGAGACATATGAAGCCACATCCCTCTTCAACCCTGACCACCAAAACAATTTCTTCAAATCTTGGTACATCTTGGTAGCTCCCGGGTGAAAGCTCATCTTGCCCTTATGAGACTCTTCCAAAATACTCTTCCGTAATTCTTCATCATGAGGCACACAAACCCTCCCGTTATAACGCAACATTCCACTAGGGTCTGATGCAAATCAGTTTCCTTGCCACTTAGCGTTAAATCCCTTTTTGCCGTTATCTCAACATCCTCAACTTGCAAAACTCGGATTTTCTCAAACAGTTCATTGGTGACCTTCAACATCCCCAAAATCATACTATGAGGTTTTATCTGAACATCCAAATTCATATCTCTGAACTCTTCAATCAGTTTCCCTTCCCTAATCATCAAAGCCGACATGTGTAAAGATTTCCGACTTAGCGCATCAGCCACTACATTGGCCTTTCCCGGATGGTACTGCAATTCAAAATCATAATCTTTGAGGAATTCTATCCACCGTCTCTGTCTCATATTCAATTCCTTTTGGTCAAATAGGTACTTTAAACTCTTGTGGTCGCTGTACACCTCAAATCTCACGCCATAGAGATGGTGTCTCCAGATTTTTAAAGCAAAAACCACTGCGGCCAATTCCAAATCATGAGTAGGGTAGTTCTTTTCGTGCGTCCTTAACTAACGAGAAGCATAGGCAACCACTTTCCCTTCTTGCATCAGGACACAACCCAAACCTTGCTTGGAAGCATCACAATAGACACTGAAATCCTTAACGGTACAAGGAAGAACCAACACTGGTGCCGTAGTCAACCTTCGTTTCAACTCCTGAAAGCTTTCTTCACAACGAATTGTCCAAACATATGGTTCTCCTTTCCGAGTGAGCTTAGTCAATGGTAGTGCCAACTTCGAAAATCCTTCAATGAATTTCCGATAATACCCTGCCAAACCCAGAAAGCTCCTGATCTCAGTGACTGATTTGGGCACCGCCCATTCCATAACCGCTTCAACCTTTGAAGGGTCCACTGCCACTCCTTCCTTGGATATCACATGTCCAAGAAAGTTTACCGATTCCAACCATAAATCACACTTGGACAGTTTTGCATACAACCGATTTTTACTAAGAAGCTCTAGCACAACCCTTAGGTGCTCAGCATGCTCCTCTCGGCTTTTGGAGTAAACCAAAATATCATCAATAAATACCACTACAAATGAATCCAAATACGGATGAAAAATCCGATTCATGTAGTCGGTAAATATTGCTGGGGCATTTGTTACACCAAAAGGCATGACCAAATATTCAAAATGTCCATACCTTGTCCTAAAAGCAGTTTTAGGAATGTCCTCCGACTTTACTCGAAGTTGGTGGTAACCCGACCGAAGGTCAATTTTTGAAAACACTACCGCTCCCCTCAACTGATCCATCAAGTCATCGATTCGAGGCAACGGATATTTGTTCTTAATAGTGACCTTGTTCAATTGCCGGTAGTCGGTACACAACCGCATACTACCATCCTTTTTCTTAACCAACAAAACAGGCGCACCCCATGGCGAGACGCTAGGACGAATGAACTTCTTCGCCAACAAGTCCTCAACCTGCTTTTTCAATTCAGCCAACTCTAATGGTGCCATCCTATAAGGAGCTATAGAGATGGGTCCCGTTCCAGGTACCAAATCAATAGAGAATTCGACTTCTCTTACTGGAGGTAATTCCGGAATTTCGCTAGGAAATACTTCAGGAAATTCATGAACTATCGGAATGTCCTCTACTTTGGGTCTTTCACTATCCTCCAGGGATGCCAACAACATAAACACGGCCCCTCCCTCTTTACAAAAAGTCTTGACTTCTTTTGCCGACAATGGCTTCATGTCATTGCCTTCATCAGAAACCTCATCAAGATTTCCGAATACCACGGTCTTATCCGCACAATTTAACATCACATGATTAGTCGACAACCAATCCATCCCCAAAATTAGATCCAGCTGGGTTAGTGGTAAACAGACCAAATCAACGGAAAAAGTTCGACCGTTTACCACTACCGGACATCGGGACACAACTGTCGATACCACCACAGGAACATTGGTTGGGGTGGACACGACCAAGTCAAAAGGCAACGACTCGGTTTGTAATTTCAGTTTATTCACGCAGTCTTTAGATACAAAGGAGTGTGTCGCTCCCGAATCAAACAACACTAAAAGCGGAATACCTGCCACCGTGCAGTTACCTTGGATTAGACCATCAGCCTCTGATGCCTCTGCACCACTCATGGTAAACACCCTACCAGTGTTTCTGGGTCTCTCGGCATTTCCACCATTTGTCCTTTGGTCGAGTTTAGGACAAAACCTCTTCACGTGCCCTTGCTCTCCACAGTTGAAGCACCCATTCCCAGATCCAGCGCAAATGCTACCAATGTGCCTCCGATTACACTTACCGCAGAATGGGTAGGAGTTCTGAGACGACCCCCTGGTAACAGTAGAGGCGGTTGGTCCTTGGAAACCTTGGTTGCGATGGTGGTGGGGTGGAGCATAAGGTCGTCGGTCCTGACTCATCCTCTCTTTACCCTTCCCTGGCACAATGTGGCGTTGGGGGCCATAGTTTCGTGGAGGATTCACTTTACCAGCAGCAGCATCCCTCACCCGCACATTATCCTCATGCATTCTACACTTGTTCACTAGTGTAGGAAAATCAGCAATTTCTTCATGACCAAACGTCACCCTAAGTTCGGGCTTCAACCCCATCTCAAACTTCACACATTTGGACCTCCCGTCCAACTCTAGTTCAGCATAAGGGCAATATCGGATCAATTCTTCAAATTTTGCTGAATACTCCCCCACCGTCATGTTTCCTTGCTCTAATTGCAAGAATTCCATCTCCTTCTTCCTTTTCAGATCGGCAGGAAAATATTTCTGGAGGAATTTTCCCTTGAAGGTTTCCCACACGATGATTTGCCCTTCGGTCTCCATCTGCCTTCGGGTCATCTCCCACCAATTCTCGGCCTCCTTTACTAACATGTAAGTGGCGTAAGCCACCTTCTAAGCATCAGAACAATTCATGGCTCTAAAGATCCTCTCTAATCCTTGGACCCATTCAATTGCCGCATCAGGGGCAAATCCTCCTTGGAATTGGCTGGGATTCCTCCTGCAGAATTCATCCAGACCTCTGTACTCAGCCGGACCGGGTGGAACCAAAGGGTGTGAACTCGGGCATGGTGTCGCATTCTGATTCAGGTGCTGTAAGTTCTCGTTCATGTTCATCAGCACTGCAGCAATCTGAGCCAATAAGTCATTCTGACCCGATCCTCTTCCTCTTCCTCTTCCAGACATCTCCGTAATGGGTACCTGTTTATCTCGATTCTCATGGGTCAGTAAACCAGGTTTTAACTAAACAAATCAACACATAACCACACAACAGTTCACTTAAATCACATAGTCCAATCATTTAGAAGTTACAAAGAAGCAAGTAAGGCCATACCCTAGGCCGCAGGACTAACTATGCTCTGATACCATATTGTAAGGACCAAAATTCTACCCTTTAAAATTTTTCTTATTTTAATATACATATTTCCTATCGTCTCTATTTCTCTTCAATTAAACAACATCCAATACTCTATAGTCAGTTATCACAATAAACAAGAACTCATCTTCCCATGGAGCAGAAAAACATAATTCATATATTCCCTGTTCGGTAAATACCGCATATGACTAACTATGGGATTCCAAAATACCCATAGCTATTAATATCAAGATTTTACAAAAATATAGTACTAATCCAGTTATGAGTTACAATTATCCAATTAACAGTTTACATCAACCAAACAAAAAGAATAAGACTTCGAGTTCTAAGCTCCTCGTGCCTCGAACCGGGTATCCTCAATTTCCTCGTTTACCTGCAATGGGATTATCATAACAGATATACACAACAACAACAACAAAGGAGTAAGTTATCAACTCAATAAATATTCGTAAACGATAAACCACATTTTAAGTTTTATAATACAATGAGTCAAAACTGATAAAATCCACAATTTCCTGTTTATCTCTCTCCAGTTATTACATCCACCCTTTGGAATTCACTCATTCATATCTGTCATACCTTGTCACCTTCTTCATCAATACCATTTCAAATCATTATTTTCCAATTGCACGTGTACCTTTTCATCACCACTTGGGTCAGGTCATATACAATACCACATAGGGCAAGTCATACACAATACCACATAGGGCAAGTCATACACAATACCACATAGGGCAAGTCATACACAATACCACATAGGGCAAGTCATACACAATACCACATAGGGCAAGTCATACACAATACCACATAGGGCAAGTCATACACAATACCACATAGGGCAAGTCATACACAATACCACATAGGGCAAGTCATACACAATACCACGTAGGGCAAGTCATACACAATACCACATAGGGCAAGTCATACACCGATCATATACATAATCAGAAAATTCACACATTTTCTATTATCATATACCATTAATAACTTCTCCTTACCTTGGTATGTGTCGGGTTGGGTTCTTGTTATCTGCACTAGTTCCACCGACACCGCCGCCAACTCTAGGATCTTTCCTCATTTCCACCATACAACACAATGTTAGTCATTTATCCCAAATATTTCATAAACAATTTAGATTGCATTATTTTACCATACAAAATATTCCTCATATTTTTAATGTTGCTAAACTACTTTCATCATAAGTTTATAATATTTAAAACATACATATTCATCTCATATTTCAACATTAGAACGTAAACTCATCTTCTACCTTTAGCATTTTACCTATTTTCCACTTTAACCACATTATTCCTTTAGGGTTTTCATGAATCAACCCACAAACCGTTTCCATTCTCGAAATACTAACTCTAAACTAAGAATTTACAAGAGAAAAACACATAAAACGAACCATAACTCCAAAGGATGAGTTTCCATGATTTCTCACATTTGGAGAAGAGATCCAACATACCCAAAATGAGTTTAAGAGAGAAGAAGAGAGTTAGAATCAAGAGTTTTACCTCTTCTCAAGCTATTAGGTGAGTATCAAAACTCCTTGCCCTTAAAGCTCTCTTCTCTCACCTTCCTTCAAAGTTTTTAACCTTAAAATGTGTTTGGGTTTCTGTTTTAAAGAGGTGTCGTCGGGTTGTAATCGATTACCAACATGGTGTAATCGATTACAACGTGAAAAATGCGCATATCTGATGCTTTTAATACGATGTAATCGATTACAGGAGTGTGTAATCGATTACCAGGAGTGTGTAATCGATTACACTGTGTCAGATGCACATATCTGATGCTTTTAATACGATGTAATCGATTACCAGCAGTGTGTAATCGATTACCAGCAGTGTGTAATCGATTACCACAGTGTGTAATCGATTACCAGCAGTGTGTAATCGATTACCAGAAGTGTGTAATCGATTACCAGCAGTGTGTAATCGATTACACTGTGTCAAATGCACATATCTGATGTTTTTAATACGATGTAATCGATTACTAGCAGTGTGTAATCGATTACCAGCAGTGTGTAATCGATTACACTGTGTCAAATACACATATCTGATGTTTTTAATACGATGTAATCGATTACTAGCAGTGTGTAATCGATTACACTGTGTCAACAGCCCAAAATTGCCATTTCTCGCCCAGGCGAGACAACTCTCGCTCAAGCGAGGCTTCCAGGACTGTTACTATAATCTGGAAAACTAAAATTCGGGGTGTTACAATCCTCCCCCTCTTAAAAGAATTTTCGTCCCCGAAAATCAACATACCTCGATTCAAACATATGAGGGTAATCCTCCCTCATCTCTTGCTCAACTTCCCAAGTAGCGTCTCCTTCGTCGACTTGGCTCCACAACACCTTTACCAAGGCAATCTCCTTACCTCTCAATCTCTTTATACTGGTATCCATGATTCTCACAGGCAACGTCGCAAAAGTCAAATTATCCTTCAACTCTATCTGATCAGATTCAACCACATGAGATGGATCTCCAACATATTTCCTCAACTGAGACACATGAAATACATTATGGAGATTGGACAACAACGGAGGTAAAGCAATACGATACGCTACCGGCCCAATTCTCTTCAATATCTGATAAGGCCCAATAAATCGAGGAGTCAGCTTACGAGACTTCAACACTCTACCGATACCGGTAGTCGGGACAACTCTCATGAAAACATGATCTCCCTCGTTAAACTCAAGGGGTTTCCGCCTCTTATCATAATAGCTTTTCTGTCGACTTTGGGCGATTCTCATATGCTCCCGAATTTTCTTGATCGCATCTGTCGTCTCCTGGACCACTTCGGGTCCCAATATCAAGTTCTCCCCAGTTTCAAACCAACTCACTGGAGTTCGACACTTCCTACCGTACAACGCCTCATAAGGTGCCATCCCGATACTCGAATGAAAGCTGTTGTTGTAGGTGAATTCAATCAAAGGTAACATACCATCCCAACTTCCTGGTTGTTCCAAGACACAAGCCCTTAGAAGATCTTCCAATGATTGTATAGTTCTTTCCGACTGACCATCCGTTTGTGGATGATAAGCTGAACTTAACTTCAACTTAGTTCCCAATGCGGACTGTAAACTAGTCCAAAAGTTGGAAGTAAAACGAGGATCTCTATCTGATACAATGCTCGACGGTATCCCATGCAATCGAACAATTTCTCGGATATACAGTTCTGCCAATCGTTCTAGGGAGTACCTCATGTTCATCGGTAAGAAATGAGCAGACTTAGTCAACCGATCCACTATTACCCATATCGAGTCGTACCCTTTCCGAGTCTTCGGAAAACCAGAGACAAAGTCCATGGAGATACTATCCCACTTCCAAACGGGAATTTCTAGGGATTGTAACTCTCCTGCTGGCCGCTGATGCTCAATCTTGGCTTTCTGACATACCAAACAACTCGAGACATATGAAGCCACATCCCTCTTCAACCCTGACCACCAAAACAATTTCTTCAAATCTTGGTACATCTTGGTAGCTCCCGGGTGAAAGCTCATCTTGCCCTTATGAGACTCTTCCAAAATACTCTTCCGTAATTCTTCATCATGAGGCACACAAACCCTCCCGTTATAACGCAACATTCCACTAGGGTCTGATGCGAAATCAGTTTCCTTGCCACTTAGCGTTAAATCCCTTTTTGCCGTTATCTCAACATCCTCAACTTGCAAAACTCGGATTTTCTCAAACAGTTCATTGGTGACCTTCAACATCCCCAAAATCATACTATGAGGTTTTATCTGAACATCCAAATTCATATCTCTGAACTCTTCAATCAGTTTCCCTTCCCTAATCATCAAAGCCGACATGTGTAAAGATTTCCGACTTAGCGCATCAGCCACTACATTGGCCTTTCCCGGATGGTACTGCAATTCAAAATCATAATCTTTGAGGAATTCTATCCACCGTCTCTGTCTCATATTCAATTCCTTTTGGTCAAATAGGTACTTTAAACTCTTGTGGTCGCTGTACACCTCAAATCTCACGCCATAGAGATGGTGTCTCCAGATTTTTAAAGCAAAAACCACTGCGGCCAATTCCAAATCATGAGTAGGGTAGTTCTTTTCGTGCGTCCTTAACTAACGAGAAGCATAGGCAACCACTTTCCCTTCTTGCATCAGGACACAACCCAAACCTTGCTTGGAAGCATCACAATAGACACTGAAATCCTTAACGGTACAAGGAAGAACCAACACTGGTGCCGTAGTCAACCTTCGTTTCAACTCCTGAAAGCTTTCTTCACAACGAATTGTCCAAACATATGGTTCTCCTTTCCGAGTGAGCTTAGTCAATGGTAGTGCCAACTTCGAAAATCCTTCAATGAATTTCCGATAATACCCTGCCAAACCCAGAAAGCTCCTGATCTCAGTGACTGATTTGGGCACCGCCCATTCCATAACCGCTTCAACCTTTGAAGGGTCCACTGCCACTCCTTCCTTGGATATCACATGTCCAAGAAAGTTTACCGATTCCAACCATAAATCACACTTGGACAGTTTTGCATACAACCGATTTTTACTAAGAAGCTCTAGCACAACCCTTAGGTGCTCAGCATGCTCCTCTCGGCTTTTGGAGTAAACCAAAATATCATCAATAAATACCACTACAAATGAATCCAAATACGGATGAAAAATCCGATTCATGTAGTCGGTAAATATTGCTGGGGCATTTGTTACACCAAAAGGCATGACCAAATATTCAAAATGTCCATACCTTGTCCTAAAAGCAGTTTTAGGAATGTCCTCCGACTTTACTCGAAGTTGGTGGTAACCCGACCGAAGGTCAATTTTTGAAAACACTACCGCTCCCCTCAACTGATCCATCAAGTCATCGATTCGAGGCAACGGATATTTGTTCTTAATAGTGACCTTGTTCAATTGCCGGTAGTCGGTACACAACCGCATACTACCATCCTTTTTCTTAACCAACAAAACAGGCGCACCCCATGGCGAGACGCTAGGACGAATGAACTTCTTCGCCAACAAGTCCTCAACCTGCTTTTTCAATTCAGCCAACTCTAATGGTGCCATCCTATAAGGAGCTATAGAGATGGGTCCCGTTCCAGGTACCAAATCAATAGAGAATTCGACTTCTCTTACTGGAGGTAATTCCGGAATTTCGCTAGGAAATACTTCAGGAAATTCATGAACTATCGGAATGTCCTCTACTTTGGGTCTTTCACTATCCTCCAGGGATGCCAACAACATAAACACGGCCCCTCCCTCTTTACAAAAAGTCTTGACTTCTTTTGCCGACAATGGCTTCATGTCATTGCCTTCATCAGAAACCTCATCAAGATTTCCGAATACCACGGTCTTATCCGCACAATTTAACATCACATGATTAGTCGACAACCAATCCATCCCCAAAATTAGATCCAGCTGGGTTAGTGGTAAACAGACCAAATCAACGGAAAAAGTTCGACCGTTTACCACTACCGGACATCGGGACACAACTGTCGATACCACCACAGGAACATTGGTTGGGGTGGACACGACCAAGTCAAAAGGCAACGACTCGGTTTGTAATTTCAGTTTATTCACGCAGTCTTTAGATACAAAGGAGTGTGTCGCTCCCGAATCAAACAACACTAAAAGCGGAATACCTGCCACCGTGCAGTTACCTTGGATTAGACCATCAGCCTCTGATGCCTCTGCACCACTCATGGTAAACACCCTACCAGTGTTTCTGGGTCTCTCGGCATTTCCACCATTTGTCCTTTGGTCGAGTTTAGGACAAAACCTCTTCACGTGCCCTTGCTCTCCACAGTTGAAGCACCCATTCCCAGATCCAGCGCAAATGCTACCAATGTGCCTCCGATTACACTTACCGCAGAATGGGTAGGAGTTCTGAGACGACCCCCTGGTAACAGTAGAGGCGGTTGGTCCTTGGAAACCTTGGTTGCGATGGTGGTGGGGTGGAGCATAAGGTCGTCGGTCCTGACTCATCCTCTCTTTACCCTTCCCTGGCACAATGTGGCGTTGGGGGCCATAGTTTCGTGGAGGATTCACTTTACCAGCAGCAGCATCCCTCACCCGCACATTATCCTCATGCATTCTACACTTGTTCACTAGTGTAGGAAAATCAGCAATTTCTTCATGACCAAACGTCACCCTAAGTTCGGGCTTCAACCCCATCTCAAACTTCACACATTTGGACCTCCCGTCCAACTCTAGTTCAGCATAAGGGCAATATCGGATCAATTCTTCAAATTTTGCTGAATACTCCCCCACCGTCATGTTTCCTTGCTCTAATTGCAAGAATTCCATCTCCTTCTTCCTTTTCAGATCGGCAGGAAAATATTTCTGGAGGAATTTTCCCTTGAAGGTTTCCCACACGATGATTTGCCCTTCGGTCTCCATCTGCCTTCGGGTCATCTCCCACCAATTCTCGGCCTCCTTTACTAACATGTAAGTGGCGTAAGCCACCTTCTAAGCATCAGAACAATTCATGGCTCTAAAGATCCTCTCTAATCCTTGGACCCATTCAATTGCCGCATCAGGGGCAAATCCTCCTTGGAATTGGCTGGGATTCCTCCTGCAGAATTCATCCAGACCTCTGTACTCAGCCGGACCGGGTGGAACCAAAGGGTGTGAACTCGGGCTTGGTGTCGCATTCTGATTCAGGTGCTGTAAGTTCTCGTTCATGTTCATCAGCACTGCAGCAATCTGAGCCAATAAGTCATTCTGACCCGATCCTCTTCCTCTTCCTCTTCCAGACATCTCCGTAATGGGTACCTGTTTATCTCGATTCTCATGGGTCAGTAAACCAGGTTTTAACTAAACAAATCAACACATAACCACACAACAGTTCACTTAAATCACATAGTCCAATCATTTAGAAGTTACAAAGAAGCAAGTAAGGCCATACCCTAGGCCGCAGGACTAACTATGCTCTGATACCATATTGTAAGGACCAAAATTCTACCCTTTAAAATTTTTCTTATTTTAATATACATATTTCCTATCGTCTCTATTTCTCTTCAATTAAACAACATCCAATACTCTATAGTCAGTTATCACAATAAACAAGAACTCATCTTCCCATGGAGCAGAAAAACATAATTCATATATTCCCTGTTCGGTAAATACCGCATATGACTAACTATGGGATTCCAAAATACCCATAGCTATTAATATCAAGATTTTACAAAAATATAGTACTAATCCAGTTATGAGTTACAATTATCCAATTAACAGTTTACATCAACCAAACAAAAAGAATAAGACTTCGAGTTCTAAGCTCCTCGTGCCTCGAACCGGGTATCCTCAATTTCCTCGTTTACCTGCAATGGGATTATCATAACAGATATACACAACAACAACAACAAAGGAGTAAGTTATCAACTCAATAAATATTCGTAAACGATAAACCACATTTTAAGTTTTATAATACAATGAGTCAAAACTGATAAAATCCACAATTTCCTGTTTATCTCTCTCCAGTTATTACATCCACCCTTTGGAATTCACTCATTCATATCTGTCATACCTTGTCACCTTCTTCATCAATACCATTTCAAATCATTATTTTCCAATTGCACGTGTACCTTTTCATCACCACTTGGGTCAGGTCATATACAATACCACATAGGGCAAGTCATACACAATACCACATAGGGCAAGTCATACACAATACCACATAGGGCAAGTCATACACAATACCACATAGGGCAAGTCATACACAATACCACATAGGGCAAGTCATACACAATACCACATAGGGCAAGTCATACACAATACCACATAGGGCAAGTCATACACAATACCACATAGGGCAAGTCATACACAATACCACGTAGGGCAAGTCATACACAATACCACATAGGGCAAGTCATACACCGATCATATACATAATCAGAAAATTCACACATTTTCTATTATCATATACCATTAATAACTTCTCCTTACCTTGGTATGTGTCGGGTTGGGTTCTTGTTATCTGCACTAGTTCCACCGACACCGCCGCCAACTCTAGGATCTTTCCTCATTTCCACCATACAACACAATGTTAGTCATTTATCCCAAATATTTCATAAACAATTTAGATTGCATTATTTTACCATACAAAATATTCCTCATATTTTTAATGTTGCTAAACTACTTTCATCATAAGTTTATAATATTTAAAACATACATATTCATCTCATATTTCAACATTAGAACGTAAACTCATCTTCTACCTTTAGCATTTTACCTATTTTCCACTTTAACCACATTATTCCTTTAGGGTTTTCATGAATCAACCCACAAACCGTTTCCATTCTCGAAATACTAACTCTAAACTAAGAATTTACAAGAGAAAAACACATAAAACGAACCATAACTCCAAAGGATGAGTTTCCATGATTTCTCACATTTGGAGAAGAGATCCAACATACCCAAAATGAGTTTAAGAGAGAAGAAGAGAGTTAGAATCAAGAGTTTTACCTCTTCTCAAGCTATTAGGTGAGTATCAAAACTCCTTGCCCTTAAAGCTCTCTTCTCTCACCTTCCTTCAAAGTTTTTAACCTTAAAATGTGTTTGGGTTTCTGTTTTAAAGAGGTGTCGTCGGGTTGTAATCGATTACCAACATGGTGTAATCGATTACAACGTGAAAAATGCGCATATCTGATGCTTTTAATACGATGTAATCGATTACAGGAGTGTGTAATCGATTACCAGGAGTGTGTAATCGATTACACTGTGTCAGATGCACATATCTGATGCTTTTAATACGATGTAATCGATTACCAGCAGTGTGTAATCGATTACCAGCAGTGTGTAATCGATTACCAGCAGTGTGTAATCGATTACCAGCAGTGTGTAATCGATTACCAGAAGTGTGTAATCGATTACCAGCAGTGTGTAATCGATTACACTGTGTCAAATGCACATATCTGATGTTTTTAATACGATGTAATCGATTACTAGCAGTGTGTAATCGATTACCAGCAGTGTGTAATCGATTACACTGTGTCAAATACACATATCTGATGTTTTTAATACGATGTAATCGATTACTAGCAGTGTGTAATCGATTACACTGTGTCAACAGCCCAAAATTGCCATTTCTCGCCCAGGCGAGACAACTCTCGCTCAAGCGAGGCTTCCAGGACTGTTACTATAATCTGGAAAACTAAAATTCGGGGTGTTACAATCCTCCCCCTCTTAAAAGAATTTTCGTCCCCGAAAATCAACATACCTCGATTCAAACATATGAGGGTAATCCTCCCTCATCTCTTGCTCAACTTCCCAAGTAGCGTCTCCTTCGTCGACTTGGCTCCACAACACCTTTACCAAGGCAATCTCCTTACCTCTCAATCTCTTTATACTGGTATCCATGATTCTCACAGGCAACGTCGCAAAAGTCAAATTATCCTTCAACTCTATCTGATCAGATTCAACCACATGAGATGGATCTCCAACATATTTCCTCAACTGAGACACATGAAATACATTATGGAGATTGGACAACAACGGAGGTAAAGCAATACGATACGCTACCGGCCCAATTCTCTTCAATATCTGATAAGGCCCAATAAATCGAGGAGTCAGCTTACGAGACTTCAACACTCTACCGATACCGGTAGTCGGGACAACTCTCATGAAAACATGATCTCCCTCGTTAAACTCAAGGGGTTTCCGCCTCTTATCATAATAGCTTTTCTGTCGACTTTGGGCGATTCTCATATGCTCCCGAATTTTCTTGATCGCATCTGTCGTCTCCTGGACCACTTCGGGTCCCAATATCAAGTTCTCCCCAGTTTCAAACCAACTCACTGGAGTTCGACACTTCCTACCGTACAACGCCTCATAAGGTGCCATCCCGATACTCGAATGAAAGCTGTTGTTGTAGGTGAATTCAATCAAAGGTAACATACCATCCCAACTTCCTGGTTGTTCCAAGACACAAGCCCTTAGAAGATCTTCCAATGATTGTATAGTTCTTTCCGACTGACCATCCGTTTGTGGATGATAAGCTGAACTTAACTTCAACTTAGTTCCCAATGCGGACTGTAAACTAGTCCAAAAGTTGGAAGTAAAACGAGGATCTCTATCTGATACAATGCTCGACGGTATCCCATGCAATCGAACAATTTCTCGGATATACAGTTCTGCCAATCGTTCTAGGGAGTACCTCATGTTCATCGGTAAGAAATGAGCAGACTTAGTCAACCGATCCACTATTACCCATATCGAGTCGTACCCTTTCCGAGTCTTCGGAAAACCAGAGACAAAGTCCATGGAGATACTATCCCACTTCCAAACGGGAATTTCTAGGGATTGTAACTCTCCTGCTGGCCGCTGATGCTCAATCTTGGCTTTCTGACATACCAAACAACTCGAGACATATGAAGCCACATCCCTCTTCAACCCTGACCACCAAAACAATTTCTTCAAATCTTGGTACATCTTGGTAGCTCCCGGGTGAAAGCTCATCTTGCCCTTATGAGACTCTTCCAAAATACTCTTCCGTAATTCTTCATCATGAGGCACACAAACCCTCCCGTTATAACGCAACATTCCACTAGGGTCTGATGCGAAATCAGTTTCCTTGCCACTTAGCGTTAAATCCCTTTTTGCCGTTATCTCAACATCCTCAACTTGCAAAACTCGGATTTTCTCAAACAGTTCATTGGTGACCTTCAACATCCCCAAAATCATACTATGAGGTTTTATCTGAACATCCAAATTCATATCTCTGAACTCTTCAATCAGTTTCCCTTCCCTAATCATCAAAGCCGACATGTGTAAAGATTTCCGACTTAGCGCATCAGCCACTACATTGGCCTTTCCCGGATGGTACTGCAATTCAAAATCATAATCTTTGAGGAATTCTATCCACCGTCTCTGTCTCATATTCAATTCCTTTTGGTCAAATAGGTACTTTAAACTCTTGTGGTCGCTGTACACCTCAAATCTCACGCCATAGAGATGGTGTCTCCAGATTTTTAAAGCAAAAACCACTGCGGCCAATTCCAAATCATGAGTAGGGTAGTTCTTTTCGTGCGTCCTTAACTAACGAGAAGCATAGGCAACCACTTTCCCTTCTTGCATCAGGACACAACCCAAACCTTGCTTGGAAGCATCACAATAGACACTGAAATCCTTAACGGTACAAGGAAGAACCAACACTGGTGCCGTAGTCAACCTTCGTTTCAACTCCTGAAAGCTTTCTTCACAACGAATTGTCCAAACATATGGTTCTCCTTTCCGAGTGAGCTTAGTCAATGGTAGTGCCAACTTCGAAAATCCTTCAATGAATTTCCGATAATACCCTGCCAAACCCAGAAAGCTCCTGATCTCAGTGACTGATTTGGGCACCGCCCATTCCATAACCGCTTCAACCTTTGAAGGGTCCACTGCCACTCCTTCCTTGGATATCACATGTCCAAGAAAGTTTACCGATTCCAACCATAAATCACACTTGGACAGTTTTGCATACAACCGATTTTTACTAAGAAGCTCTAGCACAACCCTTAGGTGCTCAGCATGCTCCTCTCGGCTTTTGGAGTAAACCAAAATATCATCAATAAATACCACTACAAATGAATCCAAATACGGATGAAAAATCCGATTCATGTAGTCGGTAAATATTGCTGGGGCATTTGTTACACCAAAAGGCATGACCAAATATTCAAAATGTCCATACCTTGTCCTAAAAGCAGTTTTAGGAATGTCCTCCGACTTTACTCGAAGTTGGTGGTAACCCGACCGAAGGTCAATTTTTGAAAACACTACCGCTCCCCTCAACTGATCCATCAAGTCATCGATTCGAGGCAACGGATATTTGTTCTTAATAGTGACCTTGTTCAATTGCCGGTAGTCGGTACACAACCGCATACTACCATCCTTTTTCTTAACCAACAAAACAGGCGCACCCCATGGCGAGACGCTAGGACGAATGAACTTCTTCGCCAACAAGTCCTCAACCTGCTTTTTCAATTCAGCCAACTCTAATGGTGCCATCCTATAAGGAGCTATAGAGATGGGTCCCGTTCCAGGTACCAAATCAATAGAGAATTCGACTTCTCTTACTGGAGGTAATTTCGGAATTTCGCTAGGAAATACTTCAGGAAATTCATGAACTATCGGAATGTCCTCTACTTTGGGTCTTTCACTATCCTCCAGGGATGCCAACAACATAAACACGGCCCCTCCCTCTTTACAAAAAGTCTTGACTTCTTTTGCCGACAATGGCTTCATGTCATTGCCTTCATCAGAAACCTCATCAAGATTTCCGAATACCACGGTCTTATCCGCACAATTTAACATCACATGATTAGTCGACAACCAATCCATCCCCAAAATTAGATCCAGCTGGGTTAGTGGTAAACAGACCAAATCAACGGAAAAAGTTCGACCGTTTACCACTACCGGACATCGGGACACAACTGTCGATACCACCACAGGAACATTGGTTGGGGTGGACACGACCAAGTCAAAAGGCAACGACTCGGTTTGTAATTTCAGTTTATTCACGCAGTCTTTAGATACAAAGGAGTGTGTCGCTCCCGAATCAAACAACACTAAAAGCGGAATACCTGCCACCGTGCAGTTACCTTGGATTAGACCATCAGCCTCTGATGCCTCTGCACCACTCATGGTAAACACCCTACCAGTGTTTCTGGGTCTCTCGGCATTTCCACCATTTGTCCTTTGGTCGAGTTTAGGACAAAACCTCTTCACGTGCCCTTGCTCTCCACAGTTGAAGCACCCATTCCCAGATCCAGCGCAAATGCTACCAATGTGCCTCCGATTACACTTACCGCAGAATGGGTAGGAGTTCTGAGACGACCCCCTGGTAACAGTAGAGGCGGTTGGTCCTTGGAAACCTTGGTTGCGATGGTGGTGGGGTGGAGCATAAGGTCGTCGGTCCTGACTCATCCTCTCTTTACCCTTCCCTGGCACAATGTGGCGTTGGGGGCCATAGTTTCGTGGAGGATTCACTTTACCAGCAGTAGCATCCCTCACCCGCACATTATCCTCATGCATTCTACACTTGTTCACTAGTGTAGGAAAATCAGCAATTTCTTCATGACCAAACGTCACCCTAAGTTCGGGCTTCAACCCCATCTCAAACTTCACACATTTGGACCTCCCGTCCAACTCTAGTTCAGCATAAGGGCAATATCGGATCAATTCTTCAAATTTTGCTGAATACTCCCCCACCGTCATGTTTCCTTGCTCTAATTGCAAGAATTCCATCTCCTTCTTCCTTTTCAGATCGGTAGGAAAATATTTCTGGAGGAATTTTCCCTTGAAGGTTTCCCACACGATGATTTGCCCTTCGGTCTCCATCTGCCTTCGGGTCATCTCCCACCAATTCTCGGCCTCCTTTACTAACATGTAAGTGGCGTAAGCCACCTTCTAAGCATCAGAACAATTCATGGCTCTAAAGATCCTCTCTAATCCTTGGACCCATTCAATTGCCGCATCAGGGGCAAATCCTCCTTGGAATTGGCTGGGATTCCTCCTGCAGAATTCATCCAGACCTCTGTACTCAGCCGGACCGGGTGGAACCAAAGGGTGTGAACTCGGGCTTGGTGTCGCATTCTGATTCAGGTGCTGTAAGTTCTCGTTCATGTTCATCAGCACTGCAGCAATCTGAGCCAATAAGTCATTCTGACCCGATCCTCTTCCTCTTCCTCTTCCAGACATCTCCGTAATGGGTACCTGTTTATCTCGATTCTCATGGGTCAGTAAACCAGGTTTTAACTAAACAAATCAACACATAACCACACAACAGTTCACTTAAATCACATAGTCCAATCATTTAGAAGTTACAAAGAAGCAAGTAAGGCCATACCCTAGGCCGCAGGACTAACTATGCTCTGATACCATATTGTAAGGACCAAAATTCTACCCTTTAAAATTTTTCTTATTTTAATATACATATTTCCTATCGTCTCTATTTCTCTTCAATTAAACAACATCCAATACTCTATAGTCAGTTATCACAATAAACAAGAACTCATCTTCCCATGGAGCAGAAAAACATAATTCATATATTCCCTGTTCGGTAAATACCGCATATGACTAACTATGGGATTCCAAAATACCCATAGCTATTAATATCAAGATTTTACAAAAATATAGTACTAATCCAGTTATGAGTTACAATTATCCAATTAACAGTTTACATCAACCAAACAAAAAGAATAAGACTTCGAGTTCTAAGCTCCTCGTGCCTCGAACCGGGTATCCTCAATTTCCTCGTTTACCTGCAATGGGATTATCATAACAGATATACACAACAACAACAACAAAGGAGTAAGTTATCAACTCAATAAATATTCGTAAACGATAAACCACATTTTAAGTTTTATAATACAATGAGTCAAAACTGATAAAATCCACAATTTCCTGTTTATCTCTCTCCAGTTATTACATCCACCCTTTGGAATTCACTCATTCATATCTGTCATACCTTGTCACCTTCTTCATCAATACCATTTCAAATCATTATTTTCCAATTGCACGTGTACCTTTTCATCACCACTTGGGTCAGGTCATATACAATACCACATAGGGCAAGTCATACACAATACCACATAGGGCAAGTCATACACAATACCACATAGGGCAAGTCATACACAATACCACATAGGGCAAGTCATACACAATACCACATAGGGCAAGTCATACACAATACCACATAGGGCAAGTCATACACAATACCACATAGGGCAAGTCATACACAATACCACATAGGGCAAGTCATACACAATACCACGTAGGGCAAGTCATACACAATACCACATAGGGCAAGTCATACACCGATCATATACATAATCAGAAAATTCACACATTTTCTATTATCATATACCATTAATAACTTCTCCTTACCTTGGTATGTGTCGGGTTGGGTTCTTGTTATCTGCACTAGTTCCACCGACACCGCCGCCAACTCTAGGATCTTTCCTCATTTCCACCATACAACACAATGTTAGTCATTTATCCCAAATATTTCATAAACAATTTAGATTGCATTATTTTACCATACAAAATATTCCTCATATTTTTAATGTTGCTAAACTACTTTCATCATAAGTTTATAATATTTAAAACATACATATTCATCTCATATTTCAACATTAGAACGTAAACTCATCTTCTACCTTTAGCATTTTACCTATTTTCCACTTTAACCACATTATTCCTTTAGGGTTTTCATGAATCAACCCACAAACCGTTTCCATTCTCGAAATACTAACTCTAAACTAAGAATTTACAAGAGAAAAACACATAAAACGAACCATAACTCCAAAGGATGAGTTTCCATGATTTCTCACATTTGGAGAAGAGATCCAACATACCCAAAATGAGTTTAAGAGAGAAGAAGAGAGTTAGAATCAAGAGTTTTACCTCTTCTCAAGCTATTAGGTGAGTATCAAAACTCCTTGCCCTTAAAGCTCTCTTCTCTCACCTTCCTTCAAAGTTTTTAACCTTAAAATGTGTTTGGGTTTCTGTTTTAAAGAGGTGTCGTCGGGTTGTAATCGATTACCAACATGGTGTAATCGATTACAACGTGAAAAATGTGCATATCTGATGCTTTTAATACGATGTAATCGATTACAGGAGTGTGTAATCGATTACCAGGAGTGTGTAATCGATTACACTGTGTCAGATGCACATATCTGATGCTTTTAATACGATGTAATCGATTACCAGCAGTGTGTAATCGATTACCAGCAGTGTGTAATCGATTACCAGCAGTGTGTAATCGATTACCAGCAGTGTGTAATCGATTACCAGAAGTGTGTAATCGATTACCAGCAGTGTGTAATCGATTACACTGTGTCAAATGCACATATCTGATGTTTTTAATACGATGTAATCGATTACTAGCAGTGTGTAATCGATTACCAGCAGTGTGTAATCGATTACACTGTGTCAAATACACATATCTGATGTTTTTAATACGATGTAATCGATTACTAGCAGTGTGTAATCGATTACACTGTGTCAACAGCCCAAAATTGCCATTTCTCGCCCAGGCGAGACAACTCTCGCTCAAGCGAGGCTTCCAGGACTGTTACTATAATCTGGAAAACTAAAATTCGGGGTGTTACAATCCTCCCCCTCTTAAAAGAATTTTCGTCCCCGAAAATCAACATACCTCGATTCAAACATATGAGGGTAATCCTCCCTCATCTCTTGCTCAACTTCCCAAGTAGCGTCTCCTTCGTCGACTTGGCTCCACAACACCTTTACCAAGGCAATCTCCTTACCTCTCAATCTCTTTATACTGGTATCCATGATTCTCACAGGCAACGTCGCAAAAGTCAAATTATCCTTCAACTCTATCTGATCAGATTCAACCACATGAGATGGATCTCCAACATATTTCCTCAACTGAGACACATGAAATACATTATCGAGATTGGACAACAACGGAGGTAAAGCAATACGATACGCTACCGGCCCAATTCTCTTCAATATCTGATAAGGCCCAATAAATCGAGGAGTCAGCTTACGAGACTTCAACACTCTACCGATACCGGTAGTCGGGACAACTCTCATGAAAACATGATCTCCCTCGTTAAACTCAAGGGGTTTCCGCCTCTTATCATAATAGCTTTTCTGTCGACTTTGGGCGATTCTCATATGCTCCCGAATTTTCTTGATCGCATCTGTCGTCTCCTGGACCACTTCGGGTCCCAATATCAAGTTCTCCCCAGTTTCAAACCAACTCACTGGAGTTCGACACTTCCTACCGTACAACGCCTCATAAGGTGCCATCCCGATACTCGAATGAAAGCTGTTGTTGTAGGTGAATTCAATCAAAGGTAACATACCATCCCAACTTCCTGGTTGTTCCAAGACACAAGCCCTTAGAAGATCTTCCAATGATTGTATAGTTCTTTCCGACTGACCATCCGTTTGTGGATGATAAGCTGAACTTAACTTCAACTTAGTTCCCAATGCGGACTGTAAACTAGTCCAAAAGTTGGAAGTAAAACGAGGATCTCTATCTGATACAATGCTCGACGGTATCCCATGCAATCGAACAATTTCTCGGATATACAGTTCTGCCAATCGTTCTAGGGAGTACCTCATGTTCATCGGTAAGAAATGAGCAGACTTAGTCAACCGATCCACTATTACCCATATCGAGTCGTACCCTTTCCGAGTCTTCGGAAAACCAGAGACAAAGTTCATGGAGATACTATCCCACTTCCAAACGGGAATTTCTAGGGATTGTAACTCTCCTGCTGGCCGCTGATGCTCAATCTTGGCTTTCTGACATACCAAACAACTCGAGACATATGAAGCCACATCCCTCTTCAACCCTGACCACCAAAACAATTTCTTCAAATCTTGGTACATCTTGGTAGCTCCCGGGTGAAAGCTCATCTTGCCCTTATGAGACTCTTCCAAAATACTCTTCCGTAATTCTTCATCATGAGGCACACAAACCCTCCCGTTATAACGCAACATTCCACTAGGGTCTGATGCGAAATCAGTTTCCTTGCCACTTAGCGTTAAATCCCTTTTTGCCGTTATCTCAACATCCTCAACTTGCAAAACTCGGATTTTCTCAAACAGTTCATTGGTGACCTTCAACATCCCCAAAATCATACTGTGAGGTTTTATCTGAACATCCAAATTCATATCTCTGAACTCTTCAATCAGTTTCCCTTCCCTAATCATCAAAGCCGACATGTGTAAAGATTTCCGACTTAGCGCATCAGCCACTACATTGGCCTTTCCCGGATGGTACTGCAATTCAAAATCATAATCTTTGAGGAATTCTATCCACCGTCTCTGTCTCATATTCAATTCCTTTTGGTCAAATAGGTACTTTAAACTCTTGTGGTCGCTGTACACCTCAAATCTCACGCCATAGAGATGGTGTCTCCAGATTTTTAAAGCAAAAACCACTGCGGCCAATTCCAAATCATGAGTAGGGTAGTTCTTTTCGTGCGTCCTTAACTAACGAGAAGCATAGGCAACCACTTTCCCTTCTTGCATCAGGACACAACCCAAACCTTGCTTGGAAGCATCACAATAGACACTGAAATCCTTAACGGTACAAGGAAGAACCAACACTGGTGCCGTAGTCAACCTTCGTTTCAACTCCTGAAAGCTTTCTTCACAACGAATTGTCCAAACATATGGTTCTCCTTTCCGAGTGAGCTTAGTCAATGGTAGTGCCAACTTCGAAAATCCTTCAATGAATTTCCGATAATACCCTGCCAAACCCAGAAAGCTCCTGATCTCAGTGACTGATTTGGGCACCGCCCATTCCATAACCGCTTCAACCTTTGAAGGGTCCACTGCCACTCCTTCCTTGGATATCACATGTCCAAGAAAGTTTACCGATTCCAACCATAAATCACACTTGGACAGTTTTGCATACAACCGATTTTTACTAAGAAGCTCTAGCACAACCCTTAGGTGCTCAGCATGCTCCTCTCGGCTTTTGGAGTAAACCAAAATATCATCAATAAATACCACTACAAATGAATCCAAATACGGATGAAAAATCCGATTCATGTAGTCGGTAAATATTGCTGGGGCATTTGTTACACCAAAAGGCATGACCAAATATTCAAAATGTCCATACCTTGTCCTAAAAGCAGTTTTAGGAATGTCCTCCGACTTTACTCGAAGTTGGTGGTAACCCGACCGAAGGTCAATTTTTGAAAACACTACCGCTCCCCTCAACTGATCCATCAAGTCATCGATTCGAGGCAACGGATATTTGTTCTTAATAGTGACCTTGTTCAATTGCCGGTAGTCGGTACACAACCGCATACTACCATCCTTTTTCTTAACCAACAAAACAGGCGCACCCCATGGCGAGACGCTAGGACGAATGAACTTCTTCGCCAACAAGTCCTCAACCTGCTTTTTCAATTCAGCCAACTCTAATGGTGCCATCCTATAAGGAGCTATAGAGATGGGTCCCGTTCCAGGTACCAAATCAATAGAGAATTCGACTTCTCTTACTGGAGGTAATTCCGGAATTTCGCTAGGAAATACTTCAGGAAATTCATGAACTATCGGAATGTCCTCTACTTTGGGTCTTTCACTATCCTCCAGGGATGCCAACAACATAAACACGGCCCCTCCCTCTTTACAAAAAGTCTTGACTTCTTTTGCCGACAATGGCTTCATGTCATTGCCTTCATCAGAAACCTCATCAAGATTTCCGAATACCACGGTCTTATCCGCACAATTTAACATCACATGATTAGTCGACAACCAATCCATCCCCAAAATTAGATCCAGCTGGGTTAGTGGTAAACAGACCAAATCAACGGAAAAAGTTCGACCGTTTACCACTACCGGACATCGGGACACAACTGTCGATACCACCACAGGAACATTGGTTGGGGTGGACACGACCAAGTCAAAAGGCAACGACTCGGTTTGTAATTTCAGTTTATTCACGCAGTCTTTAGATACAAAGGAGTGTGTCGCTCCCGAATCAAACAACACTAAAAGCGGAATACCTGCCACCGTGCAGTTACCTTGGATTAGACCATCAGCCTCTGATGCCTCTGCACCACTCATGGTAAACACCCTACCAGTGTTTCTGGGTCTCTCGGCATTTCCACCATTTGTCCTTTGGTCGAGTTTAGGACAAAACCTCTTCACGTGCCCTTGCTCTCCACAGTTGAAGCACCCATTCCCAGATCCAGCGCAAATGCTACCAATGTGCCTCCGATTACACTTACCGCAGAATGGGTAGGAGTTCTGAGACGACCCCCTGGTAACAGTAGAGGCGGTTGGTCCTTGGAAACCTTGGTTGCGATGGTGGTGGGGTGGAGCATAAGGTCGTCGGTCCTGACTCATCCTCTCTTTACCCTTCCCTGGCACAATGTGGCGTTGGGGGCCATAGTTTCGTGGAGGATTCACTTTACCAGCAGTAGCATCCCTCACCCGCACATTATCCTCATGCATTCTACACTTGTTCACTAGTGTAGGAAAATCAGCAATTTCTTCATGACCAAACGTCACCCTAAGTTCGGGCTTCAACCCCATCTCAAACTTCACACATTTGGACCTCCCGTCCAACTCTAGTTCAGCATAAGGGCAATATCGGATCAATTCTTCAAATTTTGCTGAATACTCCCCCACCGTCATGTTTCCTTGCTCTAATTGCAAGAATTCCATCTCCTTCTTCCTTTTCAGATCGGCAGGAAAATATTTCTGGAGGAATTTTCCCTTGAAGGTTTCCCACACGATGATTTGCCCTTCGGTCTCCATCTGCCTTCGGGTCATCTCCCACCAATTCTCGGCCTCCTTTACTAACATGTAAGTGGCGTAAGCCACCTTCTAAGCATCAGAACAATTCATGGCTCTAAAGATCCTCTCTAATCCTTGGACCCATTCAATTGCCGCATCAGGGGCAAATCCTCCTTGGAATTGGCTGGGATTCCTCCTGCAGAATTCATCCAGACCTCTGTACTCAGCCGGACCGGGTGGAACCAAAGGGTGTGAACTCGGGCTTGGTGTCGCATTCTGATTCAGGTGCTGTAAGTTCTCGTTCATGTTCATCAGCACTGCAGCAATCTGAGCCAATAAGTCATTCTGACCCGATCCTCTTCCTCTTCCTCTTCCAGACATCTCCGTAATGGGTACCTGTTTATCTCGATTCTCATGGGTCAGTAAACCAGGTTTTAACTAAACAAATCAACACATAACCACACAACAGTTCACTTAAATCACATAGTCCAATCATTTAGAAGTTACAAAGAAGCAAGTAAGGCCATACCCTAGGCCGCAGGACTAACTATGCTCTGATACCATATTGTAAGGACCAAAATTCTACCCTTTAAAATTTTTCTTATTTTAATATACATATTTCCTATCGTCTCTATTTCTCTTCAATTAAACAACATCCAATACTCTATAGTCAGTTATCACAATAAACAAGAACTCATCTTCCCATGGAGCAGAAAAACATAATTCATATATTCCCTGTTCGGTAAATACCGCATATGACTAACTATGGGATTCCAAAATACCCATAGCTATTAATATCAAGATTTTACAAAAATATAGTACTAATCCAGTTATGAGTTACAATTATCCAATTAACAGTTTACATCAACCAAACAAAAAGAATAAGACTTCGAGTTCTAAGCTCCTCGTGCCTCGAACCGGGTATCCTCAATTTCCTCGTTTACCTGCAATGGGATTATCATAACAGATATACACAACAACAACAACAAAGGAGTAAGTTATCAACTCAATAAATATTCGTAAACGATAAACCACATTTTAAGTTTTATAATACAATGAGTCAAAACTGATAAAATCCACAATTTCCTGTTTATCTCTCTCCAGTTATTACATCCACCCTTTGGAATTCACTCATTCATATCTGTCATACCTTGTCACCTTCTTCATCAATACCATTTCAAATCATTATTTTCCAATTGCACGTGTACCTTTTCATCACCACTTGGGTCAGGTCATATACAATACCACATAGGGCAAGTCATACACAATACCACATAGGGCAAGTCATACACAATACCACATAGGGCAAGTCATACACAATACCACATAGGGCAAGTCATACACAATACCACATAGGGCAAGTCATACACAATGCCACATAGGGCAAGTCATACACAATACCACATAGGGCAAGTCATACACAATACCACATAGGGCAAGTCATACACAATACCACGTAGGGCAAGTCATACACAATACCACATAGGGCAAGTCATACACCGATCATATACATAATCAGAAAATTCACACATTTTCTATTATCATATACCATTAATAACTTCTCCTTACCTTGGTATGTGTCGGGTTGGGTTCTTGTTATCTGCACTAGTTCCACCGACACCGCCGCCAACTCTAGGATCTTTCCTCATTTCCACCATACAACACAATGTTAGTCATTTATCCCAAATATTTCATAAACAATTTAGATTGCATTATTTTACCATACAAAATATTCCTCATATTTTTAATGTTGCTAAACTACTTTCATCATAAGTTTATAATATTTAAAACATACATATTCATCTCATATTTCAACATTAGAACGTAAACTCATCTTCTACCTTTAGCATTTTACCTATTTTCCACTTTAACCACATTATTCCTTTAGGGTTTTCATGAATCAACCCACAAACCGTTTCCATTCTCGAAATACTAACTCTAAACTAAGAATTTACAAGAGAAAAACACATAAAACGAACCATAACTCCAAAGGATGAGTTTCCATGATTTCTCACATTTGGAGAAGAGATCCAACATACCCAAAATGAGTTTAAGAGAGAAGAAGAGAGTTAGAATCAAGAGTTTTACCTCTTCTCAAGCTATTAGGTGAGTATCAAAACTCCTTGCCCTTAAAGCTCTCTTCTCTCACCTTCCTTCAAAGTTTTTAACCTTAAAATGTGTTTGGGTTTCTGTTTTAAAGAGGTTTCGTCGGGTTGTAATCGATTACCAACATGGTGTAATCGATTTCAACGTGAAAAATGCGCATATCTGATGCTTTTAATACGATGTAATCGATTACAGGAGTGTGTAATCGATTACCAGGAGTGTGTAATCGATTACACTGTGTCAGATGCACATATCTGATGCTTTTAATACGATGTAATCGATTACCAGCAGTATGTAATCGATTACCAGCAGTGTGTAATCGATTACCAGCAGTGTGTAATCGATTACCAGCAGTGTGTAATCGATTACCAGCAGTGTGTAATCGATTACCAGCAGTGTGTAATCGATTACCAGAAGTGTGTAATCGATTACCAGAAGTGTGTAATCGATTACACTGTGTCAAATGCACATATCTGATGTTTTTAATACGATGTAATCGATTACTAGCAGTGTGTAATCGATTACCAGCAGTGTGTAATCGATTACACTGTGTCAAATACACATATCTGATGTTTTTAATACGATGTAATCGATTACTAGCAGTGTGTAATCGATTACACTGTGTCAACAGCCCAAAATTTCCATTTCTCGCCCAGGCGAGACAACTCTCGCTCAAGCGAGGCTTCCAGGACTGTTACTATAATCTGGAAAACTAAAATTTGGGGTGTTACATGTTTTGAAAAGACTAAGTCTGATATCTTTGTTTTTATGAGTTGCAAGAGGTTATCCTCCCTTGTTTGCATTTATCTGTATATTTATGCTAAGGAAACTTATGTTTCAAGATAATGAAAGAGGTTAGTCAAGTTACTTACCACGTCATTGTGATGAATGTATTTGAATATACGTGAACATTTAGATATGTTGTTATTTTGAAGTAACTCGTGGTGGGTGATCAAAACGAGTAAGTATGAAAAGAGAATAAGCATGCAAATGTTATAGTGATAACTTTTCATTGTGCTAGTGATTTCTTATATGTGCATAAATTTGAGCTTTGATGATGAACATAGATGTTGTGCTGTTTAAGTTTTAGAGGGATAATCGATCAACAAAAATTTGGTTTCTACGCTCTTAAAGAGAGTAGTACTGAGAATATTACAGTTGTTTTGATTTTTGTACATAAAACTTTTGGTCCATGATGATTGACCTTTTGGTAATTAAATATTTGAGATGCACGATATAGTGGTAATAAACAAAAAATTATCTGCTTTGATATTGTACTTACAAAACTTATTTCTGTTTCATGTACATCAGTAATTGTTATGCATAATTGTAATGTTATTGCATAAGTATGTTTCGGTAAATGGACTGTGGGGACTCTCATGTCCTGAATGGAATGTAACTCCAGAACTAACTAGCCTTTTGAAAATTTTGATTTGGATGTTCAGGGTCGCATAAGAAAAGGGTTTTTAAGTTATTTTGAAATGGTTATGAAAACCTTGTTTTCACGAAGTGATCACCATGAATCTTACCTTTAATCTAATTTCGAAAATCATTTTTGGGTGAAGGGCAACATTTGGCTAAGCATTAATTAAGTTCTCTTGCTGAAGATTCAAATTTTTAACAACAGTCTTTGATGATGTTAAAAACTTGGTGATGCAATTATGACCATGTGTTTCTAGACGTGATGCAAATTTAAGTACTAAATATATAATTGCAAGTGTAATTGGGATATCCATACCTAACGTATGTTACTGGATTGAATGTTTGTAAATTTGCAAATGATCATTGGTAATTTTATTTCGTATTTGAAAGAACTTCAAAATCTTGTCGGACTAAATGATACTTGTTGAATGACTACTTTGTTTTTGTTTGATAGCAAGTACAAGTTTGAAAATGTTAGTGAGAATTTTTGGGTTAATTGTAGTTGTGTTCACGTATGAAATGAAAAGACGCTGCTACCATCTAGTGGATGTCGATCTAGCTATTGCATTTTGGGTGTGATCTAGTACATCTTAGGAAATGATGAGTATAGAGTCCCACTTCGAATTGTTTTCGAAAGTGTTATTGCGATTCTGACCGGATATGTTGATCGTTTTGAATGATTGTTGAATTGATAGATCGCGTAGATCTATTGCGACAGAGGAATGCTTGAGAATCTTTATTTCGGTTGTGATAATTTTCTCTTAGTTGACCTGGTGTTTGGCTTTGGTATTTGAACTCTAAGAGTTTAGCCCATGATTTGTCTATGTAGTATCACTGTTGCATGGTATGTGTCCTTAATTGTTGACTAAGCGATCTTAATTGTTAGATGGTTGGATCTAAGTTTGGTTGATTATATCTCATGCCTAAGGTCTAGGCGATGATAGAATTTCCTAAGAGTAGCCTAATAAAATTTTCGGGGACGAAAATTCCTATAAAAGGGGGAGGATTGTGACACCCTAAATTTAAAGTCATTAAATAATAGTATCAGTTCTAGGAACCTCGCTTGAGCGAGAAAGGTGTCGCCTGGGTGAGAGTGGCTCACCTGGGTGAGTGAAATACTAGGCTATAATGAGGGATTCTCGCCTGAGCGAGAAATGTCTCGCTTGAGCGAGAGTGGTCTCGCTTGAGCGAGAGTCGTCTCGCATGGGCGATATATGGCATTTTTGAAACCTGACGAGGCTGTGAGATTCTCGCTTGAGCGAGAGGGTCAGATCTGAAATTTTAAAAAGGCGGGATTTTCTCGCTTGGGCGAGAATGGACACTCTTGAGCGAGAACCCGACGATTTCACTTTAAAATAGAAACCCTCAAACACTTTTAGGGTGAGAAATTGAGAGAGAAGGGAGAAGAATGTGATTTTGAGAGCAAGAACTTGTGGGAATCATCTAGGCTTGAGAATAGGTAAATCTCTTGATTCTAACTCTCTTTCTCCCTTTCAAACTCGTTTTTGGGTGTATGGGATCTCTTCTCAAAATGTGAGAAACCATGGAAACTCTTCCTTTTGAGTTGTGGTTCGTTTTATTTAGTTTCTCTCTTGTAAACTCTTGGTTTAGAGTTAGTATTCAAAGAACGTAAAGGGTTTGTGGGTTGATTCAAGAAAACCCCAAAACCCCCAAATGAGAATGTGGTAAAAGAGGAGATGGGTGAAATGTTAGATTTAGAATGTGGTTTATGAATGTCGAATGTTGATTAGAATGTGAAAATGCATGTTTTGATGATTGGAAACTTGTAACGAAATTGGTTTTGGAAACATGTGAATATTATGTATGTTTATGAATGTAATATGAGTTGTATGTATATTGTTGTGAATAAAGTACTGACTTTTGTTGTTGTTGGTGGGGATGAGGATAGATCCAAAGGTTGGAGGAAATTGTGGAGGAAACTTGTAAATTTACTCGAAAATTGACCCCAACACTCACCAAGGTAAGGATAAGTTTTTAACTTATGCATTGTGTTAGAAAATGCGTGGATTTTCTGGTTCTAGATAATGATCAAGTTGTGAACGACTTATTTATTATAAACATATATTGGTATGTTTGTAATAATGATTGCGTGGATTTACGGTTTATGAATTGATGGAGTATCAATGAAAAGAAAACTCGTTTTTAGCCGACCATGATTGGTTAGCGACTTTGGCTCAAGTAATGTAGCAAGTTTTGGCTCAAGCGATGTAGCACGTTTGGGCTCAAGCGATGTAGCAAGCTTTGGCTCAAGCGATGTAGCAAGCTTTGGCTCAAGCGATGTAGCAAGCTTTGGCTCAAGCGATGTAGCAAGCTTTGGCTCAAGCGATGTAGCAAGCTTTGCCTCAAGCGATGTAGCAAGCTTTGGCTCAAGCGATGTAGCAAACTTTGACTCAAGTTATGTAGCATGTTTTCAAAAAGAAAAGGGAAATTTGTTTTTAGTTACCTTTAAGTGGTGTAGCGGCTTTGGCTCAAGCGATGTAGCAAACTTTGGCTCAAGTTATGTAGCATGTTTTTCAAAGATAAAAATGGTTATATCGGTTTTAAGTATGACTTTTAAACTGCTTACTTAACCTTATTGAAATGTGGATTAACTTATATTGACATTTATTGAGTTAACGACTTACTCCTTCGTGTTTTCTTTGTGTATTGTCAATGTTAATCCCATGGCAGGTACAAGGATGATTAGAGATGCTTGATTTGGAGTTCTAGAGACTTTGATGATTAAATTCTATGATTCTACTTGCTCATGCATTACCTGAATATTTGATGACTTCGATTGTAACTAATGATACATTAAATTTTGTACACACTCGACTTGACATATGATGACTCCATTATGGTATACCTGCGAATTATGTTTTTCTGCAAATGGGAGTAGTCCCTGTATGAACTGAAATTACATGTTTAGTTTTATGAGACGATTAATGTAATGCGTGTTTAAAGACTAAAGATTTGTATGTATGAAGAAATGTGGGAAAATCAATGTAGAAAGTATTAAAATAAGTGAAAAAATTTCAATGGTAGAATTTGGGTCCTTACATATAGTACACACAAGCAAACACTAAATATTATGTCATGTCTACTAACAGTAAGGTAAAGAAGGTAACCGATCTTACCTAAATACTTGGTTATATCTATGCATTTATCAGCATCATATGTATTGACATAGGTGTTAGATCCCATAGGAGTGGAAATCTCTTTGCATCCACCCATCTCAAATCTTTAAAAGCAAATATTTCCAATATTTGGACTAATTGACAAAGATACCATCTTCCATTTGGTTGATCTTAAGTCTGGGAAAGTAACTCAACTTTCCCATCATGAACATCTCGAATTCACCTTCCACCGTCTTACCAAATTCTCTACATAATTCATTGGTAGTTGAAAAAAAAAATATCATCCACATATATTTGTATAGGCAAAGTATGATGATTTAGTTTCTTTATAAATAGTGTAGTGTCAACCTTGCCTTTTATAAAACCTTTTTCACTTAGAAAGTTTGTTAAACGGTCGTACCAAGCTCTAACAATCCATTTCATACCGTTGAAATATTAATAAGCATATGGTTGGTTAAAGTAGTTTAAAAGTTTGTTTCCTTACCCTTTTGTCAAACATCCTCAATTTGTCTTTTAAACAAATTCAATTTTGAGAAAAGTAACTACTAGTTCATGCTTAATTGAGATGATCTATATGGATGTGTACTCATAATCATGCATCAAATTTACAGAGGTTACCAACTTTACTTATACCAATGATTTTTCTTTTGTTGTTCTCTCCAAAGATAACAGAGCCTTTATTACTTGAATATTGTCATTGAAAATTTTGAATTGTCTCATGTGATGTGCCTTAAACAACCATTGGCATGATTTCACATTTTTCTTATGACTTTCAGGCAATCCTACAAAACAAATTAAAATAAAATTCTAGGTACCCATTGTAATTTAGGTCTTGCGGGGTTAACACCTTTTTCAATCCATCTAAATTGACCATTGGATATGGCATACTTTACAATATTGTGAACACTCAATTTTGTCCTACCTTACCTCACGTTACCAACTCTTTTAAGAAAAGTGAATGAGGAAAATTCGGTTTACCTTTGTTGTGAGTTAATAAGTGGATGAATAATTTTGGACTACCTTTTTCATGAGTTTATTCAAATGGCATTCAAAAAGCAAGTACCATGACTATTAATCCTATTTCATACTGTTTATAAATCACCATAAGGCAAATTGGCTTCAACAACAAGGCTGCATAACTAAAAGATTCACGTTCATAACTTCTCTGCAATAATAATCATATTACAATAGCAATTGCAGCATTTCCTTATAGTAATCCATAATGCTGATAAACACGGTGTAATTAGATAAAGTAGAAAGGAAATTATGGCATTGGTTTGGCATTTAGCAAGGAGATATACTGCGAACTAGCTTGATACAACAACACCACACATACAATAAAACAGATATCCGCACTGCTTTCGCCACACCAAACAACTCAAAGCAACCCCAACTTGTGCATACTCATATTCTTTGCTCTTACTTGGGTTTTGGATAAAGAACTATCTTTTTTGGATTCAGTAGCATCCTCTATGTTTGTGCTAATGTCCAAACTTTCACAAGGAATCCTTCACAACCCCACTGTTAGTACAAAAGTTTGCATAGACAACTGTTTGTGGTGGTGGGGAACCACTAACAAAGTTCATCCTCTTCCACCTGAGAAAACAGAGATCAATACACATTAAGCCAGAGAACACATACAGATGCAAATGGGAAAATTGAAAAGATAGCAGTTAGCAAGTATCAACCAAAGTCAATGAGAACCATTAAGCAACATTAGTGGACAAACTTGAATGCAGTAGTCAGAAGGGCAAGGAGTCATGTGTGACAAACAACTAAAAGAAAGAGGGTATTATTTCCAGTTACAGATTTAGCAGGAATAGCAGCAGTTATGTGCAGTCATAGAGTTCAGTAACCAAAACCCTTTCAGTTACACACTCATAAGTAATGGACAGTTTTTAAAAAAATAGAGCAATCAAAGTCAGGATAAGGTACAAGCTAGCAAGTTAATGACTCTAATTGCAATCATAACAGTCACCATAATTGATAGTAGTCTCTGAACAGTTGCCAACTGAAAGGATTTCACAGTAGAGTTCTAACTCTATAAGAAGACCAAGCTACAAATACATAAAAGGACATGTCCATGATTCGGGGAAATTAGTAGCAAAAGACATACAGCCAAATATTTTTTACAGACATCCTGCATAATCACCACACCACATATACGCATATCACAGACACACACCGATAATCTTTTTTTTCAGAAAAAGCCTTATTACTTCTGTTCAGGATACGCAGATCCCTAACTCTTTAGATTGGCAATCCCACATACACTACACCTCCCAATTCCTACACACAAAAAAGCATGCGGACTCACCATATCTACCTATCACAGACATTGGCCATAGATAAAATCAAAGCAACCGAAAGGGGAGTTCCAGTCAGGTTAAAACCGGATAGAAGTGTGGTTCGTGCATTCGAAAGGTAAATCACAGGTAAAGCAATCACACAGTCGCGTAAAAAACTTATACTGAAACATGTCCATGAATCATACATCACCTTTTGTTTTGGTTTCAATTTGTTAACAAAGTAAAGAGGTAAAATATAGGGTTGAGAGATCACCCTTACTCAAATCGGGGTTCTGCGTAGAACCCACGTCGGCACCCTTCGAATTATTACCTCCAATGGCGGTTCTGGATGGAAAAGGGTGGCTATGGCGAGTCACAATCATTTTCACGGTTTAGGGAAGGAAAATAGAAAAAAGAACAATGGTGAATAAGGTTAAGCATACCTTTCGAAGCATAAACTGAGGTAAAAGAAAACCGAATGGAGAAGAGGAGCCACCACCGTGGATGGCGGCTTATTGAAGGGAGGACAACCCTACCCCTTCTCAGTCACCGAAAACCGCCTCCGCCACTGTCGGAGGAAAACGGGAGAGGAACCGCGATTTGCTCCTCGGCTCCGTCTTCTCACCTTCGCCGCCTCCATTCTCTCGTCTTCTCACTCTTTCTCTCCAAGCCTCTCAACCCTAAATGAGAGGGATCAGACTGAACCCCTCCCCCTTTTCCCAACATTTTGATCCCGTGTGGGCTTCGGCCCATGCTTTTATTTTATTTATTTTATGTTATTCCTTATGTATTTTTAAGGAATAACATAAAATAGTAGTGAGGTAAATTATGTTTTTCCTAACAAAAACCATACATAATGATTTTCAAAAAGAGTTTGATAGTCCGGTCGACGGCCCGTGTCGTTTCTTCCTTTTCGCTTTAAAAGTGGAAAGTCGGTGCACGACTAGTGTTATCTCTTTACTATCAACTCTAGTTTTATAAAAAAGTACTTCTAAAAAATATTTTTCTAATTTAAGTGTTCCTTAATGATTTTAAAAAAGAGTTTGATAGTCCGATCGACGGCCCGTGTCGTTTCTTCCTTTCTACTTTAAAAGTGGAAAGTCGGTGCACGACCAGTGTTCTCTCTTTACTATTAATCCCTATTTCATAAAATTATAAGAAATATTTTTACGACGAGTGTTACAATTTTAAGCGAACCAAATTTATCAAACAAATTTTATCAAACCAAACCAAACCAATTTATCAACTTTCGAACTAGAACTACGTAGCCTTGATTTCCCTATTGCAGCTAGGGATACGTAGGAGCAAGTTGAATTCTTGTCAGGCACAACAATAAAAAATAAAACATGTTTTTTATTTATTGAATTTTAATAAATAATTTTGAGGGTATAATAGTCCATGTTATTAGCGAGGGTACCGTTTAATACGGGCGGACGGGGTGCTAATACATTCCCCGATCCGTAATCGACTCCCGAGCTGATTAAAGACTAAATTATCCTAATTGGGCATATTTAGAGTTTTCTATGTTTTAACCGCAAAAAATGTAGTGGCGACTCCAAAACAATTGGAAGAGGTAGAAATCGAGTTCGTCTCTCCCTAAGTTGCAGGGCCGGTCTTCCAACCGAAAATCGGGTCGCGACTTTGTTTCCTTACCCTTTTGTCAAACATCCTCAATTTGTCTTTTAAACAAATTCAATTTTGAGAAAAGTAACTACTAGTTCATGCTTAATTGAGATGATCTATATGGATGTGTACTCATAATCATGCATCAAATTTACAGAGGTTACCAACTATACTTATACCAATGATTTTTATTTTGTTGTTCTTTCCAAAGATAACAAAGCCTTTATCACTTGAATATTGTCATTGAAAATTTTGAATTGTCTCATGTGATGTGCCTTGAACAACCATTGGCATGATTTCATATTTTTCTTATGACTTTCAGGCAATCCTACAAAACAAATTAAAATAAAATTCTAGGTACCCATTGTAATTTAGGTCTTGCGGGGTTAACACCTTTTTCAATCCATCTAAATTGACCATTGGATATGGCATACTTTACAATATAAATAAAAGCATGTGAGTTGCTTTTTATACATCTTTTGTTTAAACTTAAATAAATAATGTTGATCAAGATTTTCTTTAGGAATATTATGTATGTAGTCATTCTTAGTCCTTACAAAAGCATTATTTATCATACCATTAGTTTTTCGATTATTTGTATAGCCTAGACCTATTTTGTTATTGGTATGTCTCTGAGTATTTAAAATATTGTCCTACTTATAAGTAATCTTCCTACTTATCCAAATGGTTTTGTAAAATTTCATTTTTACTCTCAAGACTTTCTATGACATTTTCTGTTTGAGGCATAATTTTGAGAGTATAATGTATTCTTCATGGAATTCAATAAAAGCATTGTGTAACTCATCATATAAAAAATTATCATTTGGTTCAAAGTTATTAACCTAATAATCGTCGTTTAACTAGTATGAAGGCCATCAAGGAAAGATGTGTTTTTTCCCTTAATTCTAAGTTCTATATTTGAACGAGCATCATTATCTTATGATGTGACATTTGTTCTTCTGCACTTTTTGTCCTTCTTTCATTTGAAAGTCTGAACAATCACCTTAATATGATATAGTTTTCTACATTCAGAGCATGTGAAGTCTTTTTCTGAAGTTGATGCTTCATTGTTTGTGTCGAGTCTTTTTACATATTTGGTTCCATGTATATTTTCTAGAGTATCCCATATTTCTTTTGAAGATTTTCAACTTGGCAATCTAAAATGTTTTTACTCGTAGAGTCAATGTTAGAATGTTTTTGGATTTAAGATCATATTGGACTCTATTTTTATCTTCATTAATACATGCACATTTTGGTTTAGGTTGTTTAACCCCATTAACAATTGTGTCGGACATAAATAGACCTTCTTATATATATTTCCATAGATCTAAGTCTATGGATTCTATGAAGATTATCATTCTGATTTTCCAGAATGCATAATGTTCTCCAATGAAACTTGGAGGTCTATTAATATCAAAACATTCTCCTTGAAAAGACTTAGAGGCCATTTAAAGTGTTAGGATCTAGCGATTATATTACCCAACCTAAGCTCTGTTGTCAGTTGTAAGTATAAGATGACAAATTAAATGAGGGTGAATTAGTTTTCTGTACAATCAAAGATTTTTGCAACTTTAAAACAAATAGAGTATAATGCAACAGAAATAAGTTGCAGAAAATCAAAATACAAAAATTAAAAGTAAAGAGTAACGAAGAAAAGAGATACACAAGTTTTTATACTAGGTCACCTTATTTTCCACTTGAAGGTTAAGTTCATTCCTCTTGCTCACGCAAGATATTTTATTGATTTGATGAGTTGTAATTACAAATTTCACCCCGATATTTTGAGTTCAATACACACTTACCACATATTGGTCCCTAGTGTTGCTTCCCTAGTTTCTACATGTACTTTCACACGTGACTATATGTGTATGTCAAGTCTGGTCTAATGAAAACCATAACATAAATAAAGCAACATATTGCACTGGCATATGGAACCTTTGGCATTTTCTTTTTCTTTTTGTATATCTTTGGACACTGATATAGGGAAATCTTGAAGTGATTTTCCAACAGAGTGCTTACTACTTTAGCATTTCTCATATCAAATCTCTTCAAGATATTTTCAAAATATCTTTGCTTGGAGAATTAGAACTTTCTAGGTCTCATGTCCCTATAAATCATTATCCCAATAATATTCTTAGCAACCCCTAAATATTTCATGTCAAACTCCTTGTTAAGCATGACTTTCAACTAGTTGATATAACTCAAATGATTAGGAGCAACCAACATATCATCCATATAAAGTAGTTGAAAAATAAAAGAGTCGTTAATAAGGCATCTCAATAAACACAATAATCATACTTACAACACTTGTAATCAAGCTTCAATATAAGTATTAAACAACTTGTACCACTATTTGGGAGACTAGTTCAACCCACATAGAGACTTCTTCAACTTCCAAACCAAGGGACTCTATCTAGTTGCATTGAATTTTTCTGGTTATGTCATGCAAATTTTATCCTCTAGTTCACCACTGTGAAGAAAATCTTGTTGTGTTGACCCCCTTCTGTTGTGAATACTCATTTTCTACAAGACGAGCCTTAAAATTTTCCCTTTACTTTTCAATTATTGTTGACTTTCTCTTGTACACTCAATTGTATGCTTGTCTGGGGGCAATGAGACAAACTACAAAGTTTGTTTCTTTTTTAAAGACTACATCTCCTCCATCATAGAACCTAACTATTATTATTGAACTGATATATGGATCTCCTAAACTGATATAGAGGACAAATGAAGCCATATGTTCAAATTCATATCTCTTTGATGTGCTCCCTGATAGGTGTGTTGTTAGGCATCATGTGGCGGGAGAAACTAGTTTAAAGTATCCACTCGTCTTCACTTTGATGAAACAAATAGCAGATCACATTCACTTTTTGTCATGAGAGTCATCTTTTTGTGCAACATTCAAACATATAGATGCTCCATATTTCCCCACCAACTTGCAAGAACTCCATCCATTGAGACAATCATTTCTGTAAGTGTGACACCCTAAATTTAAAGTCATTAAATTATGGTATCAGTCCTGGATTTCTTGCTTGAGCGAGAAAGGTGTCCCCTTAAATTATGGTATCAGTCCTGGATTTCTTGCTTGAGCGAGAAAGGTGTCCCCTGGGCGAGAGTGACACATCACTTGGGTGAGTGAAATCCTGGGCTATACTGAAGGATTCTCGCATGAGTGAGAATTGTCTCACTTGAGCGAGAGTGGTCTCGCCTGAGCGAGAGTCGTCTCGCCTAGGCGAGAAATGGCACCCTGAAGCTATAGAGGCTGTAAGATTCTCGCTTGAGCGAGAATCCCTCGCTTGAGCTAGAGGATCAGATCTGAGCTTTTAAAATGGGCGAGATTTTCTCGCTTAAGCGAGAATGGGCTCGCTTGAGCGAGAACCCGACGCTGTTACATTAAATAGGGAACCCCAAACACATTTTAGGGTTAGAAATTGAAGAGAAATGAGAGAAGAGAGCATTTTTAAGAGCAAGGAGCCTTGATACTCATCTAGAAGCTTGGGAAGAGGTAAAACTCTTGATTCTAACTCTCTTCTTCCCTTTGAAACTTGTTTTGGGTATGGTGGGTCTCTTCTCAAAACGTGTTAAACCATGGAAACTCATCCTTTAGAGTTATGGTTCGTTTTATGTTGTGTTTCTCTTATAAACTCTTGGTTTGGAGTTGGTATTTGGTGAATGGAAATGTCTTGTGGGTTGATTCATGAAAACCCAAAAACCCCCAAATTGAAAATATGAATAAAGATGAAAATGGGTAAAATGGTAGATGGAGAAGATGAGTATGTGTTCTAATTCAAAATAGAAGATGAATATGTATGTTTTAATGTTGGAAACTTCTAATGAAAGTGGTTTTGGAAAATATTGGAAATGTGTGAATGTCATATGTGTTTGCAAATGATATATGAGTTGTTTATATGTGGTTGAGAATAAATTACTGACTTTTGTTGTTGATTGGTGGGAATAAGGAAAGATCCTAAGGTTGGAGGAGTTAGCGAAGGAACTTGAAAAGTTACCCAAAACCAACCCCGACACCCACCAAGGTAAGGAGAAGTTGTTAATTATATATGACGATAGAAAATGTGTGGATTTTCTGAATATGTAAATGATTTGAGAATGACTTGCCCTATGTGGTATTGAGAATGACTTGCCCTACGTGGTATTGCGAATGACTTGCCCTACGTGGTATTGAGAATGACTTGCCCTACGTGGTATTGTGAATGACTTTCCCTACGTGGTATTGAGAATGACTTGCCCTATGTGGTATTGCGAATGACTTTCCCTACGTGGTAATGAGAATGACTTGCCCTGGGTGGTATTGCGAATGACTTACCCTATGTGGTATTGAATTGAATGTCTTGCCCCATGTGGTAATGTAAAGGTAAATATATATGTGAAAGGTAATTATGTGGTGTAGTATTGATGAGTGAAGTGATGAGATTTGATAAGGAAGAAGCTATGAATAAAAGTGGTGAATGAGGTAGTATGAGATGGGAACTATGATATGTTGATTTTATATTCGAATGTCAAATCGTTTATTTAACTCTATTTAAAATATGGATTATCGCTTAATGACATTTATTGAATTAATGACTTACTCATCTGAATGTTTTGTGTATTTGTCATTGATAATCTCATTGCAGGTAAACAAGTAAATTGAGGATGTTGGGTTTCATGCTTTAGGAGCTTAAAACTTGGATTCCTTTATTTGACCCTTTTGTATTACGATTGACTAAATGCTATTTTGTATACTTTTAACTCCGAGCATTGTAACATTGGATATTTGTAGCTATGGGTATTTTGGAAAACCATAGCTAGTTGTATGCTGTAATTACTATGGAATATTAATATGAATTATGTTTTTCTTCAACATGAGTATGTGTATTTGATGATGCATGTTAAAGAAATCGAGCAAGAGTTAATGGATGATCAAAGTTAAACCATCGGGTGTTTTAAAAATGTATAAGATAAATAGAACAATACATGAGAGAATGAATTAAATAAGGAAAAAGTTTCATGTATATAATTTGGGTCCTTACCGTAAGCTCCGTCTATTTTCATTTAAAGCACTATACATGTGTTTTGCCCCTAGAATTTGGTGTCTTCCCTTAGGCAATACGTCATCTGTCTTACTTCGTCTCCCGTGCTTGGATCTCATTAATATACAGATCATCACCCTCAATTATTCCCCTACTTCTTTTCTTCTTTGATTGTGGGACATAAGTGTAGTTGTGATTTCATCCAGTTTGATTGAGTCTTTCTCGTATGTCAATGTTGTCACTAAGTCTTCACAGGAATTTGGCAAAGAACACAATAAAATTAGTCATTTGTCCTCATCACCGGCCTTCACATCAGGTTTCTATAAGTCATTGATCAAATGATTGAAAGTGTTCACTTATTATTATAAATCAGTATCCTCTTGCATCTCTAGGCAATAAAGTCTCTATTTCAGATCAATGTTTTAAAAACCGTACCGTACCGTACCGGCCGGTTCAACCGGTGAACCGGACCCCTAACCGGTACGATACGTATGTTATACCGCATATGCAATAGAACCAGTCAAAACCGGTGAACCGGTTTAAACCGGTCGGTTTGTACATTAGTTTTTTTTTTAAATTTCAAATTTTCAATTATTCACTAATTCTTCAACTTCAATGATTAATAATTGTGTCATTTATTTGTATTTTGCGTTTGTTAAGTGATAATTTTGGATTAATATATGTTTTGTATTTTAGACTTTGATTTTGTTAAAGACTTAATGTTATTTGTTTTTGTGAATTTGGAGTAGATTATGAATAAGAGTTATAAATTTGAATACCTACTTATTTGAAATTTGTTGTTATAGGTTAACATATATATATATATATAAGCAAGTATGTCCGGTTTAACCGGCATGCGGTTTAATTACTGAACCACTGGTTGAACCGTTGTACCACTATACCAGTACCCTGACCGGTTTGATAACCAATATGGTTTTAATAACATTGTTTCAGATACATCTTGTTTTTTAAAGACTTGGACATAAACTTCTTCTCTAATGTCTCTCATACCTTTGTTGATGGGGTCAAATTCATCATGCGATACTTCACCTCATCTCATAGACATAGACGCATGGTTTTTGCAACTTTCTCCTTTAACTCTTTCCAATACAATTGATTGATAACAACTAGTTTATTCTCATACAGTTTCTATGATAGAACTTATCAAGTCAACATATCCTTAACTCACTTTTGCCAAAATTCAAAATTACAATTTCATCGAATTTATTCACCTCGAATTTGGAACATGAGTTAAAAGCAATCTATTCCAAATGTTGGAAACAAGCGGGTCATTGAATATTAAAAGATAATATAGAGGATAAAATAGCACAATGAATTTGTTAACGAGATTTGGGCAATTTGTGCCTACATCCCCGGGAGCGTTAAACGGTCATAACTAGGTATTAGAGAATAAAGATAAATGTTTTACCGGTTGTTTTTGTTCTACCATTAGGTTTGCCATTGTATTCCTCTTAAAAGGAGTGTAATCCTTCCATAAATTACCTTTGATAACTAAAGCACATTTTCCCCATATTTTGTGATTTATTTTAAGAATATTTTTTATTTTTGCTTAACCACCTAAAAATCAGTTGAGTTATCACTGCCTAAGCCATGAAATGATGGGACCACATCTTATGTCCAATAGTCACTCCATGTGTCATGAGCTGTAATTGATCATAAAAATATTTAATAATTAAATTTTTAACTTGAATATATATTTTTCAATCAATCATAGGCCATATTGCGTGAAGTAGTATATAATGTGAGATAAAAGATGTGCTCCATGATAGGTGTGCTGCAAAGTGAGATTACGATGTCATCATGCAAAGTCATCTAGGAGGATGAATCTAAATGTTTTGAATTTTTATGCCTAGTATATCCACACTTTATATAATGCAAAAGCACATGTATCACTACTTAATTGTGAAATGTTCACCTTAAACGCTGATATGCTATGGGGGAAAATTTCCTTTCCCAAAATTAGTTTGATTGATGTTGGGTCACAAATTAAATGCATATAATATGCTTCGAAGCTGTGGTGACGTCTTTGGTTCTAAGTTCTAACTAGTGATGGACACCTAATTTGGTTATGACAATTTCATGTATTACTATTTCCATTTTTGTGTGCAAATAGATAAATAAACCAAATGAAAATTAATTTTCTAAAGAACAAGAGTCCAGTGAAACTAAATCTTTTGAGCCCAAAAGGTCCAAACCCAATAATAAAACTGAATTCTCACGCATAACCGAAAATTCAACCGATTAGAAACGGACTAGACCTGATTCAGCCAATCAGCAGGATTTGGTTGGCAAAATAGAATAGGAGTTTTATATATATATATATATATATATATATATATGGGGAGGGATCCACTTACTCCAAAAAATACTTACTCTTTATCTTAGCCATCCAATCTTGAAAAACTCAATGGTTTAGATGTACTCACCAATTCAAACCATTGGATTTCCAAGAATGAATGGTCATGATGTGGAGTAAGTGTTTTTCCACTTACTCTTGGAGTAAGTGGATCCCTTCTATATATATATATATATATATAAAGGAAAATGATTTTTCTAGGTACATATTAGTAAGGTGTACCAAAAGATTTGGACAAAAAAACTCTTAATATTTTGGTGTAACAAATTTTAATAATATTAGTATTTATGTAATTTAACTTTATTTTACCTCACACCCCTAAACTTCGAATTTCAAATTTCAAATCTCTAACTTTATTTCCTCCTTTAAAACCACCTCTTCCTCATTTCAAACCCTTACTATTAAGATTTTATTAGTATAATCTATATACATATGTTTCCAAGTCTTTTTCATATTGTTCTATACTAAATAATGACGATATTCATTATTCACCAACCATTTACCCACTTAATAGTCAAAACTCATCTTCATTTATACAATTCTTTTTGTCATGGGGCAATGTTATATTTACTTTCTCTATAACAACAATGCAACAAGCTATAAGGGCTAATTCTTAGTCTTAATTTTACATTGACATCAAGTTAACTCTTTTTCACATAAAAATCAATTCAAATTAGTGAAACCTCAAGCACTTAATGACAAAAGAAAGAATTTAGAAGACACCATTTCTTCATGAGGTGAAGAATAAACCAAAAAAGAATGATGAACTTCACAAAACTAAGCACAATAAGGGTTTGAAATGAGGAGGTGATGGTTTCGGATGAGAGAAAGTTAGGATTTGAAATTTGAGAAAAAATGAAATAAGGAGGAAGATTGAATTTTAGGGATGTGAGGTGAGACAAAGTTACATTACATAAACATTCATATTATTAAAACCTATTACACCAAATCATTAAAGGTTTTTTTAGCAAATCTTTTGGTACACCTTGCTAATATGTATGAATTACACTAACAGTTTTAGTGGAGTAATACAAATCAATCATCTCATTTTTAAATTTACACAAATCACCATTAATTATATATGTATATATTTCACTAACTACCCATGTAAGAGAGATAATTGTAATTTCTTAAATTAAAAATGGTGACGAGTGTAATTAAGTTAAACAAAATGGTAACGGGTGTATTCATTATTTTGTTTAACATAATTACACTCGTCACCATCTTTTGTCTAAGAAATTATCCTTATTTGTTCAACATGGATAGTGAGTGTAATGTATGTATATAATTATGGGTGATCTATGTAAGTTTAAAAAGGGAATGATTATTTATGTAATTTCATTAAAACTCAGAAAGTGTTAGTTAATTTACTCTCTATATATATATATATGAAATGATTCAAGTGATAACATTTCTTTTATTAAAATGTGAGAATAATAAATTTGGGTCTTACAGTCATACATGAATGTTTAGGATTAAAAGTTAGTTATTGGTCACATGACCAGTTCTTTTAATCTTAATCATTCAAGTAAGATCCAGTGGTTTAAATTAAATATTATCATTTCTCACAATAGCATTTTATTCTCACCTAAGTCGCTCCATATATATAAGAGCTTTTATATTGTGAGCCGATCACTCACCATTATAGTTGGCAAAAGGGGCAATATCCACGACCGGCCGAAATAGCTTGCATTTTTGCAAGCATTGTATACAAATTCAATATATTTGCTTGACCAGTTTGCCCATTTTGTCGACGGACATCTCATTAGGTATGTGGGCGTCATGTGAGCATAATGTTTTAAACAAATTAAAATTGAAATAAATTATGATGTAATATGATTTAATTATTCAAAAAAATTGTAATATAAAAATATCAGTTGTTTAACTTCATATAACAAATCAATGCGTTTTTAATTTTTTATCTATAATTTCTTAATTTAATTTTTTTTATTTTGTTTGATGTTTTTTTTAGTTATTTTTCAATGCCTGTAACCCATGAGCTCGTTTGTTCATTTTAAAACAGGTAGGGCATTGGAATTTTCCTAAAAATAATAAGTGAACATACCCACTTTTGATTTGCAGACATTTTACGAGCACGAGCTAAACGAGTTGGGCGACTCGTTTTGCCATCACTAACCTACCACTCATGTATTTACCAATATTCAATTTGAAATAAAAGTAATATAAATGAATTGTGAATAATAAACAAGCAATTTACAAAAACATTTATTTATAGTGCATAAATATTAAACTAAAAATATATTGAATGTTTTGAAAATTGTGTTTTAGATGATATATAAAAAAGAATATAATAACATAATTAAAAAGGAAAATATTTTAATGGTTATATTGATAGTGGTGAAACGAAATTATGAGTAAAACATAATGTGTTTGTTGCCACTGTCACGAGTGATTAGATGAGATTTCAAGAGAGCATAAAAATATATATTGTCCTTAATCTCACCACAAGGGCCATACAAATTAATAGGGATGTTGTTTTCCATGTGGATGTATTCTCCAATACCACCACTCAATTACATGATCCCTCTGCCATATCACAACCAACCACTCACATTCCCACTTATGCCTTCTATGAAGACAAATTTCCCACCACCTCTGCACTTGAACATAGCCACCAAACCCCCCCACTCCAACTCCTCCAACCACTGATGATCAAACACTCCCTCAACCTAGGAAAAGCACTAGAGCACACAAAACCCCCCACATAATTACGAGACTATCACTATGCTCTTTTGCACAACACTAACATCCACTATAAATCTCATTATCCTCTTTCATCCTATTTGTCCTACCACAAACTATCTTCAATTCACAAATCCATCATTCTTTTTGTCACCTCTCACTTAGAACCAAAGAGCTACAAACAAGTCATCAAGTACCATGAATGGCAGGAGGCAATCCAACAAGAGCTTTCTGCTTTACAACATAATAATACATGGATCATCATTACCCTACCCTATTCTAAGAAACCTACTGGCTACAAATGGGTGTTTAAGATCAAATACAACCGCAATGGGACCATTGAGAGACACAAGGTAAGACTTGTGGCCAAGGGATACCCTCAAATAGAAGGCATTGACTGCGTCAATACCTTCTCCCATATAGCCAAACTTACCACTGTTAGGTTGATCCTTGCCTTAGCTTCCATTCTTAATTGGCCTCTGCAACAATTATATGTCAATAATGCTTTCCTACACGGTGACTTAAAATAACAAGTCTAGATGACTCTTCCCTCTGGCCTTACTTCCTCTACACCTAACCAAGTCTGCAAATTTCAAAAGTCCCTATATGGACTTAATCAAGCTAGCCGACAATGGTTTGCAAAACTTTCATCTTTTTTTATCAACAATGGATACTAAAAAGCCAAAGGAGATCATTCTATCTTTATCAAATGGTCCTCCAAAGCCTCTATAAAAAAATTGTGGGCTTTGTAATTGCTAGGAACAACACTGGGATTTCAATCAACCGAAGAAGCACTTAAAATTATTTCTGATTCAGGCCTCCTTGGATGTAAACCATCATCCACCACTATGATACCTGACACTCATTTACATCAAGATTCCTCTACTCCTTATTCCAATCCACTTGCATACAGAAGGTTGGTTGGTAGACTTTATACCTCACCAATACAAGACCAGACCTAGCATTTTTTGTCAATCAATTAGCCCAGTTCATCGCCAACCTAATTATTACCCACCACAATGTTGCCATAAAAGTCCTTAGGAACATTAAAGATGCTCATGCTCTAGGTCTTTTCTATCCCACATCTTCTGCATTGCAACTTAAAGCCTATAGTGATAGTGATTGAGCTTCTTCTCCTTATACAAGAAGATCCACAATTGATTTTTACATCGATATGGGAAATTCTTTGATTTCTTGGAAATCAAATAAACAAAGAACTATTTCTATGAGTTCTTATGAGGCTGAATATAAGGCTTTGACTTCTACTTATTGTGAGATAACTTGGTTAACATATATGATTTATGATTTACAACATTTACACATCACTCTTGCTACTCTTTTTTTATGAGAATCAATCTACTATTAGTATTGTCACTAGCCCTGTTTTTCATGAAAGAAAAAAACATATTGAATTGGATTGTCACACCATAAAAGAAAATGTGGCAGAGGTTTGGTAAAACTTTTGTCCATCAAATCCAGTTTTCTACTTGTAGATGCTATCACAAAGCCATTGGGTTCAAAGATTATTGTTCCATTCATCTCAAGTTGGAGCACAAGTTGTCTATGTCACTTCTCTATGCCAATTCTATGTGCCACCAATTACAAATTGACACGTCAATTAAAATTGCACTATAATTAACTAACCAAAAGTTAACAAAACATAAATGTGAGTTTGTAATTGGTGGTACATAAAAGTGGCATATATGGATCTTCTACTGATATTGATATTGGTGGTACATAAAAGTGGCACATATGGATCTTCTACTGATATTGATGACTTCTTTCTAGATTCACACTTGAAGGTTGGATTTGAGCTTTTCCAAGCATTCAGAGCTGCCAACTTTGTTCCTACTTCTTGGCTACATCATAAAACTAGAATTAAATTGGGTAAGGACAATGATTCTTAGAAGGATTAGATCTCGGTTTAGACATTTCATCTATAGATATGTCCTGGTTGTGTCCCTGATCATCCCAATCTATGATAAAGAACCTATCTGCTGGGAGCCAGATATGCATATCCCTGCCATCACAAAGCATCTCTGCTGTTTCGAGAATGATGAAGTTGAATGTATTGTGGTTACATTCCTGAGGAAATGGTTGATTATGTCCCATGACAAGATTCATCTCTGTCATTCACTTTAGATGGTATTCATCCTGGATATCAACCTCAACATTATGAGGTATTGAATATTGTTCATGAGAAATGGAAAATGCATGACAGTGGTGAGAGTTTTAGACCCTCAATTCCAGATTATCTAGAAGAATTCATTGCCAAGGAAGTCAAGGGGCAACTTTTTTAATATCTCATGCCTACAAAAAATTTAATATCTCATGCCTACAAATTTTTTAATATCTTATATTTAGAAGCAATTCTCAAATGGAAGATAAAACAATTTTTAAAGAAATTGAAAACCTCTTAGACAATACAAAACAATTTTAAAAAACTAAGTAACGGATTAGTTGACCCGAGTAACATATTACTAGACCTAGGTAACATGTTACTTGATCTATGTAGTAGTTAGTAACAGGTTATTGAGACTGCGTAACATGTTACTTAACCGAGTAAAAAGCTACCCAGTAAAAATGAATCAGTGTAACCAATTACTACAAAGAAATAACCAATTACTTCTAAATAGAGAAACGAGGTAATCGATTACACCAAAATATAACCTATTATTTCTTTCACAGAGAAATGAGGTAATTAATTACATCATGTTGTAGCCGATTACACATAGCTATTAAAAGTAGTTTTTCAATTCCAAACTGAACAACTTTCATCCAAACTCAATGAGTTTCATTCCAATCATGTCCCAACTGTTGGCTTTATTCAAGTGTGAAGTCCCACATTGGATATGTGGGGAGGAGTAAAATAATTTATAAGTAGAAAAGACCCATAGAACTAATGCCTTAAGGTTTTGGTTCAAGACGTGGTGCATCACTTGTGACTCTTTACTCTTCTCATACCCCATTAATAATGGAACTCCCCGGTGGTTAAAGGCTCCTCGGTCGCAGTCTGATCCAACAAGTGGTATCAGAGTCGATGGTTCGGCTGAGACATTGTGGACTTAAGGAGGAGCGGGCCAGAAAGTGTGTGGTACCCACACTTGAGGGAGAGATTGTTGGGTTATTCAAGTGTGAAGTCCCACATTGGATATGTGGGGAGGAGTAAAATAATTTATAAGTAGAAAAGACCCATAGAACTAATGCCTTAAGGTTTTGGTTCAAGACGTGGTGCATCACTTGTGACTCTTTACTCTTCTCATACCCCATTAATAATGGAACTCCCCGGTGGTTAAAGGCTCCTCGGTCGCAGTCTGGTCCAACAAGTGGTATCAGAGCCGATGGTTCGGCTGAGACATTGTGGACTTAAGGAGGAGCGGGCCAGAAAGTGTGTGGTACCCACACTTGAGGGAGAGATTGTTGGGTTATTCAAGTGTGAAGTCCCACATTGGATATGTGGGGAGAAGTAAAATAATTTATAAGTAGAAAAGACCCATAGAACTAATGCCTTAAGGTTTTGGTTCAAGACGTGGTGCATCACTTGTGACTCTTTACTCTTCTCATACCCCATTAACAATGGAACTCCCCGGTGGTTAAAGGCTCCTCGGTCGCAGTCTGGTCCAACAAGTGGTATCAGAGCCGATGGTTCGGCTGAGACATTGTGGACTTAAGGGGGAGCGAGCCAGAAAGTGTGTGGTACCCACACTTGAGGGAGAGATTGTTGGGTTATTCAAGTGTGAAGTCTCACATTGGATATGTGGGGAGGAGTAAAATAATTTATAAGTAGAAAAGACCCATAGAACTAATGCCTTAAGGTTTTGGTTCAAGACGTGGTGCATCACTTGTGACTTTGCACTACAAATTTAGAGAGTTTGGCTCTTGGTAACATCGTCAAGGATATTCAGAAGGTTTATGCTGAAGGGGAGCAATTTGTTAAAGAGAATTATGCATTGAGTAAAGTAGAGTCATATATTCGCTAAGGTGGAGAATCTTGTGTAGATTTCCTAAGGAGCGAGATATTCGTCTATTTCAATCAAGGTGGAGATTGGTGTGAATGCTTGAAATATGTTATTACATTAGTCTCACATCACCTAGTATTGGAATAGAGTAGAGTGACCAATGTTATATATTGGACTCATGTCCCTTGTTGTAATGTGCACCAGATATAAGTACCAAATATAAACATCACATGGGCACTTGGGCCCATGGGTGTTCTAGGGTTTGTAATCCTTATTCTCCATTAATATCTTGGTAGCTCAGCGCTCTTGGGGACGTAGGCACAATTGGTCGAACCTCGTTACCAAATTCTTTGTTTCTTCTCTTCTTTTTATTCTATGCACTTTATTTGATTGCTTGTGACCAATGCTGCGCAACGATCGCTTCCGCTGCACCAACACCGGTATTGACTGATTGAAGCCTATTTAAATGCATTAAAACATCACTTTGGATTCACACATAACATACAAAATACACAAAATGTTTATATATAACAATTCTCTACACTTTTCATGCAACTTTTGTTCTAAACTTTCAGATTTTTTTGAAGTTGCTTTAAAGTGCAAGTTCTAAAGTTTTGATACTTAAAAACTTCCAAGAGCATTGTATACCAACTGTACTGAGAGAAATAATCATTGCCCATATAATTTATTCTTCATCTTGTTGTAAAGCTTGTCATCACAAAGTTGTAGTGAGAATGGGAAAGAAAGTACTTGGAAATGGGTTTTCCAAGGGTGTGAGATATTAGTTATTAGTGAATGTCTAAGGTACAAAGAGTATTTGTAATTACAACTCATAATATCTAGTGAAAAATCTTTTGTGCTGCAAGAGCATTGGATGTAGTCTTCAGTGGACAAGAAAGTGAACTATTATAAATATATGTGTTATTTCTCTCTTCTCTCTACTCATTTATTTTTGTCATAAGTTGTATTTGATGATTTTTCTGCAACATATCTGCTGCACTATATTCTGATCATATAAGAAAAATTAAAAATAACCATATCTTTCAATAACTAATTCACCCCCCTCTTAGTTGCTATCTAATTCTTATAAATTCAAGAGAAGAATAGTATTTGGAAAAATGAAAACAAAGTTCTTTAGCATTTCAATATTAAAATGATTTTCTTATGCAAGTTATTTTTGTATGCTTGATTTCACCCCATGATTTTCAAACCTTGTTTAATACACTACTCATTTCAAGTTAATACTTATTGGTTTGCACGGGATGAAATGAGCATGTCACATCTCATTTCACCTTCCTCAATGCTTGATATCCTTGAAAAAAAGTTTCTTATTTCAAATGTTTTATATGGCAAATGATCTAACCCTTGGACTCGACATTATATCATTTGTTGATTCATCGAACAAAAAAAATAGGGATCTTAAAATCATATTTTAGGTGATCAATATAAAATAAGCAATAGGAGTAAATGGAGTGGATCAATCAAATGAAAGCATATGACTTACATTAAGGAATCAGAATGAATACATAGAGTTAAAGAATATTACATCATATTCCAAGCGTCGAGGATTAGCTATTCAACGTGGATACTTTTGGTTCCAAGTGTTGATCTAAGAAAAAACTCCAAGATCACACTTTTCCACTCTTATTCCCTCCAAATTTCTAAATAAAAATAAAGTACCTAAGCTGATCAAGAACAAGTGAAGAATGTATTTAAGATGATTGAAAAAATATGAGATGATTTGTGAAGGGGTGATGGGTCCTTTATATAGAATTTGAGCAAGGCAACTTAGCCCCCTCCTTGGCACACTTAGCACCTCACAATGACCACTTGGTGGGGTTCCTTCAAGTTGGACAAGTTGATGGCCAACTTGGGACTAGCTTAGCCCATGCCTTCCTGTTCAAGGCTATGCTTTCAGTCTATTATGGGCTATGCCAAATTGCTCATACGCCTAGCCTATGCTCTAGCTTCACATGCATGTTGACACCTCATGCATGAATTATTTGGCTTGTGTCATGCATGACCTTGCGCTTGGCTGGCCCTTCCTTGGCTTCCATGTAAACTTAACTATTGATTGAAACTTCCCAACTTGATTTTCTTCAAGGAAGGGTTTCCTTTTCTCCAAGCCAAATTTTCTTAATCACCACCACGCTTGGTGCACCGAAGATTACGCCTAGTGGGTGTGACTTATCTTGATCATTTCATGACCTTTTTCTCTTCTTGACTTGGTTCTTGACTTTTTATCATTCTTTACTCATTGTTTATATTATAGACCTGAAATTCTGAGAAACGTGGAAAGAGGCATAGTTATATAACAATTTAACTTTGTATACATTTTATTCATAAAGTGTGTAATAAGTTGGATTTTAAGCATGATTAATCAAGATAAATGTCATAAAAAATGTTTTCAATTAAGGTAAATTTGGCACTTATCAAACATCTCTTTTGAGACCTTGCGAATCAAATTTAACTTATTTTTATAGAAAAAACTATTTAAAATAATCTGTAAGTTATTCCTTGATGTTTAATGACTAAAAATAATTAATTTTGAATAGAAAAATAAAGTCAATACTACTTAATCATCAATCGTCTTAATATGAATTGTAAGTCAATTCATTATGATTTGACCCAAGGATACATTTTCTAAACATATAAATGAAATCAAAATGAAATGTTTTTCTTAATCATACAAAGTTAAATTTATAAGAAAATTGTTTTAAAAGTAAATTTAACATGTCTATTGACTAAGCTCATCGAACGAATTATCACATATAAGGAACCAAGTGTGTACGATAATCAATTGTGTCAAGTAACAATTGTGTCCACTCACGATTGTGTCCATTAACATGTGCATCTAGATGCAAAGTCATCTAATAACATATGTGTCCAGGATCAGGTGCACCCAATGATAGGCTTATGGAAGAGATAAACACGTCCAATGACTTCCTTTTCCATGAATATAATGCTTTCCTCCTTCAAGTCTATATGTTTCTTCTCCCATTCAAATTCATTTCAAATACATGAAACTTATATTTAATAAAAAAATTCATTTTTAAATTAATTATTCTTTAAACAAATATTGTGTTTAGCTAAAAGAAACTTAGTATTCTTGGAAACTTAAATCTTTTACTCTAACCTCTCTGCATACAAAGAACACGAAATTGCATACATGAAAGGAAAATCAGAAAACAACTTGATACTACGCATAGTGACTCTCTTATAAGATCGAAGTAAAGATAAAATAGAACATCTCATAAACATTGAGAAGAATATATCATTACTTCGACCTTTGAATTCAGATAGAATAGGAGTATGGGAAGTTAGATTGAAGAAATTATTCTTGAATCACTAGTTGGAGCCAAAAGCATTCATGTTTGGATAGTTAATCCTCTTGGTTGGAAATTGTTGCAACATTCATTAACTCTATGTATCTATTCTAGTTTTTTTTATGCAAGTTATATTCTTTGATTTTATTGATACAATCCAAAGATCCTAATGTTTATTTTAGATTGATTACCTAAAATATGATTTAAAATCCAAATCTTTTTATGGATCTTTCATCAAATGAATCTAAGATCTAGTGGTAGGCTTAGATCATCTGTCACAATAGCATCTGAATAAGGCAACTTGTTTTCAAGGTTACTCCAAGTATTTATGATGATGAAATGGGGATGACAACCCAATTTTCCAAAGGCTAAACAAATGATGGATTAGTGTATCAAACAATATTTGAATAACATCTTCCTTATACGGGGGACCGTGAGGAAGTTAAGAAATGGTGTGTGATGAAATAAAGCATAAACACCTAACTTGGATATTCTCTCATATTTATATTGAAATATTAAGGAATTTTACTTTTCAATTCCGACAATTATTCTTCTCTTGAATTGTATATAGTTAATTTTTCCATGCTATTCATCTAAAACAAAAGCAAGAAATATATTTCTATTGCAAATCCTTGTGGGATCGTGATAGCCCTATAATTGAATCTTGAAAGGATTTGGAAGTAAATATATTAAAGGACAATTTCTTACACATAAATGTTTTATTTGTTGAATGAAATCGAACCAAAACTTTCTCACATGCTTGAAGCTTATTTCCTTTTCAACAATCTCACCCATTAAATGTTCTTATGAACTCGTTTCAAGACTCAACATAATCCTTGCATTACATGCTTCTCAATATAACATATTCAATTAAGGTTATTCCTAAAAGGATACTAGTTTGAAGATTGTTGAACCTTCTTTGAAGGCCACGAAGAACTAATATATAAGAAGGTTGCTTCTGGTGATTCAGGTAGTGCTTAAAAGAATAATAATATAATATTTGAACACTATTGTATAGAAGCCATTTCAGAAAAGGACTACAAAAATAATTGACATAATGATTTTCATATCTTGGGTTAATTTTTGTAATTGAGTTATACAGTAATCTAATATTAAACGTTTATGTCTTCAGACATACTGGGTCCATAAAAATCACACTAAATCCTAAAGAATCTTATATTTTTGGTTTACAAGGGCTTTCTACACCAAGAAAGGGGTGAAGTGGTAGTATGTGGCAATTTCACAATTCCAATTTAGATTTTTAATTTTACACATTCTTAATGGGATAGAAATTGATTTGACAGAGCATTTAAGCTTCTTTAAATATAGATAACCAATTATCATGCAATAAAGTACCAATTAAGCAATTTTAATTCCAAATTAGTTGATTATCAATCAATTATGACAAAACTAGAAAACATAGTTAGCTTCAAGACTTAGTGACTCCAAGAACGGCCAAACAAATAGTAATATCAGAGTCTACACGGGTCATACACAATTCAATTGATTAACAAATGTAAACACTGAAATTAAAGAGCATAGAGAAAGAATATTTGATATCGGAGATTTTATATTGGTTCCTGCCAATAATGATACGACTTCTAGTCCCTCATTTGATAATTTTTACTATTAGAAATATCGTTTGATAGAAACAGATTGGCAAAGACTCTTTTATCTCTCTTCGTAAGCTTAGCAACTAGTTAATTCCTTACAACCTCCTAGCTTTTAAGCGTCCTACAACAATCTCAATCTCCTAGGCAAAGGATCTCTCACCCCTAATTTATCTCTTTTCTTTCTTGTACAAAATACAAGAAGCTTTGTTGTTTGACGAACAACTTCTTGTGCAGATAATAATAACTATCTTGATCAAAATGTAATTCATTATTATCTTTAGTCTAATTGATAAATTAAGACTAATAAAATAAGAAGACTAAATAAGATGAGTTGAAGAGGAATATGGCGAGCTTTTCTTTTCTCCAAGATTCTAAAAAAGATCTTTCTTAATTTGAGAGGTTAGCACTTAACTAAATTTCTATTCTATGAACTAGATAAATATTGAGAGATCAAATAATGTTTTTATTTTCTTTTTTTTTTTTGCACCAAATAATTGATAAAGACTTAGTCATTATGGATTGTTGGTTTGTTAAAACCTCTTAATTGATTAGTGTTTTTGATTAGTCAATTAAGTACAATTTAAAATAGTTTCTGGAAAAATATGTGAATTTCATAATATGCTACTTAATTGATTATCTAAGATAAAACTCATAATTCCAGCTCAATCATCATTCTATGATTGTATTCAATTATCCTAATTAAATTAATGATAATGAGATATATGAAACTATAAGACTATACTCATCATTATTGCATCTAAGACCTATAAATGTAAAAACAAAATGTAAACTAAGTCGCCAACGTAAGAGTGGTCCTGATTTCATCTTGTGTCTTTGTACCTTTCAATGTGTCGTCTTATAAATTGTTGTCTCCATCAAAACCATGATATGCACTTAAGCTTTCAATATCATATGCATTTAAGTTTTTGGGGGATAAATAGAAAACTTGACTAAGAATTAAAGTCTGAAGAGGCCTAATAGTGAAAGAATACTTAGTTGAGAGTTAGAGTATGAAAGGACTTGGTAGAAAAAGAATACTTACATGAAGAGGTATTGAATACTTGTAACTATTTGAGAAATAAGGAGAATGCTTTTTTTTAAGATGGGATTAGACATAGCTCTTTGTTGGATAGGTGTGAATTAGAATAAAAGCACTATATGTTTATTTGTCCTTATCTTTTATTATTTTTGTTTATATTTGAACTTGTTACACGCTAAAATTTTAAAATTGTTTTTAAATCTGTGTTTAATCTATCATTGCTTGTGAAAAGTTTTTATTAAAGGAATATTTTCGGAAAACTTAACCAACACAATTCAACCTTTTCTTGTGTTTGTTTGTGCCAACTTCACTAAGGTTTCAAATGGTTTAAAGATAACCAGAAACAATGTTTTTGCAATTTTGATTTTATAATGTTGTTTTGTGGCAAGAAAATGTGTTTCGTAATGGAATTTTCACACTGGGAATTTGGGATATGCTAATTGATGAAGTTAATGTGTAGAGTAGAAACTCAAACAAAACCTAAAAGGTGGATGCTAATAGAAGGACACATATCCAGAAAGGGCCTTTGCTAATTATTTTCTTTGGAATTTTTCCTCCAAAGTTAACCTTAATAAAATTTGGCAAGCCAACGTTAATTTCTCACTGGCCCACCTCTCGAGCAATCCCGGGTAAATCTCTCACATAACCTTGTGAGAGAGAAAGAAAATAGAGAAAAAGATGTGAAATATAGTGAATTCTAGTATTGTTTGGTTGTATAGAAAAAGAAAATAAAGAAGTAATCGTTTCTTCCATCTTCCATGGACAAGGATTTGTCGTTCAAAATTATGTCCCGGATCAATGAAAATTTTCATGTAAATTAAAAAAATTATAATATTAATTATTTTTTATTTTTTTGCTTCAATATCATTGTTATGTGACATAGTTTGGGACACATTTTGATATAAGATCTTGCTACCTCTTCCCTTCTCATTTTCTCCTGACTTGGGGGGAGAAACACATTTAATGGGCCTCACAACTTTTTCTTTCCCTCTCTTCAAACTCCCCTAAACCAATGGAGAGAAAAACTCTATTTCTCGTCAATTTCTCTCCTCATTCTCTTTCTCTTCTTTTTTCACTCCATAGAAGGAAGACTAAAAGAATCTCCTATATTCACAAATCCAAAGAATCAAATTATCGCTAGTACTAGAGTGGGAAGATCTGTTTTACTTGTAGTTTTAAGGCTACAAATGTCATTTACAAATAAAAAAATACAAATGTCATTTGTAAATAAAACATATATGTATCATTGTATTTTGTTTCTTCTTTGGCTTTTTACCTCACTTCCCTCTCCAGTACTGAAGAGGATTTTGACTCAATATCTACACTTTAGTACGAAATTTTTGTACATGTTTATACAGAACCCAATGCATCAATGTGAAAGGCCAAACGGCGTTTTCCTCATCCCAGTCCTTCCTATGGCACATGAGTGTCACCATAGACAATGCATGAAAAAGGTTGACCGGATGGAAGCTAAACGTCACATATTGCTCATCCATGAAAGGATAACATCCTTTTTGGCCATATATGCCATATTGAAAGCAAACAAAGTGGATGTGTCCATATTCTACATTATGAACATACTTCTTAAGATCCAATTTAGTCCCTAAGGTCCTATTAGATACAAAGTCTAGCACATTCAATAGTTAAGCAATCTTGATTGTCCCTGTTTTGAAGAATTACCATCTATCTATCTCCAATGTGTCATTAGTGTTATCATCATTATCTGATAGAGTTTTACTATCCATGAAAGAACAACATCTTTTTTTGGCCACATATGTCATATTGAAAGCAGACAAAGTGGATGTGTTCATATTCCACATTTTAAACATACTTCTTAAGTTCAAACTTAGGCCCTAAAGTTACCACGTTTTCAATCAACAGCATATGCAATCTACTCAGAGAATTTATGCTCATGTATTTAATAGAAATAGAACATGCACTAAATTCAATAAGTAAATCAACTAAACATATAATGCACAAAGCGATTGAAAAGTAAAGAGATAAGGGATCAAGAAAACTTGAGACTACGATTTTATTCTAGTTCATTTGCGGGTCCACTTGCAAACTACATACAGACATCCCCTTCTAATCTTGGTTGATTTTCTTCACTATTTGAATAATGTTTTATAAATAAAAAATCGTTCAAATAAACTTTACAAATACTCCCTTCTTGGCCCTAGAGTCTTTCACTCCGATTTGACCTTCAACTAGCCTCTTTCGGATAATCCTCACCTACTCACGGTATAGCCCCAGTCGATGATCACTCCCTACCAAGACCTTTGTAAAGGTGAAGACTACAACCTAACCACGAGTAGTATTTTCTCTCAAAAATTGTCTAATTAACCAAGTTACAAATGCACCTAAAGTATTCAGATATGAAACTGTAAAAGCACTAAAAACTCAGCCTAGAAATCTCACAAAGACTCAAAGAAACTATGTTTTATTAATGCTTGGTTTTCCAAAAAGAATATGAAAGATTAAACCCAAAAGGATAATCCTCAACTATCCTATCTCTCTTATGTAAAACAAGAAAACTAAAAGAACCTTTTTCTCAGAACAATAAACTCTCTCTAAATATATGAAAGTTAAGTTCAGCGAAAAATGCAATCTTGTGAATTTTCAAGATCACTAACTTGTGGACATTCGGGAAAAATCAGCTTTTACAGAAAACTGTTTTTAGTTGGTGTCAATCCATTAACCTGCAGCTTAGTCGATTAACGACCTTAATAAATCCAAGATTTCAGCTATAGTAACTTCATTTAATGGATTAATCTCATACTTAATCCATTAATTGGTTCACAAGTTCATTTAATCAATTAACACAAGTTGTAATCGATTAACTGTGTTAAAAAGTGTTTTCTTGATGCATGATGAACCTTCTACATGATGTTTATATTCATGAGACATGATTTCAATGATATGTGGGATGTTTTCAGTTTGATGCATTTAAAATCATGTTATCATATTTAAATGCATGAGCATGTGAATCATGTATGAATGTGTGCAAGTCTCATTTTAGTTATATTCAATTTTAGACTTTGTGAGATTTCCATTCTAGGTTCACCTTGCCTAGAATCTACCCAATCAAACATAGACTCTAGAAATACAAAACTCTTAGCCTAAGTCTACTTGAATGATGTTGAGTCTTAACCTTGTTGTTTGTTGAGTTGCACATGTGTTCAAGCTTGCTTTGTCTTATCCTTGTCCTCTCTTTTACTTCTCTTTGTCTTGTAAGGACCCAAATTCTACCCTTGAAATTTTTTCCTTTATTTTACTCCTTTCATGCATACATTCATTATCTTACTTTAATCCCTCATTGACTATTCCATAAAACCACTTTTTAACATGTTATGTTACCATACACTTCATATTGCAGAAAAACATAATTCATTCAATTAATCCTTAGTAACTATCGCATACAACTAGTTATGGGTTTCCAAGAATCACTATGCCCATAACTACACATATCCAGTGTTACCATAGTCAAAATTACATTCATCCCAAAATAGAGTCTAGTCAACTACAATACAAAATATAGATAAAGAAATCCAAGTTAAGAAACGCATAAATTCCTAAGTGCGTCTTCTCCTCAAATCATTCGTTTACCTACGATGGGATTATCATAAACAACACACAAAAACAAGGGAGTAAGTCATTAGTTCAAGACTAACATTACATGTTAATCCACATTTTAAATACGATTAAGCAGTAGTATAAATTATAAACACAAGCACGTAAATATAAACATTAGTATCTTCTTTCTGCCATCTCCATGTTATTCATATTCACCCTATAGTATATATATCCCATAATATATATTCTATAGCATGCATATTACTTTCATTTCAAACATATCCTTTCCACTTATTCATATTCACCCTATAGTATATATATCCCATCATATATATTATATAACATGCATATTACTTTCATTCCAAACATACTCATTTCCCATTAATCGTATTCACCCTTAATCACATTCAACAAGTCTCCCGCAAAGATAATCCTCTACCACATCGGGTAGGTCTAGTTATTTTCCCCAAACCACATCGGGCAGGTTGAGTTTATTCTCCATACCACCTCGGGCAGGTCAAGTTCATTCTCCGTACCACATCGGGCATGTCTAATTAATTTCCCATACCGCATCGGGCAGGTCGAGTTCATTCTCCATACCACATCGGGCAGGTCGAGTTAATTCCCCATACCACATCGGGCAGGTCAAGTTCATTTCCCATACCACATCTGGCAGATCTAGTTCATTCTCCATACCACATCGGGCAGGTCGAGTTAATTCCCCATACCACATCGGGCAGGTCGAGTTCATTATTCGTACCACATCGGGCAGGTCGAGTTAATTCCCCATACCACATCGGGCAAGTCGATACCACGGTAATTCACTACCTCTTCGGATAGGCAACAACAATAATCCACTACCACTCCGGGTACGACCGTCCACAATAATCCGCTACCACTCCGGGTAGGATAACAAAATAATCCCCTACCACTCCGGGTAGGGTAACAACAATAACCCACTACCACTTCGGGTAGGGTAACAACAATAATATTCTTACAAACATATTACCTCTTACAAATACCTTATTAACATCGGCTCATATAAAATGGAAACACTTATCCCTTACCTTGGTAAGCGTTGGAGTCGGTTTCGAGTAACTTTACAAGTTTCCTCCACGATTTCCTCCAACCTTTGGATCTCTTCTCAATCTTCTAGATGATTCCCACGAGTTCTTGCTCTCAAAATCACCTTTTCCTCTATTCTCTCTCAATTTCTAACCCTAAAATGTGTTTAGGGTTTCTATTTTAAAGTGAAATCGTCGGGTTCTCGCTCAAGCGAGCCCATTCTCGCTCAGGCGAGAAAATCCCGCCTTTTTAAAATTTTAGATCTGACGCTTTTGCTCAAGCGAGGCAATTCTCGCTAAGGCGAGGCATCTCTTGCTCAAGCGAGGTTCCTCTCGCTCAGGCGAGAATCTCACAGCCCCGACAAGTCCTGAATGCCATTTTTCTCGCCCATGCGAGACAAATATCGCTCAAGCGAGACCACCCTCGCTCAAGCGAGGCCATTCTCGCTCAAGCGAGAATCCTTCAGTGTAGCCCAGGATTTCACCCTCCCAGGTGAGACTCCCTCGCCCAGGCGACAATTCTCTCGCTCAAGCAAGACTTGTAACACCCAAAAATTACCCTCTTTGAAATGAGGTAACAGTCCCCTATCTCGCCCAAGCGACAATTCTCTCGCTCAAGCAAGACTTGTAACACCCAAAAATTACCCTCTTTGAAATGAGGTAACAGTCCTGAAGAATGGGGCATACTGCCAGATTCTCGCTTGAGAGAGAGGACCTCGCCCAAGCGAGAGGATCAGTGTTTTGAAATTGGAAATTATGGGAGTCTCGCCCAAGCGAGGAATGGGTCGCTTGAGCGAGAGAAAGCCTGGGCAGGCTGTGAGATTCTCGCTTGAGCGAGAGAATCTCGCCCAGGCGAGAGAGTCCGTGTTTTGAAACTTAAAATATCATGGGCTTCTCGCCCAAGCGAGAGTGCCTAGCTATAAAAGAAAAGAAAGGATTTCACAAACCCTAATCTTCATTTTCTTTTCTCCCCTTTCATTCCCAATGGCGGCTCCTCATGGATTTCGACTCTATCCTCCCCTAAACCTCAAAAACACATCAAAGTCTCTTCCTCTTGCTTCTTAATGGAACATTGGAGAGCTTTGGAGATGAAAAAGCAACAATGGAGGTTGAAGGAGATGGAGGGAGATGGAGCTCTTTGCGGATCCCTGGAGCTTACGCAACCTAAGGTGAGGGAGAAGACAATTGTGGTCTTAGAGTATTTCATTAGAGTCATCATCTCTGATTTCCCTCAAGAATCGCAACATATTAACGGATAGAAACTCTTTTGGGAGTTTGTGGTCCATGTGAGAGTCTTTATCTTACATGAGGATGTATTAGCCATAAAAGTGGAGTAATATGTGTGGGGAAAACCGTTTATTTGAGTAAAACGCTATATGCTCATTTATGGTAATACACCGTCATTAAAGATGGTTCTAACGTTAATGTGTATATGATGAAGGATATGTTATGCGTGGTTTGTTTATGATAATGGTTATGTTGTGTGATAATGATGGTGTGTGAGTTATTTATGGTCATAAACATAAATGAGTTTGTTGTGAGTTGTTGATTTGTTATAAACATGTATGGGTGTATTCGTAACAATGAATGTGTGATGACCTGTTAAGGTGTTAAAATGGATAAGGGTATGTTTGTGACAATGAAGGTGTTGTGTGTTAGTTCATTGTGATGGAACAATGTGATGTATTATGTTTATTGGGTGTATGACATTGAGTTGATAATTTGTGCTATGACGAACATGAGATGTGAGGATAATGTGAATTATAGACCTTCCCGATATAGTATGGAGAATTAACTAGACATGCCCGATGTGGTATGAAGAATTAACTAGACCTGCCCAATGTGGTATGGGGAATAACTAGACCTGCCCGATGTGGTATGGAGAATTAACTAGACCTGCCCGTTGTGGTATGGGGAATAACTAGACCTGCCCGATGTGGTATGGAGAAATAACTAGACCTGCCCGATGTGGTATGGAGAAATAACTAGACCTGCTCGATGTCGTATGGAGAATTAACTAGACCTACCCAATGTGGTATGGGGAATAATTAGACATGCTCGATGTGGTATGGAGAAATAACTAGACCTGCTCGATGTGGTATGGAGAAATAACTAGACCTGCCCGATGTGGTATGGAGAATTAACTAGACCTGCCCGATGTGGGATGGGGAATAACTAGATCTGCCCGATGTGGTATGGAGAAATAACTAGACCTGCCCAATGTGGTATGGAGAATTAACTAGATCTGCCCGATGTGGTAAGGGGAATAACTAGACCTTCCCGCTGTGGTATGGAGAAATGACTAGACCTGCCCAATGTGGTATGGAGGAATCACTAAACCTGCCCAATGTTGTATGAGGATTGACTAGAGCTACTCAATGTGGTAGAGGATTATTTGTACGGTGCAGAATTGTTGAAAGAGATCAAGGGTAAATTACTACGGAATGTGAATGATGTGAAAAGTGTATATTCGGAATGAAAATCATATGCATGCCATATGATATATATTATGGGATATATATCTTATAGGGTGAATATGAATGATGAGAAATGAGTATGTTTGGATGAATAAAATATGCACACTATAGAACATATATATTATGGGATATATGTGTACTATAGGGTGAATATGAATAATGTGAGATGAGTAAAATATGCACACTATAGAACATATATATTATGGGATGTATGTGTACTATAGGGTGAATATGGATAATATGTGATGAATAAATATGCACACTATAGAACACATATAGTATGGGATATATGTGTACTATAGGGTGAATATGTATAATATGTGTTGATTGGTATATGTTTATCATGATTGATGTTAGATGTGTGTGGTTTTAATACTTTAATGTTATTACTCCATGTAAATCCACGCTACGGTCGCCGTAGTTGGTTCTTACTCCCTCTGTCTTTCCTTGTATGTGTTATATATTTGAGTTCAGATAGTGGCGGTAGCTGTAAGAACCGAAATTCTACCCTTGAATTTTTTTTCCCAATTTAGTTCAATTACATGCAATCTCTCCTAACCCACATTACCAATTTAATATCTTTACTTCAAATCTTATTTCCCTCTTCGCACTCTATCTCAATATTGACATACAAAATCATTCGACAGAAAAACATAATTCACATTAATTAAACTTTGTAACCACCGCATATAACTAGCTATGGTTTCCAAAATACCCATAGCTACACATATCCAGAGTTACACCATCATGTTTGCAATTATATCTACATCATTAGTTACATCATATTTCAAAATCTCAACTATGCACTCATGTACAAAATAGTGCAAGTGAATAAATCCAAAATGTAAAGCTCCCTAAGACTCCCCCAAAAAGAGTTCCACTCTTGTCACCTGTTTATCTGCAATGGGATTATAAATGACAAGTACACAAACATGAAAAGGAGTAAGTCGTTAATTCAAATAAACATCATCATAAGATAATCCACCTTAGAAATTGGGTTAGTAAACCATTTTTGAAATTCATTTTACTTTGCTTCATAACTTGAGCCAAAGTCGCTACACCCCTCGGGGTTAGCTAAAAGCAGAATCCCATTTCCATTTTTAAATAAAACATGCTTATATACTCAAGCCAGAGTTTTGCTTATATACTCAAGCCAGAGTTTTGCTTATATACTCAAGCCAGAGTTTTGCTTATATACTCAAGCCAGAATTTTGCTTATATACTGAAGCCAGAGTTTTGCTTATATACTCAAGCCAGAGTTTTGCTTATATACTGAAGCCAGAGTTTTGCTTATATTCTCAAGCCAGAGTCGCTAACCATTCATGGTCGGCTAAAAACATATTTCCTTTTCATTAATTTCACCATAAATTATTTCCTGTAAATCCACGCCCACATTAGTATAAACACACTCATATATGTTTATACTAAATACGTGATTCACAACTCAATCATTGCATAACCAGAAAGTATAACACACTTTCCTTTCCGTAAATCTACGTCTCATATATGTTTATACTAAATGCGTACTTTACAACTAAATCATCGCATAATCAGAAAATACGCATTTTCGATTCCAAATGCACAATTAAAGACTTATCCTTACCTTGGTGAGTGTTGGATTTGGTTCTTGGCAACTTCACAAGTTCCACCGACACCGCCGCCAACTCTAGGATCTTTCCTCATCCCACCACACAACACAACGTTAGTCATTTATTCCAAATATCACATAAATAACTCATATTGCATCATTTAACCATACAAGATATTCATCACATTTTAGATGTCTCTAAACTACTTTCACATCGAAGTGTCCACACATACGGTTCCCCTTTCCTAGTGAGTTTTGTCAAAGGTAGAGCCAACTTCGAAAATCCCTCTATGAATTTCCGATAATACCCAGCCAAACCCAGAAAGCTCCTGATCTCAGTGACTGACTTGGGCACTGCCCATTCCATAACTGCTTCAACCTTTGAAGGATCTACTGCCACCCCTTCCTTGGATATCACATCTCCAAGAAAATTTAATGACTCCAACCAGAAGTCGCATTTTGACAACTTTGCATACAACCGATTCTTGCTAAGAAGTTCTAGCACAATCCGCAGGTGCTCAGCATGTCCCTCTCGGCTTTTGGAGTAAATCAAAATGTCATCAATAAATACCACTATGAACGTATCTAAATACGGATGAAAAATCCGATTCATGTAGTCGGTAAATATTATTGGAGCATTCGTTACCCCAAAAGGCATGATCAAATACTCAAAATGTCCGTACCTGGTTCTAAACGCCGTCTTAGGAATATCTTCCGACTTCATGCGAAGTTGGTGGTAGCCAGACCGAAGATCAATCTTTGAAAACACTACCGCTCCTCTCAACTGATCCATCAAGTCATCGATCTGAGGCAACAAATACTTGTTCTTAATAGTGACCTTGTTCAACTGCCGGTAGTCGGTACACAACCGCATACTACCATCCTTTTTCTTAACCAACAAAACAGGCGCACCCCATGGCGAGACGCTAGGACGAATGAACTTCTTTGCCAACAAGTCCTCAACCTGCTTTTTCAATTCCGCCAATTCTAATGGTGCCATCCTATAAGGAGCTATAGAGATGGGTCCCGTTCCCGGTACCAAATCAATAGAGAATTCAACTTCTCTTACGGGGGTAATTCCGGAATTTCGCCAGGAAATACCTCAGGAAACTCACGAACTATCGGAATATCCTCAACTTTGGGTTTTTCACTACCCTCCAGGGATGCCAACAACATAAACACGGCTCCTCCTTCTTTACAAGAAGTCCTGACTTCCTTTGCCGACAATGACTTCATGTCATTGACCTCATCAGAAACCTCATCAAGATTCCCGAATACCACGGTCTTATCAGCACAATTTAGTATCACATGATTCGCCGACAACCAGTCCATCCCCAAAATTAGATCCAACTGGGTTAGTGGTAAGCAGATCAAATCCACGGTAAAAGTTCTACCGTTTACCACTACCGGACATCGAGACACAATTGTCGATACCACCACAAGCACATCAGTTGGGGTGTACACGACCAAGTCGAAAGGCAACGACTCAGTTTTCAATTTCAGTCTATCCACACAGTCATTAGATACAAAGGAGTGTGTCGCTCCCGAATCAAACAACACTAAAAGAGGAATACCTGCCACCATGCAATTATCTTTGATCAGGCCATCAATGCCAGATGTCTCTGCACCACTCATGGTGAATACTCTGCCAGTAGATCGAGGTCGCTCAACTCTCACAACATTTACACTCTGTGTTAGCTTAGAACAATATCTCCTGGTGTGCCCAACCTCCTTGCAGACAGGTAAGCATCGTTCCAGAGCATGAGTCACCTACATGAGTTCGGCCACATTTGCCGCACCAGGAAGGAGAGTTCAACCGTGACCCTCCGGCATTACCATGAGTCTTCAGCCCATGTGAAGTATTTCCTCGACTACCCATTGGAGGAGAGTAGGGCTTCCAGTCCTCTTGAAACATTTTCCTTTTTCCTTTGCCGTGTGAGAAGTTCCGTTGAGGGCCATAGTGTTTTGGAGGGTTATCTTTCCTAGCAGCAGCGTCCCTCCTCCACACATTATTCTCATACATCCTACACTTGTTCACTAGTGTAGGGAAATCAGAAATTTCTTCGTGACCAAATGTCACTCGGAGCTCGGGCCTCAACCCCATCTCAAACTTTACACATTTGGACCTCCCGTCCAACTCTAGTTTAGCATAAGGGCAATACCGGATCAACTCTTCAAATTTGGCCGAATATTCTCCCACCGACATGTTCCCCTACTATAATTGCAGGAATTCCCTCTCCTTCTCCCTTTTGAGGTCCGCGGGAAAATATTTCTAGAGGAATTTACTTTTGAAGGCTTCCCACGTGATGATTTGCCCTTCGACCTCCATTTGTCTCCGGGTCATTTTCCACCAATTCTCTGCCTCTTTCACCAGCATGTAGGTGGCATAGGACACTCTCTGAGCATTGGAACAGCTCATGGCCCTGAAGATTCTTTCCAATCCTTGGACCCATTCAATGGCCGCATCCGGAGCGAATCTGCCTTGGAACTGACTGGGTTTTCTCCTGCAGAATTTGTCCAGACCTCGGTATTCAGTCGGACTTGGGGTCGCATTCTAGTTCAGGTGCTGTAAGTTCTCGTTCATGTTCATCAGCACTGAAGCAATTTAAGCCAATAAGTCATTCTGACCTGATCCTCTTCCTCTTCTAGACATCTCTGTAATGGGTACCTGTTTATCTCGATTCTCATTTGTCAGTAAACTAGGTTTAACCAAACAAATTAACAAATAACCACACAACAGTTCACTTAAACCACATAGTCCAATCATTTTGAAGTTACAAAGAAGCAAGTAAGGTCATACCCTAGGCCGCAGGACTAAATATGCTATAATACCATATTATAAGAACCGAAATTCTACCCTTGAATTTTTTTTCTCAATTTAGTTCAATTACATGAAATCTCTCCTAATCACATTACCAATTAAATATATTTACTTCAAATCTTATTTCCCTCTTCGCACTCTATCTCAATATTGACATACAAACTCATTGGATAGAAAAACATAATTCACATTAATTAAACTTTGTAACCACCGCATATAACTAGCTATGGGTTTCCAAACTACCCATAGCTACACATATCCAGAGTTATGTAACACCCTAAATTTGAGTCATCAAGATTATAGTAACAGTCTTGGAAGCCTCGCTTGAGCGAGAGTTGTCTCGCCTGGGCGAGAAATGGCAAATTTTGGGCTGTTGACACAGTGTAATCGATTACACACTCATGGTAATCGATTACATGCTGATAAACTAATCAGACCTGTGCATCTGACACAGTGTAATCGATTACACACTCCTGGTAATCGATTACATCGTATTAAAAGCATCAGATATGTACATCTGACACAATGTAATCGATTACACCATGTTGGTAATCGATTACATTGCGACGATACCTCTGTAATTTACACTATGTAATCGATTACACACTTCTGGTAATCGATTACATCGTATTAATGTAATCGATTACACCATGTTGGTAATCGATTACATCGCGACGATGCCTCTGTAATTTACACAGTGTAATCGATTACACTATACTTGTAATCGATTACACTTATCGCTGTGTCTATAAAATAGAAACCCAAAACACATTTTAGGGTTAGAACTTTGAAGAGAAGAGAGAGAAGAGAGCTTTTCAAGAGCAAAGAGCCTTAGGACTCATCTTAGAGCTTGAGAAGAGGTAAACCTCTTGTTCCTAACTCTTCTTCTTCCTCTCTAACTTGTTTTGGGTATGTTGGATTCATTTTCAAAACATGAGAAACCATGGAAACTCATCCTTTAGAGTTATGGTTCGTTTTATGTTGTTTTTATCTTGTAAACTCTTGGTTTAGAGTTGGTATTTGATGAATGGAAAGTTTTATGGGTTATTCATGAAAAACCCCCAAAATGAGAATATGAGTATAAAGAGAAAGAGATGAAATGTTAGATGTGGATAATGAGTAGTGCTTTGATGTTGTTATATGAGATGAACATGTATGCTTTGATATTTAGAAACTTGTATTGAAGTAGTTTTGGAAATATTGAAATATGAGATGTTATGCATGTTTTAGATGGTTGAATATTGATGATGAATATTTTGTATGATTAAATAATGCAAAATAAGTTGTTTATGTGATATTTGGAATAAATGACTAACATTGTTGTTATTGGTGGAAATGAGGAAAGATCCTAAGGTTGGAGGAAATCGCGGAGGAGACTTTTAAAGTTACTCGGAACCGATCCCCAACACTCACCAAGGTAAGGGATAAGTGGCTCTAAATCATACTTACTGTTACTGATATGAATGAGGTATGTGAAAGAGGTAATGATTTAAAATGATACGTCTGTAATTTATGCATTATGTTGGAAAATGCGTGACTTTTCTGTTATAAAAATGAAAGTAACATTGTTGGGGGAGGCCCAATGAAAAGATGACTCCGATGAAAGTAACATTGTTGGGGGAGGCCCAATGAAAAGATGACTCCGATGAAAGTAACATTGTTGGGGGAGGCCCAATGAAAAGATGACTCCGATGAAAGTAACATTGTTGGGGGAGGCCCAATGAAAAGATGACTCAAATGAAAGTAACATTGTTGGGGAGGCCCAATGAAAAGATGACTCCGATGAAAGTAACATTGTTGGGGGAGGCCCAATGAAAAGATGACTCAAATGAAAGTAACATTGTTGGGGGAGGCCCAATGAAAAGATGACTCCGATGAAAGTAACATTGTTGGGGGAGACCCAATGAAAAGATGACTCAAATGAAAGTAACATTGTTGGGGGAGGCCCAATGAAAAGATGACTCCGATGAAAGTAACATTGTTGGGGGAGGCCCAATGAAAAGATGACTCCGATGAAAGTAACATTGTTGGGGGAGGCCCAATGAAAAGATGACTCCGATGAAAGTAACATTGTTGGGGGAGGCCCAATGAAAAGATGACTCAAATGAAAGTAACATTGTTGGGGGAGGCCCAATGAAAAGATGACTCCGATGAAAGTAACATTGTTGGGGGAGGCCCAATGAAAAGATGACTCCGATGAAAGTAACATTGTTGGGGGAGGCCCAATGAAAAGATGACTCAAATGAAAGTAACATTGTTGGGGGAGGCCCAATGAAAAGATGACTCAGAGTAATGAAAGTCATATGCATGTTATAGGATATATAGTATGAGATATATATTCTATAAGGTGAATATGAAGGATGAGAACTGAATGTCACAATGAAAGTCGTATGCATGCTATAGAGTATATAGTATGGGATATATATTCTATAGGGTGGATATGAATGATGAGAAGTAGGAGGTTTCGAAAGAACGTAGTAGGCGTGCTATAGAATATATATTATGGGATATATATACTATAGGACGAATATGAATAACGTGGAAATGAAAGAAAGAATATATGAACGTTTACACTTACTTATTTGTGGTTATGATTTATATCAATGCTTAATTGTATTTGAATGTGGATTATCATGTGATGTTAGTTTTGAACTAATGACTTACTCCCTTTTGTTTTGTGTGTTGTTTATGATAATCCCATTGTAGGTAAAGGAAGGATTTTGAGAAGAAGCTCACTTAGGAAGCTTTTGTGTTTATAAACCTATTTGTCTTTATTTGCTACTTGACGTTGTAGTTAATTTGATAACATTATGGGATGACTGTAAATCCGTTTAGATTAATATTGATATGTGTAGTTATGGGCTTTATAACTTTGGGAGACCAATAACTGGTTGTATGTGGTAAATGCTATTTGAATGAATTATGTTTTTCCGCAACATAACCTTGTATGATAATATAATTGGGTAAAGAGTATGTTTAAAGAGTGATACTTGAGGGTTTTCAATGAAGGTGACGACTGTATATAAGAGAGGATTAAAATAAATGAAAAATTTTCAAGGGTAGAATTTGGGTCATTACAAGTTACACCATCATGTTAGCAATTATATCTACATCATTAGTTACATCATATTTCAAAATCTCAACTATGCACTCATGTACAAAATAGTGCAAGTGAATAAATCCAAAATGTAAAGCTCCCTAAGACTCCCCCAAAAAGAGTTCCCCTCATGTCACCTGTTTATCTGCAATGGGATTATCAATGTCAAGTACACAAACATGCAAAGGAGTAAGTCGTTAATTCAAATAAACATCATCATAAGATAATCCACATTAGAAATTGGGTTAGTAAACCATTTTTGAAATTCATTTTACTTTGCTGCATAACTTGAGCCAAAGTCGCTACACCCCTCAAGGTTAGCTAAAAGCATAAACCCATTTCAATTTTTAAATAAAACATGCTTATATACTCAAGCCAGAGTTTTGCTTATATACTCAAGCCAGAGTTTTGCTTATATACTCAAGCTAGAGTCGCTAACCATTCATGGTCGACTAAAAATATATTTCCTTTTTATTAATTTCACCATAAATCATTTCCTGTAAATCCACGCCCACATTAGTATAAACACACCCATATATGTTTATACTAAATACGTGATTCACAACTCAATCATTGCATAACCAGAAAGTACAACACACTTTCCTTTCCGTAAATCTACGCCTACTTTAATATAAACACACCCATATATGTTTATACTAAATTTGTACTTTACAACTAAATCATCGCATAATCAGAAAATACACATTTTCGATTCCAAATGCACAATTAAAGATTTATCCTTACCTTGGTGAGTGTTGAATTTGGTTCTTGGCAACTTCACAAGTTCCACCGACACCGCCGCCAACTCTTGGATCTTTCCTCATCCCACCACATAACACAACGTTAGTCATTTATTCCAAATATCACATAAATAACTCATATTGCATCATTTAACCATACAAGATATTCATCACATTTTAGATGTCTCTAAACTACTTTCATCATAAGAGTACAACCCTCTAAAACATGCTTATTCATTTCACATTTCAACATTAGAAGATAAACTCATATTCTACCTCTAGCATTTTACTCATTTTTACTTTAGGGTCTTGGGGTTTTTATGACTCAACCCACCAACTCTTTCCATTTTCAAAATACTAACTCTAAACCAAGAGTTGTAAGAGAGAAACAACATAAAACGAACCATAACTTAAAAGGATGAGTTTCCATGGTTTCCTTCATTTTTTAGAAGAGATCCAACATACCAAAAATAGGTTTTAAAGAGAAGAAGAGAGTTAGAATCTAGAGTTTTACCTCTTCTCAAGCTCTTAGATGAGTATCCAAGCTTTTTGTCCTTGAAAAAGTTCTCTTCTCTCACTCTTCTTCTTTTCTAAACCCTAGATTGTGTTTAGGGGTTTCTCATTAAATGATGTCTCTTCGGGTTCTCGCTTAAGCGAGCTTATTCTCGCTTAAGAGAGAAAATCCCGCCCATTTTAAAAACTCAGATCTGACCCTCTCGCTCAAGCGAGAATCTCACAGTGTCAACAGCCCCAAAATGATATTTCTCGCCCAGGCGAGACAACTCTCGCTCAGGCGAGAATCTTCCAATATACTCCAGGATTTCCCCCTCCCAGGTGAGCCTCTCTCGCCCAGGCGAGAATCTCTCGCTCAAGCGAGGATCTTCTAGTATAGCCTAGTACTTCACCCTCCTAGGTGAGTCTCTCCTCGCTCAAGCGAGAATCTCTCGCTCAAGCGAGGATCTCAGGAATGATACTCTAATTTTAAAGACTTAAAAATTTAGGGTGTTACAGTAGCGCATCGGATGCTTGCGGAGGAGAGTACATGTTTGAGTAGTTGCTTTATGTTCTCGATGTTGTAATTGAGTAATGCATGTAATATGAAGAGTATGTTAAATGGGATTTATGTATGAGTGATTTTCTCCTAAATGTATAGTTTGGATATTAGATGATGTAAAAATGGAAGTAATATTGAGAATGGATAATTGTATCTAAATTGTGTAATTAAAAGGAAGTGCAATGACATGTTTTTAATGAAGTGAATGATTGATTGTTTCCGCACCTGAAAGATGAATTGAACTTATATGTATATTCAATAAGGATTTCCAAATCGTTCGAGTAATGTCTTTTAAAAGTAATCACTTCGCTTTCATGAACAAGGTTTTAAAAAAGAATTTTTGGATTTCGAAAAAGCGGGTCCTTACAAGTCTCCCAGGACTGATACTATAATTTAATGACTTTAAAATTAGGGTGTTACATGTCTTCTCTTTGACTTCTCCTTGTCTTCATCAAAATACTATAGTGATGCACGCTGCATTTCCATCTCCCCAATGTGATGATGCACGCTTGCATTCTCAATCTCCCATTTTTTGATGATGACAAACCATAATAGATCATATGATAAACCATAACAGATCTTGAATAAGCACTTGTGTTTATCATTGTTTGGAGGCTTGATGACAGTCAACTAAGTTTTGTGATTGCTATGAATGTTGATGCGCTGCTCCCCCTTACTCTACTCTCCCCCTTAATCCTTGCATGAGGTGTTGTATAAGATTCACCATTTCTCTTCCATTAGTTAGGTAGGTAGAATATTCCATTAGTTAGTTAGGTAGCATATATATACAATCTGCAAAACTCAAACAAAAACTTTCTCCCCCTTTTGGCTTGAACAAAAAGCAATGATATAAAATGAAGTATATAGCCAAAAGGAATGAAGAAAAATAATTTTTTAAAAATTCTAGTTTAAATCGATTATCCATATGTCTTAATCGATTAAAACCTTTTAAATTGCACAGACATAAGTTTTTACATGTGACTTAATCGATTAAGTTTGTTGTTAATCGATTAAATGCAGTTGTAGACAACAAACATGTTAATTTCATACTTTCCTACGCAAGCTTATCAAAATGCACTTTAAATAGATTTCAGCAGGCAGATCAATGCATTGTATTTATCAACAACTAAGCATTCATTGATCAACATAATACAAGTATCAAGATAAGCAAATGCACGATTTCAAAATAAACATTGATTTTTATTAAGCATGCTCAAGCTATTACAATTCAAAGTCCAAATCGAAAAATACACAATAAATACCAAAATACAAAGATCAAAACACATCTAAGTGAACCTAACAAGGAAAACACATCCTAAGCTAGACTACACAGCAGGATGTGGTTGCGAAAAGTTGTTCATATTCCTCAGCATGGAGGTAAGCTGCTCAAATTAGTTATGTTTACCAATTCTTGTCTTCCAAAGTCCCAAATTCTAGGTTTAATGAATTTTGACTCAAATGTTTGGTTTTGAGGTCAATAGAAGGAAAGATGTTTGAGGTGAAAGCTTAGGTACTATTCAGAACAAAAAGACATGATCAATTTGGGAAAGAATATAGAGCATATGAGGTAAGATGTTTGGAACACGACTGCACCTTAAATTGTACTTGAATTTGTTTTGTGACTTTTTTTAATTGATTACACTCGGTTTTAATCGAGTAACGGGTTTGAAAATATGCCCATATTATATGACGTTTCCCAATTAATCGATTAACAATTTGGTTAATTAATTAACGAGGCCTCTGGAACTTAGAAGTTGTCCAATTAATTGATGAAGTCCTAAGTTAATCGATTGTTTTTGAAAATTTTGCCCAGGTAATCTATTAAGGGAAGACATAATCGATTACTTCCATTTGAAAATCACTGGGTAATCGATTAAAACACAGAACAAATGATTAAAAGGTTACAAATACATATTTTAGCACAATTTGGAGTAGTCAAAGAGTTTGCTAAGATACAACTAGAATGAGCATATTCTAAACACTTAAAACGAACTAGACCACAACCAAAAACACGCAAAAGCATGTATAGTCAAGAGAGCATGCATTTATTTGGCTATTGTGATAGTATAGGATTACATAGGCATCTAGCGTACATGCAAACATTTAGCACTTATATCAAACAGAATATACGATATATGAGTACTTCTTTAGCTTTATCATTTCCCATCATTGTCAAGATACTAGAAGCTTGTCATATGTTACATCTTCTTTGACCTTTCTTCAAGTTATTGAATCTTGCCTTTCTAATCTTTAATAGCAATACACCTACAATATGATACAATTGCATTTCCTCTTCTCTCTTGGAGATTGCTTAGCAAATTGAAACATTGAATATACTTTTCTAAAACATTGTTCATTGGTCTTAACATAAGATTTGACATGTTGAACTTTTTCATGAATAACATATCCTAGGGATATAATTTTGGCCTCATAAAAGATTTTTGGGGATTTTACGAGAGAAAACATAGGCCTCACTAGGATTTAAAATTTATAATATTTTCTGGAAACTTATATTTTGTCACCTAAACATATGTAGTACTTAAAGTTAGAAAATATATCTTATTACTTTTGAAGCACATGATTCCTAACTAGCATTTTGCTTTAGCAATTTTGTACATAAGTGACTTTTTCTTTTGCCTATAACATCTTCTTTGCAAGTATGATTCGATATTCATATGTCCTTACGCACACTTGTAAAACAAGCTTACTTGCATGTCTTGGATACCCAAATTATGTTGGGTCCCTTCTTGTTAGTAACCAAGGGAACTTGTCCCTTTTGAGTCCACATATATTGTCCACTTGATATACCATGCATTTTAACATTGTGATGAGTCAAATATTACACACTATTAATAACCTTATTTTACCATTGTTAATGATTCTTGGTGTCTAATTGACTTTATTTGGCATTGTTTAGTGTTTTAGACTTTATTGGACTATTAATCCTAAAATGAGTTAATTTGGGATTATTTAGCCTAATTAAATCTAATTCCATTTTCATGACATATTTGGCACCAAGGACATTTTGGGCATTACAAGTGGAAGATGTGTGCTAAAGTGAAGATTGTATTTAGTTATAGGATTTTTAATTATGTTTTAGGTTTTAGGCCAATGGTTTAGGGCCCATTTCGGTTTTACCCTTTAATACCTTAGGATTTCGTTTTTCACTCATAACTTTACATTAGAACAAAACATTTCAGCTTTAGGGAGAGAGCATTTTCGTTTTCCCCATTTGGGGTTTAGGGTTCATTTTCGTTTTGGCTTCTTCTTCTTCATTTTCTTCAATTTCGGTTTTGGCTTCTTCCTCCATGGAAGGCTAGACCTTGGACTAAGTTCCTTTGGTAATGTATCACACTCTTGAGGTTTAGTGCTTAATGCATTTTCGGTTTCTATGTTGTTGTTAATGCAATTTCGGTTTTATGTTGTTGAAGCTTCTATCCTATTTGATGTTATGGTTTGCTTAATTCCATGGTGTTGTTTTAGGTTTCTGAACTGATTTTCGCTTAGTTAATTAGTTCTCTAGTACATAATCTCTTAGTTTATGTGAATCTGTAAATGCTCTATGTTTATGTTGGATTCGCTTAGTTTGAAGCTTAAACATTAGAGTTATGAACAGATTAGGAATTCAACGTGTACAATCTGAAATTGATGCTTTGATTCGTGTGACTTTGTTAACTGTTTGTTGCTTATGCCAATTTCGCTTAGTTAGAGGTTTAGCAATTTAACTGTGAGTTGACCATCGCTTAGTTAATCGACTCTCAACAAAGGAACACTGAGAATTTGATTTTGATATATTGAAACCGAGGATTGAGTTGTGAAAAAGAAAACCAAAGGGATTTAGCCTCTTTACTATTCTGTTTTCTGTTTGTGTTCTGTGATAGCTTAATTTCATAGCATAACAAACACTAAAACCCCCTACCGTGTGTGTGCGTGTAAGGTGTTTGAACCATTGTGTGAAAGATAATCTTTGGGAAACGACCTAGGAGTCACTTCCTAGTACTGTACTTAATTGTTATATTATTTGTATCGGGTACGACCTCAATCAAATTTGGCGCCGCTGCTAGGGATGATCAGTTCATACAATGGTTCTCTGTAGCTTCATAAAGCTTAGTTTAGTGTAGTGTAGTTTAGTTACTCATTTCTATAGTGCATTTTTGGTGAAAATTCTGATATTGGTGCAAAAAGCTGTTAATGTGCACTGTTCACTATGTTGCCATTTTTTCATGATTTATGTGATTCTGTTTTGCTGGTTTATATAGCTGTGGGTGGAATTTTTGCATGAAATTTTGTTTCCACACTTCTTTTATCCCACACTGAACACCAGAGAAAGCAGAACCACTTTCCGAGCTGTAGTTTGTGAGATACAACTTTATGGTGAATAGTGAATTGTTGAAAATTTGTTTTTAGGATAACTTTGTCTCCATATATCAGAATTGGACATATGACATATGCATTTGGGGTAGAAAAATAAGTTATACCCACTACCACAAACATAGTCTGTCAGTCCAAATCCAAAAAAAACCCTTTTTACTATTTCTTTTTTATTTTTTAAGGTTTATTTTTTATTTTTCAAGGTTTATAGTGAAACTGTTTTGCATTTTTAACATAGTTAGGCTTTGAATTTTTTCTTGAAACTTTTTGTACATGTTCTATATGATTTTAGGATGTTATTGATGCAAATACTTGGTTGATTCTACAATTATAACATGAATTTCCATTACTGTTGCATTACTTTCTTCCTACTGTTGACTGTAATGCATGACTAGGAGGAACACAAGCATTTTGTATTCAATAAATCCCGAAATTGATAGAACATATCATAGGTTAGTTAGACAAAATAGGACTTTAGATACTAATTTTGTTTCTGTTTCTGAACATCCTGTTGCTGAAAATACTGCTTCTGAGCATTTTGTTTATGTGCATTCTGAATATAGTGATTCTGTGCATTCTATTGCATTTTCTAATTTTGACCATTCTGTCCATTCTGAAAATATGGCTCAACCACCTACTCCTCCTGGTCCCCGCGAGAGGACATTAAGGGAGTTGGCTGCCCCTGATTTTACTTATGACAGTTTGTGTATCCAATATGAGGAGGTACCATATGTGCTAAAAACTGGACTAATCCATTTGTTGCCTAAGTTTAATGGACTTGCAGGTCAGGATCCACATAAACATCTTAAGGAGTTTCACATTGTCTGCTCAACCATGAAACCACATGATGTTATGGAGGATCGCATTTGTCTAAAGGCCTTTCCTCATTCACTTGAAGGCCCTGCAAAGGACTGGTTGTACTATCTGGCTCCTAGTTCCATCACAAGTTGGGGTGACTTGAAGAGGTCATTCTTGGGTAAATTCTTCCCTGCATCCAGGACCACTACAATCAGAAAGAACATATCTGGAATTAGGCAACAACATGGTGAGAGTTTGTATGAGTACTGGGAAAGGTTTAAGAGATTGTGTGCTAGTTGTCCTCATCATCAGATCTCTGAGCAACTCCTCTTGCAGTATTTTTATGAGGGTCTGAACAATATGGATAGGAGTATAATTGATGCTGCTAGTGGTGGAGCACTTGGGGACATGACTTCTTTTGAGGCAAGAAGTTTGATTGAGAAGATGACTTCCAATTCTCATCAATTCAATGCAAGGAGTGGTGATGCCATAGTTGTAAGAGGAATCCATGACGTTGGGACAAATGCAGCAAGGCAAGACAAGCTTGAGACTAAAATTGATTACCTCACCTCCTTGATCACTCAGTTAGCCATAAATCAGCAAAAATATTCAATGGCAAGAGTATGTGGCATTTGCACCTCAAGTGATCATTATAGTGATATGTGTCCTTCTCTGCTTGAGCCAAGAACTGGTGATCATCCTGAGGCGTATGCTGCAAACATATACAACAACAGACCTCCACATCAGCAGCAACATTATGATCCACCCTCATCAAGCACATACATTCCTGGTTGGAGAAATCAGGCGCCATTTCAGAACAATAATGTTGGGCAGAATAGATCATCATATGTGCCCCCACCAATCCAACAACAGAGGCATCAAATGATTAACAATCCTGCACCTACTGAACCCTCTTTGGAATAATTGGTGAGGCCGATGACAATGCAGAACATGCAGTTCCAGCAAGAAACCAGAGCTTCAATTCAAAGACAAGAGTCTTCAATTCAGAATCTAACTACCCAGATGGGGCAGATGGCTACTTCACTAAACACATTGCAGTCACAGAATTCTGACAAGTTACCTTCTCAGACTATGCTTAACCCAAGGAATGTGAGTGCCATCACCCTCAGATCAGACAAGCAGACTGAAGTGCCTACACCTAGAACAGATTTTGTTCTTCAAAAAGAACATGATGCATCAAAAAGGAATAAATCTGTTTTAGAAGAAAATGAGAATACAACAAGAGAAACTCATGCAAATCAACCTTCCTCAAGTGCTGCACAACAACCATTTTCCATTCCTCTTCCATTTCCACCAAAAATCATTCCAACCAAGAAGATGGGGAATATGGAAGAGTTGGACAAGGACCTCTTGGATACATTTAGAAAGGTTGAGGTGAACATACCTCTCCTTGATGCCATCAAGCAGATTCCGAGATATGCCAAGTTTCTGAAAGAATTGTGCACTCACAAGAGGAAGCTGAAAGGTAATGAAAGGATCAACATGGGAAGGAATTTTTCTGCCATGATAGGTATGCATGTTCCTCACATCCCTGAAAAGTGTAAGGACCCAAGTACATTTACTGTACCTTACATCATAGGTAATAGAAAATTAGAAAATGTCATGCTTGATTTAGGAGCATCCATTAATGTTATGCCTATGAATGTTTTTAAATTCCTTTCACTTGGACCCTTGGAACCTACGGGTGTGGTAATCCAATTAGCAAATAGTAGTACTGCATACCCTGCCGGTTTGGTGGAGGATGTCTTGGTTCAGGTTGATCAACTGATATTTCCTGCTGATTTTTACATTCTTGATATGGAAGAGGGATCCCCCAGTAACACAGTTCCAATTATTTTGGGGAGACCATTCTTGAGAACATCCCGAACCAAGATCGATGTCCATGTTGGGACACTTTCTATGGAATTCGATGATAAAGTGGCTCGGTTTAACATTTTTTATGCTTTAAAGCATCCATCCGAGGGCCACTTTGTTTTCCACCTTGATTTGCTTCATGAGTTCAATGATACACACCTTTCTAATTTTCTCCATGATTTTCATGCTCCATCATTAACTGATTCATACACTTGTCATGCATGCACTAATTCTGAAACATGTAGTTTTTGCATTGATGAGTTTTTGAACATTGATATTGACATTGATGTTCCTTGCACTTCATTGTACACTTGCCATGCATGCTCTGATTCTGAGCTATGTGACTCTTGTATTGATGAGTTTCTTAATATTGTTGTTGATTCTCCTGTTACACATTCACATTGCACTAACACAATTGATGCAGGAATCAGACAACAATCTGATTTATTTGTTCAGGTGTAGGCTGCAACAAAGCCTAGCTTTGCTACTTTTTTTCCATCTGTTTTGCAGGCACCTGATTGGACACCCCCATTTGACCTTAAGTGCGACATTGTTGTTTATGCTTTGGGGACTGTCCTTGCTAGTTATCAGTTTGATTTCCTCCCTCCATGATTAAGGGAGTTTTTCTTTCTTTCTCTCATTCCTTACTTTTTATTGCACTTGTCCAGTTTGATTTCCTCCCTTTGGTTTCCTTGTTCACAACTCAATCCTCGGTTTCAATATATCAAAATCATATTCTTAGTGTTCCTTTGTTGAGAGTCGATTAACTAAGCGATGATCAACTCACAGTTAAATTGCTAAACCTCTAACTAAGCGAAATTGGCATAAGCAACAAACAGTTAACAAAGTCACACGAATCAAAGCATCAATTTCAGATTCTACACGTTGAATTCCTAATCTGTTCATAACTCTAATGTTTAAGCTTCAAACTAAGTGAATCCAACACATTGCAAGAAATAGAAGTATGTCCATGAAAGCCACAATAAAAGTGAGTAGGCAATTTTGATAAGACATTTTAGCATAAACTACTTGATTCATATTTGACTTTAATTACTTAGCATGCATGTAGCCTAGACCAGATTGGTTACCTGCATTTATAGATGCACGAAGTAGATTGTCTAAGTTGTGACTACTATATGTGAACTTTGCAAATTTGTTCTTCAAAACAGAATTTTCAACATTTAAAACTTTACAATTTTCACATATTGGAGTCTCACATAATTTAGTAGTACAATTACATGAAGAGTTAGCATATATAAGATGTGACACCCTAAGTTTAATTTTCCTAAAACTTTGTAACTAAGGAAAAACTCGGGAATACTACAGGAATCTCGCTTGAGCAAGAGGAGCCTCGCCCAAGCGAGAGCATCAATGTTTCTCCCAGGATTTTATCTAGGAACCTCACTTGAGCGAGATGTGGCTCGCCTGAGCGAGAGAAGTCTCGCTTGAGCGAGAGTTGGCTCGCCTGGGCGAGGGAGAGGGATTTGGTACTGAAGGATCCTCGCTTGAGCGAAAGCATCAGATCTGAATTTTTAAAATGGCGGGATTTTCTCGCCTGAGCGATAAATGGCTCGCTTGAGCGAGAACCCAACGATTTCACTTTAAAATAGAAACCCTCAAACACATTTAGGGGGAAAACTTGAGAGAGAAGAGAGAAGAAGGTGATTTTGGGAGCAAGGACTCATGGGAATCATCTAGATTCTTGAGAAGAGGTAAATCTCTTGATTCTAACTCTCCTTCTTCGTTTCAAACTCGTTTTGGGTGAATGGGATATCTTCTCAAAATGTGAGAAACCTTGGAAACTCATCCTTTTGAGTTATGGTTCGTTTTATGTTGTTTTTCTCTTGTAAACTTTTGGTTTAGAGTTGGTATTTCAAGAATGGAAAGGGTTTGTGGGTTGATTCATGAAAACTCCAAAACCCTAAAATGAAAATGTGGTTAAAGAGGAAAATGGGTAAAATGTTAGATGTAGAAGATGAGTGTGTGCTCTAATGTTGATGTAACACCCCAAATTTTAAGTCTTGAACAATTATAGTATCAATCCTTGGATCATTGCTTGAGCGAGAGAGGTTCACCTGGGAGGGTGAAATCTTGGGCTATACTGGAGGATTCTCGCCTGAGCGAGAGATGTCTCGCCTGGGCGAGAAATGGCATTTCTGGCTGGTTGACACTGTGAGATTCTCGCCTGAGCGAGAGGAAGCCTGTGGACACTGTGAGATTCTCGCCTGAGCGAGAATCCCTCGCTTGAGCGAGAGGGTCAGAGTTGAGTTTTTAAAATGGGCGGGATTTTCTCGCTTGAGCGAGAGAAAGCTCGCTTAAGCGAGAACCCGACGAGAACATTAAATGAGGGAAAACCCCAAACACATTTTAGGTTAAGAATTGAAGAGAGGTGAGAGAAGAGAGCATTCCAAAGGTCTATGAGCTTTGATTCTTGTTCAAGAGCTTGAGAAGAGGTAAAACTCTCTATCCTAACTCTCTTCTTCCCTTGAGAACCCATTTTTGGTATTATGGATCTCTTCTCAAAGTGTGTAAAACCATGGAAACTCTCTCTTTCGAGTTATGGTTTATTTTATGTCGCTTATACCTTGTAAACTCTTGGTTTTGAGCTAGTATTCCAAGAATGGAAAGGGGTTTGTGGGTTGACTCATGGAAACCCAAAACCCTAGAGAGAGAAAATGAGGTTAGAGATGAAAGATAGGTAAAATGCTAGAGGTAGAAGATGAGTTGCTTTACAATGTTAAAATATGAGATGATATATATGTCTTAGATGGTTGAAAACTCTTAATGAAAGTAGTATAGAACCATTGAGAAAATGATAAATATCTTGTATGTTTAAATGATGCAATATAAGTTATTTATTTGCTATTTGGAATGAATGACTGACATTGTGTTATGTGGTGTGAATGAGGAAAGATCCTAAGTTTGTAGGTGGTGCCGGTGGAACTTACGAAGTCGCCAAAACCCAAACCCAACACTCACCACAGTAAGGATAAGTCTTTAATTTATGCATTATGTGGAAAATGCGTGGACTTTCTGTTATGGATGATGGATAAAATGTGAATCACTTAATCATTATGAACATATATGGGTATGTTGATAATGGTTAGAAGTGAGTTTAAGGTTTACTATTTATTGGGGGAGTACCAATGGAAATAAGACTCGAAATGAAATAATGAAATGTAAATCACTTTGTAGTTATAAGCATATGCGGATATGTTTATAATTATGTCGGGTGTATTTATCATTTTTTTATTGGGGGAGTACCAATGGAAATATGACTCGGAATAAAGTAATAATTGTAAGTCACTCTGTAGTTACAAGCATATATGTTATGTTGTAATGATGTCGGGTGCATTTATTGACTATTTATTGGGGGAGTACCAATGGAAATAAGACTCGAAACTTATTGGGGGAGTACCAATGGAAATAAGACTCGAAACTTATTGGGGGAGTACCAATGGAAATAAGACTCGAAATATAATGACATAAATGGTAAATCACTTAGTCACTACAAATATATATGGGTATATTTGTAGTGATGATGGGTGTATTTATGGTTTATGTATTGGTGGAGTGCCAATGAAAATAAAACTCATTTTAGCCGACCAAAATGGGTTAGCGACTCTAGTTCGAGTTATGTAGCATGGTTTTTCAAAAGTATAGATGATGAAAAAGGTTTTTAAGAGTATTTAAATTATATCAATGTGAAAACTATTAAATGTGGATTAACTCACATTGAATTTTATTGAATTAATGATTTATTCCTTTGCGTTGTTTGTGCATGGTAAATGTTAATCCCATTGCTGGTAGGTGGATCGAGAAGGATGATTTTGAGTAGGGGATTAGAGACTGTTGTTTTTTTTATGTCTCTTATTACAATCTTTTGTAACTTTAATTGATTGTAATAGAAGTAACTAATGGTACTATGAATCCTATTTTTGTGTATGATACTGATCAGGGAGACTAGTAACTTGGGATATATGTAGCTATGGGTGTTTTGGAAGCCCATAGCTAATTGTATGCGGTGGTTACTAGGTTATATTAATGAATTATGTTTTTCTGCTATCGAATGTTGTATGTTACTTATGGTTCAAAGATAGGGTGTGAGTGTGAAGTGAGACTTTTAAAATAAATTTAATCACTCAGTAATTATGATTGATTGTTAAATGTATGGAATTTGATTAAATAAGGAAAAAATTTCAAGGGTAGAAATTCGGGATGTTACAGTTGAAATATGAGATGAATATATATGTTTTAGATGTTTGGAAACTCTTAATGAAAGTAGTTTGGAAACATTGAAAATGTATGAATCTTTTGTATAGTTGGAGATGAACTATGAGTTGTTATATGTTGTTGTGAATAAACTACTGAATTTGTTGTTGTTTGGTGGGATGAGGAAAGATCCTAAGGTTGGAAGAGGTAGCGAAGGAAACTTGTAAAGTTACCCAAGAACCGACCCTAACACTCACCAAGGTAAGGATAAGTCTTTAACTAGCATATCGTATTGAAATAATGCGTGAAATTGTTGTTTATGAGTTGATGGTGAATCAATGAAAAGAAAAAATATTTTTAGCCGACCATGACTGGTTAGCGACTTTGGCTCAAGTTATGTAGCAATGACTGACTTGCCCTTAGTGGTATTGGCTCGTTGAGCAATGACTGACTTTCCCTTTGTGATATTGGCTCGTTGAGCAATGACTGACTTGCCCTTTGTGGTATTGGCTCGTTGAGCAATGACTGACTTGCCCTTAGTGGTATTGGCTCGTTGAGCAGTGACTGACTTGCCCGTAGTGGTATTGGCTATTCGTAGCAGTGACTGACTTGCCCTGAGTGGTATTGGCTATTCGTAGTACCCATGGGGAAATTATTTGAATGAATTATGTTTTTCTGCCTTATGAAAATGTGCTGCAATATGGCATGTTAAAAGATTTGGTGAAATGATTAATGAGTGATCAAAGTACAGTGATGAATATGTATGAATGGATTAAAGTAAGGGAAAAAATTTCAAGGGTAGAAATTGGGTCCTTACATAAGATCCAAGGTTTCATTATCAAGCTTCAAATCATCAATGAAATATTACAATTCAGAAATTTTCTTTCCATGCTCAAGAATCAACATTTTCTTATCCGAATATTTTTTAGCTAACTTTTCAAGTTCTTCATTCATTTCAACATATGCACCATAAAGTATATCATACGTGGGAGAATTATCGGAATTTGAACTAGAATCGGAAGAGTTTACCTAGCTAAACTCATCTTTCTCACTTTTTTGGCAAGAATTTAGATTTTGAGCCATTATGCATATTTTGCACGATTCTTCATCTTCCAATGTGCTTGTTGAAGTAGTGTCCTATTTGGGTTCAACCCAAATGAAATATGTCTCATTAGCTTTGATGTCCAGAGAGTCTTTTTTATTTCTATGCTCAATCCTCTTGAAATAAGTAGGACATGTGTACTTCATGTGGCCTACTTTCCTAAACTCATGGCAAGATACGTTGTCTTTGGGATACTTGCTCTTCTTGATTGAGTCTTTTACATCTTCTTTGTGAAACATTCTAATTCTCATTTCTTTCTTAAGATCTTTATGAATTTGTTGACTATGAGAGATATAGTTTCATCATCAATGTCGGAATCGGACTTGTCATGATCAATTCTCACTTCTTGACTTCTTAAATGTGAAATTGTAGCTTTGAAGGAGATTATTTGTACATTCTTGTCCGTTTGTTCATGGAGTGTTAAGTGTTCTAGATCCATCTCGTGTTCTTGAAGTTTTTCGAACAGTGTTGCGAGTGACATAGAATCCACATTTTTTGATTCCATTATTGCTGTCACTTTTGGTTGTCATTTCCTATCAAGACATCTCAACACTTTATTAGTCAACTCACCGATAGCAAACACTTTATCTAATGCAACAAGATAGTTAACAATGTGAGTAAATCACTTTTGCATATCACTTCTAGATTCATATGGAAACATGCGAAATAACTCATACTCATGTGATAATGAATTTGATCTAGCTCTCTTGACCTCACTAGTGCCTTCATGGGTTACTTGTAAAGTATCTCAAATTTCCTTGGCACTCAAACATTGAGAAACCCTAAAGAATTCATCATAGAAAGTGCAAAAGTAATAATATTTTTAGTTTTCAAATCAAGCTGCACTTTCCTCTTTTCCACATTAGTCAAGAGACTACTTGGTTTCTCCTTCTGTAAGGACCCAAATTCTACCCTGGAAAATTTTTCCTTTATTTTAATCCTTTCATGCATACATTCATAATCTTACTTTAATCCCTCATTAATTATTCCGTAAAACACTTTTTAACATGTTATATTACCATACACTTCATATTGCAGAAAAACATAATTCATTCAATTAATCCTTAGTAACTACCGCATACAACTAGTTATGGGTTTCCAAGAATCACAATGCCCATAACTACACATATCCGGTGTTACCATAATTAGAATTACATTCATCCCAAAATATTGTTTAGTCAACTATAATACCAAAGTATAGATAAAGAAATCCAAGTTAGGAAACGCATAAAATTCCTAAGTGAGCCTTCTCCTCAAAATCTTTCGTTTACCTACAATGGGATTATCATAAACAACACACAAATACAAGGGAATAAGTCATTAGTTCAAGACTAACATTACATGATAATCCACATTTTAAGTATAAATAAACATTGAAATAATTTATCATCACAAGCACATAAATATAAACATTAGTATTTCCTTCCTTCCATTTCCAGGTTATTCATATTCACCCTATAGTATATATATCTCATAATATATATTCTATAGCATGCATATTCCTTTCATCCAACAATACTCATTTCTCATCATTCATATTCACCCTATAGTATATATATCTCATAATATATATTCTATAGCGTGCATATTACTTTCATTCCAATATACTCATTTCTCATCATTCATATTCACCCTATAGCATATATATCCCATAATATATATTCTATAGCATGCATACTACTTTCATTCCAATATACTCATTTCTCATCATTCATATTCACCCTATAGTATATATATCCCATAATATATATTCTATAGCATGCATATTACTTTCATTCCAATATACTCATTTCTCATCATTCATATTCACCGAGTTTTCCCACAAAGATAAACCTCTACCACCTCGGGTAGGTCTAGTTAATTCTCCATACCACATCGGGCAGGTCTAGTTAATTATCCATACCACATAGGGCAAGTCTAGTTCATTCTCCATACCACATCGGGCAGGTCTAGTTAATTCTCCATATCACATCGGGCAGGTCTAGTTCATTCTCCATACCACATCGGGCAGGTCTAGTTTATTCTCCATACCACATTGGGCAGGTCTAGTTAATTCTCCATACCACATCGGGAAGGTCTAGTTAATTCTCCATATCACGTCGGGCAGGTCTAATTCATTCTCCATACCACATCGGGCAGGTCTATACCACAATAATCCACTACCACTTCGGGTAGGACAACAACATTAATCCACTACCACTCCGGGTAGAACAACGACATTAATCCACTACCACTCCAGGTAGGACAACGACATTAATCCATTACCACTCCAGGTAGGACAACCACATTAATCCACTACCACTCCGGGTAGGACAACAACAATAATCAACTACCACTACGGGTAGGATAACAACAATAAACCTCTACCACTTCGGGTAGGATAATAACAATAAACCACTACCACTTCGGGTAGGGTAACAACAATAAACTACTACCACTTCGGGTAGGGTAACAACAATATTCTTACAAACATATTACATCTTTCACATACCTCATTCACATCAGCTCATATGAGTTAGAAACACTTATCCCTTACCATGGTGAGCGTTGGAGTCGGTTTAAAGTAACTTTACGAATTTCATCCACGACTTCCTCCAACCTTAGGATCTTTCCTCATTCCCACCAATTACAACAATGTCAGTCATTTATTCAAAATAACACATAAACGACTCGTATTTCATCGTCAAACATTCAAGATATTCACATATTTTCAAGGTTTCTAAAACTACTTTAATACGAGTTTCCAAACATCTAAAACATACATATTCATCTCATATATCAACGTTAAAGCATAAACTCATCTTCCACATTTAACATTTCACCCATTTCCCTTTTTACTCATATTCACATTTTGGGGGTTTTGGGGTTTTCATGAATAAACCCACAAAACCTTTCCATTCATCAAATACCAACTCTAAACCAAAAGTTTACAAGAGGAAAAAACATAAAACGAACCACAACTCTAAAGGAAGAGTTTCCATGGTTTCTCATACTTTGAGAAGAGATCCATACACCCAAAAACGAGTTTGAAAGGGAGAAAGACAGTTAGAATCAATAGATTTAACTCTTCTCAAGCTCCTAGATGATTCCCACGAGTTCTTGCTCTCAAAATCACCTTCTCCTCTCTTCTCTCTCACTTTTCTAACCCTAAAATGTGTTTGGGGTTTCTATTTTGAAGTGAAATGGTCGGGTTCTCGCTCAAGTGAGCCCATTCTCGCTCAGGCGAGAAAATCCCGCCTTTTTAAAATTTCAGATCTGACGCTCTCGCTCAAGCGAGGGATTTCTCGCTCAGGTGAGGCAGCTCTCGCTCAAGCGAGGATCTTACAGCCTCGACAGGTCCTGGATGCCACTTTTCTCGCCCAGGCGAGACAACTCTCGCTCAGGCGAGACCACTCTCGCTCAGGCGAGACCACTCTCGCTCAGGCGAGACCACTCTCGCTCAGGCGAGACCACTCTCGCTCAGGCGAGACCACTCTCGCTCAGGCGAGACCACTCTCGCTCAAGCGAGAATCCTTCAGTATAGCCCATGATTTCACCCTCCCAGGTGAGCCTCTCTCGCCCAGGTGACAATTCTCTCGCTCAAACGAGACTTCCAGGACTGATACTTTAATTTAATGACTTTAAATTTAGGGTGTTACACCTTCCACCAAGTATAGTGGAATATAAGGTCCATATTGTACGGAATCCCAAATATTCGTATCAATGGCCTCTATCAATATTCTCATTCCAGTAGGCGTACCCCTTGCCACTGAAAAATAGAGGGCAATTGATGGATGCACCATCGTCGCCAAAAGGGTTAGTGTAGCACATGGTTACATTTCCCTAGGATCAACGATCTAAGAGATTAAGTTAGAACTCACGTACTAGCTCTGATACTACTAGTTGGATATACCACAGAACAAATAACACCTAGAGGGGTGAGTAGGTGTGCGGGGAACAAATTAACACTTCTTGCGATAAATGAGAAATTCTGAAATATTCCCAGTTTAATCGATTAAAGCTTCACTTAATTGATTAAATTGATATGTTGTTAATTTATTAAAGATATGTTCAATGAATTAACCTAATTCTTGCAATCTCTGAAAACTAGTTTTCTTGCATGAAAGTTACCACATTTTCAATCAATAATAGATGCAATCTACTCAAAGAATTTATGCTAATGTATGTAAAAGAAATAATTCACTAAATTCAGTAAGTAAATAAACTAAACAAATAATGCACAAAACTATTGAAAAGTAAAGAGGAAAGGGATCAAGAAAACCAGAGACAACGATTTTATCCTAGTTCGTTTGCGGGTCCACTTGCAAACTATATCCATACATCGCCTTCTGAGCTTGGGGGATTTTCTTTACTATTTGAATAATGTTTTACAGAACAATCATTCAAATAAACTTTACAAATGCTCCCTTTTTGGCCCTAGAGTCTCTCACTTCGGTTTGACCTTCAATGTGCCTCTTTCGGATAATCCTCACCTACTCACGGTATAGCCCAGTCGATGATCACTCCCTACCAAGACCTTTGTAACGGTGAAGACTAAAACCTAACCACAACTACGATTTTCTCTAAAAAATTGTCTAATTATCCAAGTTACAAATGCACCTAAAGCGTGCGGATATGAAACTGTAAAAGTACTAAAAACCTAGCCTAGAAATCTCACAAAGACTCGAAGAAACAATGTGTGGTTAATGCTAGGATTTCCAAAAAGAATATGAAAGATTAAGTCCAAAAGGATAATCCTCGACGATCCTATCTCTCTTATGTAAAACAAGAAAACTAAAAGAACCATTTTCTCACAACAATAAATTCTCTCTAAAGATATGAAAGTTAAGTTCAGAGAAAAATACAATCTTGTGAATTTTCAAGATCACTAGCTTGTGAACATTTGGGGAAAAATCATCTTTTATAGAAAATTGTTTTTAGCTATTGTATATGGATTAATCTCATACTTAATCCATTACCTAGTTCCCAAGTTCATTTAATCGATTAGCACAAGTTGTAATCGATTAACTATGTTAAAAAGTATATTATTGATGCATGATGAACCTTCTACATGATGTGTATATGATGATACATGATTTCAAATATATGTGAGATATATTCAGTTTGATGCACTTAAAATCATGTTATCATATGTAAATGCATGAGCATGTGAATCATGTAAGAATGCATGCAAGTCTCATTTTAGTTATATTCAATTTTAGACTTCGTGAGACTTCCATCCTCGGTTCACCTTGCCTAGACTCTACCCAATCAAACATAGACTCTAGATATACAAAACTCTTAGCCTAAGTCTACTTGAATGATATTGAGTCTTGACCTTATTGTTTGTTGAGTTGCATATATCTTCAAGCTTTCTTGGTCTTATTATTGTCCTCTCTTTGACTTTTATTTGTCTTCTCTTTGTCTTCATCAAAATACTATAGTGATGCACATTGCATTTCCATCTCCCCAATGTTATGATGCACTGGGCATTCTCAATTATTCTACTCATAATAAAACATAAAAACTAAGGAGATAGTAAAGAGTAAATTCTTCATATTTCTTTTCTTCCTTTGATTGATGAGTAAGACACTATTTAAAGAGAATAAACAAATTCGATGATGATGATAACTATGCAAGTGTCATCATCTCATAACAGAAGAACAATATAGAAATACTAACACAATAATAATTATTTAATTAAATTTAAATAATTAATTATCATATACTATCCTATTTCATTTCTAATGAACTCCATAACTAACATCATAATAAACATCTTATCATTACCGACCCCTTTAAAATCAACTTTTCCCTCAACGTTTAACTACTTAGTTGGCTGAATTAGGAAGGGTATATGCTAAGTGTCAATTTGGCCAAATATGCCATATTTTAAGCAAACAAAGTGGATGTGTTCATATTCCACATTATAAATATACTTCTTAAGTTCAAACTTAGGCCCTAAGGTCCTATTAGATACAAAGTCTAGCACATTCAATAGTTAGGCAATCTTGATTGTCCTTTTTTGAAGAATTACCATCTATCTATCTCCAATGTGTCACTAGCATTATCATCTATATTTGATACAGTATTAATAGCAATTAATCAAGAATACTATAGAATTATTCTACTCCTAAGAAAAGATATAAACTAAGGAGACAATAAAAAGTAAATTCTTCAGTTTTTTTTTCTTCCTTTGATTGATAAGCAAGACACTATTTAAAGAGAATAAATAAATCCTATGATATTGATATAACTATACAGGTGTCATCATCTTAAAACAAAAGAACATTGTAGAGATACTAACATGATAATAATTATTTAATTAAATTTAAATAATTAACTATTATATACTATCCTATTTCATTTCTAATGAACTCTGTAAGGACCGAAATTTTACCCTTGAAAATTTTTTCTCGATTTAGTTCAATTACATGCAATCTCTCTTGACTCACATTACTAATTGAACACCTTTATTTTAATTCTTATTTTCCTCTTCGCAACCTATCTCAATATTAACATACAAAGTCATTCGACAGAAAAACATAATTCGCATTAATTAAACCTTGTAACCACCGCATATAATTAGCTATGGGTTTCCAAAATGCCCATAGCTACACATATCCAGAGTTACAATCTCAAGTTTACAATTTTATCTATGACGTTAATTACATCATATTTCAAAATATCAACTATGCACTCATGTGCCAAATAATGCATGCGAATGAATCCAAAATGTAAAGCTCCCTAAGACTCCACCAAAAATGAATTCCCCCTCATGTCACCTGTTTATCTGCAATGGGATTATCGATGACAAGTACAAAACATAAAAAGGAGTAAGTTGTTAATTCAAATAAACATCATCATAAGATAATCCACATTAGAAATTGGGTTAGTAAACCATTTTTGAAATTCATTTTACTTTGCTACATAACTTGAGCCAAAGTCACTACACCCCTCGGGGTTAGCTAAAAGCAGATTCTCATTTCCATTTTAAATAAAACGTGCTTATATACTCAAGCCAGAGTTTTGCTTATATACTCAAGCCAAAGTTTTGCTTATATACTCAAGCCAGAGTTTTGCTTATATACTCAAGCCAGAGTTTTGCTTATATACTCAAGCCAGAGTTTTCCTTATATACTCAAGCCAGAGTCGCTAACCATTCATGGTCGGCTAAAAATATATTTCCTTTTCATTAATTTCACCATAAAACAATTCCGGTAAATCCACGTCCACATTAGTATAAACACACCCATATATGTTTATACTAATTACGGGATTCACAACTCAATCATCGCATAACCAGAAGTACACATCTTTCTTTTCCGTAAACCTACGCCTACTTCAATATAAACACACCCCTATATGTTTATACGAAATGCGTACTTTACAGCTCAATCATTGCATAATCAGAAATTACACCTTTTTGATTTTAAATGCACAATTAAAGACTTATCCTTACCTCGGTGAGTGTTGAGTTTGGTTCTTGGCAACTCCTCAATTTCCACCGACACCGCCTCCAACCTTAGGATCTTTCCTCATCCCACCACATAACACAATGTTAGTCATTTATTCCAAATATCGCATAAACAACTTATATTGTATCCTTTAATCATACAAAATATTCATCATAAATATTCAACCATCTAAAACATGCATAAACATCTCATATTCCAATATTTGGAGGTAAACTCATCTTCTACCTCTAGCATTTTACTCATTCTCTCCTTTTACCACATTTCACTTTTAGGGTTTTTGGGGTTTTCATGAATCAACCCACAACCCTTTCCATTCTTGAGATACCATCTCTAAATCAAGAGTTTACAAGGTAAGAATGACATAAAATGAATCATCACTCAAAAGGATGAGTTTCCATGGTTTTCTTCATTTTTGAGAAGAGATACAACATACCCCAAAGTGAGTTTAAGAGAGAAAAATAGAGTTAGAATTTAGAGTTTTACCCCTTCTCAAGCTCTTAGATGAGTATCCAAGCTTTTTTCCCTTGAAAAGCTCTCTTCTCTCACTCTTCTTCTTTTCTAAACCCTAGATTGTGTTTAGGGGTTTCTCATTAAATGTTGTCTCGTCGGGTTCTCGCTTAAGCGAGGGATTCTCGCTCAAGCGAGAAAAACCCGCCCATTTTAAAAACTCAAATCTGACCCTCTCGCTCAAGCGAGGGATTCTCGCTCAAGCGAGAATCTCACAGTGCCTACAGCCCCAAAATGATATTTCTCGCCCAGGCGAGACAACTCTCGTTGAGGCGAGAATCTTCCAGTATACTCCAGGATTTCACCCTCCCATGTGAGCCTTTCTCGCCCAAGCGAGAATCTCTCGCTCAAGCGAGGATTCTCCAGTATATTCCAGTATTTCACCCTCCTAGGTGAGTCTCACTCTCGCTCAAGCGAGAGTCTCAGGACTAATACTATAATTTTAAAGGCTTAAAAATTTAGGGTGTTACAATCCTCCCCCTCTTATAAGAATTTTCGTCCCCGAAAATTAAACATACCTCGATTCAAACAAATGAGGGTAATCCTCCCTCATTTCTTGCTCAACCTCCCAAGTAGCCTCTCCTTCGTCCACTTGGCTCCACAACACCTTCTCCAAAGGAATCTCTTTGCCCCTCAACCTTTTTATACTGGTATCCATGATTCTCACAGGCAACGTCACAAAAGTTAGGTTATCCTTCAACTCTATCTGGTCTGACTCAACCATATGAGATGGATCTCCAACATATTTCCTCAACTGAGACACATGAAACACATTGTGAAGATTTGACAGCAACGGTGGTAAGACAATACGATACGCTACCGACCCAATCCTCTTCAGTATTTGATTAGGCCCAATAAAACGCGGAGTCAACTTATGAGATTTCAACACTCTACCAATTCCGGTAGTCGGGACTACTCTCATGAAAACATGATCTCCCTCCTTAAATTCAAGAGGTTTTCGCCTCCTATCGTAGTAGTTTTTCTGCCGACTCTGGGCGATCCTCATATTCTCCCGGATTTGCTTGATCTTATCCGTCGTCTTCCTACCATACAACGCCTCATAAGTGTCATCCCAATACTCGAGTGGAAGCTATTGTTGTAGGTAAATTGGATCAACGGCAACATGCCATCCCAACTCCCGGGTTGTTCTAAGACACATGCCCTCAAAAGGTCCTCCAATGATTGTATTGTCCTTTCTGATTGACCGTCCATTTGTGGATGATAAGCTGAACTCAGCTTCAACTTAGTTCCCAAAGCGGTTTGCAAACTAGTCCAAAAGTTTTAAGTGAAACGGGGGTCCCTATCCGACACAATGCTTGACGGTATTCCATGCAAGCGAAAAATTTCCCGGATATACAGTTCTGCCAATCTCTCCAAAGAGTACCTCATGTTCATAGGCAGAAAGTGAGAAGATTTAGTTAACCGATCCACGATCACCCAGATTGAATCATAACCTCTCTGAGTCTTCGGAAAACCAGACACAATCTATGGAGATATTATCCCACTTCCAAACGGGAATTTCTAGGGATTGTAATTCTCCCGCTGGTCGTTGATGCTCAATCTTGGCCTTCTGACATACCAAACAACTCGAGACATACAAGGCCACATCCCTTTTTAACCCAAACCACCAAAACAGTGTTTTCAAATCTTGGTACATTTTAGTGGTTCCCGGGTGAAAACTCATTTTACTCTTATGGGACTCATCTAAAATATCCCTCCGTAATTTATCATTACGAGGCACACACACTCTTCCCTTGTAACGCAACATTCCACTAAGGTCCGTTATGAAATTGGTATCCTTACCACTCAGCATCAGATCCCGTTTATCCATCAGCTCACTATCCTCAACTTGCATTGTCCGGATTTGTTCAAACAACTCATTCGTGACGTTAAGCATCCCCAACATCATACTATGAGGCTTTATCTGAACCTCCAAATTCATATCCCTGAACTCCTCAATCAATTTCTCCTCCCTAACCATGAAAGCCGCCATGTGCAACGACTTTCGACTCAGTGCATTTGCCACTACATTGGCCTTTCCCGGGTGGTATTATAACCCAAAATCGTAATCCTTAAGGAATTCCATCCATCTCCTCTGCCTCGTGTTCAATTCCTTTTGATCAAATAGGTACTTTAAACTCTTGTGGTCGCTGTACACTTCAAATCTCACGCCATAGAGATGGTGTCTCCAGATTTTTAAGGCAGAGACCACTACAGCCAACTTAAGATCGTGGGTAGGATAGTTTTGCTCGTGCGTCCTCAACTGTTGAGAAGCATAGGCCACAACCTTCCCTTCTTGCATCAACTCACAACCGAAACCTTGCTTGGATGCATCACAATAAACATTGAAGTCCCGATCAGTACAAGGAAGGACCAAAATTGGCGCCGTAGTTAACCTTCGTTTTAACTCTTGGAAACTTTCTTCACATCGCAGTTTCCACACATACGGTTCCCCTTTCCTAGTGAGTTTGGTCAAAGGTAGAGCCAACTTCGAAAATCCCTCTATGAATTTCTGATAATACCCAGCCAAACCCAGAAAGCTCTTGATCTCAATGACTGACTTGGGCACTGCTGATTCCATAACCGCTTCAACCTTTGACGGATCTACTACCACTCCTTCCTTGGATATTACATGTCCAAGAAAATTTACTGACTCCAACCAGAAATCGCATTTTGATAATTTCGCATACAAACGATTCTTGCTAAGAAGTTCTAGCACAATTCGCAGGTGCTCAGTATGTTCCTCTCGGCTTTTGGAGTAAATCAAAATGTCATCAATGAATACCACTACGAATGTATCTAAATACGGATGGAAAATCTGATTCATGTAGTCGGTAAATATTGTTGGAGCATTCGTTACCCCAAAAGGCATGACCAAATATTCAAAATGTTCGTACCTGGTTCTAAACGTCGTCTTAGGAATATCTTTCGACTTCACACGAAGTTGATGGTAGCCAGACCGGAGATCAATCTTTGAGAACACCACCGCTCCTCTCAACTAATCCATCAAGTCATCGATCTGAGGCAACGGATACTTGTTCTTAACAGTGATCTTATTCAACTGTCGGTAGTCGGTACACAACCGCATACTATCATCCTTTTTCTTAACCAACAAAACAGGCGCACCCCAAGGCGATACGCTAGGACGAATAAACTTATTTGCCAACAAGTCTTCAACCTGCTTTTTCAACTCCGCCAATTCTAACGGTGCCATCCTATAAGGAGCTATAGAGATGGGCCCCGTTCTCGGTATCAAATCTATCGAGAATTCCACTTTTCTTAGAGGAGGTAATTCCTGAATTTCGCCAAGAAATACCTCAGGAAACTCACGGACTATCGGAATACCCTCAACTTTGGGTTTTTCACCACCCTCTAGGGATGCCAACAACATAAATACGGCTCCTCCCTCTTTACAAAAAGTCCTGACTTCCTTTGCCGACAATGGCTTCATGTCACTGACCTCATCAGAAACCTCATCAAGATTCCCGAATACCACGGTCTTATCAGCACAATTTAACATCACATGATTCGTCGACAACCAATCCATCCCCAAAATTAGATCCAACTGGGTTAATGGTAAGCAGATCCAATCCACGGTAAAAGTTCTACCGTTTACCACTACTGGACATCGAGACACAATTGTCGATACCACCACAAGTATATCAGTAAGGGTGGACACGACCAAGTCGAAAGGCAACAACTCAGTTTGTAATTTTAGTCTATCCACGCAGTCATTAGACACAAAGGAGTGTGTCGCTCCCGAATCAAACAACACTAAAAGAGGAATACCTGCCACCATGCAATTACCTTTGATCAAGCCATCAACACCAGATGTCTCCGCACCACTCATGGTGAATACTCTACCAGCGGATCGGGGTCGCTCAGCTCTCACAGCATTTGCACCATGTGTCAGCTTAGGACAATATCTCCTTGTGTGCCCAACCTCCTTGAAGTAGTAACAGGTAAGCATCGTTCCAGGACATGAGTCATCTATATGAGTTCGGCCACATTTGCCGCACCCGGATGGAGAATTCAATCGCGACTCTCTAGCATTACCATGAGTCCTCAGCCCAGGTGAAATGTTTCCTCGACCACCCGTTGGAGGGGAGTAAGGTTTTCGTTCCTCTTGAAACATCTTCCCTTTTCCTTTGCCGTGTGAGAAGTTTCGTTGAGGGCCATAGTGTTTTGGAGGGTTATCTTTTCTAGCAGCAGCGTCCTTCCTCCGCACATTATTCTCATACATCCTACACTTGTTCACTAGTGTAGGGAAATCAGAAATCTCTTCATGACCAAATGTCACTCGGAGCTCGAGCCTCAACCCCATCTCAAACTTCACACATTTGGACCTCCCGTCCAATTCTAGTTCAGCATAGGGGCAGTACCGGATTAACTCTTCAAATTTGGCCGAATATTTCCGTCATCAAACCAGAAATCATTTGGACCTCCTCCGCACATTATATCAAATATTTCCGTCATCAATTCTTATTGTCGAAAAGAATTACCGATTCCTAGCCTCAACTGAAACCATAAAACCATTGATTCACACCAAAACTAGGTACTTTGTTACCAATCGGCAAGCACAAGTCGACCAACACTCAAACCTACAACTTGCGTTCGATTTGGTCACCCCAATTCAGTTAGCAAATATAAACTTATTAACCCACTCGCATTATGTCCAGAAATACTTGGGCATCTCATATCACTAAACTTTTAACAACCTCATACCTATTCCGATATGGTTGCTAAAATTTCGGAATTCTCCCACATGATACTAAATCATTATTTAGCCACAAGCTATGTTTCACCCAAATATAGTTTCCGAAAGCGCTTTGAATCCACGACTCATGGCAACCACGTCGTGAAACACAGTTTGCATTATCATTTCAACATAACCCAAAACTCCTTCTCTCATATGGTTACATTACAATCATGCACAACAATTATTTACTTTCACGAAACAACAAAAACTTTTGCCGGTACAACATTCAACGCAGACAATTGCGGTACACCACCTCAATTTCGTGCATTGCCCATGTCCCACCGCAAAGAACCGATCATTCGTGACCAAAAGTTTCACGTCTATTTCATTGTATTCATCACATTGACGGGGTAAGTAACTTAACAAGCCTCTTTTATCGACCATCATTATAAGTCTTATCCTTTAGCACCCATATACATATCAATGCAACTAGATCTTAATTATTCACCTCAACAATCATCACATAGTTAAGCAAAACACGATTTACTGACTGCTAGTCCATTTCACAGGATTAAATCCAATCAGGACGTCATTGCGCATATCAACACTAAGGCCCACAAAGGGAATTAACCTTTAACAACTCAGAGAAGGAAATAAGGATCCCTGACTTAGACCTTTTCCTTGTTGGTATAATTATTCTAAAAGTTAATCATTCATAGAATAAAATTTCACTTTCCAAAAAATACATAGTTCTTTCAAATCATATTCTCTTGAAGTACTAGCGAATTCTTAAATACCCTCTCGTGATGTTTTATAGAATAAACATCGATCCCTTTTTTTTTAAGGGGATTCCTGACTCTCTTAGCCGACATCGGCCCCATAACACTAGCCTGGTTAGAGATCTCGCACAGACCTCCAACCGCCACCACCTTGTCAGCGCTATTAAATCATAACGTGATTTGCCTATAATCCTTCCATCCCCATAATTATATGTAACTGGGATAACGACAAGTAGATTGAATCTACGGTAAATATCACACCATTTACCACAACCGGACACTATAACATAAACGTGGATACCACCACCAACACATAGATTGGGGTAGACGCGACCAAGTCGGAAGTAACGACTCAGTTTACAATTTCAGCCGGTTTTCACATTTAACATATATAAGGGAGTGTGTTGCTCCCGAATCAACAACACTAAACAAGGAATACCTGTCACCATGCGTTTACCTCTCGCCGGATCATCAACACCCGATGTCCCTGCGCCACTTGGGGTATCCATCTGACCGTGGTCCCTTGCCTCCCCAACATGCATGACATTAGGTCTCCAATCCAGCTTGGGACAATACCTTTTAATATGCCCAAACTCCTTGCAGTGGAAACATTCATTCCCTTTTCCCGGACACGTACTTCCATAGTGAAGTCTACCGCACTTGTGGCACATGGGAGATACGTCTGGTTGAAAGCCTCCAACGGTAGGTTTCGACCCTTGATGCCCATGGTTACGACGGACACTAGTTAGAGAAAATGATCGTTGGCTTTCATTCACCTCCTCCTCATACATCCCACATCGGGTCAGACTATCCGATTCTGATTCCTCTGCACCACACATAGTAACCACTCTGCCGATAGATTGAGGTCGTCCAGTCCCCATGGCATTCATATTCTTCCATGACATAGGACAATACCTCTTGACATGTCTGGTCCCTTTGCAACGAAAACAGTAATTTGTCGTTCCAGAACACGATCCTCCGTCATGTCTTCGGTTACACTTGCTGCACCAGGATGGGGAGTTTAATGACCCTCCGGCATTTGCATGGGTCCTCGGCCCATGCGATGTGTACCTCCGAGTGCCAGCAAGTGAGAGACAAGGCTCTTGCTCTTCGGGACACATCTTGCCATTGCCCCTTCCGTGCACAAAGTTTCTTTGAGGCCCGGGGAATTGGGATTTGGAGGTCGCCACTCCGTTCGCCTTCATGTTAGTACATCCCATCTCTAGGACCCACCCAACAGCAGCATTCGGAGCGAATCCTCTTTGGGACAAAGAGCCAGGACCTAGCGCCACGCTCCGATTCAAATTTCGTAGATTCTCATTCATGCCCTGAAGCACCCCTAACATCTGTGCCAAGAGATCATTGGGAACATTCTGGTTCGTTCCTCTTCCTCTTTCAGCCATGCGTACCTGTACTCAGGTACTAGTTAGTAAGCTAATTTAAACTCACTCAAGTCAGGAACTCACAAAATCTCATAACAAGTCACATACTTTAAATATTCAATACATACACATGTTACAAAGAAGCAAGTAAGGCCATGCCCTAGGCCGCAGAATTAACTATGCTCTGATACCATATTGTAACGACCCGATTTTCTACCTTGAAATTTTTTCATTTATTTTGATTCTTTCTTACATACAGTCGTCACCTTCATTAAAGCCCTCAAGTAACACTCTTTGAAAATACTCTTTACCCTATTAAATTATCATACAAATTTATGTTGCGGAAAAACATAATTCATTCAAATAACATTTACCACATACAACCAGTTATGGGTCTCCCAGAGTTATAAGTCCATAACTACACATATCCGTATTAGTCTAAACGGATTTACAGTCATCCCATAATATTATCATATTAACTACAACATCAAGTAGCAATTAAAAACAAATAGGTTAATAGACACAAAATGCTTCCTAAGTGAGCTTCCTCCTCAAAATCCTTCATTTACCTACAATGGGATTATCATAAACAACACACAAACAAAAGGGAGTAAGTCATTAGTTCAAAACTAGCGTCGCATGATAATCCACATTTCAGAATACAATTAAGCATGGATATAAATTATAACCACAAGCACATAATTGAAACACTCATATCTTCTTTCTTCCATTTCCATGTTATTCATATTCACCCTATAGGGCATAAATTCCATGATATATTCCCTATAGCATGTACATTACTTTCATCCTTACATCTTTCTTTCTATCACTCATATTCACCCTATAGAATATATATCCCATAATATACATCCTATAGCATGCATATGACTTTCATTACGACCTTCTCATTTCTCATCATCCATATTCACCCTATAGAATATATATATATCCCATACTATATATATCCTATAGCATGCATATGACTTTCATTGCGACCTTCTCATTTTTCATCATCCATATTCACCCTATAGAATATATATCCCAGACTATATATCCTATAGCATGCATATGAATTTCATTACTCCGAGTCTTATTTCCATTGGTACTCCCCCAATAAGATTGAATTCGTTTTGAGTCTTATTTCCATTGGTACTCCCCCAATAAGATTGAATTCATTTTGATTCTTATTTCCATTGGTACTCCCCCAATAAGATTGAATTCATTTTGATTCTTATTTCCATTGGTACTCCCCCAATAAGATTGAATTCGTTTTGATTCTTATTTCCATTGGTACTCCCCCAATAAGATTGAATTCATTTTGAGTCTTATTTCCATTGGTACTCCCCCAATAAGATTGAATTCATTTTGAGTCTTATTTCCATTGGTACTCCCCCAATAAGATTGAATTCATTTTGAGTCTTATTTCCATTGGTACTCCCCCAATAAGATTGAATTCATTTTGAGTCTTATTTCCATTCGTACTCCCCCAATAAGATTGAATTCGTTTTGAGTCTTATTTCCATTGGTACTCCCCCAATAATGTTACTTTTATTTTGTTTATAACAGAAAAGCCACGCATTTCCCAACATAATGCATAAATTACAAACGTATCATTTTAAACCATTACCTCTTTCACATACCTCATTCATATCAGCAAGTATGATTTAGAGACACTTATCCCTTACCTTGGTGAGTGTTGGGGATCGGTTCCGAGTAAATTTAAAAGTCTCCTCTGCGATTTCCTCCAACCTTAGGATCTTTCCTCATTTCCACCAATAACAACAATGTCAGTCATTTATTCAAAATAACACATAAATAACTCGTATTTCATCATCAAACATACAAGGGATTCACATATATTCAAGATTTCCAAAACTACTTCAATACAAGTTTCCAAACATCTAAACATACATGTTCATCTCATATAACAACATCAAAGCACAAACTTATTATCCACATCTAACAGTTCATCTCTTTCTCTTTATACCCATATTCTCATTTTGGGGGTTTTTGGGGTTTTCAAGAATAACCCACAAAACCTTTCCACTCATCAAATATCAACTCTAAACCAAGAGTTTACAAGACAAAAACAACATAAAACGAACCATAACTCTAAAGGGTGAGTTTCCATGGTTTCTCATGTTTTGAAAATAGATCCAACATACCCAAAACAAGTTAGAGAGGAAGAAGAAGAGTTAGAAGCAAGAGGTTTACCTCTTCTCTAGCTCTAAGATGAGTCCTAAGGCTCCTTGCTCTTGAAAAACTCTCTTCTCTCTCTTCTCTTCAATGTTCTAACCCTAAAATGGTTTTGGGGTTTCTATTTTAAAGAGCAATCGTCTAGTTCTCGCTCAAGTGAGCCCATTCTCGCTCAGGCGAGAAAATCCCGCCTATTTTAAAAACTCAGATTTGACCCTCTCGCTCAAGTGAGGGATTCTCGCTCAAGCGATAATCTCACAGTCCCAACAGGCTTCCTCTCGCTCAAGCGAGGGATTCTCGCTCAGGCGAGTATCTCACAGTGTCAACAGCCCCAGTTTGCCATTTCTCGCCCAGGCAAGGCCACTCTCGCTCAGGCGAGAATCTTCCAGTATAGCCCAGGATTTCACCCTCACAGGTGATCCTTTCTCGCTCAGGCGAGAATCTCTCGCTCAAGCGAGACTTCCAGGACTGATACTATAATTTTAAAGACTCAAAATTTAGGGTGTTACAAGTCTAGTATTTCACCCTCCTAGGTGAGTCTCTCTCTCGCTCTAGCGAGAATCTCTCGCTCAAGTCCAGTATTACCGACCCCTTTAAAATCATCTTTTCCCTCAACGTTTGACTACTTAGTTGGCTGAATTAGGAAGGGTATATGCTAAGTGTCAATTTGGCCAAATATGCCATATTTTAAGCAAACAAAGTGGATGTGTTCATATTCCACATTATAAATATACTTCTTAAGTTCAAACTTAGGCCCTAAGGTCCTATTAGATACAAAGTCTAGCACATTCAATAGTTAGGCAATCTTGATTGTCCTTTTTTGAAGAATTACCATCTATCTATCTCCAATGTGTCACTAGCATTATCATCTATATTTGATACAGTATTAATAGCAATCAATCAAGAATACTATAGAATTATTCTACTCCTAAGAAAAGATATAAACTAAGGAGACAATAAAAAGTAAATTCTTCATTTTTTTTCTTCCTTTGATTGATAAGCAAGACACTATTTAAAGAGAATAAATAAATCCTATGATATTGATATAACTATACAGGTGTCATCATCTTACAACAAAAGAACATTGTAGAGATAATAACATGATAATAATTATTTAATTAAATTTAAATAATTAACTATTATATACTATCCTATTTCATTTCTAATGAACTCCATAACTAACATCATGATAAACATCTTATCATTACCGACCCCTTTAAAATCAACTTTTCCCTCAATGTTTGACTACTTAGTTGGCTGAATTAGGAAGGGTATATGCTAAGTGTCAATTTGGCCAAATATGCCATATTTTAAGCAAACAAAGTGGATGTGTTCATATTCCACATTATAAATATACTTCTTAAGTTCAAACTTAGGCCCTATGGTCCTATTAGATACAAAGTCTAGCACATTCAATAGCTAGGCAATCTTGATTGTCCTTTTTTGAAGAATTACCATCTATCTATCTCCAATGTGTCACTAGCATTATCATCTATATTTGATACAGTATTAATAGCAATCAATCAAGAATACTATAGAATTATTCTACTCCTAAGAAAAGATATAAACTAAGGAGACAATAAAAAGTAAATTCTTCATTTTTTTTCTTCCTTCGATTGATAAGCAAGACACTATTTAAAGAGAATAAATAAATCCTATGATATTGATATAACTATACAGGTGTCATCATCTTACAACAAAAGAACATTGTAGAGATACTAACATGATAATAATTATTTAATTAAATTTAAATAATTAACTATTATATACTATCCTATTTCATTTCTAATGAACTCCATAACTAACATCATAATAAACATCTTATCATTACCGACCCTTTAAAATCAACCTTGTCCTGAACATTAGACTACTTAGTTGGTTGAATTAGGAAGGGTATGTGTTAAGTGTCAATTGATTTAAATTTTACACATACTTTTCGGCACTTTGACAACTTAATCAACTCAAATAATTGAAAATATACTTATATATGATTAAAAACCTATTTGATTGGCTAAGTATTATCCCTAAGTGTTTTTGCATGCTTAATCCAGACAAAAGAGCATAAAATTTCATGTTTCTGGCAAAATTGGGTCAAGCTCGCTACCAAGATCACACTCAACGAAAAAACAGTATTTGATAGTTGCATTCAGTGCCGAATCCATGCTGAATAGGAGAAAAGTTGCGCTCATTGCACATTTTGTGTTGAGCGTCTAAATTAGAAGAATTGGAAAAAAGCTCAATGTCTCAGATACGCTCAGTGTGCCTTATCACGCTAAGCACAATGGGTGGTGAGCCCAGCACAGCAAGTCACACTCAACACAAATTGGTGCACGCCTAGCCAGCTAGGACCCACGCTCAACACAGAAGCGGTGCGCTAAGAGCAGAAGCTAGCATCATAAAGGTATTTAAAGGCTTCAAGACCAAACCAAAAACACACACTCTTACTCCTTTGAATTGTAATTTATTTTTTCTAAGTTTTAGTGAGCTTAGCTCACTTAGATTATTTGGACATGAGTGTATTATCCCTATCATACTTATATTATTTGGACATGAGTAGCTGAGTTCTCCATTGTTGGGGTTAAATGTAACATTAACTTAATATATACACTTTGATTCAAAATTAATGCATGAAGTTCGATGCCATTTGAGTTTTGTATTTACTTATATTGATTGTCTTTAGTTTAATCAACTCTTTGCATGATCTTTGAATAAATCAACAATGTTTAGCTCAACTCTTTAGTGGTTCTATTCCATTTGATTGTCTTTAGCTTAAGTTTCTTTCTGAACTTGCATAACTCAACAAGTAGTACATTTTATAGACATAGACTTTTATTATTTTCCATTTCATGCATTTCACTTTTCGGCATCTAGACATAAAACTAATATTGTGATTTTATAATTCTCAAATTGAATAGCATATGTTACTAGACATAGAGATATGCTTGATGGTTTATAAAACTGAATTTTATCATTATAGTTACTAAACATAAAATTATTTTTTGGTAAAGTGTTAATATAGACCAAGACATTGGCAACTAGTATATTTCAGGTGTTGCATCTTTACTCAAGTTGCATGCATGAATCATTAGATTAAAAAAAGGCATGATTTTGCAAGTCACACTTCTTACTCTTATGGATTAAAGTTGTTAGACATAGTGTAACACCCTAATTTTATTTTCCCAAGTGTAGTGAAAATTCTGGAAATTCTGGAGTATACTGGGTGAGGGAGAGGGATTTGGTACTGAAGGATCCTCGCTTGAGCGAGAGCATCAGATCTGAATTTTTAAAATGGCGGAATTTTCTCGCTTGAGCGAGAGATGGCTCGCTTGAGCGAGAACCCGACGATTTCACTTTAAAATAGAAGCCCTCAAACACTTTTAGGGTTAGAACTTGAGAGAGAAGAGAGAATGAGGTGTTTTTTAGAGCAAGGACTCGTGGGAATCATCTAGAAGCTTGAGAAGAGGTAAATCTCTTGATTCTAACTCTCCTTCTCCCTTTCAAACTTATTTTGGGTGTGTGGGATCTCTTCTCAAAATGTAAGAAGCCATGGAAACTACTCCTTTTGATTTATGGTTCGTTTTATCTAGTTTCTCTCTTGTAAACTCTTGGTTTAGAGTTGGTATTCAAAGAATGGAGAAGGTTTGTGGGTTGATTCATGAAAACCCCAAAACCCCCAAAATGAGAATATGAGTAAAGGGGGGGGGAGGATGGGTGAAATGTTAGATGTAGAAGATGAGTATGTATTCTAATGTAAAATAGAAGATGAATATGCATGTTTTAATGTTTGGAAACTTCTACTGAAAGTAGTTTTGGAAACATTGGAAATATGTGAATATCATATATGTTTGCAAATGTAATATGAGTTGTGTGTATATTATTGACAATGAATCACTGACTTTTGTTGTTATTTGGTGGGGATGAGGAAAGATCCTAAGGTTGGAGGAGGTAGCGAAGAAAACTTGTAAAGTTACTCAAAACCGACCCCAACACTCACCAAGGTAATGAGAAGTGTTTAAATTGTATATAATGATAGAGAATGCCTGGATTTTCTGATTATATATGGATTGTGAAGTAATAATGGAAAGAAAAACCTATTTTTAGCTCCTGTAAGAGGTTGAGTAATGTATGAGTTACCTTGTGGTAATGGCTATTTGTAGCAATGTATGAGTTACCTTGTGGTAATGGCTATTCGTAGCAATGTATGAGTTACCTTGTGGTAATGGCTATTCGTAGCAATGTATGAGTTACCTTGTGGTAATGGCTATTCGTAGCAATGTATGGGTTACCTTGTGGTAATTCCTATTTGTAGCAATGTATGAGTTACCTTGTGGTAATTCTTATTTGTAGCAATGTATGACTTGCCCTCGTGGTATTGGCTATTCGTAGCAATGTATGACTTGCCCTCGTGATATTGGCTATTCGTAGCAATGTCTGACTTGCTCCATGTGGTAAGATAAATGGTTTAAGATAAACATAAATGGGATAGATGAATATGAAAAGAAAGGATGAAATTATGTATGGATATGAGGAATGGATATCGATGAGTTGGAGTAAAATGCAGAATGATGAAGATAACAAGGTGGAACATATATGTCGAAGTATTATTTATATGTCACGATATAATTGTTTATCTAACCTTATTTAATGTGGATTATCATTTGAATTACATTGAATTTAAGACTTACTCCTTTGTGTTTCCATGTATTGTTTATGATAATCCCATTGCAGGTAATTTGATAAATTAAGGATGCTTGACTTGGAGCTTTAGGACCTTTTTAATTTGGATTCCTTTATTTACACTTTTTGCATCATAAATGACTATCTGTGGATTTGAGTACTTGTAACTATGGTCGTTATATTTTTGAGGACTTGTAACTATGGGTAATGTTATTTTGGGTACCCATAACCAATGGATGTTGGGATTGCTGGGATATATTAATTTGAATTATGTTTTTCTGCTTAACGAATGTGTATATGATTATCGTAGGTTAAGACTATCACGAATCCAAAAAGATGATTAGTGTAAATTCATTGGGTCCATAATTATAAGTCACAAGTGTGAATACATATGTAAATGAATTAAAATAAGGAAAAAATTTCAAGTGTAGAAGTTGGGTCCTTACACACAGGGCTTTCTTGCATAAGTTGTTAATTGACTAAGATATTAGTTGTTCGTAATCTTGAGGTTATTATATGGATTGATAGTTACTAAATGGATATGAAATATAGAATCAAGTGTATACGGAGAGCGAGTGTGAAGTTCAATCCCAACTACCTTTATCATTATATTACACTCGAATTGTTTGTTTCCAACAAACAAACAACCCACATATGTTTGCTTAAAACAGTATAAAATATCTTGAGGAAGCTTCTTTTGTGTTAGCTATTTAGATACTAAGAGATCGCTCTCAAGGTATCCTAAGGTTGTCATAAGAAATATATATTGATAAAGTCCTAGATATATTTGGCATGAAATATAGTATACCAAGGGATACCTTTATAGCTAAGGGAGACAAGTTTAGTCTCGAACAATGACCCTAGAATAACCTTGAAAGATACCAGATACAAAAGATTTCTTATGCATCTGCACTAGGAAATCTAATCTAAAGTTTATCGTGGGAGTTTTGGGAAGATATTTGAGCAATCGTGTAATGCATCACTGAAAGTTAGTCAAACGTGTTATGCATTACTCTGGATATGTATTTATGTTGGATGGAGGTGCTACCTCGTGGATGTCTGCTAAATAGACTCTCACAGCTCCTTCAACCATGGTTGTAGAGTTCATGGCTTGTTTTGAGACATCGGACCATGGCATATGGTTATGTAATTTTGTCACTGACTTACATGTAATCGATGGCATTGAAAGACCACTGAGAATTTATTATGACAACAAATTCACGGTTCTTTACTCCAATAATGATAGGGATTCTACAAGTTTCTAGTTGTTAGATAAAGTGTTCAAAATAGACAAATTTCCATAGAACATATATGGACACGTTTTATGCTAGTTGGTCCAATGACTAAGTGTTTGTTACCTAAAGTCTTTCATGAGCACATTGCTCATATGGGTGTTGTTCCTTAGGATACCTTAGTTTAGTGGGAGTCTATATGTTTTATGATTTACTTTAGGCATCATATTTAGTTTTATGCATTATAAAGTTGATGGTTTATTATTCTATTTTGATCGTGTATATTTTTGCTTGTAAATATTGTGATACGATTAAAGATTTTGGGTCGATCTCACTAAAGAATAAATAAGGACCAATTGGAAATAAACATGTTTGAGATCACATTGCATGAAATTTGCATGTCGCTCATCCATATTTGATCTATGTCATTAAGTATATTAATTTGGTGATCATTGTTGTCGAGTCACGCACTAATGTGATGAAGGTTGCAGTGGTTTCATAATTGATATATAAGGTGGACCATATTATATTAAGGATAAATCTAAATATAAATAGCATATAGTTGTATGCCTAAAGAATATGTGATATAATTGTTTCGGGAAAAAATTATGAAGTTCGGGTGGGAGATTGTTAGAAATTCATCATTTCTAATAAAGGTGGACATCATATATTTAATACAATTATATCGGCTATTTATTTTAGGGTTACAAAACAAGTGATTTAATTCTTACAACACATATGACTTCTAAAATTGATAATGAATATGAGTGGATACCCAAACGGTTGGCCTATAGGAGATAATGGAACCCCTATACAGTTATGGTACCCAAGACACCAAATCACAAACAATTTTCACCTATCCCCATCAGAGAGAAAATAAAGGTCTCAAAAGAAATTCAGGATTTGGTTGAGGAAGACTATCATACCAAAACTCTTTCCAAAGGCATACAAAAGGAATTGGTCTAAGAAACATGGTTTGAGGTATGATTTTTGTATCCTTATTTTGTCTCATGTGTGAGAATCATGAGATTCAAGATCCTATGATTGGTATTTCATCAATCATAAGGAAATTCTAACACTTTATTCTAGAAGCGTTTCAGGACTCTATCTCTGAAAGGTCAAAGTTCAAGAAAATTCCTTGAAGAAATTGAACAATACTTTTCCAAGAATGAAAAGGTGGAAACAAGTAACCTCTTATCTAAACTCATCTTAATGAAGCATAAAGGGAAAGGGAACATAATGGGGTATATTATGGAGATGTTTAATCTTACGTCAAAACTCAAGTTACTTAAGTTAGAGCATGGTGATTACTTGCTCATGTACTTTGTAACACCTTAAATTTTACTTTCCTAAGTGTAGTGAAACTCTGAATGGTCTGGGAAATACTAGGCAATTCTCGCATGAGCGAGAGTGTCTCGCCCAAGCGAGGGGCTCAGAGTTTCTCCCATAATTTTTCTAGGATTCTCGCCTGAGCGAGGGGTTTCTCGCTTAAGCGAGACAGAGCTGAAGGGACTGTGTGATTCTCGCCTGAGTGAGAGTAAGCTCGCTTAAGCGAGAGGAAGGTTGTGAGGACTGAAGGATTCTCGCTTGAGCGAGGCTCCGTCAATTGAACGAGAGCATCAATGTTTGAAATTCAAAAAGTTGAGGGCTTCTCGCGCAAACGAGCCATTCTCGCCTGAGAGAGAACCCGATAATCTGAACCCTAAAATAGAAGTCTCAAATGACATTGGGGACACTTTTGAGGCGAAATAGGAGACGAGAAACGGTTCTCCACCCTATTTCGTGTAGAAGAGAATGGAAAAGCTTGATAAGAGGTAAACCTCTTGATTTTGACTCTCTCTATTGCTTTGAAACCTCTTATTGTTCATAAGGATCTCTTCACTCATGGTGGAAAATCGTTTAATCTATCCTTTTGAGTTGTATTTTGGTTATAGTTAGTTTTTACTCTTAAAATGTGTGTTTTGAAGTTATTTTCGAAAAGAGTTTAGCATAGTGTTGATTTACGATAGCTATTGAGTCAACGACGAAATGGTTGTAAAGGAAAATGGTGAATGAAACCAAAGAGGGGTTTAGAGGTTTATGAGGTTTCTTAAAAGAGAACATATGCCTTATTTGAATGTTTTATATATATTAGTTTATAGTTTGTGAGTGAATAGGAATATGAACCTATTTCATGAAATGAATGTATGTGTTATTGTGAAGTTTGTTCATGTATATGACGTGAATAATGATTTGGTAATGTTGTTGTTGTCATGGGAATATGTTAAAAGCTCCTAAGGTTGAAGGAGGCGAGGACAACCCAACAAGGTTGAAGAACTAAAACGCTAGCTTCTATCCAGGCATGGGAGAAGTATTTTACTTAATTGTGTACAAATATGTTGCGTGTATTCTGGAAATCCATCGAGGAATGGAAGACATGAATTATGAGTATATATTATGGTCGGTGAATATCTTGGCCCTTCGTGGTGTAGAATAAATATCTTGGCCCTTTGTGGCGTAGAATAAATATTTTGGCCCTTCATGGCGTAGAATAAATATATTGGCCCTTCGTGGCTAGAATAAATATCTTGGCCCTTTGGTGCGTAGAATAAATATCTTGGCCTTCGTGGCGTAGAATAACAATTTTGGCCCTACGTAGCGTAGTTTAGTTCTTGACCCTCAAAGGGTGTAGTATAATGATGTGAACCATGAACGGGGTACTTTAATCTGTGATGGCAAAATGGTAATAAAAGGCGACATCACAGTTTGGTTGTTACATATGGTTAATACCGATTGAGGATGAGGTTGTAATTGGTAAATGATCAAAGTGGTAAGAAGTGATATATATATTAATTGTTGTCATTTAATTGTATAAATATGTTTAACTTTATATTTCATGTTAATTATCTAATGTAAATTTATTGAGGTTTAGTGACTTACTCCCTTGTTTGTTTTCAGTTTATGATAATTGACTCACAGGTAAAAGAAAGATTAGCGGGTTTGCAGTGATACCAATGGGCTTTTCTCTCACTTTTCTCTCTCACTTTTCTCTTGCATCTCTTACTAGAATCAGACCTTTCTCTTGACTTAAGTGATACCAATGGGCTTGCTCATATTGGGCTTTTCTCCACATAGGAAGGGAGCCCAAAACCCCAACAAATCTCCCCCTCACAACTATGTGGAGGTGACTGCCAAACCGGCGATCTCACAACAAGTCTCAAACTTGCATCTAGGCAATGCCTTAGTCATCATATCAACATTGTTATCATTTGTATGAACTTTGGCCAACTCTAACAACCTAGCATCCAATGCATCACGTATCCAATGATACCTCACATCAATGTGCTTGAACCTAGAATGAAATGTTGAATTCTTACCGAGATGAATTGCACTCTGACTATCACAAAATAACAAGTATTTGTCGTGCCCAAAACCAAGTTCCTGCAAGAATTTCTTCACCCAAAGCAACTCATTGCATGCTTCTGTAATGGCAATGAACTCTGCCTCAGTAGTGGATAATGCAACACACCTATGCAATTTGGATTGTCATGCCACACCTCCCCCTGCAAACTTAATCAAGTAGCTTGAAGTAGACTTTCTGGAATCAATATCTCCAACCATATCAGAATCAGTATAACCCATAAGAGTAGGTTTATCACCTCCAAAACAAAGCCTCAAACTAGCAGTACCACAAAGATACCTCAGAATTCATTTCACAGCATTCCAATGATATCTACCTGGATTAGACAAAAATATACTAACTGTACAAATAGCATGCACTATATCTAGTCTTGTACACACCATTGCATACATCAAACTACCAATAGCAGATGCATAAGGAACTCGTTGCATATATGATTTTTCAGTTTCATTTGAAGGACTCTAACTAATACTCAAGTTAAAATGAGTAGCAAGAGGAGTGCTTACAGCCTTGGCCTTTTCCATCTGAAACCTCTACATATTGCTCTTTTATAGATTGAGTTGTTATTGTGTTGAATTTCCCATCAAATTGGGATCAAAGACAATTGGTAGATGGCTCTTAACCCAAGTGTTAGATAATGGAAAAAGAGGGTGAAGGCATGTTGGTTAGACAAGGTGCATCAAAGATACTATGCAAGGATAAAGGAGATGAGTTGAAGGAGAAGAAAACATGGCGGAACTATGGTGGGGGCGATATATGTTGATCCAAAATCCCAGGAGTTCATATACTAGATTAGGATCAAGGTGGAGATAGGGACTCGGGTATTCAGTTTGACCTTGAGACAGGTATTGACAATGTTTCTCTAGCTATTGAGAGAATGATCTCATTAGATATGAGAATTGGGATATCCTAATGATGTGTATGTGACATCATAGTGAAGGATATTAATTACTAGCAGATCCATAAAAGCACAGAGGCGTTGGCTGACTTTGATGCAGGGTGTAACATGGGCATTGGCTTTGATGCAAGGTGTAACATGGGCATTGGCTTTGATGCAAGGTGTAACACGGGAATTGCTAGTGATGCATGGTGTGACATGGGCATTGGCTTGGATGCAAGGGTGTGACACGAGCATTGTTTAGCATTACGCAAGGTGTGTGATGTGGGTATACTCTTTATGGTGGAGTGTGATAGTTCTTTTGAACTATGATTGTCGGGCTAGACAATGGTTGTAGCGGTTGAGGCTTTCCAATGAAGCTCCAAGGTTCAGTTTGACTAGGTATTGAAGAGGACGATTCTTGGTGAACTCTTGTGTAGAGGTTCCATATATCGAAAGACTTCCTAGCAATAGGTGGCTAGGCGGCGTGTTCCATTTGATGGCGGTACCGAGAATGTGCACTAAAAGTTTGGAGAGTTAGGCTCTTGGTAACATCCTCAAGGATACTCAGAAGGTTTATGCTGAAGGGGAGTACACTCTTATGTGGAGTTGTTAGAGAGAATTATGCATTGAGCAAGGTGGAGGCAGATAGTCACTAAGGTGAAGAATCTTGTGTAGATTTCTTAAGGAGCGAGATATTCGTCTATTTAAATCAAGGTGGAGATTGTTGTGAATGCTTGAAATATGGTATTACATTAGCCCCATATCACCTAGTATTGTAATAGAGTAGAGTAACCAATGTTATATATTGGACGCAGGTCCCTTGTTGTAATGTGCACCATATATAAGCATCAAATAGAAACACCCCATGGGGACTTGGGCCCATGGGTGTGCTAGGGTTTATAATCCTTATTCTCTAATAATATCGTGGTAGCCGCTTAGCGCTCCCAGGGACGTAGGCACAATTGGTCGAACCCCGTTACCAGATTCTTTATTTCTTCTCTTCTATTTATCCTATGCATTATTTGATTAGTTGTGACCAACGCTACATAATGATCGCTTCCGCTGTACCAACAACTAGATGCTCTAGGGGATTTAGTGATTGTAATTAAATGATTTACTATTCATGACATATTGACTGATATTACTGTTATTTGTATTTCTGGGAACACCCCATTTTGTAACCCTAAACCTATGATATGAGGAGACTCGCTAATGGAATTAATATGAATTATGTTTTTCTTCGAATATGAGAAGTAAATGTATGAAACTCGAGAATGAACAACTAGGTTGTATCCAGGTTGAATAGAGATGGATAAGAGTAAAATTTATGTTAATTATAGAAATGTCGCATGTTCTAAATATATATATATTTAGAATTAAAAATAAGCGAAAATTTTCTAGAGTATAAATTGGATCGTTACATACTTGGTTTTAATCTTTCTTCCTACACACTTTGGGCAATTCAAAGTGAGTTATAACACTCAGAAAGACAAGTGGCCCCTCAATGAGATTATATCTCATAGTGTCCAAGAGGAAGAGAGACTGTTGAGAGATAAGACTTAAAGTGATCATTTGGCTATGACCTCACAGAATAAGAAAAGTAATAATAATAAGTGTTGTGGAATATCTTCACGGGAAAATTAACAAAATAATGATGAGGAATTTACCTATCACTTCTATAAGAAGCAAGGGCACATAAAAAAGAGTGTCTTAAGAAGGGTACAGTTCTCACTCTAGTTTGTTGTGAAGTAAATTTAGCTTTTATACCTAATGATACTTGGCTGGTGGATTCGGGTGCTATTACTCACATAAGTATCACTACGCAGAATTGTTCATGGTACAGACAACCAAGTGATAATGAAAGGTTAATCTTTGTGGGAAATTGGAAAAGGGTTGCACTAGATGTTATTGGAACTTTTAGATTATGTTTAAGAATTTGCTCTTATTTGAATTTATTTGAGACTTTTTTGTACAATCTTTTAGATGAAATTTAATTACTATGTCTAGCTTGGACAAAATTGGTTTTTGTTGCTCTTTTAGAAATGGTAAAGTTGGTCTCTATCAAAATGTAAAATTTGTTAGTTATGATTCTTTAATAGATAATTGTATATGCTCGATGTTTTTAGTTACAATAATGAAATATGTAAACAAACTTGCATAGTATAAAATATAAATTAAATGAAAATTCAACCACCTTATATCACAAGTATTTAGGTCATTTATCTAAACAAAGAATTTAGAGACATATGTCAGACCTTTGGATTTATTTGACTTTAAAGCCTATGTTGAATGCATAAAGGGAGACAAACAAAATAAAATTGGGTGTGGAAAAAGCTAAAGAAGTCTTAGAAGTAATGCATACGTATATATGTGATCATTTCCCTATAGCTTCTTGGAATGGTTAACATTATTTTATTGTTTTCATACACGATTACTATAGGTACAATTACCTATATCTTATACATGATAAGTGTAACGCCTCAAGTTACTAACACGGAAAAATTCAATTCTTTTTCTAACATAATAAAATTTCATACCATTTAAAATTTCCTTTCAATTAAGAATAATCTAATAGTAAGGTAAACCATAAAAAGGAAAACAACACAGTGATTCCACAATACTAGGTTCTACACTTTTTAGTCTAGTAAACTGAACATCAAATACATCAATGAAAATTCCCATGAAATGGTCCAATATCAACCATTACAGACTCCTAGAGTAATTCAAAAGCACACTAAATCCAAAGCAACGCAGTCACCCTAAGGCTCAGCAATATTTTATTCCTTAGCTCCACCTACAATCCGATTACCACGGATTGAGTAAACAAAACAACATAGAGAGAGTCAGTCATTAAATACATGCAATATAAACATGGTGGATTTAAATAGAATAGTAACATTGAAACATTACTTCACAGAAACTATACAGCATTACAGCACAAATACATCCAAGAGAGTCCATATACCAATATACCATGATCATACCACCCATACATAATATAAATCAAATGTCCATCAATCGAACCACAGTGAAAATCCACACTACAAGTGCACCACAATCCGTACCACGAAGGCGGGTCTAACTCCATGCCACGAAGGGCAGATCACATTTCCATACCACGAATGGCAGGTCACAATTCCATACCACGAAGGGCAGGTCACAATTCCATACCACGAAGGGCAGGTCACAATTCCGTACCACGAAGGGCAGGTCACAATTCCATACCACGAAGGGCAGGTCACAATTCCGTACCACGAAGGGCAGGTCACAATTCTATACCACGAAGGGCAGGTCACAATTCCGTACCACGAAGGGCAGGTCACAATTCCGTACCACGAAGGGCAGGTCACAATTCCGTACCACGAAGGGCAGGTCGCAATTCCGTACCACGAAGGGCAGGTCACAATTCCGTACCACGAAGGGCAGGTCACAATTCCGTACCACGAAGGGCAGGTCACAATTCCGTACCACGAAGGGCAGGTCACAATTCCATACCACGAAGGGCAGGTCACAATTCCATACCACGAAGGGCAGGTCACAATTCCGTACCACGAAGGGCAGGTCACAATTCCGTACCACGAAGGGCAGGTCACAATTCCATACCACGAAGGGCATGTCACAATTCCGTACCACGAAGGGCAGGTCACAATTCCATACCACGAATGGCAGGTCACAATTCCGTACCACGAAGGGCAAGTCACAATTCATAATCAACATATTATCCACAATCGTAAGATTAACGCAGTTAAATAGGAAATTCATGATATTTCCCATTTAATCGTGTTAATCCACCGAAACCCTCCAACTAGTGAGTGTCGTTGGAGTTTCAAATGCTAAGATTCTAATACCACAAAGGTTAATGCTGCTCCCTCACCTGAATAGCCGCTAATGGTTGCACTAAAGCTCAGTTGTGTTCTCCGCCGTCTCCTCCAACCTTAGGGTCTTTCAACCCACAACAACAACAATCACAACACATCAATTTACATGTCAAGACAAGAATAATACCAACCAAAACTTATACAACACAAGACAACATCATCTATTCACTTCATCCTCAAAAGGAAAGGTTTCCATAATATTGAAATGACTCTACGGTTTTGAAAACAACCCTCCATACACCCATTACGAAAAACAACTCATGCTCTACTAGTTTTACAAGGTTTTCCAAAGCAAAACGAACCACAATGTCAAAAGAGGGTTTATGGGGTTTTATCCCTAAACGTGGAGAAGAAACCCTATCCAAAACAAGACATTCAACCCTAAGAGAGACTAAGTTAAGCGATTTACCTCTTCTTCGGCCTCTTTCTCGACTCTAAGGGTGCACAACTCCTCAAACCGTTCCTCTCCTCTTTGTTTTTCGAAAAATAACCCTTATCCTCACTTGGGACGTCTATTTATGTTTTCAGAGAATCTCACCGTGTTAAGTGTAATCGATTACCATAATGGTGTAATCGATTACAGTGTGAAAAATGCACATATCTGATGTTTTTAATAGGATGTAATCGATTACGAGTATAGTGTAATCGATTACATCATGAAAATTACACATGTCTGATCAGATATCAGCATGTAATTGATTACCATGACCATGTAATCGATTACATCATGAAAAATTACACATGTCTGATCAGATATCAGCATGTAATCGATTACCAGGACCATGTAATCGATTACACTGTGTCGACAGCCCAAAATTGTCATTTCTCGCCTAGGCGAGAATCTCTCGCTCAAGCGAGACTTCCAGGACTGATACTATAATTTTAAGGACTAAAAATTAGGATGTTACAATAAGTCTCCTTGGATGTTTTCAAGCCTTTCAAGACTGAAGTTGAACTTCAACTTGAAAAGAAAATTAAGGGTATAAAATATGACAAATGTGGTGAATAATATGACATATATAATCGATCTGAAGAACAACATCCAATGCCCTTTGCACTTTTCTGCAGAGTATGGAATTGTTCTGCAATACGTCATGTGAGGCAGTTAACAAAATCCCCTGAGGGTATAGTAAGAAGTATGATTAGTCATTCCTCTTTATCAAAATCTCTTTAGGGAGAAACCTTGAAAACCACAGTTTATATCCTTAATATGGTTCCAAGTAAAATAGTTAAAAAATCTCCTATTAGCTTTGCACTAGCAAAAGGCCAAGTATTAAACACTTGCACATTCAAGATTGTCCAATTGAGGCATGACCTTATAGGTCATGTGAAATAAAAGTGGATTTAAGAACAAATAGCTTATCTTTTGGCTATGCAAAATGGGCTATAAATTTTATGATTGCACTTCAAGGCTCTTCTTTAAAATGGGAAATGCGATATTTCTAGAAAAAGTTGAGTTTGGGAAGGAAGATAACATAAGGAATATTGTCCTTAAGGAAAAACCTATAACTAATGATGAACAAGTTCTTGTACGTATACCACTCAAGGACCAACTTCGATAATAGAAGATAGTGTTCATAATATTGTTCGTGATCATATTCCAGAATAAGACAACAATGAGGTTCTCTCTCAAGTATCATGGAGCAAATTCAATAACCTCAAGAAGTGGAAGTGCCAATTAGGAGATCCACTATATAGATGAGAAATGCAATTCGTGATGATTTTATTGTATTTCTTCAAGGACATGCGGAAGGCTACAATTTAACAAAAGCTGACTCATTCAACTCATGTCAAGCTATGCAAAATTCTAACTATAAAAAGTGGATTGATTTCATGAAGGTGTGAAACCTATTTACTGCAAATGAATATTTAAAACCAAGAAGGATTCAAATTTCTAAAGTTCGTCTAATATCTAAAGACTACACTCATAAATAAGGTATTGACTATGAAGAAACTTATTTCTCCACTATCTTCAAATGATTCTTTTACAATAATATTGGCACTAATAGTTAATTTTGTTTACGAGCTCCATCTCATGGATGTCAAGATTGCATTTATGAATGGTGACATTGGAGAAACGATCTATATGCTTAACCAGAAAACATTGTCTCAATTGACTCAAAATCTTTGATATTAAATTAAAGAAATTCATCCATAAAGCCTTAAACAAGTTTCTCATCAATGGTACCACAAGTTCAATCAAGGCAGTACCTCTTATGTTTTAAGGCATATAAAGTTGATGATTGTGTATATCACATGTCCGGTGAGAGTAAATTTATGTTCTTAGTATTATATGTCAGGGAAATATTGCTTGCCAACAATGATATGAGATTATTACATGAGACTAAGATTTCTAACGACTAATTTTAAACGAAAGATTTTGGGGAAACCTATTTTGTGTTAGATATTCAGATACTAAAACATCATTCTCAAGTTATTATAAGGTTGTCACACAATAACTATATTGATAAAGCACTAGATAGATTCAAGATGGAATATAGTAAGCCACAATATATTCCCACAACTAAGGGAGACAGTTTTAGTCTCGAACATTGCCAAAAATAACTTTGAAATATACGAGATGCAAACAAATTCATATTTGAGCAATCGTGGAATGCATCACAGAAAGACAGATAAATGTGTGATGCATCATTGAAGAAAACAAAGGAGTACATGCTCACTTACCAAAAGTATGACAATATGAGATCATTGCGTATTGGTACTCCGATTTTGCTGAATGTCGTGACAATAAGTGCCCCACATTTGCATATGTGTTTATGTTGACTAGAGGTGCTATCTCTTGGAGGTATGCTAAACAAATATTCCTAGCTCCTTAAGCCATAGTTGTGGAGTTCATGGCTTGTTTTGAGACATCAGCCCATGAGATATGGTTGCAGAATTTTGTCATTGATTTACGTGTGATCAATGACACTAGAAGACTATTGAAAATTTATTTTTCCAATAAATATGTATTTCTTTACTCCAACAACAATATGAGTTCTTCATAGTTAACAAATTTTAACATCAAAATTGTGGTTGTTAAAGAGAGTGTTGAAAATACCCTAATTTGCATAAAACATATAAGGACAAAATTTATGCTAGTTAATCTATTAATTAGAGATCTGTTACCTAAGGTCTTTCATGGGAACATTGCTCGTATGAGTGTCGTTCCTTAGGATACCTTAGTTCATTGAGAGTTTATATGTTTTATGGTTTATTTCGACATCTTATATTAGTTTTATGCATAATAAAGTTGGTTATTTATTGTTCTATTTTCAACATTACTTATGTATTTTTTTTGTATGTAATTATTTTGTTACAATTAAAGATTTTGGATTGATCTCATTAAAGACTAAAGTAGGACAAGTTGGAAATAAACAAGTTTGATATCACATTAAATGAAAGTTTGATGTCACTCATCCATATTTGACGTATGTCATAAGTATATTAATATGGTAATCATCGTGGTCGAGTCATGTTTGACTATAATGAATGTCACATTGGTTCCATAGTATATAAGACAAACAAAATTGTATTAAGTAGAAGTCTAAATATACATAGCATACATATGCACGCCTAAGGAATATGTGATATAATTGTTTCAGAAAAATATAAAATTTGTGAGAGATTGATAGAAATTTATAATTTGACACCATATATTTAATAGAATTATATTACCTATTTATTTAAGGGTAAATGATATATTATTCATACGGGTGACAATTAGATGAATTTGGATTCTAATGGATTGATGAATTGAAAGTTATCCATTAATCATATAAATTCATTAAAACATATTTTAAATTATTAAATTCATCAATATCCAAACTAAATGGAGGAATTTCAATTCACCCATGAATCCATTTTAATGGATTAGATGAAATATTTGATCATTCAATTTTTATAATTTGAGGTAAAAGCACTTTAGAAAGAAATCATATATTTAAAAACCATAATTTCAATAAAATATGGTAAAAAATCATTTTTTTGAATTTTTTTAAATCACAGTTTAATTTTTTTTTTTAAAATCAGTTTTAAGTTTTTTAAGAAAGCATTTTAAAAAATCATTTTAACGAAAAACACTTCTTTAAAAATTCACTTTTTAAGAGCTTTTAATTTTTTTTAAGAAATACTTATAAAAAATATTTTTTGGCACTTGAAAAAAAATCATTTTTCGCAACATTATATAAGAATTTGACATTTAAGGTTCTACCTATAAAAAGTTATTATTACTAGATATTTAGATAAACTTTATATTTAAGAACACATTTTTACTATTAATTAATTACACTATATTATGGGTACTACCATTGTCTCAAGGAGAAAATGAAAGTTTAGATAATGAAGGAAATTGAAAAGTAATTGCCAACATTTAAAAATGTTTATTTTTTTATTGATTGGATATTTATCATGATGAATATATATATATATATATTTATTGGATATAATGAATTAATTTGAATTTTATTCATTCATTATTAAAATTATACATTAAATTATATTCATTAAATTTAATTGATGATTTGAATGAAATTATTTTTTTCTAAATTTGGATGTATGATGTATTGAGAATAAATTTATGATCTCTAACTATTGACAACTCATGACTTCTAAAATTAATATAAACTTAATAAATGAATACATAAGTTGACTAATATGTCAAATGTATCATAATGGATAAAAGTTATGAGAGAATTAATCCATAGTTCTTTATTCCTACGCATCTAGACTTTGTTGTGAAGTTGCATAGAGTAAATATAACCACGTGCCTATCAGTAAATAACTTAAAATAATAGTATGGAACATGAAAAATATAGAAATCTATTAAGTACTTTATCAAGTAATTTATCAAGATATATACATATATTCATATTTGCTTGTTTATCTCACCCTCTCCCCAAACTGGAATCCACTATGGGCTAAAAAAAGGAAAATTATTGAAATCGAAATTTATGTTACTTATCTACTAAAGGACTAAATCCAAAAAATTGAATGAAGAAAAACTCATCCCCCTAATTTTGACACCTGCACAAATTAAAATTAGGACAAAATTTAAGTAAAGTAACATAGGTACTATTGGTACATGTAACCTATTAGAGGATGACACGTGAAAAAAATTTCTACTTTTAAGGAATAGACATTTATTACATTTACAATCAAATATTTTTTTACCTTGAAAGTATAAAAAATGTCAACATGTCACCCTCTAATATATTACATGTACAATTAACACATATGGTAGTTTAACTAAAATTATTACCACGGATTCACCACATGAATGAAATTACACGGATCTTATCCCCTTGATTCTCCTTTAATTTTAAATATAAAGATGCATATTTTCAATTTTAATAAAATTATACAAATTAATCAAAATCACTAAGACATTTTTCAAACCTACACAAATCCCCCTAATTATATATATATATATATATATATATACATTATGTTAACTACCCTTGTAAAAGATATAAGTGTAATTTCTTAAATAAAAAATGACGACGAGTGTAATTAAATCAAATTAAATATGGTACATTATGAAAACAATTTCAAATAATATAAGAGTCGGTGTATATTCATTATTTTTTGTTTATTACAAATTATATGAATAATTCTAAAGAAGTGTTTAAATTACTCATATTATATTGTAACTAACCAAAACAATGAATATACATTTACTTTTATACTATTTAGACTTGTCTTCATAATGTACCATATTTTATTTGACTTAATTACATTCGTTGTCGTTTTTTGTTTAAGAAATTACACTTATCTCTCTTACATGGGTTGTTAGTGCAATGTATATAAATAATTAGGGGTGGTTTGTATAGGTTTTAAAAATGTGTGGGTAGTTTGTGTAATTTCACTAAAATTCATGTGTGTCAGTGTAATTTACTCTTTATATATACTAGCGTGTCGACAGACACTTCGTGTCTGTCTCCCCGCATTCATATTTTATTGTATTAAATATTCAATTTTTATATATTTTATTTTATACAATTAGAATGTTTTTGTATTAGAGTACTTTATGTTAAAAAATGTATTTATTATATTTCAATTTAAAGTGAGATAGATGGTTAATGTGCTTTAGGATTATATGATTTTTTTGTAGAAATTAAAAAATGTAAGGGCAAAATAGGAAAATAAAAATTACATTATGGTAGTAGTTGTTTCATGTTTTAACTTTATTTATATATATATATATTACACGGATTATTCTATAAAATATAAAAGTAAAATATTTTAAAGAAACAGGTCTTATTAATTTAAGTAAGTTAAATTGTTGAGATAACTCTAAATAATATAAAAGAATGGTTTCACTTACTCAAAAAGTAAGTTTTTTAAACTTACTATACATCTTAGCCATTAATTCCATGAAATTTAATGGTTTAGATTTAATCATTAATTCAAACCATTGAATTTCCTATAATTGATGGCTAAAATGTTGATATATTTAAAAAATTACTCTTTGAGCAAGTGGATCACCTCCTATAATATAATAGTCAATATTTTTAGTTTGTTATAAAATAATATAATAGTAATTAAACAAAATTTAAACAACGTTTCCTTAAAATTATTGATATATTTTGTATAGAATAAAAAATTTATGAGATACATTGACTCTTCTAATTTGTTTTCACAATATTACACTCAAAATAGATGAATGATTTTGTAATTTCATTAAAATATTGAGGGATATGTAATTTAATCAAGAATAAAGTATATTACGAAGAAAAAAATATCAATTTATAAATAAATTTAAGGAGATAACATAAATTTTATATAAATGCGTGATTATATTTTCTCTCGTGTACCGGTACCTGCTTGAAGATTACGTCAGGTTGTGAAAAAAAACAAAATTATAGCATTTCCTGTGTCGTTTTCTTTCTTACTAAGGGCTCCACCATTGCGTTCAACGAGAATCCAAGCAAACAACAGTTCACACTAGAGCAAGCACAAACAAACAAAAAAGAAAGCAAAAAACATGTGAACATTCAAACTATAAATAAAGGCTCATGCACACAAGCGAGAAACACAACTGCTTCATTTTCCATTTTCCGAGACTCCACAAACAAACACAAAAACTTCGTCATGGCTATTGTGTTCTGGTCCTCTCTTGATGTTTTTGGGTTCAGATTCTTGCTCTTTCTGACGGTTATGTACGGACTCATGTCCATGCTCACTCACTCTATCATTTATATGAAGTTCGTCACCCCGCTTGATCACCACGCGCCGCTTGATCGTTTCTCTGAAGCTAGAACCGTCGAACATGTTCGAATCTTGTCGGAAGAGATCGACGGTCGACAAGTGAGTCAAGAAATTCATAATTCATAATTCATCTTTTTCTCTCTCTCTCTCTTTAAATTTAGTAACATTGAATTTTGTTTAATGATCTCGCTATTATCTCGTTTAAATGAGAAATAGGGCTTTTGAAGTTTACGGTGACAATGAATTAGAATCTATTTTTTTTCTCCAGTGGCACAATTCTCACATGCATTTATTTTTATTTATTTTTTTAATATTAGAATTCAAATATTATAATTCATAAACAATGGTGTATTTATTATTTATTGATAGGAAGGACGTCCTGGATTGAAAAAAGCTGCTGAATATATTAAGGGTCAGTTGGAAATAATACAAGACCGAGCTAGCTCCAATCTCAGGTTGTACATTATAACACTCTTCATTTATTTAATAATTGTTCACCATATTTTTTTAGTACTACCAGGTTATCCCCTCAAGGAACTAGTAACTTTTGGGATACATGTTGTCCCTCTCGATAAGTGTCGCTTTCGGCTAAGGAATTAAACCATTGTTAATAAGAACCCTTTTCACTGTGTTTTCAATCTTTTTTTATACTAACACTTTGACTGGTTCTATATTTGATTTTATTGCCGTGGATACATGTTAGTGTGTTACTACTTTCGGGAGTCATAAGGTGGTCTGATGGTTAAAGTGAAGGGTTTAAGGAATTGAGTGAAGGAAGTTGTCTGTTCAAGAAAATACTAACATACTAACATTTATCTATCAAAAAAAATATTTACTACTTTTTTCTGTGTGAGTAGTTGGTTTTATTTTTTTCCCATTTTTTGTTGCAGGGTTGAGATTCAGGAGAACAATGTAAGTGGCTCCTTCAACATGCTCTTTTTGGGCCATAACATAGCACTGGGATACAGAAATCATACTAATATTGTTATGAGGTACATTGGCTGTTGAAATAGTCATTTATTATGTATTGGGATTTAGTGAGCAGAAAAGGTTAGTCATTAAGGCTGTAATGAATTTTTACTGTTCCATAAATGACTATACATATTATGTCTGACTCGATTCCCGATTAGCCGGCTCCTCTTGTGGTGTCAGGGTAACGGATGCTTGATACAAAAAAATGACTTTACATATTTTCTGTATTGCTTGTAAGCAAAACAAAGCATTGCTGTGTCTATCTGAGTTTTAGGAATGCTGAATTGGGTTACATTGCTGTTTTATTACAGGATATCGTCTGCAGATTCAAAAGATACTGATCCATCAGTCTTAATAAATGGGCATTTTGATAGTCCTCTTGGTTCGCCTGGTGCTGGTGATTGTGGTTCATGTGTTGGTGGGTAGTAGTGGCTACATTTGTTATTTTCATTGAGTTTGAAAGATTATATCAGACAACTCTATACTTTCACACACTAAATGTTTATATGATTTTTCCCTCTCTTTAGGGTCAATGCTTGAAATTGCAAGACTAATTGTGGACTCCGGTTGGGTTCCCTACCGCCCTGTTATTTTCCTTTTTAATGGTGCTGAGGAACTTTTCATGTTGGTAATATTACTATTCATTGATGTTTTGAATTGAAATTACATTTGACCATGTTTATTTTTAGATTTTCATATGATATGTTAATTTTGTCTTTTGCTCTAGAGATACGAAACCTCATATATTATGTTTTATAGTTCAATGCTAATGAATTTATAACATGACTTTCAATTTGAAGGTTCTGCCTATAAAAGTGATGATATTGTAATCAGTAAACTTACATGTATCTGGGGTCCTTGCTAATTTAAAATTTTAAAATGTTTCTGAATGTTATTTTGGCTGCTGAATGGAAACTGAGTTGTGTGTCAAATATGTTTTGTAACTCTCAGATGATTTTTGTACATCATATTCAATTCTAAATGGTAGTTTTTAGATTAGTTAGGAAATTTGATGAAGTCCGAAGAACACATCATTGGAATTCTGCTTATATATGATGAATGCCTGTTCATGATTGTGTTGTACAAAGTTGAAGCTTATGAAGTTTTAATTTACTTCAATGCTTTAGGGTTCACATGGGTTCATGAAGACACATAAATGGCGTGACACAATAGGAGCATTTATAAATGTGGAGGCATCTGGAACTGGAGGGCTTGGTAAGTGTAATTCAATATTTCTGTTAAGATCGGAAAGATAATAAAAACTTCTTAAATGATTCTGCTTGTTAACTTATAACATATGTGCTATGAAGGACATTTTCATTGAATAATGCTAAAATTAACAGATTTAGTCTGCCAATCTGGACCCACTTCTTGGCCTTCTGATGTCTATGCGGAGGCAGCCATATACCCTATGGCTAATAGTGCAGCTCAGGTTTTGTGTGTTTCTCTTCTAACCTCCCTATGTTTGTTGAACACTAGCGTGTTCTTCGGCAATATTTCCCCTTTTTTGTGTTTACCAATTCAAACATGAATTCTCTATTTTAACGTGCAGGATGTTTTCCCTGTTATTCCTGGAGATACTGATTACCGAATATTTTCCGAAGACTATGGGAACATTCCTGGACTTGACATTATCTTCCTCCTTGGTGGTTATTTTTACCACACCTCCTATGATACAATAGATGGACTAATGTACCATATCTGACCTACTTCTTCGCTATAGATGTTTGATTGAAATTTTATATTTTCCCTCTAACATGCATTTGATGTGTTGCTATGTCTGCAGACCTGGAAGCATCCAAGCACGTGGGGAAAATTTGTTCAGCATAATCAAGACTTTTACTAAGTCTTCCAAGCTAAAAAACACATATCTAACAAATTCCAGTGGAGTTACTGCTAATGCATTCAACGATGAGCGGGCTATTTTCTCTGATTATTTCTCATGGTTTATGGTATGCACTGATATTTGTAGATTCCAGCATTTGCTTATAATGTTCTGATATAGTATGCTCTACGGTCCTAAAGCATTGGTGGATCTTGCTTTTTTGTTCTGTAATATTTAAATTATGGATTTTCAGGTGTTTTATTCTAGAAGGGTAGCTACCGTTCTTCACAGTATTCCCATCTTCGTTTTTATTTTCATGTCCTTTATGCGTGGTAGGTCGCATTCTTGGTCAGCAGCTTTCTTTGATTTTACGAAAGGTAAATATAATGGTTACTTCTGATATCTCTTCATAAGACTTAATATCGCCTGTTTCCTTGTAGATTGCTTTGAAGTTTTTAATCTCTATTCTAGGATAGCTTAAATGATTACATGCAGACAGTGCGAGTAACATTTTGAAATTTGTTGGGTTTGCAGGATTTCTATTCCATGCATTTGGGACTACATTGGCAATTGTTTTGCCTGTTGCATTTTCTATACTGAGATTACAGTTCTCTACTCAGGCAATGAATTGGTAGGTTTATTCAAAGTAAACTTTAAATCAGAGTGGGAATAGCTTCTGTAACTTTTGGGTTCTTTTAGTTAGTGGTAGAATTTTATTTTTGTTAGTCAAATTATATAACGGGAGAGCAAGAGACTCCTCTATCTTGTAAATGGTAGAACTGCCCCAAGATTTTGGAGTACCTTACTGTGGCAATAGAGTATGAATCATTAAGTAAGGTGTAATAATTTAAATACCTTCATGCATTTTATGCATTCTTGTGTTAACATAATGGGTGATTCACAGGTTTGCTCATCCGTGCTTGGCTTTCGTGATGTTTATACCCTCCTCACTTGTTGGTCTTTTAATTCCAAGAATTATCTGGAGACAAATTCCTCTTTCTCAAGACGTTTCAATTGTCAAGATACCAAGACAGGTATTCCAACTTGTTGAAATATGTTTAAATAAGTCTTTTGTGCTAAAAGTTAGGATAAAAGCGTTACACACACACTTCATTAACAACCCTGAAAGCTTGGTTGTAGACTTTGCCCTCCCCCCTCCTCTTAGGGATGCTAAGCACAGTTGTACTTAATATGATGAGCCTAACATAAGTGACATATTCAGTATTAAAGCAGATAAACGTTTTGAAAAAATGACGTGGTAGATAGGTTTTAAATTGTCGAATAACCCATAACTAATGTTCTCAAGTTCTGTCTATCTTTGTCTATGCTCCTAAGGAACTTATTAGTTTATTCTGTGGGGCTCTGGCTCTCCTCTGAAAGCCAGAAATTCTGTTTTGAATAGCATCAGCTTTTTATCTTGGTTTTTTCAGTTATCCAATGAATAATGTCTTTAGAATTAGCAGCATACCTGCTTTGGCTTGTGATACCTCCATTTATGATCTTTGTAAATGCTACTTTGGGGTCTTTTATGTGGACATATCCTCGACTAATGATTTAACTTTGTTTCGGTGATGCAAGTCTAGGCTACCTAAAGTTTCATCTGACACTTAAATTGCAGGTACTATCTGATGAAGCAAGATTCTGGGGAGCATTTGGGTTCTATGCCATCCTTACTTTGGTGTGTAGGTTTAAAATATAGCTATAAATTTTTATCTTTTTTGAAGCACAGTATAATGTACATAGCTAACTAAGTTTTGTAAATGCAGGCTTATCTCGTATCTGGGTTGAGTGGAGGTTTCATGACTTTTTTTACGTCTATTTCCATGCTTCCTGCATGGATATCCTTCTGCCTGTCAGTCAAATCCTTTGGACGCTTGTCACTCAGGTTGGTTATGATTGCATATATAATTTGTACCTTTTTCCTTGTTTACTTTTTTCGGCTCGGATAAATTGTCATTGCATGCTTCATCTTTGGTCTTACAAGTATCCTTTGATTCCCTTCGGGTAGCAATAGATTTGATTAGTGTCTTCATGGGATTGATAATGCATACTAGTCATTAAATCTTATTTTCTTTTAAAGTCTGCTACTTGTATTTGTTAATAATCTGTTCTTTCATTTTAATTTTTTTCCTTTCCAGGACAACAATGTCTTACATATTACCTCTAATTCCATGTGTCGCATATGGTGTTTATTTTGGTGGCTTTCTTTCCCAGTTTGTGATAGAGAAGATGGGGATGATGGGTTCTCTTCCTCCACCATATGGTTAGTTTTTTACAAAAATAAATATCTATTTATTTGAGACAAGAGATGTTTATTATTGAGAACCAATTTAGTTTTATACCGGGATGGTAAACCATGGAGGCAATATACTTGCTGCAGCGACTGATAAGGTGCCTAGAGAGGTATTGTGGAAAACTCTAGAGAAGAAAAGAGTTTGGATTGCCTACATTCGAGTAATCAATGATACGTATGACCTAAGTAGTAATTCACACGCGATAGCAGTGAGATAGCGGCATAGCGGAGGTTTCTAGCTCCTCAATGCGACCAAACGGCAGGAGTGTTCTAGGTGTCATACATGGTAGAAATGTGTCACTAAAACTTAAGGAGAAATTTTACCGTACAGTTATAATATCTGCAATGTTATATGAGACTGGATGTTATGCGGTAAAATTTCAACAAAAGAATAAACTCAATGTAGCATAGATGAAAATGTTCTGTTGGATGAGTAGACATATTAGAGAAGATAGGATTATGAATCAACGCATGAGAGATACAATTTGAGTTTTTCCTATTATAGAGAAGATGGTAGAATCGTCCCTTAGGTGGTTTGGACATGCGCGAAGGAAATCGTTAAAAGCCCCACTAAAGAGAGTAGGTCAAATGGAGGTTAGTTCTACTTCTAAAAGCAGAGATAGATCAAGGAAAAGCATTGGCAAAGCGATTAGGAAAGATTTAGAGATAATGCTTTGTCAATGGACATGATATATGATAAAACATTATGGTATCGTTCAATCCATGTATTTAACCGACTAAGGCTTAGTTGCTGTAAATAACTGTTTATTTGATTATAGTAATTAAATGAATGTATAATACATAGTTTTTTTAAGGCCCGGAATGATAATTAGACCTAGTGCTGGAATCACTAGGCTTGGAACTAATTATTTTCCAGGAAAATCGCTACTTCTTATATTGGCTTCACTTCACGTTACTCCTGAACTATATTTTCACCTTCCAGGAATCATATAATTTGCATAACTGAATATTGACTGAAACATTTTGTTGTCATGTGTGTTATGCATGCTAATACATGTGTATATTATACATTATATATATATGTATTTGTATAAAGACATGCATACATAAACTTGTTTACAATCCAATGAAACGTGTATATGGGATTATTTTGCTTGAGGTATCCATTTTTGAAACATTGATGAATTTGTTCTATAAATAATATAAAGTTAGCAATTTCACTTGCTATTAAATGCTTGCTGAACATAACCTCTCATTGCAGGGTACTATGTTCCGGACGCAATTGTGGCTTCATTAGTTGGAATTTTAACCGGTTGGTGTGTTGGCCCCCTAATGCCAATTTGTGATGGTTGGTTAGCGAGGCTGTCCATCTTGCAGTTTCTGTTGCATTTTACTGTGTTTTCTTTGGCAATATCATGTCAGTTCTTTCCTTATGCAACGTCTGCACCTAAGAGGATCGTATTTCAGCATACTATCCGTACTTCAGGTATTGACACCCTACACGGTTTATCGGGAATGGTGTGGGCTATTGTAACTTTCCTGTTTCCCTCTGAATTTCCTTATTAGTTCCTCTTCATTTTTCCCAGTATCATTTTAGTACTCAAGTTTCCTTTTTTTTCTCTCTTCTTTAAGTAACTTCTAACTCATTTCCCCTCATTTGGCAGGCTCGAGTCAGATTATGGAATCCACTTATGATTTGTCTGTGACAGATTCTAATTCGATACTTTTCCTTTTCCAACATGCATCTGAAGTGGCAAAGGAATTGAATGTAACTTCTGATTTTTCAATTGAATCTGCATGGGCATCTCAACGCCAAGATTGGATAGTAAGTTTCATGCCAATATTATATGAATCATTTTCTTTTAGCAGGTGATTTTAAAATCTCACTTTCAATTGAATGGAAAAGAATGAAAAAATGACTATTAATCTCAGTTCTTTTATTGCTTAACTGAAAGCCCTTTAATTAGTGATACACTAGATTGATTCAAAATGTAAACCTTATTAAGAGTTATCTTTAATTCTTACTATTCTAGGGCTTGTGAGTTAAGAAATTAATGTGAAAGCATCTTTCTTTGCAGGCAATTTTTCCAGTTTCTTTTCTGTTTTCAAATAGTGTGAAGTTCTCTGCAAATAAAGATGATATTTTGAAGCAGTATGAATTCTTCCCCAAATTGTTTGTTCAAAACCCATATTCAAATTCTGAAAAGGGTTCAAGGAGAGTTCACTTGGAGCTTCATTTAGGGTGAGTGGTTCTTGCTACTAGCATTGTCAATAAACAGCCACACTCAATTTATGTTCTATGTGCTTTCTTGTCGTGCTTTCCTTTGTCATCGCCTAGTGCGGAAAAGATCACTTATACTATTTATCCGGTCGCATAAGAATTTTTTCCACGGTATCATACAATAGCATTCAATGCCTGAGAATTCAAGTAACACAATGGTAGTTAAACTAATACCAAACTACTTATGCGGAAATATGCTGTGGTAAACTCTAAGAATTGGGTTCCATGAAGTGTTTCGTGATTATTTCTATCATTATGTGAATTTGTCCAAGAATAATAGCTTCTCTTACTTGGCTGTGTTTCGGCCGCAGTTTGTTTTGCATAGTCTTAAATCTGTTACCTTTACCGGCTTGTCTGAAATGGAAGAATTTGAAAGAAAAACTAATGTCAAAATATCTGAGTATTGATCATGTTGTATAACTGGTTTTATCTTTCTTTCAGTTCCTTAGAAGAGATCTGGGTTACTGTTCTTAACATCACTGGTCCTTTATCCAATTGGTCATTTGCAGATAATGTGCTTCCAGGTATGAAAATTGTTTCCTTTTCATAGTTATTACTCTTTTGGTTTGATGTATCTTTCATTTGACTAATTTAGTTTGCATCAAACAGGAACTGAAACTTATGGTGGTGGTCCACAATCATACATATGCAGGCTTAGTGGACCCAGTGATAGTAATTGGACCTTCTGGTTAGAGGTAAAAATTATAACTTTATTTGATGCTGTATTAACTTTCCTTTTCAACAACAATGAGTCATGATTGAATTTTAGTAGGGCTGGAATCGAGCCGAACTAAGTCGAACCAAAACTCAGTTTGGTTTGGTTTAGTTCGATAAAGATTTGTTTGGCTCGAAACTTGACTCGAGTTCGAAACAAACTATGTTTCCAGCTCGATTGAAGTTTGCGAACTGTAGGGTTAGACTCGTTAGCTCGAATTGGTTTGGTTCATCAAGACTTCACAAACTCTTTAGCTCAACTTATTAGCTCGATTACTTCAGTTCGTTAGCTCGAATGATGATTATTTATTTAACATATATAAAATTAAAACATACACATATATATAATATATATACATGCATTCGAATGAATGTTGAGTTGGTTTGATTCATTGGGAGCCCTGAATGTCAGTGATGCTTAATGCTATAAACTTTGTATGAAGCATATTCTGAATTTTTCTTGTCTTCATGGTGTCAGGCTAACAGCTCAGAAGCATTAAGAGTGGACCTTGCAGTTTTGGATCAGAAATTGGTGGGTCCAGCAAAGAGATTGAAGAATCTTTTCCCTGACTGGGTTGATGTTACTGGCTATTCTAGTTTTATGTCCAGCTATATATTTTAATGCTTAATAAGAAAAAGCCTTGCAAGGGCATCATCATATCTATGAGAATAATTTTTGTAAAGGATGCCTTGGCAATTGATAAAAAATAGTTTGTGAAATCCGTTAGTCTCTTCCAATGTTTTAAATTGCGGTTGTGGTCGCAATTGTGGTGATGGTTTCGTTTATTCTGATTGCGTTCGTCGCGATGCTGATTGCAAATGTTGCAGTGTAAATTATTTTTGTGATTAAAACAATATTTTTGAATTCGATGCGACCTGATGTTGTCCGATATAGCCATATCATTGTGATTCAGAGTTACATCGCAATTACGGTTCACTACAACCACAAGATTGTGTTGACGCGATCCGTAATTTAAATCACTGATATGCTCCAAACCATTTCCTGCACTGGAACTTGTTGACATCATGTCAATTGAGCCTCCCTTTATTTTTTTTCTTCTGAGACTATTGGTGTTATTTTCGAGAGGTAATCTTGATCAAGCACCATAAGATCACCACAATGGTTACAAGTTGAAACCTGAGAATCTTGATAATGTAAATTTACCAGAAAACATGAGAATCTTGTCTGAGAATCTTAAGTAATAAAAATCAATATTTTCTATAAAAAGAACTCAAGATCCATATAATGTAAATTCACCAGAAAACCAACTCACATTTGTATATAGTATAGCTAGATTAATTAATAAATGTTATTTATAATTTTTAAAAGATAAGAGGATGATAATATAAAATTACAATCAGATTTGGTAAAACTATACAAATTCCTTTCCATTTTTTTATATATACACAAATCAATTCTAATTTATATTCATACATTTTGACTATCTCTACTAAGGAGGTAAGTGTAATCTTATTTCTATTGGGGAGGTGAGTGTAATCTTTCAAATAAGATGGTTGATGAGAGTAATTAAGACTCCAAAGGTATTTATGTAATTTACATACGAATATTTTATTGTTTCTTAGTAATGACATTTTAATGTAAAAATACATTATCTCTACATTATTTTCAATATCATCAATTATTTTATGTAAAACACCAAAAAATTTATATTGAGTTGTCCATTCTATCTTTAATTGTTTACAATAAGTTTAAAATAATGAAAACAAAATGATGATCTATGCAATATTGTTTCATTTAAATCATTTATTAGTCCTAGTTCTATATCATTAGCAACAACTAATTTAAATATTATAGATAAAATAAAATATATTGAAATTGACTTTGAATTTAAGTTTCTAAATACTTATGAATTGTCATGTGTTTTACAAAAAAAAAATATTTGCTAATGATCATGGTCATAAAGAAGAAAGGATACAGCTTTTTTAATCTCACACAAAGTTTTCACAAAATGTGGATATTATGGAGTCAAGTCAAAATAGTATGAGTTAATATTTTTCCATTATTTTTTTGTTAGAGCAAATTACAATAATATTCCTTAAGTTTAGTTTAATTACACTCATTATGTCTTCTGTTTAAAAGATGACACTCACTTCCCGTGCAAAGATAGTCACTATAATGTGTGTATAAATTATGTGTGTTTTTTTATGTGCAAAAAAAGAAATTTTTTTGTGTAATTTCATTAAATCTCAAAAGTGTCATTGTAATTTACTTTTATTATTAATAATAATAAACAAAAGTTAATTGAATCAGATAATCTATACTTTTATTTCAAATCAGATTACATTTTGTGGCCATTGTTTCAATTTTATAATAAAAAATATTCTTCCGAATAGTGGCTAGGAATAATATATAATTGTAAAAATTATTCAATGTATAAAAATTTACTGACGAAAATATACTGTCATGTCTCATTGTTAGTCTAAAAATTGCAACTTTCTAATTGTGCCCATCGTTGATCTTAAAGTGAGAACAGTTCTCATATAAATTGGTAAGAACAATAAATTTAGACCTTATAATCAATCACAAATGAGTATAATTAAAAGTTAATTATTAGTCACATAATAATTATTATGTATAAATATCTTTTAATTTTAACCATTTAAATAAAATTTAATTGTCTATATTAAATGTTCTCACAAATAAGGCTGTTTTCGTGAGTAATTTCATTCCTACGTTTTCCCTTCTTTCATGTCACTTCAACGGTCACTTTCAAGGTACATCTTTGTCTTACTTTCTCTTCCAAGGTTAGTAGTATTCATTAAAGTTTTGGAGCAACATTAATATCTTTATGAGAAAAATAAGAAGAGAGAAATATGTGAGAGAGTAAAAAGAGCGAAAGATATGAGAAATAAAGTAAATTTTAGTGTTGTTTATTTGTATAAAAAAAGAAGAGAAATAATTGATTGCTTCTTCTTCACTCTTCCCTGGCTAAGGATTTGTCATCCAAAATTATGTTTCAAATCATATCCCGATAAATAAAAAATTTCATGTAAATTAAAAAAATTATAATATTAATTATTTTTTATTTTTTCTTCAATATGATTGCTCCGGGACATGGTTTAGGACACAGTTTGAGATAATAGATCTTGATACATATTCTCCTCTTATTTTCTCCTCACTTTGGAGGAGAATGACATTTGATGGGCCTACTCCTTTTTCTTTCCCTATCTTCAAACCCCCCATAAATCAAATGAGAGAAAAACTCTATTTTTCCTTAACTTGTCTCCTCTCATTATCTTTCTCTACCCTACCAAAGGAAAGCTAATTATTTCTAGCTTCTTTTTAATTGCATCTAGGTACTATCAATTTTCCTCTTTCAATTATTTATTTCTATTACTTGCATAAAGTGTCACACTTTTCAAGGAAAATTTGTATTTCTCTATTTCACTCTTTTTTATAAGTTTTGATACTCTCGTTTAATGGAGATGTTAGTACTAGCCTAAGATCTTCACACGTGATAATTTAGTTTTTAATGGCCAAGATTTTAAAATGTAAAAATATATTTTTAAATAAATTGATTTAAGGAAAGAGATAAAAACTAAATTCTCTTCATCTTCAAGATCAAGCCATTTTACCCCATTGTTAGAGTAAGAGAAATAAAATCTTAACTTCATCACCATTCTCATTGTCTGTCTAGTTTCTCATCAAATGAATTATCAGGTAGATGGTGTTGTCCGGCTTCTCTGGACTGATAACAGTTCCATGATGGAAGAAGTTAACATCAACTATTGAGATTCCTTTGAGGAAAAAGACTTTCACTAACATCAACAACAATTCAGAAAATCATTAAAAAAAATAAGTGCTTCATTTCATATACCTAATAATTAAATTGGTAAAAGAATGGAAATCATGGTGAAGATGAAGTTGAGGTTTTCCCTCTCTTACTCTAATAATGGGAGAGTAGCTATTGTTAGAATAGGAAGAGAATATGATTTTTATTTGATGAAAAACTAGAAAAAGACGGGGAATGGTGGTGAAGTTGAAGTTAAGATTTTCTATCTCTTACTCTAATAATGGGGTAAAATGATTTAATGTTGAAGATGAAGAGAATTTGATTTTTATTTTTCCATAAATTAATTTATTTAAAAATATATTTTTGTATTTTAAAATCTTGACCATTAAATTTTTTTTATGTGTATGCTTTATGCTTGGGGAGCGGATTTTATTTTTTCTTCTTCTTTAGTAAAATGCTCAATAATATAATATTTATGTTATAGGATCTTTACTTTTCCTACTAAGTACTATAATATTTAGCTAGTGTTTGGTATGAATTATGTTTTTAGTTTAAGTTTATAAATTATGAGATTATAACTAGCAAGTGACCCGTGCATTTGCACGAGACGATATTTTTTTGTATGATTCAGAACATACATTATATATGCATTCATATGGTTAAGAACACACGTTATTTGTGCATTTGCATGGTTAAAACACACATATTACATGTACATTAGGAAGACATATGTTACCAGTGCATTCGCATGGTTAAAAACACATATGTTATCCGTACATTCATATTGCTAAAAAAATACATGTTACTCATACACTTTTGTACTTTCTTGATTGATTTTCATGATTTATAGTCTATATATTTGGCTAACTAATAAATATAATAAAAATTTATATTGTTCATTATTAATATAGACGTACATATGGAGAATTTGTTTAACTTTATAATTTATTGTGATAATTTCTTAATGTAATTTGTTTATAATTTATTTTACTTCTAAGATAGTATTTATTAGTAGTTGTTAGTATAATTGATTTATTATTTCATATTTTTTTAATAAGTAATTTAATGATTAGTACTTTTCGGGTTTAATGATTTAGTATGACAACTTCGAAAATAATATTTTAATAGATAGAAATGAAATTTAGTAATAAATGGTCATTGTAATAGAGAAGTTGTAATTATATAGTTTAGTTTTTTTCTCAAAATAATGGAAGCCTAAATTATTTAGGATTAAAACTGTTAAATTATTTTAACGATAGTAATGAAAATGAGAAAATTATAATTAAATTTTTAGATTTTTAAAAAAATAATGCAAACATACTAATTTGCATGTAGTGATTAATATACATTATTTTCCACCTTTAATAACATCATCGATATCACCCATAAGCACCATATTAAATGACAATATGTGTTTTTATTCCCTTATTTTCACCAGTTTTATTTCTTTCCTAATGGTCGACGGTATTTATTCAAAGTAATTATTACTTGTTAATTATTAGTTTGCAACTGATAGACAATATTTATTCACTTATTTGATTACAAATTACAATAGTATAACAAAATTTATTGTCATTATTCACATATGCAGTTTTTATTCCCTTATGAATTTTCCTTTATTGTTAGTTTTCTACTATGTATTTTTATAGATATGTGACATTTTATTATCTTTAATTAACTTATACGATACATTTGAGAGATAATTAAAAAATTATGGTGTCATTTTTTAATAAATATATAACATATGTAATGATTAATAAATTTAATAAAAATATAAGATAAAAAATTGTATTCATAGTATATTTTAATTTGATAACAATAAAGTTTTGTTTTTACCATAACATAGACTCAAAGATAAACGAATATATTAAGTTAACTTCCATGAAGAGTTGTACATTTCTTTTTAGAACAATGAAGAAACATTATATTTTGACATTTGAATTATTTAAAGACTGATAATCAAATATCAAATATGATGAGAAAACTTAAATGAAATGAACATGTATAGATTGACAATGTTGGAGGGAAATGAAGTAAATTTTTTTTGGAGGGAAAATAGTGATTGTGGTGATGACACATGTCATGACTAATATGGCAAGGACTTAGTTTTCTTATATAGTATATAGATGTTACAATTATGATATGTTTGAGTATCTTGCCTGAAAACTGAATATCAACTAATCTGTTTTGTTTAAGTAAAGTATAAATATTTTTTTTACATAGTAAATTACAGAAAATAGTATAAAGTTATTTGATTATGTTATGATTATTTTGATTATTTTTTACACTGTTTTTTAAATATATATTTTTCTAATATTCACCATCATATATATTTTACTATAATTTTTTTATTTTTTAATATTGCATAAGAAAGACTAAAAATATATTAAAATAAAATACAAATGAGGTTATTTACAAACTTATATTATTTATAGAGTAAATTAAAAAAAATAATATGAGGTTATTTTTCTTATGTGATGATTATTTTAGTTGTTTGTACATATTTTTTAAAATATAATTTTTTATATTTATCATCATATATCTATTAATATTTTACTCAAAGACATGTATTTTTTAAATATACATTTTTATATCAGCATAATATTTTGTAACTTTTATTATTTCATTACAAAGGCTAAAAAATTAAAATGAAAGACAATATAAAAACCATTATCAATAATTAAAAATAACACAACACTTGAGAAGAGAGAAAACCTTGATCGTAAGGGTAAAATGGGAATTGACATTTCAATAGAAAAAATAAGTCAACTTTGAAATAAACAACCCATGGTGAGGAGCTTCCATTTTTGGCTTATTTTCTCACAAAAATAAGCTGAAAATATAAATTACCAAATGAAATTTATAAACTCGGTTTTTTCCTGAAAAAATAAGGAAAAAGTAGATGCTCCAAAATCATGGGTTGGTTTATTTTTTAAGCTTATTTTTTCCCAATTTTTTTATTTCTCATTTTACTCCGTGGTAACTTTATATATCTCCTCATTTTTACTCTTCCACCAAACATCATAACTTTTCACATCATCACCACTGAACTCCACAACTCTTATTTTCCTCTCTCTTTCACCACCCAACCCCGTAATTCCCATTAACATTTTCTTTTATTTATACACGAACAAAAATTTATGTATAAAATTTTGTTATATAATATTAAAAATTTGTGAATTATGTATAAACCTGAAAACTTTTTTTCATAAAACTTAACATTTATGTATTATTTATTTTGTGAATTATGTAATTTAAGTTTAGTAACTTCCATTTATTTATGTAATATATTGTTTTTAATATTGGTATTGGTTTTTATATTGTATTTTATTTTAATATTTTTTAGCCATTGTTATTATGCAATATTTAAAATCATGAGTTGATTTATTTATTTAGTTTATGTTTAACTATGTATGAGGTTATTTGTTTATGTTGATCTTATGTTGTTTTTTAATATTAATATTAGTTTTTATATTGGATTTTATTTTAATATATATTTTTAGCGTTTGTTATGCAATATTACAAAATTAAATTAAAAATATATGATGATAAATATTAAAAAAAATATTTAAAAAATAGTATAAAAAACAAACAAAATAATCATAACATAAACAAATAACCTCATACCCTTTTCTGTAATTTACTATGTAAAAAATAATCTTTCTACCTTACCTAAACAAAACAGATTAGTTTATATTCAATTTTCAGCTAAGGTACCAAAAATAAACAGATTATAATCTTAACAGTTTATAATCTAACAGTTTATAATCTCACAGTTTATAAACTGAAACTAAAAACTTAATTCATACCAAACGCACACTAAACATACTTATGCCACAATTTTAAACTTATTTTTCAAAAAATAAGCAAAAACTACTTACTTTCATCCATAGCATTTACTTTTCTGCACCCATTGGATTTGTTCTTTAACACAAACGTATATAACTAAGATAGTGTTGTTGAGGAAAATGGCACATTTGATGGAACTCCAACAAAGGAAAATGAGGATGTTAGCATTATTTACCTAATACGTGGAGTTTTTGAATTGTTGTGTTAGGATAATCGATTAAATTACAACTTAATTGATTAATATTTCTTTAAAACATTCAAGATTTCAAAACACAAACTAACTTAATCGATTAACCATGTGCTTAATCGATTAACGAGTTTTCTATTTACAAAGATTTAATCGATTAAAGAAAGTCATGACTGACTAACGATTTTCTGAAAAGACTTAGATGATTATGTTTGAACCTCTAATGTGAGTGATTGATGCATGGTGCATGACTTTAAAAAAGATATAAGTGTTAATACCCAAAATCATGTATGCATTCTAAATACTCTTAAGTCATGTTATGTATGAAAAAATATCTTTATGCAATATGCTCATACTCTAATTATGCGAGATTTATCAAAAGGTTCACCCAACCTTGATTCACTCATTCAAAGCATCTTAGCACCCAAACATAAAATAATTACTCTTAGTCTTTATGATATTTTCTTGAAGCTTGAATATGAGTCTTGTTGTTGTTGTTGTTATGTCCATGTCTTTATGCTTTAAGTTTTGTCTTTATCAATATTATGTTCTTACATGCTTGCATTCACAACAACATCATATGCACTATTGTCTTGGCATACACACATGCCTTATACTCGAGTATTAAAGATATGTCATGATTATGAGGCACATATGCCTTGTCGTTGTTGACCTTGTGCCATATCTTATATTGTTGTGATGGACCAACCAGGTTGTCATCGATAATGTGAGTTAGATACATGAGAATGTTGTCTTCTCTAGCTCGTTTCTAACCTATAATGTTTGGGTTCCATTTCTCGAAAGAGATGATGCATTCTAGCAACATTTTAAAAGTCTAGAACCTTCTAAGAAATTCACTTTTGCTTTACCTTAGAAATGGAGATTTTAGGCGTAACACTTGTATACCTTGTGTAAGATACTATGAGCATATTGTAATGTATACCTTGAGTATTTTTATGACATAAGGATGGCACATTCGCATACAAAAGAGATAACCATAATGGGGTCGTTGCTAAGGTCATTTTAGAAAACTAGGTCTAAAGTATATTTGCTCGTAGTTAGACTGAACGATATGATGAATATTAATTCATCATACTTCATATTTTATAATGAAGATTATGTCACCCCCACTTGGGCCACTAACCCTAAGGGTCTGTACTATTCATTTCTCATTCATGAGTCATAGAGCTTGGAAAGCCCATTGCCTTTCTAGGGAGGCCAGAATGATATGGGAACTTTTATTTTAGCTCCATATATTGTCACTCATAATTAAGGTTGAAAACAGATCAGACCGCCTATCAGGAGTTTAATACATAACTTATAATAGGTCAGGTCGGGCGGTCAAGCTACTTTCATAAACAGGTCAGAATTAGACTTCTCCAATGACCTATTTAACATAAATAGGTCAGACTCGGACATTTTAAAAAGCCTATTAAGCCTAACAAGCCGACCTATGTAATGTTATTATATATTTATAAATTATTTTTTATAATATGTATAAAAAAACTAAATAATAATTTTTTTTATGTAAATCCATTAGGACTTAGAAATTAGACTATTTAATAATTGAACATTTAGTTGTTGAGACTTGGACTTAAGTACATAACTTAACTCATATAAGTATGTAATTTTAATTGACTAAGTGTGTAACATGATATTTGTTTTGATTTTGGTGTGATAACTTTTTGATGATATAACATTTAGACAACACTGCATCAAATGTAGCGCTTTTAGATATTATTTGGATATTATTTAGCAATTTAGTATTGCCTTTTGAATGTTTTTTTGGTCAGACCTAAGCTTTTAAATTTATTTTAAACAGGCTAACAGACCAGGTCCAGGCTCCTATATGTTATATAGGTTCAGTCTGTTTAAGGCAAAACCTGACCTAACCTGTTTTCACCCTTACTGGTAATAATGAAGGCTAATTTACCCCCAAATGGGATTTATTACCCTTTGGGAGCTTGCATTTCCCCTCATCATGCACCTCATATGTTTCATGGATTCATTTATGGCATCCTTTTATAAGAGAGGAGAGACCCTTTTATATAACAAGGTATGGCAAATATGGTCTCCCAAGTTCAAGTCTCTATCAGTGTTCTGGTTGTCAATCATGGTGCAATATTAGAAGTGTAGATTAATGACCTCACTTTTCTGATTGAATATATTCGCATATTACAAAATGTAGATGTTGAACTCACTATGGAAGAATATGGGATATTGTTGGATGCCATTGGAGGTGAACATGGCCATATTAAAGAACTTATTGGAGTACGACCCAAATCATCGAACATCAACAAGCAAGTATTGTAAAAGTTCAATGGTATTTCCTCAAAAATACATATCAATTAAATGGAAGAACAACATAATTGGGAAATGTTCAAACAAACTTTTACCCAGATTGTTTATGGAATGGTTTTATTGCCCTTCGTGAATGATATCATAGAACAAGTTGCATTGAGTGTCTTCTACAAGTTCAAGAAGTTTGAGGTCAACCCAACGTGCAATATCCTTCCTAAGACCTTGCTCTTTTTCGAGAGGTTCCATCTAAACTATATGGTTGGAAAAGACACTAATGATTTTACTCTCCGAAATTTAGGAACAAAATGTTGCCTATATAATTGGCATCAGGATGTCATGTATTCATGTAGGGTCTACTAATCTTGGTGCTTACGGGAACCAAAGGCTGCACCGTTTTAACACAAACATTTGCGATCGAAAAATTTAAGTGGGCATGAATCTAGTAATAAAGGAGTAAATGCATGGATTCTGCATATTTTTTAGATTTTTGCTTCACTTAAATACGTAAAAGAGTAAGACCCCTCTCCATTAATGGAGAGACAAGTACCCAAAAAAATCAAAAAAAGTGAGAGATGTAATGTCACTTTTGTCATTTTTATTTAAAAGATGATTACATTTTTATCCTTATAATACACATAAAAAACTCATTTGATGGAGAGGAGTCCTACTCTATGTAAAAGTCAGATTATGCAAAGACTTAAAGAGCAAAAATTAAATGCATTAAATTAAAAAGTGTAGGGGAAAGAGAAAATTACACTAAATGTATACAAGAGAATTTCACTATACTTTAAGCTTAATCTTACAAACTTCACACTAATGTTTCTCTCAAGATTCTCACTCAAATCCCCCGACAAAGAAGCAAATCATTTCCTTTGTTTTTAAACTTTACTCTCACCACACACCCTATCGTGAATTCTCTTACAATGAAGAAATAAAAAATTCTAACAATGGCTTAGGATTTCTAATACCCTCTCACTTTTGGTATCAATCCTTATAATAAAATTACAAACTCTAGAACACAATGCTCTAAGTTTTTCAAACTTTCTATAAGTGCAGAAAAAATGTTTTATGAAAAAACTAAAGAAATTTGAATGTTTGGGTGAAAATTTAATTCAAGTTGCTAGGGATTGTATATGAGAGTTATGATTTTACTTTTAACATTAGATTTGTTTAAATAGAGCTTCAACCAGGTATTATACCCTTTCCATGAGGTATGAGTCATTTCGAGTGACAATGATTCATTTGAGAAGAAGTTGTTTTAGTTTGAAATTCAAAACTAATGCAACAACACTAGGTAATCGGTTACTCACACGTGGCAATCCCTTGTTTTTGTCTGGTAACTTGTTACTCTGCTCTAAGTAACCTATTACTATTTTTCAAGTAACCTCTTACTTAGTTTTGGATAACATGTTAATCAGTTTTCTAGAATTTTATTTTTAAAACTCATTTTCAACCTAGTTTAAGTAAAATTGTTTTGAAGTAAATGACTTAGGACGGAAGAACTTAACCTAGAAAACAATAAAATCTTATCTAATTTGAGGTTCTTGCTTTCCATGCATCAAGTCTTCAATCTTTTTTTTCCTTTCGTTAATGTTGGCGTCTTCATCAAAACCTAGGAATGATCAATGATACATGTCTTCTTCACAATCTCCCATTTTTTGATGATGACAAACCAATATATTTTGACATTGATTCTCTTGATTTTCATAAGTTCTGTACTTTGCAGTCTCTTTTATATGCACCATATCTTGTATGTTCCCCTTTGTATTAGACTTGATTGCCCTAAAATTTAATCAAGAAAAAATATAAACTTTTCTCCCAACTTTGTCTTCGTCAAAAAGAAAGAAAACAAAGTTTTCTAGAGACAATATATATATATAGGGATAGAAGACATATATTGTGCGAATATCATTTGTATGATAAAGTATATGCTAAGTTTTAATCATTCAAGCATAATAACATTAAATTACTTAAAGTGCAAACTTGTTCATACAAACTAAAAAATAAACACAGTATTATAAAAATTACAACCAAAATTGAAATATTCAAACATAGAAATTGACAAACAAAGTAACCAAAAGAACAACATATAACCCTAAGATATCTAAAACTCATGTGATTCATCATCATCTATGTCCATGAAGTCCAATCGATTAGATATCTTCATGATGTCATTGTGAACTTTTTGATTCCGAGTTTCAAGAGCATCAATCACTATAGTGACATAGCCTCGAAGATTGGCCAATACGTCCATAATCATGTGATTGGTTGGTTCGTTGGAAGACAAAGAAGGGTCAAATTGAGGTTGTTGTGGTTGAGGTTCTAGTTGAGGAGTAGGGGTTTTAGAGGGTTCAACAACATGGTCATTCCTATGCTTGAAGTGTAGGTCGACTGAATCTTGAAAAAAAAAACCCATCTTGTGGATTACATCCAAATCTATCTTGCCATCTCGAGTGTCCAGTTCCACTTTGGACTCTCCAGCATTGTAGATAAAGAATGCAATGTTTAAAAAAAATTAACGAAGTATCTTAACCTGTATATGCAATTAAAATAAATCAAACTGACTAAACATTTTCTTACCCAAAACTATATATTCTTGATTTTCCTATTGCACACAAGATATGTAAGATTAAGATAAACTCTTGTCAAACACCCGAATTAAAAATATATATTATTTTTATTTAATAAATAAATGTTTAGTTTAACAAGCTTTAGATATATTTATGCAATTATCGAGAATATCATTTTACAATGTGCGAACGAAATACTAATATCTTCCTCTTTTTGTGATCAATTCCCAAAATTAGAACTTTATTTCAAACATCACACTTTCCAATATTGAGCAAAAATAGATTTGTTTTTGTATTTTGTCCACAAACGGCAGCAACTTCAAATTATAAGGAAAGGGCGATGTCATCCCTAAATTCCTTAAACCTATCCCTAGTCTTGAAGGCTTGAAGGTTGGATGCGACACTCACAAAATTAAGTAGTACACATCAACTCTATAACCTCATGAGCTAAGGATATATGTTAAAAATTATCAACTTCTCTAATTAACTCACGAAGTTCAATAGTTCATATCTAATATTCAACCACGTGAGATATATTAACCATCACATAATTTGTGTATATGAATTTTGAAAAAAAAGCAATGATGTATTTATTAAATGTTGTAGGTTAGTGTGAAATAACATAGCTTTAAAGATGAGTTAATAGAATAATAATATCATATTATATTACATCTCGATTTTTGGGAACGATATTTATTGAAAAAGATAGTCGTGCACTCCAAAAAAGATTAATTTATAATCATAAAATAAGAGAATATCATTGATTATACTGTAAAAACTAATATTTGTGAGTTATGGGCTTTTTTATGAAATGAATTGAAGAAAAAATTAAAGAAAAATATAAGTGTATATTTGGAATATAATAAAATAGATCTAAAGAGTAAAGAACACTTTTCAATTTAAAAAAACTTTTGAGTTGTTTATGCTTACCAGACCCCCATAACATTGATGTAGTGGGCCGGGTTTACAAGTTGATTTCCATCTCCCTCCTTCCCTACATTCTCAGTGACCTAGGGTTTATTAACATTACTATATAACCTGCTACGATCTTTCTTCTAACCTCGCCCAGTGCCCTCAACCATTTTTCTCTCTACTCCAAAGGCCACCAAGTTATTCTGTCATGGTGAAAACCAATACATCTTCATCTATGTCTTCTTTTCATCATTATTTATTTCCTAGATCTCTGATCTGTTTTTCATTCTCCTTTCTATCTTTTGTTTTTTCAGGTGAAATACTCAAGAGAGCCTGACAATCCCACCAAGTGTAAGTCCAATTTACGTTTTATGTTTCATATTCCTTTCCCGATGAAGCTTTGGTCTAGTGATGTAACACCCCATTGGATCCTCAGATGGTCGAAAAGGTTTAAGTTTTTTATCCTTCGGAGCAAGGAGCGCCGAATAGGAGTTATTAGTTCCTTACTCATAGCGTGAGGGGATATCTTAATTGGTTATACCGAAAAAATCTTAACATTTTTTTTCTTCATTATTTTGAATTGTGCAGCTTGCAAGGCTAGAGGGGCTGACCTTAGAGTCCATTTTAAGGTATAACCCAGATCTGTGGACCTATTATTTTTATATGAAGTTGACTTAATAAATCCTGATGAAAAAAGCAGGGTCATGTTTTTACCTTGTGAGCATGTCCTTCGTTAACCTCAGGGATATCATTACTTAACCATTGTTTTTGGGTGAACCTATGTCTTGTTGCTGATTCTAGGTTCAGTAAATGATGGAACATGTTTTTGTGGTATCATCGTATTTATTATAATATTTTCTTTGAAGTCAAGGTTTTTAGGTTGATGTCGGGTAAATGGAGTTAGTGTAAACCTGATGAAAAAAGCAGGGGTCCGTTGCCTGTGTGAACTTGCCTCTCGTAACCTTCAGGGATATCATATTATTGCCAATGTTATTGGGTGAACCTATGTTTTGTTTGTAACTGAAGGTTCAGTAAACGATGGTACATGTCGTTCAATAGTTTTAACATGTCGTTCAATAGTTTTAACATGTCGTTCAATAGTTTTAACATGTCGTTCAATAGTTTTAACTTGTCGTTCAATAGTTTTAACTTGTCGTTCAATAGTTTTAACTTGTCGTTCAATAGTTTTAACTTGTCGTTCAATAGTTTTAACTTGTCGTTCAATAGTTTTAACTTGTCGTTCAATAGTTTTAACTTGTCGTTCAACAGTTTTAACTTGTCGTTCAACAGTTTTAACTTGTCGTTCAACAGTTTTAACTTGTCGTTCAACAGTTTTAACTTGTCGTTCAACAGTTTTAACTTGTCGTTCAACAGTTTTAACTTGTCGTTCAACAGTTTTAACTTGTCGTTCAACAGTTTTAACTTGCCGTTCAACAGTTTTAACTTGTCGTTCAACAGTTTTAACTTGCCGTTCAACAGTTTTAACTTGCCGTTCAACAGTTTTAACTTGCCGTTCAACAGTTTTAACTTGCCGTTCAACAGTTTTAACTTGCCGTTCAACAGTTTTAACTTGCCGTTCAACAGTTTTAACTTGCCGTTCAACAGTTTTAACTTGCCGTTCAACAGTTTTAACTTGCCGTTCAACAGTTTTAACTTGCCGTTCAACAGTTTTAACTTGCCGTTCAACAGTTTTAACTTGCCGTTCAACAGTTTTAACTTGCCGTTCAACAGTTTTAACTTGCCGTTCAACAGTTTTAACTTGCCGTTCAACAGTTTTAACTTGCCGTTCAACAGTTTTAACTTGCCGTTCAACAGTTTTAACTTGCCGTTGTTGTTACATTAACAGGAATTATGGTCAATTACAATTATGAACAATTGCAAAAAAATTGGCCACGATCTTGTTCTAGGAATTAATAAGGCCACAATCTTTCAGATGCAATTTTAGTTGTAGCCTGGACATTCTTTTGTTGCGTTATCATCTATTTTATTCAACTTACTTACCTTGTTCATGAAACAGTATACTTGTTATTCAAAATTATTTGTGCATTGTATTGAGTTTACTTTTAGTTTTTTGTTTTATTGAATTAGTAAGTGGAATAGAACGAGTTTTGTCATTTTAAATAAATTGGAGTAAGATATCCTGATGAAAAAAGCAGGGGTCTGTTGCCTATGTGAACAGTCCTCTCGTAAACTTCAGGGATATAAAAACATTGTTATTGGGTGAACCTATGCTCTTTGTGACTGAAGGTTCAGTAAACGATGTTACATGTCATGCATTTTTGTTGCATCAACATATGTTTTATTCATATTGAAGACACCATGTTATTCAGTTGTTTCAAAACAGTTCATTGAGTTTATTTTATGTTATGTTTTTTTATACTGTTAGTAAATAGATTTGAGAGAATTTTTTTATTTTTTAAAAAAATTCATTAAGTTAACCTGATGAAAAAAGCAGGGTTATGTTGCCTAAGTGAACATGCCTCTTATATAACCTTCAGGGATATAATAACCATTGTTTTTGGGTGAACCTGTGCTCTTTTTTTGTGACTGAAGGTTCAGTAAATAATGGAACATGTCATTCTTTTTTGTTTCTTTAATCATACATTTTATTTAAATTAAGAGACATGTAATTCTGTTATCGGAATGGGTGGTAGGTAGAGCAATTCAGTTTTCTTAGTCATCAAGTGGGGTAGTTGCTACGGTTGGCCTTAAAATTATAGTTAACTGTGAAGTCAATTGTGTTTATTTCTTGCACTTGTTTTCTGCAGGTAGGGAATAGAATAGAGTTAACCTTGTTATTTAAATAAAACTGGATTTAGAAAACCTGATGAAAAAAGCAGGGTTCTGTTGCCTTTGTGAACAGACCTCTCGTAACCTTCAGGGATATAATTACCATTGTTTTTGGGTGAACCTGTGCTCTTTTTTGTGACTCAAGGTTCAGTTAATGATGGAAGATGTCATTATTTTTTGCATAGTCATACATTTTTTTTTCATATTTCAACATGTGATTCTATTGTCTGAATGGATGGAAGGTAGAGCGATTCAGTTATCTTAATCATCTAGTGGTGTAGTTGCTATGGTTGCTCTTGTTAATTATAAATATTTGTGAAGTCATTTGAGTTTATTTCTTGTACTTGTTTTCTTCAGTTAGGAAATAGAATAGAGTGAAGCTTGTTTTTTTTATTAATAAAACTGGATTTGTAAAACCTGATGAAAAAAGCAGGGGTCTGTTGCCTATGTGAACAGATCTCTCGTAACCTTCAGGGATATAATAACATTGTTCTTGGGTGAACCTCTGCTCATTGTTTGTGACTGAAGGTTCAGTAAATGATGGAACATTCTTTTTGGCAGCATTTATGCAATGCCTAACCATTTGTTTTGTTTCGGAACCCGATTAAATAGTCAAATAGATAGAATGGATTTATTCCTTTATACCCACAACTCACTCAAGTATGATCATCATTGTTATTGGGTTTATATATGTTTCTCTTTTGTGAATGAAGTTCCTTCAATTATGGAAGTTAATCAGTTACGATTTCTGTTTTTTCCCCGATTCTTATGACTATATTTTAAATTGTGCTTACAGAACACTAGGGAGACTGCCTTTTCCATCAGGAAGTTGCCCTTGGTGAAGGCTAAAAGGTACTTGGAGGATGTTCTTGCCCACAAACAAGCCATTCCCTTCCGAAGATTCTGTCGTGGTGTTGGGAGGACAGCCCAAGCAAAGAACAGACACTCTAATGGACAAGGACGCTGGCCTGTCAAATCAGCTAAATTCATTCTCGATTTGCTCAAGAATGCCGAGAGTAATGCCGAAGTAAGCCCCATATCTTTAGTTTCTTTTATATGTCCAATTAATACTGATTGTTTCCAAATATTAAACTTGTTATTGCTTCCTTTCAGGTGAAAGGGTTGGATGTGGATGCACTTTACATTTCTCATATCCAGGTCAATCAAGCACAGAGGCAAAGGCGTCGTACCTATCGTGCCCACGGAAGAATTAATCGTATGTTTGTTTTCGAGTTTTTTATAATTGATTGTTATGTGGTTTTATTTTATTGACCGAGATGGTTTTTGCAGCGTACATGTCATCTCCTTGTCACATTGAACTTGTACTATCTGAAAAGGAAGAACCTGTTAAGAAGGAGGTAATTTATCGGTCATCCTTTTTTTGTTTTTTTTGTTATTTGTAATCTAATTTATATTCTTTGTTGTTCTTGTAGCCCGAGTCTCAGTTGGCAACAAACAAGAAGAAATCTCAATCTCTTCGAAGTGGTGCTTCATCTTAATTGCTATTTAATCAAAATTTGGTGCTCTAAATTTCCTAGAATCGGTTAAGTAGAGAGTTTTGTTTTGTTTTTCTCTTATTATGTGGTTTGATCTCTTTACTAGGAAATACTTAGCATCACGTTTACTTCCATACTGTTTAAACTTAATTTTGAGTTGATGGAAATGCATTGTGAAGATAGTCCTTATAATTTGTTGTGTTGTCTTAGGCCTTAAAAGTCTGGTTATTTTTTTTATTTAATGCTCGTTTTATTTTTTATATAGCGTACTTGTTATATTTTTTGTTAAATTTTTTCTATACATACAAACCCCTTCTGTGCTACTAAATCTACACAAACATGAGTCACTATAATTACAAATGAGATCGCCACAACCAAACTTAGAGGTAACAAACATGCAATTACAACAACCTGTTGATTATCCTTAACCCACATAAAGGATAGGACCCGGGTCCCTAAGATTCATAAGTAACTTCAAGCACGAAGGAGGTCCAACTTAATCCAAATCTCCTTTGAATAAGGGAGCAAACAATGAATAATATCCTCAATCGAGTAGAACAAAGGGATCACACTGAGGAAGAAGAAAGATTACAGGTAAACTGTAACAAGTTACAAGAGAAAGCTACGAACTAACCATAACATAAACTTGTATTTCTCTAAGATTCGTAATTTCTAAAGCTGCTTCCAAGGATTGGGACAACAACCATGAATAAGCAAATGAAATAGAGTATCTACCATCCAAAGCATGCTTCCAATACCAACATCACACAAACGAGACACCTTTCAGTCCAGCCATGACAATGATACAATTTCTCATATAAAGCATGTCAAATTTCCAACCATGCTCCCAAATATTGTTCACCCTCAACTCATGATATGAAATATGGACACATCGGACCACTATCAATCTAGTTATCAAATCAGAAGGAGATATTACCCTCTGGAAACAAAAACTCAAAACCATGAGACAACAATCTATATGCCTTAATTAAGCTCCTATAAGTAGGGGAGACAATGCCATGAGAAAGATAATGGTGGATAATAGTACCTATGAGGTAGATACTTTCAAAGAGTTGAACCCATAAGCAATGAGATTCATGTGATTTAGGAGCACTAATTGTCGTCCTATACAAGATTCTGGATAAAAAGAGATAATATTTCCATATAAAGGATGAAAAGATAGAGACAAAGGATCACCCTAACGTAACCCACGTGCATGAGTAAAGCTGAAGAACTGAATTACATTCGAAAGCAAAGCAAGCTTTTGAATTTTTGACGCACCACATAATCAAATATATGTTTCATAGAGTGGTAGAAACTTCAAAGCAACTAGCCAATATCTTTACTAAAACATTTCCTAAAGAGACTTTCTTCATATTAAGAAGAGAACTAGGAATTCTTGATGAATAATATCTTAGTTAGTTGTATCTAAGTTTTGCTTAAAATTCAATGAATTGTTTTTTATCTTTATTCATTGTCTATAATGTTTGCTTAAATACATACTATACTTGCTTATGTACGCTCTTATATGATTTGGTATCCTTATTTGTGATTGATCAGTGTATATGATAGGTTATGTATAGCTAGATCTTAGTATTCCCTAAGCAAAATTTGAAATGTGTTAAATGCTACGAAAGAACTGTGATTAAGCGATTATCCCCTTAGTTAATCGATTATTTGACATTATTTTAAGCATCTTAATCTATTAAACAACTATCATTCGATTATCTGGGAACATTTTTAAATTATGTTAATCGATTAACAGGCCCTTAATTGATTATCTAGGCAAAAATTTCAATTCGTTAATCGATTAACAATGCACCTAATCCATTAAATAGAGTTCTAGTGACAATATTATATACACATTTCAAACCCTAGAACTTTAATCTTTCTCCAGAAATGTTTTTCAACTTCAAATCTTTCGTGATTTCTCTCAAATTGAAAACTTCATTATCTAATTTCGTCTTCACAATGCCTCTATTCCTCATATTCCTTCAACTTATTCTCCAATTTCATTAATCTAAATTTTCCCTCTTTTGAAACCATAACCCCAAATCTGTCAATCGATTAATACAATTAATTAACCATCAATTAAGTTGTGAAAATGAGTGATAGAAGACCTAAGAGAGAGAAGCACATTGATGGTATCAGCAACACTCCTCACCATCTAGGATAATGAAGAAATTTGGACACTGGTTATTCCTCCACCATTCAATGTGGTAGAGTTATTATTGGAAGGGATCCTTATTATACCCCTGCTCTACAAGTAGAAAGGTTGGCCAAGTTTATGTGTCAAAAGCAGACCTACATCCGGTATGAAAATATGACATGGATGTTGGAGCAAAGATTTCAATTCCCGCTAGAATTAGAGGCACAAGGGGTCAACACATTTCTAGAACTTCATGGTATTATCTACCACTCTCTAGTTCAGGAATTTTATGGTAACATTCAATATAAGGATGCACAATATGTTAATGTTGTTAAGGGAAGGTTGATAATCATGGATGAGGAGCTGTTTTTGGAAGTTGGGGGCTTGACTAGTGATGACTCTCCTCTACGCAATTGCAACAATGAGTTATTGAGTTCTTATGACTCAACCGAGATGAATAAGTCTTGCCTTAGAGGACCACATTACTCTTTTCAATGTGAGCTAACAAAGGTTGGGTATATGACAATTGAGAATAAGCTTTTGCACTATCTCATTGTCTACATATTGGTTCAATGAAGCACAACCCATGCTCAACCAACACTGAATGGTCTGAAGCTTATGTATGTTGTTAAGGAAGAAATTATGATAAATTGGCCTACAAAGATTCTTAAAGTGATGTATGACATTGCCTCATCTTCCTCGAGATTCCTGGCTTATGGGATCTTTATCTCTCGTGACATATGCAATACAAAAATAATTGCTGTAAATCCTAGAGAGCATCTTATTGATGATGGTTTGATCCACAATATGAATATATACAAATATGATGGAGTGTGGATGCATAAGGAAGACTAGTAGACAACTGTTTAGATTTCTGTTGAGGAAGATGATGCAAATCCAGTTGAGGAAAACCAAACACCACAACCTGATGAGGCTCCTAACATGCCTCAAGAACCATCTTTCAGTTTCGCTTACTTGGTTACCATGAAACAACGATGCAAGCAATGTAAGATAAGCTCATGGTTGATCATCTTTGATTTTTGTTTTTGACATTTGGAAGCTTTTCTAGACCACATCTTAGTAGCTAGTCTAGTTAGGGCAATAATAAGTGGTCCTAGCTGATTTAGTCATAGGGTGTGTGTCTTGTTTGTCATTGTTGTTTTATGTACTTTATGACTCTATGTATTTTACATTTTGTTTTTCCTTTGGTGTTTGACATATGTTATCTTTATTATATTAACTTGTGATCTTAATTTATGAAATGGATGGATCTTATGAATTATATGTGTTGATCACATTTCTATTGTTCTGTTTCTTCAATATAATTGATATAATTGTTGAATATATGCTGAATATTACATGTAATTCCAAGGAAAATCAAGAAATTTTTATTGAATTGTTGAAGTATATATAATTTAATCGGTTAAATACAAGTATAATCGATGAATAGTAGCAAAAATTGCAATGTCAGTGAACTAATGACCTACTTAATCGATTAAAGCCATGTATAATCCTTCAAGACCATAAAATAATTGAACTATCTCTTTACTTTTGACGCATTTTTGTATGTAACATTGTTTTTTGATCATGGCAAAAGGGGGAGACAGATTTGATGTATTACAAGCTTTCACAAAATACAAAAATATAAAATGCTCAAAGTGAAGGGTGCTAATTTTCAAACTCAAATCAAATCTTAAAACAAGTTGTTTGTCATTCAAGAAAGATGCTAGATATACTAGATTGGTTTGTCATCATAAAAAATGGGGAGATTGTGCATGCAATGACATGATTTTGATGAAGACAAAGCTTAAAGATTGATAAAAACTATGGACAATGACAAATCAACAACAACAATATGAGGAGTCAAGTTCAACCTTCAAAAAGATAATCAAAGCTAGAGTAATCTTTTTATTTTAGGTCCTAAGATGATTTTAATGGGTAAAATCAAAGTTGAGTAAACCTAATGATAAATCTCACATATTAGAGTATGAACATAATGCATATGAGATTTTCATCCTTACATGATTTAAATGCATTAGCATACACACATGATTTTGATGCATTAAACTAAGTTGTACTTATTTCATTTTCAAAATCATGCATGATGCATTAATCAATAATGTTAGAGGTTCATGGAAAATTAATTAAGTATTTTTAGAAAATCATTAATAGATTAATACTTTGCAAATGGGAAACCCGTTAATCGATTAAGGACATGGTTAATTGATTAAGTCAGTTTCAGTTTTGAAATCTTGAAGTTTTAAATAAACGTTAATCGATTAAGTGTTTACATAATCGATTAACTCAACAGAAAACAATTTGAAACTAAATGGTATTTTACTTACCCTTTCCCATACACAAATGTAATGAACTTGATACACAATTGATACACAAGAATACACAAATTTTCAAGAGTTTTTTTTTGAAACGGTGCTAGAAACTTTTATGTGAAAAGAGAGAGTTTTGTGAATATTTGAAAGAGCTTTTATTTTCAAACATTCATAGTTTACAAAGATTTTCCTTTGTATCTCATATTCATTCATTTTCATATCTGAGATTGTGAGATTCATCAAATGATTATTGGTTCTCAAGTTTAGTGTATATTTAGCACATCAAGGTGCAAAGAAGTTTGTACACATTTTACCGGTCCATATGTGAATTTGTCTCTTTGGGGTGTGAGGTGTCACCTTGGAAGAAGAGTGAAACTTAGTTAGAAATCCTAGGCTGAGGTCGGGTCTAAGAAGAAGTCTCTTTGAATATATTTTGTTAGAAGTGGTATGGTATCCATTAGAAGTCACATTCAAGAAATCTCTTTTGGGTATACTTTGTTAGAAGTTGTGTGGATTCATTAGAAGTTAGGTCTAAATGAATTTTTGGTGGAAGAAGTCATTGTATAAACATTTGATTTCTTCTTAGTAAAAGCAAATCTCCCAAGAGCAGAAGGGGATGACTAGATGTAGATTGTAGTGGTTGTCAATCGATCGTGTTACTTTCTCTCTTTCCCTACACTTTTACTTACGTGCAATTATTGTATTTTTCTATATCTGATTACATTCATTTAGAAATTATTGCATACATGAATTTTCATGATTAATCACTTTCATTGAACTGTTTAAGTGCATATTAGATAAGATTAATCATTGCTTTCTTGCTGCATTAAGAACAAAAGATTTTCAAGAAAATCAGCAAGATTAATTGGTTAGCCCTTCTATTAACCGATTAACTCAAGCTTTATGTTAATGGATTAGGTATCAATTTAATCAATTAAAATCACTAGTTTTTTAGATTATCTTTTGTATCCGAATTGTTTTTAATTATTACTTGAGACATCTATACACCCATCTCTATGTGAAGTTAGAGCCATTATTAACCAACATATAAAACTGAAAGGTCTATCAGCCTTCTTCAAGGAAATTACCACAAAGCAAAGAGAATAGGACAATGATTAGAGTGAAGTCTACTCAGGCACTCAACTATAACCTCCTAAAATATATCACGCCAACTAAGTTACCCAAGAGCTTTTTCTAGGCGCTTCGCAAGAGACTGACCATTATCCTGCCTACAAAATTAGATACATCATTTTTGTCCATCCTTTGCTAATAAGCTCATACCCCTTTATATAAAAGATTCCATTTTTACATCCTCTTAATCCTCACTATGTCTGCCCATGAAGATGAACATAAATATGTTATCTCAAATTTTGTCACATACGTTATCCCGTCTTTAATTTGTTCACCTTCATTTTCCTCCCACAAAAGACTGCTCCGTGTTTTATATATTTTGCTCTGAAACACAATACTCAAAAAACATAAAGTATGCCTCGTAAAGATATTAGTACTAGTATTATGGTTCTTTCTTCTATTCTTCTAATAAAAACTAAATAAATGATGTTTCACTTTCAAATTTTAGTAGTGTTTTTCAAGAAGTTTTTAGTGAGAACGTTCAGTATGTGGTATGAACATTCCAATACAGACTTCAAACATAATTATTCCCCCTTCAAATGTTGGAACTTGTGTTGTTGTGAAAATGAAAAAACTCACAAGTCCCACATAGTGAGATTTTGAAGAAACCTCACAAGTCCCACATTGAAAGATTTTGAAAAAAATATCATAAGTCCCACATTGGAGGATGCAAGAGTTGTGACAAAATCTTATTCTATAAATAGAAGCTTCCTCCCTTCATATTTTCTCGTACCAAGTTGATGTATTTAAGAACGATTCTTACAGTGCATTAAGAAATTGCATAACAGAGAGCTGAACTGTTTTATCCTGGGGACGGCGTGGTTGATAGTCTGCTTGCACATTTTGGGCAGTGCTACGAAACGTCTTAAAGAGAGCGACCTAGTCGTGACTCAGTCATTAAGTATTATTTCATGCCATTTAGAATTGCTGCAAGTTACGCTAACAACAATTTTAAGACGATTCCTGCTGTAATGACATTCGTAGATAATGTTACTGGTCCGAACAACTTCGACCTGAACAAACCATTTCGGTTTGATGGGACTAATTTCAAACGCTGGCAAACCAAGATGGAATTTTTCCTAACTGTAAAAAAGGTTGCACACGTTTTGAACACTGATATCCCAATGTTGCCTGAACAAGCTAAAAAAGAGGACAAGGATAAAATAGCTATTGATATAGCTCTCTGGAATGAAAATGATTATTTATCTAAGAATTTCATTCTGAATGAGTTGTCTGATGATCTTTATGATTACTACAGCTCATACAAGTCTGCCAAATTAGTTTGGTATACACTTCAGAAAAAATATGATACTGAGAAAGTTGAGACTAAAAGGTACGGTGTTAGCCGCTACATCAAGTATCAGATGGCTGATGATAAATCAGTAGAATCTCAGTCCCACGAGATACAAAAAATTGCTAATGAGATCATTTCTGAGGGGATACCCCTAGATGAGCAATTTCAAGTGGCTGTCATTATTGACAAATTGTCACATAGTTGGAAGGACTTTAAAAATGTCCTGAGGCACAAGACCAAATAATTCTCTTTGAAATCTCTGATCACTCGTCTTTGCATTGAAGAAGACGTATGAGGTGTTATCTAAGAAGAAATTCCTAGGTGCGGCTCTGAAGCCTACGGGAAATAATTTTAAGAATCAGAACCGGAATGAGAATAAGGCTAAGAACACTAGTCACAACAAGAATTGGAACCCCAAAGGTCCAATATGCTAAGCCACCCGCTAAGAATGACTTTGGCAACCTGTTTATCTGCTTCAAGTGTGGGAAGTTAGGTCATATGGCACGCAAGTGCAGAAACCAACCAGTATGGTTGAGGACCCACTTGTGACCGTGTTAACTAGGGTTACTATGGTTGGAGGAAGTGATGGGTGGTGGGTAGATATGGGTGCATCTGACATGTCTGCTATGATCGTGTTATGTTCAAAACATACACGAATGTTGATAACAAGAAAGTGTTGCTGGGAGATTCTCACACCACTATTGTTGCTGAAATTGGTGATGTGGAGCTGAAGTTTACATTTGGGAAGATTATGATTCTCCAAGATGTGATGCACATTCTAGAGGTGAGTAAAAATTTAGTTTGTGGTTTTCTTCTTCATAAGGCTGGTTTCACCTAGAATATAGGGGCAGACTTGTATTCTCTTACTAAGAATGAGTTATTTGTAGGGAAAAGGTACGCCACTGATGATATGCTTAAATTAAATGTTGATTTTCCATGAATAAAATTTCTAATTGCATTTACATATTGTGTGATTTTAATATTTGTCATTCTAGGCTTTGTCATAATTAATAAACGTGATATTTCGAATTTAAGTAACTTAGGATTAATTTCTAAGTTATCTAAAAATGTTTTTTATTAATTAAATGACATTATTCATGAAACAACTACACCATATTCACTTGAAATGAATGGTAAGGCTGAAAGAAATAATAGAATTTTAACTGAATTAGTTGTTGCTATTATGTTAAGTTCTGGTGCAGCACTCTCTTGATGGGTTGAAATTTTATTGACTATTTGCTACGTGCTAAATAGAGTCCCCATGGCTAAAAGCAAAATATCTTCATATGAAATCTTTAAGAATAGACAACCAAACTTGTCTTATTTGAGAACTTGGGGTTGTCTGGCTTATGTCTGAATATCAGACCCCAAGAGAGTTAAACTCGCTAATAGAGTCTATGAATGTGTATTCATTGGGTAAGCTGTGAACAACAAGGCATACAGGTTTTATGACCTTAACGCCAAAGTGATCATTGAGTCTAATGATGTTGACTTTAATGAAAAGAAATTCTCTTTTAAATTGAGGAATAGTGGGGGCATATTAACTAATCACATGCTTGTGATTAGAGATTGTCAAGATGGGTTAGATGTAGAACCTAGAAGAAGTAAGAGAGCAAGAACTGTTAGAGAGTATAGACCAGATTATATGGTCTGTACATTGGAAGATGATCCATCAACTATCCAAGAAGCATTGACTTCCTTGGATGCTGATTTATGGCAAGAAGCTATAAATGATGAGATGGATTCTATAGAGTCTAACAAGACTTGGCATTTGATTGACTTGCCACCTGGTTGCAAACCGATTGGTTATAAGTGAAAAAACTGAAACCTGATGACACAGTGGATAAATAAAAGACTCGCCTTGTAGCCAAAGGTTTCAGACAAAGAGAGAATGTAGATTTCTTTGATACATTTTCACCTGTTACTAGAATAACATCCATTAGAGTACTAATATCGCTCGCTGCGATACATGATTTTGTAGTACATCAAATGGATGTTAAAACCGCTTTTTTAAATGGTGATTTGGAGGAAGAAATTTACATGGAACAACCTGAAGGTTTTGTAATCAATGGGTTTGAAAATAAGGTCTGCAAGTTAGATAAGTAATTGTATGGTTTTAAACAAGCACCTAAATAGTGGCATGAAAAATTTGATAACTTAATCATATCGAATGGGTTTAAGGTGAATGAAAGTGATAAATGCATTTATTACAAATCAGAAAATGACATTTACACTATCATATGTCTCTATGTAGACGACCTACTCATATTTGGTTCCAACATTCATGTTGTGAATAATGTGAAATCAATGTTGTGTAACAACTTTGATATGAAAGACCTTGTAGAGGCAAATGTAATCATTGATAAAAATTACTAGGTCAAAGGAAGGAATTTATTTGGATCAATCACATTATGTAGAAAAGATCCTAAAGAAATATAAATAATTTGACTGTAAACCTACTAGCACACCATATGACCCAAGTGTAAAACTTTTTAAGAACGCTGGTGAAGGTGTAAGACAAACAGAGTATGCTAGCATCATTGACAGCCTTCGGTATGCCATTGATTGCAATAGACCCGACATTGCCTATGTTGTGGGACTATTATGCAGGTTTACCAGTAGACCTAGTATGGAGCATTGGCATGCTATAGAAAGGGTAATGAGATACCTTAAGAAAACTATAAACCTTGAATTACATTACCAAAGGTTTCCAGCTGTCCTAGAAGGATACAGCGATGCTGATTGGAACACTCTTTCAGATGATTCCAAAGCAACCAGTGACTATATATTTAGCATAGCAGGTGGAGTTGTTTCTTAGAAGTCAAAGAAACATACTATTTTGGCTCAATCCACTATGGAAGCTGAGATGATAGCACTAACAACAGCTAGTGAAGAAGCAAGCTGACTTAAAAGCTTGCTAGTTGAGATTCCCATATGGGAAAGACTGATACCAGCTGTGTTGATCCATTGTGATAGTACCGCGGCTATTGCAAAGATTGAGAATCGTTTTTATAACGGTAAGAAACGACAAATACATCGTAAACACAACACTATTAGAGAGTTTCTCTCTACATGAGCTGTTAGAGTGGATCACGTACGCACTAAGAATAACTTAGCAGATCCTTTGACGAAAGGACTAGCTAGAGAAAAAGTCCATAATACTTCTAAGCTTATGGGACTATTGCTTATATAACAAAAATCACTCACGATGGTAACCCGACCTAACTGATTGGAGATCCCAAGAAGTAGGTTCAATGGGTAATAACAAGTCGTGAAGTGATATGAGAATGAACATGCTATGAAATTATGAGAAGCATGATTCTTGCAGTGTATGTTGTAACACCCCGAATTTTAGTCTTTAAAAATTATAGTATCAGTCCTGGAAGTCTCGCTTGAGCGAGAGATTCTCGCCTGAGCGAGAAAGGATCACATGGGAGGGTGAAATCTTGAGATATACTGGAGGATTCTCGCCTGAGCGAGAGATGTCTCGCCTGGGCGAGAAATGGCATTTGGGGCTGGTTGATACTGTGAAAGTCTCGCCTGAGCGAGAATCCCTCGCTTGAGCGAGAGGGGGCTTGTTGGGACTGTGAGATTCTCGCTTGAGCGAGAGGGTCAGATCTGAGTTTTTAAAATAGGCGGGATTTTCTCGCCTGAGCGAGAATGGGCTCGCTTGAGCGAGAACCCGATGACTGCTCTTTAAAATAGAAACCCCAAACACATTTTAGGGTTAGAACTTTGAAAAGAAGAGAGAGAGGAGAACTTTTCAAGAGCAAAGAGCCTTAGGACTCATCTTAGAGCTTGAGAAGAGGTAAACCTCTTGTTCCTAACTCTTCTTCTTCCTCTCTAACTTGTTTTGGGTGTGTTGGATCTATTTTCAAAACATGAGAAACCATGGAAACTCATTCTTTAGAGTTATGGTTCATTTTATGTTATTTTTCTCTTGTAAACTCTTGGGTTAGAGTTGATATTTAATGAATGGAAAGGTTTTGTGGGTTATTCATGAAAAACCCAAAAACCCCCAAAATGAGAATAGGAGTATAAAGAGAAAGAGATGAAATGTTAGATGTGGATGATGAGTTTGTGTTTTGATGTTGTTATATGAGAGGAACATGTATGTTTAGATGTTTGGAAACTGGTATTGAAGTAGTTTTTGGAAATCTTGAATATATGTGAATCCCTTGGGTATTTGATGATGAAATACGAGTTATTTATGTGTTATTTTGAATAAATGACTGACATTGTTATTATTCGTGAAAATGAGGAAAGATCCTAAGGTTGGAGGAAATCGCGGATGAGACTTTTAAAGTTACTCAGAACCGATCCCCCAACGCTCACCAAGGTAAGGGATAAGTGTCTCTAAATCATAGTTGCTGATATGAATGAGGTATGTGAAAAAGGTAATGGTTAAAAATGATACGTCTGTAATTTATGCATTATGTTGGAAAATGCGTGACTTTTCTGTTATAGCAAACGAAAGCAACATTATTGGGGGAGTACCAATGGAAATATGACTCAAACGAAAGTAATATTATTGGGGGAGTACCAATGGAAATATGACTCAAACGAAAGCAACATTATTGGGGGGTACCAATGGAAATATGACTCAAACGAAAACAACATTATTGGAGGAGTACCAATGGAAATATGACTCAAACGAAAGTAACATTATTGGGGGAGTACCAATGGAAATATGACTCAAAGGAAAGCAACATTAATGGGGGAGTACCAATGGAAATATGACTCAAAGGGAATCAACATTATTAGGTGAGTACCAATGGAAATATGACTCAAAGGAAAACAACATTATTGGGGGAGTACCAATGGAAATATGACTCAAAGGAAATCAATATTATTGGGGGAGTACCAATGGAAATATGACTCAAAGTGAAATCAATATTTATTGGAGTCCCAATGGAAATAAGACTCAGAGTAATGAATGTCGTATGCATGCTATAGGATATATAGTATGTGGTGTATATTTTATAGGGTGAATATGAATGATGAGAAATGTGAATGTCACATGAATGTCGTATGCATGCTATAGGATATATAGTATGAGATGTATATTCTATAGGGTGAATATGAATGATGAGAAATGTGAATGTCATATGCATGTTATAGAATATATTATGGGATATATATTCTATATGGTGAATATGAGCGATAAAAAAGAAGATGATTTGAATGTTTACGATTCTGTATTTGTGTTTACGAATTATATTAAAGCTTAATTGTATTTGAATGTGGATTATCATGTGATGTTAGTTTGGAACTAATGACTTACTCCCTTATGTTTTGTGTATTGTTTATGATGATCCCATTGTAGGTAAGAGAAGGATTTTGGAGAAGAACGCTCACTTAGGAAGCTTTGGTGTTTATTAACCTGTTTGTCTTATTTGTTACTTGACGTTGTAGTTAATTTGATAACATTATGGATGACTGTAAATCCGTTTAGATTAATACAGATATGTGTAGTTATAGGCTTTATAACTTGGGGAGACCCATAACTGGTTGTATGTGGTAAATGCTATTTGAATGAATCATGTTTTTTCCGCAACATAAATTTGTATGATAATATAATAGGGTAAAGAGTATTTTCAAAGAGTGATACTTGAGAGTTTTCAATGAAGGTGACGACTATATGTAAGAAAGGATTAAAATAAATGAAAAATTTTCAAGGGTAGAAAATCGAGTTGTTACATATGTAAGGATGAGTTAAACTTTTAATGAAATCTATACTCCAATTGGAGTGGAGTACCTAGACTATAGGAGTACTGTTGATAGACTCACCTATGTGAATGTGAAAGTGGGGGCCGCTTTCTATGAAATTTAGGGGCATAAATTTCTAGAGCGTTCACTAAACTAGGATAGACGTGCATGACCTTTAACGCATGGGCTTTATTGAATACACCTTTGAAAATGTTGTGTGTGGTTTGATGCTAGAGATAGAGTTCAAGACTACAAGTCACTCTACTAAAATCTGGATTTTATTCACTATGCAAATGTTGAAGTCGAATGACACCTTTGTTTATGCACAATCTTAATGAGACCACAAAAATTCCCGGAAATCGTTTTTTAATTTCAAGTGGGGGATTGTTGGAACTTGTGTTGTTGTGAAAATGAAAAAACTCACAAGTCCCACATAATGAGATTTTGAAGAAACCTCACAAGTCCCACATTGAAAGATTTTGAAAAAAATCTCATAAGTCACACATTGGAGGATGCAAGAGTTGTGACAAAATCTTATTTTATAAATAGAAGCCTCCTTTCTTCATATTTTCTCGCACCAAGTTTAGTACGCTTTTACTTAACCTTTTCTTTCTCCCTCATAATTTCCGCCGATGCATTTCCAGCAAACTTCTCCCCATTTCTTTCCGTGACACTAAGAATTGGCACTGTTTTATCATGGGATGGCGTGGTTGATAGTCTGCTTGCACATTTTGGGCAGTGCCACGAAACGTCTTAAAGAGAGCGACCTAGTCGTGACTCAGCCAGTAATTATTATTTCGTGTCATTTAGAATTGCTGCAAGTTACGGTAACAACATCAAATGATAGGCTTCAATATCTGGTACCAACAACTCAGTTATCATCATCATTAGTTCCATATTTCCACGATTATAGTCATATTATACTCAGTTATCATCATCATTAGTTCCATAGTTCCATTGATGATTTTGATTAATCTCAGATATGAAGTACAATCAACGTATCAGTTAGATCACAAACTAACTTATTAGAATTCATGTTATCATAACTTTTTAGTCCCACACTGCTTAATGTTTGATAGCTGAGAGGATTGTGTGCTATATATAGGACCAGTGGCCAATTTATAAAGCATCTTTGCGCTTGGGGCAATGACGCAGCTAATGAGGTTCTAACTGAGGCGCGTCTATTGCTGGTTGAAAACTATTTCCAAACCCCCTCTTAGGCCTGGGTTCAGCCCTGGCCTTCGAGAATTTCTGGAAGGGCTCCCTTTGGGGTAAAGCTCTGCAATTCCAGTATAAAATTTTATTATATTTATCCTATTGAAAGGTCGTCTTGGCTAATTTCACCTAATCTTTCTCTTCCAGATTTATTTGTTTATTTATTAGTTAGTGTTGTATGATTATATATTTATTCTGTCGTTGTCTCTGTTAACTTATTCTTTGTCTTTTTATGTAATGAATTATTAATTTATTTATCCTTTTTTATAAAATGAATCTTATTCTCTATTCTTTTATAAATGATAGAAATATTTTCTCCTTTCTTTTAAACATATAAAATTATAAACCTCTACTCCTAATTATATTATAATTTGCCTCTACTCCTAATTATATTATAATTTGGGGTGAGAGATAAATGTGGTTTCTTAAATAAAAAATAATAATGAATATAATTTAGTTAAAAAACATATTGTGAATATATGTTTTGTATAAAAGTTAATGTATGTTCATTATCTTGGTTAATTATAATATAAAAGTGATTTACACATCTTCTTAGAATTATTGATGCAGTTTGTAACGAATAAAAATAAATGTCTTTTAAATTATTTTAACTTATCTTCACAATATACTATATTTTATTTGATTTAATTATACTTATCATCATTTTTATTTAAGAAATTATACTTATCTCTCATATAGAAGTAGTCAGTGTAACGTATGTATATAATTAGACATATTTGATATTAGTTTAAAATTGAGTAGTGATCTGTGTAATTTTACTAAAAGTTAGAGGTGATGTAATTTATTTAAATATTTATTTACACAAATATAGGAAGAAAACTTAAAATAACATTGTATTTCGCTGACTTTGTTGTTTTATGGGGAAATTTTCCGCATTCAAGAAAATATAACCATAAACAGAAGTTACAGTGACCAATTTTGTGGGGTTAATTAGGAATAAATAATAATTTATGGCGTAAATATAACAATAAACCGCATGATTTTGTTCTAACCAACCTGAGCAAAAGCCAATCTTGGTGTTCAACACTTGGCATCAAGTTGCAAATTATATACAAATGCATGCAAAATACATGTATAAATATTTTGTAGTTACTTTACATAATTTTCCTTCATATCAATTTTGAAAAAGTTTGTTTGGATAAACTTTTCAAAGTCCTTCAATACTAACAATTCTTCCCTCCTTATTGATAACATGCTGACAGTGTGAATCCTCACAAGTTCCGTTAACTCTATGAGGGTGTTGGTACTAAATTCCTTCACAAATTGTAGCATATTAGCCCAAGTATGCTTTGCTTTTTAATATCAATCTTCCTTGTAAAATATCTATTAAATGGTAAACTTAAGAAAGCACATTTATAACTATAAGTAACTTGATAAAGTTAGAAAAAATATAAATATCATATTTGATATTTCCTTGCTTTATTTATTAAGGTGTAGGTATATGGAATTATTTTATGGTTAAGACCAAAAATTTGACATTGGATATGCTAACAGAGGAAGTCATGTGGCAAAATAACATTGTCTAAATCATCATGTGAAAATTGAACTAGGCATTAAACTGGAAGATATCTTGTATTAGGTTTAATCGATTTAAACAGTCATTCGAGACCGAATGATGTTATATATAATTAATATTTTTATCTATAAATATATAAATATAAAATTTTCTATAATTAATAATTACGTATAATTATATTGAAGTAACATCTCTCAATCTTTTTCTTGGATCAATGTAAAATAAAACATTAGAGTAGTGATCCATTTTTTAATTTGAAGTGAAGTGTTTGGTTCACTTATTGAGTTATTCGGTTTAGTCGGATTTAACATGGTCATACCAAAACTTCTCCAATTCAAAGTAGTCCAACCAATCATTTAATTAAGACTATAAAGTAGATCTGTTTTTAAGTCCAATAATTGACTAGACCAATCAAAGTATCTAGTCTGATCGTGTTTTCACAACATTGGTCTAAATATACCAAAACCAAAAGGTATAAGTTGTTAACCTTTCTCAATAAAGATGGATCTACCATTTCTCCTTTTACAGGTGTCCTTCTAACCAAAAAGCATATCAATGGACGTTTCCTAATAAAAAGATGAGAATACAATATATCATCGTATTAAAAGATAATTTATCTCCTTAAATTTATTTATTATTTTTGACATGTGTCTTATTTCACTTTCCTCTAGAAGTTTTTATTATTATAAAAAGAAAAAAATAAAATACATGTCAAACAATGATTGAATTTAAGGAACTCATATATTACATAATATTGATGTACTATTGCATAGCATATCAAAGGCCATATATTAAAAAACAAGAACACCAAAAAAATCACATTTGTGGGGTATTAGAAATCAAGGGACAATAAAAACAAAATTGTGTATTTCATTCAATATACAGAGAATATAACAGATTTAACCACAACCTAACTCCTAATTATCTAACTTCTAAGTAATTAATCTATTTTACACATATTTATTTTAATCGTGGAAATTATGTAAATGGTAAGTGAGTTTAAAGTAATTATTAGCGGAGTTTAGCAATTATCGCTTTTTTACTTTCTTAAAAAACTCTTATGCTTTATTTGGTTACTAGAAGAAAGTAAGAATAGAAAAAGATGTGAGTAAAGACTAGGGAGAAAGAGAAAGAAGGGAAATAAATTAAATTTTTATAATATTTGGTATAAGAGAAGTATGAAAGAAAAAGAAAATATAGATTTTTTTTTTCTTCTTACTCTTTTTTTATGGATAGAAAGTGAGAAAAGAAATATGATATTATGCTTCAAAAGAATGATATCCCTAAAGTAAAGAAAAGAGAGAATTTTTTTTGTTTTATTAAGTATTATGACACTGACAAGACATGACCTAGTGAGCAATTGCGGAACCACAAATCTTTTCTAGAGGATTGACATGCCAACTAAACAGCACATGATTCTATTAAAGGATTATCACGCTGACTGAATAACACATACAATACTATAAAGCTGAACATGTCATCTGGACACTAAGCTACCTTCTACCATGCGTTAAGGACAAACCTAATATACAACTATGAGAGATTCGACATGTGACAAAATAACCCATCCTAAATAAAACACTGTATCAACCATAATATGGGTACATCAGGGCCGCCCGACACAAATAAAGCAATCCACACCATTATAGGGCAAACTTGGCATGATGGCTTGCATGATTACAATGTCAATGAGGGAATCGACCATGCTCAATCCCTCTATAAACATAGGAGACCCATAAAAGAAAATTTACACTTAATACTCTCACTTATACTCTTACATCCTTATATTCTTTTTATATATCTTCACTCATACTAACTTAAGGGTCAAAGTGCCTTTACATATACCCACCTATGTGGTTCCTCACCAACTTTTGATCGGATTCAAGTCAGATCAGCCTTTAAGCCCGACCTTCATTGTACCGAAGAACAACTTGTAAAAGAAAAAAATGAGTTAAAAATGTAAATCAAATTGTAGAGGTAGAATAACAGAGTGGTACAGAAGTGTTCACAAAGAAAAGGAACACAACTTGAACATTAGATCTCTATAGCACGATAAAGAAAAGGAACTGAATGATATTTTAAATGCAAAAGAATAGAAGACATGACCATAAATTATCAATTCAGCTTGATGAGCATCTAATAGGTAGATGGAAAACAAATTTCGGTGTCAGTATATTGCTGCAGATTCTAAGTTTCAAGAAGGAAAAAGGCCAATTGCCAAAAAAAACACCAACTAAGTTACTTATACAAACTAGATCAATGTATTACATCAAGACTTTATGTGGGAGTTTTGTTTTGAAGGACATAAAATAAATGACTTTGGAAAAAGTTTACCTTATTTGAGAGTTGGGAGAAAGAGATAAAAGAGTTTTGGAGGTTTTCTAAACACTCCACATCCATTTTCACTGTTTCCTAAATTTTTGGGTTTTTCTGAAGACAAACATGTTAAAATATTTCGGTATTTTTAGTAAAATTATTTATGTACATTTCTCAATGTTAATTATATTTTTAAAGAAAAATAAAAAAATATTATTGCATTATCATTACTTTAGTCTCATCCCATCTAATTTCAAACTCACAAACAAGGGAGTGATTTGGTTTCATTCCATTGATCTCTCTCCCTTCCATTTCCCTCATAACTATCAAATATACCCTAAGAGTTCATTTGCGAGTTAGATTTTAGAAATGAATCAAGGAAAATGAACGACTTTGAAGCCATGAAATACATTTGTGAAATGATTCTGAAGTTTTTCCTAGACTATGTTTGAGAGTCTTATTTTAGAGGGGAAATGAAGAGATGACTTTGGATAAAGTCTCTATTGTTTGTGAGTTGGGATAGGTTTTGAAGGTGTTGTGGAGCCCTTTAAAACTATCGGAAAATGATATATCCTCCTACTGAATCCTCTTACTAATCCCCATACTCACAAAAAAGTGACATATGTCACAAAATGATACTTCATTTATTAGTGATTGATTTACAAGTGACATATGTCACTTTTTTGTGGATAGGATGATTAATAGAAGGATTTAGTAGGAGGATATAATAACTCTCCACATAATCATTTTCATGGTTCCCCAATTTGAGTTTTTTTTATAGAGACAAACATGTCAAGAATATAAACATCTTTAGTAAAATTTTATATAATTACATTGTTGTTCATTTCTTAAAAGATGATTCAAGCATATTTGTACTACCTATAATATCCCTTATCTTTTGACTAAAGAACTAATTATATGGTAAATGTGCGGCTTCAATGAATTAATTTTGTCCTTTTTGGTTGGACAAAGGTCATAAATTTTAATTAAATCTATTTTTAACCGGAAATTAAACTAAACTCGAAATTCTTTCAAACTGAGCTGAGTCATATTCGTGAAGTTTAAACGTAATTAACCCCAACTAGGTGTGCCTCTTCTTGTTCGATCTCCTATTCTTCTTTTCTCTCTTCCAAACAGGTATCCACACTCTTCTTGCTATTTTGTTTCATTGCGCGTTGACTCCTCAATTTCTTAAAACTATTTCATCGTTTCTTCATAATTGATTTTATTAAATCTGTACCCATTTTTATCATTGTAATTGTGAATCGTGAGTTTATTTTCCAACATTTTATGAAAATAGAACGAAAACCCATGTTACTTTATGAATTGCAGCGTAGATTATAGACCCATATTGCACTTAATAGAGATCTGGTTAATGTTATGAGATTGTGTGATACCTTTGTGCAATTTATCATTGTTCAATGTCACACCCTTGTGTTTTTTCACTCTGGCATTTTTTTCCACTTTAATATTTCAAGTGAGGTCCTTTGATAATGTGAATCTGTGATTAATTAGGGTTAAGGCCTCTAGGCACCATTTGTTTAAGTTTTTTTATTTATAAAAAAAGTGATTGTTTTGAATAAAATTCAATTCATGCAGTTGGATATTTGTTTATTTGGTGTTAAAAAAACTAAAAAAAAGCTGAAATTCAACTTTTTTGAGAAGCTATTTTTCAGCGGTTTGAAAAAAAATCACTTTCATTTAAGCCTAACTGAATGTGCCTGTAATGTTTGCCTATTACCTTGGCACAATGTTTTAAATTGCGGTCTCGATTGCGGTCATGGTTGCATTACTGCGCTTGCAATGTGGATCCTGGCCATTGCGGTGTGAATTATTTTGTGATTAAAAAAATATTTTTGAATTCAATGCGGTCCAATGTGGCCACATCATTGTGCTTCAGTGTCACATTGCAATTGCAGTGTGATGCGGTTGCGGTGGTCACAGCAAATGCAATATTGCGGCCGCATCACGTGATGCTGTCTGCAATTTGAATCGCTGCCTTCGCATAGTAGACAAAATTTATCTCCACTTTCTCTTTTGCTACTCTTGGTTGTTGGTGATATGTTCTTCATGTTCATGTTTTTATGTAACTTGGAGTGCATTTGACTGTAACTCCGAAGGAACAATGCCGTATTCATTATAATTTGCGGACTAAGTCAATGACACTGATGGTTCAATGAGTTTGCCTGAAATCATTTAGAGGGATGCTAGTGTATTATTATGCCTCTTCTGGTGCTCTCAACATGTGCACACATTGACTATGATAAAGTATTGTGATGTTATTTGATCCATATAGCATTGTACATCTAGTTGAAAAGCTTGATTGTTAATGTTTGGATAAATCTATATCTATCCTATGATAGATAAATTGGAGCTTCGTGTTCTTCTTGGCATATAGAAAATGCAATATGACCCCTTGGAAGACATCAAGCATTTTTTTGCATCTTAAAGAACAACATTTGATCTCGCTTTCTTAATTCTGATTTTAAGTTTTGCTCCTTGTTTCCGCTTAATTTTTCTGTCACATTAGATGGATTGGCAAGGCCAAAAGCTAGCAGAGCAGCTGATGCAGATACTGCTGCTTGCATTCGCTGTTATTGCATTCGCAACTGGATATGTTCTGGCTTCTTTCCAATTGATGATCCTCACATATGCTGGTGGTGTGGTTCTCACCACACTGGTGACTGTCCCTAATTGGCCCTTCTTCAACCGCCATTCCCTTAAGTGGCTAGATCCAAGTGAGGCAGAAAAGCATCCAAAACCAGAGCCTGTGGTGAATGTAACTTCAAAGAAGAAATCTATTAAGAAGTAGGCTCTATGTTTAACTCTAAAGTTGATGCTTTAACAATAATTTGCATTACCTTCCTTACTTTTCTCCTTCAAAGGATATTACAGTGTACTTCAGTTCTTAGACTACAACCATATACTTTTTGAGTTTTAGATATTGCTTGTCTTGGTTAGCCATTTACCTTCTTCCATGTTTTATAGTTTGATCTCCTTCTACGGGTAAGGTTGCGTACATTTACACTCACAGATCCCACTAGGTGGGAGCTTCGTGCACTGGGACACCCGTTTTTTATATAAAGAGGAGGTTTTCTTAGCTCTCACTGTTGATGATATTAGTGTGCAATTTTAATCATTCTCATGACATGGTAGGCAAATGATTTCATCAGCCATTTAGAATATAACCTATATAGTGTCATGAATTAATTTGTTGCTTTTCAGACTTTGGATGGATAAATGCCTAGCTACTTTATTAATGGTCATTCCAGTATTATGGATTTCAGTCTTTTTTGTTTTAGAAATTGGTTACTTTATCTCAATCTGAAGGCTTTTGTAGCCTTCAGATGCAGTTTAAACCGAGAAACTTGTTGGTTTGGTTGGTGGTCATAGATTAATGTTTTTCTGTCACTCGTGTTTTTTTTTTACTGTAACTCAAAATGAACAATGCAATGATCATTACAAGTGAATCAGTTACACTATGGCACTATGAGGCTGCCTGAAATAATATAGAATGATATCAATGTACAAATTTCCCTCTTATGGATTGACTTTGAAACAATGTTCTGATAACCTAACCGGACGATCCAACCGGTCCGATCCTTAACCGAACTTAAAAACGGCTCTAGTTTGTAGTCTTAACTGAATGAGTTGTTGAACCGCTTTGAATTGGAGAAATTCCGGTTCAACAATGCTAAACCCAGTTAAACCGGAATAACTTGGGGAGTGAACCGGACAGTTCACTTAAAATTTAAAAAATGGAACATTACTCTAATGTTTTGTTTTATTTTGGTCCAAAAAAATTGAGATATGTTATTTCAATATAGTTATATAAAATTATTAATTATATAAAATTTTACATCTATATATAATTATATATTTATAGATAAAAATTATTAATCATATTTAAAATCACTCAGTCCGACCGAACAATTTAATTGGTTAAACCTAATATGAAACCTTTGAGTCGGGTTTTATTCCATTTCTTTCAACACACTTCTCCTTCTATTGAGTACTTAATTATGCTATTTGGCTTTTAATTGTTATGCTTGATTACCTTATAAGCTATTTCTGAACAAATGCCACCTGTGTGCTGACTGCTAATGATATCTAGCATTCAACAGAAAGATAGTGTGTAACTGTGTATTGCAAGGACTGAAATTAGAACATGGCTTTTGTTAGGATATTAGGACATACAAGATCAATAAGCTAAAAGTACAAAATTTATTCTTTAGATAATTATTTGTGTACTGTTTGGCAATAAGATTGAGATAATTATTCAACCATTATTAAACTTTGTTGAGTTTAATATTTATACATTGATATTATAAATTTTTTATACAACTAGTGGATCATCCATCATTTATGTGTCAGATGATGTATTATAATAATTATACATCTTATTTTATACTCCTTTTTATTATAGGCACAAAATTTTCCTTGCTTCTAAAAAATCTCCATATCATGCATTACACTTATGAAGCACCGATACTGATACAAGTATAGGATATGATATGTATGTGATATATCAATACAAACATTATTGAAAATGCATGATACATTACGTTTAGGATACAAATATATATGTTTTTTCCTAAAATTGATAGCTAAGATGTAGCACCGATACTGATACAAGTATAGGATATGATATGTATGTGATATATCAATACAAACATTATTGAAAATGCATGATACATTACGTTTAGGATACAAATATATATGTTTTTTCCTAAAATTGATAGCTAAGATGTAGAGTAAAGTTTTAAAAACTTACTCTTGTAGTAAGTGGATCCTCACCCTTTGTTTATTCCATGATCAACATTATGTAAATGTATTTCCTCCTTTTCTTCTCTATGGGATACACATGTTTTTTCTCACTACAAGTCTACTATGTAAATCGAATATTTTGTTCGTCTCTTATAGGTAATTAATTGTGTTTGTGTTATACTTTTATTTCCCCTTCTCCCTCTTAAAATGTTCTTGTTGGTAGTTTTTATGTATGGAATGCGTGGGAAAAAGTATAGAAGAATATTCAAAAAGATTTTGACTTATAACGAAAATAATTTTTCAAGGACAATGATGATGGATGATGTGTCGGAAAAAGTATAGAAGAATATTAAAAAAGAATGTTCTCAATTTATATTGTAGTAATAAGGATTCTAAATATAATCACCATATAAATATATCAATTATGTTAAATCATCAAGAATAACTAGAAAGCGGAAGCGTACTTAAAGGATCCATGAAATCTTTCTTTGAAGTAAATGAACTTTTTGATGGATTAGTGATATTTTAATGTAAACTACCCTCAGTCTTTAATTCCTCTTCCAATAGGATGAAGAGAATAAAATATGATTTTGTTGTTGTTTCTACAATTGGGGATCATAACCCTTATTTATAAGACATGCATTCCCTTTCATGAAGGGTGATGTCTTTTGCATTTTCTTATTTCTTATTTTGCTCATCATAAAAATAGAAATAAGATGTTGGCACCTACACAATAACTTTCACGATAAATATGCCTATAACTATAAACCTTACTTGAATTAGATCACTTTAATTTGGCTAATAAAAAATGGTGAGGGATCCACTTACTCCAAGAGTAAGTGGAAAATACATACTCTTCATCTTAGTCATCCAATCTTAAAAAATCTAATGGTTTAGATGTACTCAACAATTCAAACAATTGGCTTTCCCAAGAATGAATGATCATGATGTGGAGTAAGTGTTTTTCCACTTACTCTTGGAGTAAGTGGATCCCTCCCCATAAAAAATAATGACACAAACACATTTAAATATTACATGTGTGACCCAAAATTTCTTACAATCTCTCACTGGTCACATATGTAATTTTAAAAATTGTGTTAGACTTTACGAGCTCATAAATATGTCATTATAAACCTTAGACATAAACTTATCTTGTCCATTAATTATATTAATATATAGAACCAAAGCGACTTTCGTTATATCAATCATAGCTAAACCCATCAATGATCACTAATATTGACACAACTAAATGACATAGATCAATCATGAAATGTGCAACATGAAAATCACATGAAGGTGATCTATACATGTCGATTTTCAACTAGTCCTACTTTACTTCAGTGAGATCATTAAAGATTTATCATACAAAGTGCAATAAACTGAATACCAAACTTTATTTCTGATCAGAACAATATTCAATTGTAAGAGTATGCACACATAATTCTAAAACATAGAATATAAAATGATATCAATGACAAACTCCCACTACACCAAAGAATCCTCAAATTTTATGACACCCATGTGAGCAGTATGCTCATGAAAGACCATGGGAGGAAGGCCCTTTGTTAGAGGGTGTGATATCATGAAGTTTGTCCCTAAATGTTCTATGGAAAATTTTCCACTTTGTACTCTCTCCTTGACAACTAAGAACTTGACGTCGGTTTGTTTCGACTTTGTTGAAATCCTATTATTATTGGAGTATAGGATGAGTGATTTGTAGTCTCAATATAACTTAAGTGGTCTTTCAATTCCATTTACAATTTGCAGTCAAATGACAAAATTTCTCAACCAAATCCTCTGATTTGATGCCTCATAATATGCTACAAACTTTGTGGCCATGGTGGATGAAGTGACTAGTTTTTTCTTGGAACTACACCAAGAAATTGCACCACCAGCCAAAAAAGAGACATAGTCCGAAGTGGATCTTCTACTATCTTGTCACCCCGCAAAATCAAAGTCGGAATACCCACTGATCTCCAAAGAGTCTGACCTCCTATAAGTGAGCACATGATCCCTTGTTCTCTTCAAATACCTCATAACCCTTTTGACTGCTTTCCAATGATCCATTCTTGGATTGCTTAAGTATTTGTCTAACATACCAACAATGTACACTATATCCGGACGCATACAAATTTGAGCATACATTAGACTCCCTATAGCTTATGCATAAGGGATCTTTTGCATTTCCTGAATCTCAAGATTTCCTTTTGGGCATTGAATGAGACTAAATTTGTCTCATTTGGTTATCGGGGTGTTACCTGGTTTTCAGTCCTGCATGTCAAACATTTTGAGCTCCTTATCGATATATCTTCTTTGTGATAATCCTAGGATACCTCGAGAGCAATCTCGGTGTATCTGTATCCCTAATATGAAAGAGGCTTCACCAATATCTTTCATTTGGAAATTTCTTGAGAATAATTTCTTGGTTTCGTGCAACATGCCTATATCGTTGGTGGCAAGTAGTATGTCATCAACATACAAGATGAGGAAAATATATCTACTCTCACTGAATTTATGATACACACACTCATCAAACACATTCATCTCAAAACTAAACGAGTGAATAACTTGATGAAACTTGTGGTACCATTGACAAGACGGTTGTTTTAGCCCATAGATAGATTTTGTCAATTTGCAAACCATTTTCTTTGGGCCTCCTATCACAGTTTTATGGTTGCATCATATAAATCTTTTCCTCAATGTTTCCATTGAAAAATGTTGTCTTGACATCCATCTGATGAAGCTCCAAATCATAATGTGCAACAAGAGCCATGATTATCCTAAAAGAGTCCTTTAATGAAACCGGAGAGAAAGTATCTTTATAGTCAATCCCTTCCTTTTGAGTATAGCCTTTGGCTGCAAGACGAGCCTTATACCTATCCACATTACTATAGGAGTCTCGTTTGGTCTTAAATATCCATTTGCAACCAATGGGTTTCATATCTTCTTGTAACATGACAAGTTCCCAAACCTTATTGTCTTGCATTGACTTATACTCCTCGTCATTACTTCAATACACTTTTATGAATTAGAATCCTTCATGGCTTCATGGAAATTGATTGGGTCATTTTCCATCATATCATTATGTTCCTAAAGAAATACTATGTAATCATACGGAATAGCATTTCTTCTCACTCTAGTGGACCTTCGCAAATGTATTGGTTCTTGAAGCACATGTTCTTGAGGATTTTGAGTTTGTTCTTCATCTTGAACTGTAGTTTGAACAACAATGTCTTGAAGAGGTTCTATACTTGCTTCATCAGAAACAATTGTACGAATATGTCATGGAATTGAAACAAATTATTCCTCAAAAACAAAGTCTTTAACCTTATTTCTCCCTCCAAACTCAACATCCTCGAAAAACATTACAGTTTCAGTCTCGAAAATTGTCTTTAATTTGGGATTGTAAAATTTATAGCCCCTAGATCCTTCATAATAGCCAATAAAGTAGATGCTCATTGTTCGAGGATCCAATTTTATTTCATTTGGCTTATAAGGCCTTGCCTCAGTTGAACATACCCAAGCATAAAGGTGATTTAGAGTTCGATTTAAAATGTAAGATGTAGTCTTCAATGCCTCTCCCCAAAGAGACTCTGGTAATGTAGAATGACATATCATACTCCTTACCATATCCTTAAGAGTTCGGTTTCATCTTTCAACAACACCATTCATGTTAGGTGACCCTAACATGGTGTACTGTGGGACGATCCCACATTCCTCAAGGTAATTGGCAAATGGTCTTGGATGTTCACCTGAACCGTCAGATCTACTATAATGTTCACCACCACGGTCAGATTTGACACACTTAATTCTTTTATTGAGTTGATTTTCAACTTCAACCTTAAAAGATTTGAACATGTCCAAAGATTGAGACTTTTCATGTATAAGAAATAGGTATACATATATAGAATAATCATCTATGAATGATACAAAATATTGCTGACCATTCCAAGATGGTGTTGGAAATTGCCCACAAATATTTGTATGTATTAATTATAGCACATCTGTAGTTCTGTATGTTCCTGATTTCTTATGTTTGGTCTGTTTTCTCTTAATTCACTAACACAGACATTAAAGTCTGTAAAGTCAATGAAATCAAGGATCCCATTTGACACAAGTTGTTCAACTCTATTTCTAGAGATGTGACCTAGACGTTTGTGCCACAATATTCCTGAGTTCGCATTGTCAATTTTACGCTTAGTACCACATGATTCCACATTCAAGGTTTTATTATAAGATGTAATAGTGTCAAGCAAATATAGATTGTCATACACCATAAGAGTCTAGTTCCAACAATATTTGAATTAATAGATAAACTGAATTGATTACTTCCAAATGAACAATGATAACCAGATTTGTCCAAATAAGAAATAGAAATTAAATTTCATCTAAATGACGGTACAACAAAGGTATCTATTAAATCCAAATAATGGCTAGTACATAATGACAACCTAAAATGCCTTATTGCCTCTACATCCACCGATTTGCTATCTCATACATAAATGCGTCTTTCAACATTAGTTGGTTTTCGGTAACTTAGACAACCCTGCATTGAAACATTGATGTTAGTAGTAGCACCTGAATCTAACCACCAAGTGTTTTTAGGTACTGAAGCTAAATTTGCCTCAGAAAAGACCAAAGTAAGGAACATATGTAAGACCCTGAATTTTAGTCTTTGAAATTATAGTATCAGTCATGGAAGTCTCGCTTGAGCGAGAGATTCTCGCTTGAGCGAGAAAGGATCACATGGGAGGGTGAAATCCTGGGCTATACTGGAAGATTCTCGCCTGAGCGAGAGTTGCCTCGCCTGGGCGAGAAATGGCAAACATGGGCTGTTGACACTGTGAGATTCTCGCTTGAGCGAGAGGAAGCCTGTTGGGACTGTGAGATTCCGGCTTGAGCGAGAATCCCTCGCTTGAGCGAGAGAGTCAGATCTGAGTTTTTAAAATAGGCGGGATTTTCTCGCCTGAGCGAGAATGGGCTCGCTTGAGCGAGAACCCAATGACTGCTCTTTAAAATAGAAACCCCAAACACATTTTAGGGTTAGAACTTTGAAGAGAAGAGAGAGAAGAGAGCTTTTCAAGAGCAAGGAGCCTTAGGACTCATCTTAGAGCTTGAGAAGAGGTAAACCTCTTGCTTCTAACTCTTATTCTTCCTCTCTAACTTGTTTTGGGTGTTGGATCTATTTTCAAAACATGAGAAACCATGGAAACTCATTCTTTAGAGTTATGGTTCGTTTTATGTTGTTTTTCTCTTGTAAACTCTTAGGTTAGAGTTGATATTTGACGAATGGAAAGGCTTTGTGGGTTATTCATGAAAAACCCCAAAAACCCCCAAAATGAGAATATGAGTATAAAGAGAAAGAGATGAAATGTTAGATATGGATGATGAGTTTGTGCTTTGATGTTGATATATGAGATAAACATGTATGTTTAGATGTTCGGAAACTTGTAGTGAAGTAGTTTTGGAAATCTTGAATATATATGAATCCCTTGTATATTTGATGATGAAATATGAGTTATTTATGTGTTATTTTGAATAAATAACTGACATGGTTGTTATTGGTGAAAATGAGGAAAGATCCTAAGGTTGGAGGAAATCGCGGTGGAGACTTTTAAAGTTACTCGGAATCGATCCCCAACGCTCACCAAGGTAAGGGATAAGTGTCTCTAATTCATACTCACTGATGTGAATGAGGTATGTGAAAGAGGTATTGTGTTGACAAGTTTATTGTTGTTACCCTACCCGAAAAGGTAGTGGTTTATTGTTGTTACCCTACCCGAAGAGGTAGTGGTTTATTGTTGTTACCCTATCCGAAGAGGTAGTGGTTTATTATTGTTACCCTACCCGAAGAGGTAGTGGTTTAATATTGTGCCTTACCTGGAGTGGTAGTGGACTGTTATAGTGTCCTACCCGGAGTGGTAGTGAACTGTTATTGTTTCCTACCTGGAGTGGTAGCGGACTATTTATTGTGTCCTACCCGGAGTGGTAGTAGACTGTTATTGTAACCTACCCGGAGTGGTAGCGGTCTGTTAATGTGTACTACCGAGAATGGAAGTGATTATTGTGAACTAGACCTGCCCGATGTGGTATGGATGATAACTAGACCTGCCCGATGTGGTATGGATGATAACTAGACCTGCCCGATATAGTATGGATGATAACTAGACCTGCCCGATGTGGTGTGGAGGATAACTAGACCTGCCCGATGTGGTATGGATGAAAACTAGACCTGCCTGATGTGGTATGGATGATAACTAGACCTGCCCGATGTGGTATGGATGATAACTAAACCTGCCCGATGTGGTATGGATGATAACTAGACCTGACCGATGTGGTATGGATGATAACTAGACCTGCCCGATGTGGTATGGATGATAACTAGACCTGCCCGATGTGGTATGGATGATAACTAGACCTGCCCGATGTGGTATGGATGATAACTAGACCTGCCCGATGTGGTATGGATGATAACTAGACCTGCCCGATGTGGTATGGATGATAACTAGCCCTGCTCGATGTGGTATGGATGATAACTAGACCTGCCCGATGTGGTATGGACGATGAACTAGACCTGCCCGAGGTGGTATGAAGATGTAATTGGACCTACCTGGTGTGATATGGGGTTATATTTGTGAAAGAACTCGGTGAATACGATTAAGGATGAATACGACATATGAGAAACGAGGACGTTAAGAGCGAAATTCATATGCATGCTATAGGATATATATTATGGGATATATATACTATAGGGTGAATATGAATACTGAAAATGAAGATGTTAAGGATAAAAGTAGTATTCATGCTATAGGATATATAGTATGGGATATATATACTATAGTGTGGATATGAATAATGAGAAGAACGATGCTTCGAATGAACGTAATATGCATGCTATAGAAAATATATTTTGGGATATATATTCTATAGGATAAATATGGATAACGGTGAAATGAACGAAAGAAGATATGAATGTTGCATTTGCGTAATTGTGTTTATAAATTATATTAAAGCTTAATCGTATTTGAAATGTGGATTATCATGTGATGTTAGTTTTGAACTAATGACTTACTCCCTTTTGTTTTGTGTGTTGTCTATGATAATCCCATTGTAGGTAAATGAAGGATTTTGAGGATGAAGTTCAATTAGAAAGCTTTTTTGTTTATTTACTCGACTGTCTTTATTGCTATTTGACATGGTAGTTGATTTGATAGTATTTTGGGATAAATGTAATCTGATTAGGATAATATGGTGACATGTAGTTTTGGACGTTATAACTCTAGAAAACCCACAACTGCTTGTATGTGGTAAATGCTATTTGAATGAATTATGTTTTTCCGCAACATAAATTCTTATGATAATATAGTAGGGTAAAGAGTATTTTCTAAGAGTGATACTTGAGAGTTTTTAATGAAGGTGACGACTGTATGTAAGAAAGGTTTAAAATAAATGAAAAATTTTCAAGGGTAGAAAATCGGGTCGTTACAACATGGTATCAGAGCATAGTTAATTTTGCGGCCTAGGGCATGGCCTTACTCACTTCTTTGTAACATGTGTATGATTTGATTAGTTGAGATTGTGTGTATTGAATGTTTAAAGTATGTGGCTTTGGTATGATGACATGTGACTTGTTATGATATTATGTGATTACCTGACTTGAGTGAGTTAAATTGGTGTACTGACTATCCATGAGCGCAGGTTGAAACATGACTGAAAGAGGAACGAGTCAGAACGTTTCAAATGATTTGTTGGTTCAGATGGTAGCTGCACTACACTAGATGAACGAGAGATTGCATAATCTGAATCAGAACCCTGCACCAAGTCCGAGCTCGCAACCCCTAGTCCCACCCGAACCGGTAGAGTACCGAGGGCTGGATGAGTTTTGCAAGAGGAACCCCAGTCAGTTCCACGGGGGATTTGCTCCTGATGCTACCCTTGAGTGGATTCAGGGAATGGATCAGATCTTTCGGGCAATGAATTGTTCGGAGGCTCATAAGTTGGCTTACGCCACGTTTATGCTAGTGAAGGAGGCCGAGAACTGGTGGGAGTTTACTCGACGCCAAATGGAGACAGAAGGACAATTGATTTCCTGGGGTATATTCTAGGAGAAGTTTCTTCATAAATACTTCCCAGCTGATCTGAAGCGGAAGAAGGAAATGGAGTTCTTGAAGTTGGAACAGGGAAATATGTCGGTGGGGGAATATGCAGCTAAGTTTGAGGAATTGGCACGGTTTTGTCCCTACTCAGAGTTGTAAGTGGATGGACGATCCAAATGTTCTAAATTTGAATCGGATTTAAGGCCCAAGTTGAAAACAATGTTCGGACATCAGGAGATTGCCGATTTCGCTAACTTGGTCAACAAATGTAGAATGTACGAGGACAACCTGAAGTCGGTTAAGTTGGCTACACCCGAAACAATTTCTCCCTGGGACTATGGACCTCAACGCAACCATATGCGGGAGAGAGGTAAAGGGAAAGTGGAAGATGACTAGAAACCTTATGCGGCAACTACTAGACATCGAGACCGAAATTTCCAAAGGTCTAGACCAATTACCGTTCCTACCGAAGGGATTTCTACTCCCATGTGCAACAAATGTGGTCGACGCCATCTTGAGAGTACATGCTCGGGGTCGGGAAACGGATGTTTCCACTGCAAGGAGTTTGGGCACATTAAAAGGTTTTGTCCCAAGCTAGATCGGAGGCCTAATGTCATTTCTGCTGAGGAGGCAAGGGACCACGGTCGGATGGTTACCCCAAGTGGCGCAGGGACATCAAGTGTTGATGATCCGTCGAGAGGTAAATCGCATGGTAACAGGTATCCCTTTTAGTGTTGTGTAATTCGGGAGTGACACATTCCCTATATTTGATGAATGTGTGAACCGTCTGAGATTTACACCAAGTTGTTGTTTTCAACTTAGTTGTACTCACCAACCCCGTGTAACGGTGGTGGATGTTGGTGTGGTGTCTCAATATTCGGTTGGGGTAAATGGTAAAACCTCTATCATAGTGTTGATATGTGCAATGATGTCCCAATTGGAGTTAATCCTGGAAATGGACTAGCGGTCAGCAAATCGTGTTATGTTTAACTGTGTGTAATTGTTGAAGTGAAGATGTAAAATTTAGTATACATTGATATGTATGTGTATGCAAAGAGGCTAGTCAAGTTACTTACCCCATCTATGTGATGGATACATTTTATTAGACGTAAACTTTTGGTCTCGAATGACCGGTTCTTTTGCGGTAGGACATTGGAAACGCATGAAGTAGTGGTGGTGTACCTCAATTGTCTGCGTTGAATGTTGTACCGGCAAAAGTTGTTGCTGTTTCGTGAACGCCAGTAATTGTGGTGTATGGTGTGGTGTAAACATTTGAGAGAAAAGGTTTTGGGTATGTAGAAACGATTATGCAAACTGTGTTTCACGACGTGGTTGCCATGAGTCGTGGATTCAAAACGCTTTCGAAAACTATTAGTGGGTGAGACATAGCTTGAGGCTAAATAGTGATTTAGTATCATGTGGGAGAATTCCGAAATTTTAGCAACCATATCGGAATAAGTATGAGGTTGTTAAAAGTTTAGTGATATGAGACGCCCATGTATTTCTGGACATAATGCGAGTGGGTTAATAAGTTTATATTTGCTAACGGAATTGGGGTGACCAAACTGAACGCAAGTTGTAGGTTTGAGTGTTGGTCGACTTGTGCTTGCCGATTGGTAACATAGTACCTAGTTTTGGTGTGAATCATTGGTTTTATGGTTTCAGTTGAGGCTAGAAAGTGGTAATTCCTTTCGATGATAAGATTTGATGACAGAGATATTTGATGTGATTGGACGATTACTGAATAGTTTGATTGTGTACAATGGATGAGACACTAAGAGTCTTATTGGGTAAGTATATTGTTGATTGGGTAAAATGAAATTACGCTTGATTTTGAGTGGAGATGAAACTAGCTAGTGTTTGATGGATGTTAAATGAGGCGTTGAAGTGGATGAGGGATATGGAGTTACCCATTCGCTGAATTGCGAGAATGTTATAGGGATTCTTAACATAGATGAAGATGGTTAGCGGGATCAGTCCTAGATACCTATGGTTCTTGACGAATATAGGAAAAATCTTTAGTCTGAATTATGGTTTAGTTCTCATGGCATTCGAATTATTAGAGGCTGAGATCTTAATATTTGGACATTGATGAGTTAGTTCATGAATTGGTTTAGGGATATTCCGGTTTAGTGGTGTTTGCCATTAATGACCGATTAAGTGATCTTAATGGATTAGAGGATCGATTTTGATTTCGGTTGGATATTCTTGTGCCTAAGGTCTAGGTGATGATTTTTCCGAGGTATGTTTAATTTTCGGGGACGAAAATTCTAATAAGAGGGGGAGGATTTTAAGACCCTGAATTTAAGTCTTTGAAATTATAGTGTCAGTCCTGGAAGTCTCGCTTGAGCGAGAGATTCTCGCCTGAGCGAGAAAGAATCACCTGGGAGGGTGAAATCCTGGGCTATACTGGAAGATTCTCGCCTGAGCGAGAGTTGCCTCGCCTGGGCGAGAAATGGCAAACAGGGGCTGTTGACACTGTGAGATTCTCCCCTGAGCGAGAATCCCTCGCTTGAGCGAGAGGAAGCCTGTAGGGACTGTGAGATTCTTACTTGAGCGAGAATCACTCGCTTGAGCGAGAGGGTCAGATCTGAGTTTTTAAAATAGGCGGGATTTTCTCTCCTGAGCGAGAATGGGCTCGCTTGAGCGAGAACCCGATGACTGCTCTTTAAAATAGAAACCCCAAACACATTTTAGGGTTAGAACTTTGAAGAGAAGAGAGAGAAGAAAGCTTTTCAAGAGCAAGAAGCCTTAGGACTCATCTTAGAGCTTGAGAAGAGGTAAACCTCTTGCTTCTAACTATTCTTCTTCCTCTCTAACTTGTTTTGGGTGTGTTGGATCTATTTTCAAAACATGAGAAACCATGGAAACTCATTTTTTAGAGTTATGGTTCATTTTATGTTGTTTTTCTCTTGTAAACTCTTAGGTTAGAGTTGATATTTGATGAATGGAAAGGCTTTGTGGGTTATTCACGAAAAACCCCAAAAACCCCCAAAATGAGAATATGAGTATAAAGAGAAAGAGATGAAATGTTAGATATGGATGATGAGTTTGTTCTTTGATGTTGATATATGAGATAAACATGTATGTTTAGATGTTCGGAAACTTGTAGTGAAGTAGTTTTGGAAATATTGAATATATATGAATCCCTTGTATATTTGATGATGAAATATGAGTTATTTATGTGTTATTTTGAATAAATGACTGACATGGTTGTTATTGGTGAAAATGAGGAAAGATCCTAAGGTTGGAGGAAATCGCGGAGGAGACTTTTAAAGTTACTCAGAACCGATCCCCAACGCTCACCAAGGTAAGAGATAAGTGTTTCTAATTCATACTCACTAAAGCTTAATCGTATTTGAAATGTGGATTATCATGTGATGTTAGTTTTGAACTAATGACTTACTCCCTTTTGTTTTGTGTGTTGTCTATGATAATCCCATTGTAGGTAAATGAAGGATTTTGAGGATGAAGTTCAATTAAAAAGCTTTTGTGTTTATTTACTCGATTGTCTTTATTGCTATTTGACATGGTAGTTGATTTGATAGTATTTTGGGATAAATGTAATCTGATTAGGATAATATGGTGACATGTAGTTTTGGACGTTATAACTCTGGAAAACCCACAACTGGTTGTATGTAGTAAATGCTATTTGAATGAATTATGTTTTTCCACAACATAAATTCTTATGATAATATAATAGGGTAAAGAGTATTTTCTAAGAGTGATACTTGAGAGTTTTTAATGACGGTGATGACTGTATGTAAGAAAGGTTTAAAATAAATGAAAATTTTTCAGGGGTAGAAAATCGGGTCGTTACAACATACCTTTCTTTTCACGCCATACATGATACTTGGTACATTCCTTCTTAACATGTCTAGTATTGTTCAAAATAAGCAACTTTTTCGCCAATATTTTGCTTCTTTTGCATTGGACCTTATGAGCTTCGTTCTTAGTATTCTTAAATTTCCTTTTTTTGCCCACATTTTTAGAGGTGCTTGCCAGGTGAGCACTTTCTGTCTTTTCTTGCTTCATCCTCTCTTCTTCTTGCACACAATATAAAATGAGCTCATTAAGAGACCATTTATCTTTTTGACAATTATAACTTATCTTAAATTGACTGAATTGTGTAGGAAGAGATATCAACACCAAATGTGCGAGTAAGTCATCTGACAACTCGAGCTTTGATGCTTTAAGCTTGGAAGCAATATTAGACATTTTCATTATGTACTCTCTTACATTCTCTTTGCCTTTATACTTCATAGAAATCAAGCTTTGAAGTAGTGTGCTTATTTATGCCTTATCACTCTCGGCAAAACGTTTCTCCATTTCGACAAGGAATTATTTTGCACTTGTTATCCTTTGAGATATAGCACCCCTAAATGCCTTTGTAATGTCGCGCTTAATGATCATAAGACTCATGCAATTGGAGTGTTCCCAGTTCTCATACGCTTTCCTCTCTTCAAAGGTCTAGATTCCATAATAGGATGGGGTTGCTCCATTCTTACTGCAAAGTCAAGATCCATGTAGCCAAGAATAATTAAGATGTTCTATTTCCAATCCTTAAAGTTGGTACCATATACTATCTGATGGGAAATTTAACACAATAACAACTCAATCTAAGAAAGAGCAATATGCAGCGGATAATAATTTCCACTACTTGCAAGAATCTGTGAGGAGCAATCAACAAATATGGCAGCAACTAAAAATCACAAACACAAAGAGACACACGATTTTAACGTGGAAAAACCTTCTCAATGTGAGAAGTAAACAACCACGGACACAAGCCAGTAGTAGAGCTCCACTATAATCAAATCAGGTTACAAGAAAGTCTCAAGATGTAGCATAAATCATGCTCAACAAGTGTACAAAGCAATATAGCAATAAACTTGAAAAAGAGAACATGGAAGAACCATAAATCCTCTATTCTCTTCTCTCTCACTTTTCTCTTGCCTCTCTTACTTTTCTCTTGTCTCTCTCACTAAAATCAGACCTCTATCTTGACCTAAGTGATACCAATGGGCTTTCTCATATTGGGCCTTTCTCCATTTAGGAAGGGATCCCAAAACCCCAACAAATCTCCCCCTCACAACTATGTGGAGGTGACTGCCAAACCGGCGATCTCACAGCAAGTCTCAAACTTGCATCTAGGCAATGCCTTAGTCATCATATCAACACCATTATCATCTGTATGAACTTTGGAAAACTCCAAAAACCTAGCATCCAAGCATCATGTATCCAATGATACCTCACATCAATGTGCTTGGACCTAGAAGGAAATGTTGAATTCTTACCGAGATGAATTCCACTATGACTATCACAAAATAACAAGTATTTGTCCTGCCCAAAACCAAGCTTCTACAAGAATTTCTTCACCCAAAGCAACTCCTTGCATGCTTCTATAATGACAATGAACTCTGCCTCAGTTGTGGACAATGCAACACATCTCTGCAATCTGGATTGCCAAGCCACAGCTCCCCCTGCAAGCTTAATCAAGTAGCCTGAAGTAGACTTTCTAGAATCAATATCTCCAGCAATATCAGAATCAGTATAACCCACAAGAGTAGGTTTATCACCTCTGCAACACCCTTTTAACATAGTGCTCCTATGACAGCCACAACTTCTTTTTTTCCTATTCCGCATGATTCTTATACCAAGAATCTGCTTAGCAGCTCCTAAGTCTTTCATGTCAAATGACTCGCCCAATTGCTTCTTCAACTTGTCAATCATGGAAATATCTTTCCCAACAATAAGCATGTCATCAACATACAATAACAAAATAATGAAATTATCATTAGAAAGCTTTTTAATAAAGACACAGTGATCAGAAGTAGTCTTCTTGTAGCCTTGCTTATACATAATAGACTCAAACTTCTTGTACAACTGCCGTGAAGCCTGCTTCAAACCATATAGGCTCTTTCTCAGTCTACACACATAGTCTTCCTTGCCATCAACTTGAAAGCCTTCAGGTTGCTTCATGTAAATCTCTTCCTCCAAATCACCATGAAGGAAAGCGGTTTTGACATCCATTTGCTCTACCTCCAAATCAAGAGTAGCTGTCAAACTCAACACGGTTCTAATGGATGACATATTCACCACAGGAGAAAAAAATCTCATTGAAATCAACACCATTTCTTTGTCTGAAACCTTTCACCACTAATCTGACTTTATACCTTGGAGATGTAGAATTTCTCTCTTGTTTCACCATGTAAATCCACCTGTTTTCCAAAGCTTTCTTTCTTTTTGGCAATTTCACCAAGTCAAAAGTGTGATTATCATGCAAAGACTTCATTTCATCTTGCATTGCATCCAGCCACTTCAACTTTTATTTTGTCTCCATGGCCTCTAGATAACACTCAGGTTCACCTTCATCTGTCAAAGTAATATAATCTTCAGAAGAATACCTGGTAGATGGTTTCCTCTACCTATTAGACCTAAGGTTGAACTTGAGGTGGATCAAGAACATCACCAAGATTCTCATCTTGTGGCATCTCATTTTCCTCTTCAACATCATCAATAGGAACATCTCCAAGGTGCCGATCGACAACATCATCATGTTGCTCATCATTCTGAAAATCATTCTCAGCAGTATCCAGATCATGTATAGGTGTCCGAAATGGGTCAACATCAGACAAATCACTATCTTTCTCAGGTGTAGTCTTCTTCATCTTATCAATGTCTTCAATGGTTTGGTCTTCTATCAATTTCACATCACGACTTCTAACCGTCTTCTTCTCAACGGGATCATACAGCTTGTAAACAAATTCATCTTGAATATAACTAATAAAGATACACTGCCTTGTCTTCGAATCCAACTGGGATATTTCATCCTTTGGAACATGCACATATGCCTTACAACCAAAGACTCACAAATGATCATACTTGACATTCTTGCCAAACCAAATCCTTTTTGGCATCTCCACATTCAAAGCAACTGCATGACTGAGATTAATAACATGCATTGTTGTGTACAATGCCTCACCCTAGAAATTCTTAGGCAATTTTGCTTCAGAAAGCATGCACATAACTCTTTCAATCAAAGTCTTGTTCATTCTCTCCGCTAAACCATTCAGCTGAGGAGTTTTAGGAGGAGTCTTTTCATGTCTGATACCCTGCTGTCTGCAATAAACATTAAACGGTCCATAATACTCATCACCATTGTCAGTACGAATGCATTTCAGCTTCTTGTCTGACTGTTTCTCAACCAAAACACATAATTTTTTGAATTTTTCCAACACCTGGTCCTTTGTCTTCAAAACATAGATCCAAAGCTTCCTAGAACAATCATCAATGAAAGTAACAAAGTAAAGTTCACCACTAAAAGACTTTACCTTCAACGGGCCACAAACATCAGAATGCACCAATTCAAGCAACTCTGACTTTCTTGAGGGATGATGATTCTTAAAGGATACTCTAGTCTGCTTACCAGCCATGCAATGAGAACATTTCTCCAACTCTCCATTCTAGAATCCCGAAAGCACATCCTTTTTAGCTAAACAATTCAGCCCTTTTTCACTAATATGACTAAGCCTTCAGTGGCACAAAGAAGCCTCCATATGCATGGCGTTCACACTATCTCTAGCAACCAAAACTTTTGTCCAATACAGTTTATTGATTTTCTCCCCTCTGGCCACAACCAAGTTACCTCTAGTGAGTTTCCATTTCCATGAACCAAAATGATTATCATAACCACCATCATCAAGCATATGCACATATATCAAATTAAAGTGAACATCTAGAGCATGTTTGACTCCTCTAAGCAACAACTGCAGTGCTATGTTGGTCTGCAAACAAACATCACCAATACCAACTACCTTAGACACACCATCATTACCCATCTTCAACACTCCAAAATCACCAGAAGTGTAAGATGTGAAGAACTCCTTCCTCGGTGTAACATGGAGCGTAGCACCACTATCAATTATCCACATGCTCTCATCTGATACAAGATTGACTGAATCATAGACACGGAGAATAACAAGATCATCATGAGTAGTAGTAGTAACACGATCATCATCATCATGATTCTTATCTCCCTGCTTGTTATTCTTGTTTTTGCTCTCCCTTTTCCATGTGAAACAGTTCTTCTTTATGTGCTTTGTTTTGTGACAATAATTGCCCTCCGCATTCTTGTATCTAGACTTGGACTTACTTCTGTTGCTCTCTCTACTCCCACTTCTGCTATTCTCTCGACAATTCCCCCTGTTTTCAGTGACAAGTACCTCAGAATTAGATGAAGGACCATGTGCCTTCCTTCTCATTTCCTCATTAAGAACACAACTCTTTACATTTTCAAAAGAGACAACACCATCAGAGGATGAATTGGTAATTAAAACCCGAAAAGTTTGCCAAGAATCTGGTAGAGTATTCAGTTGCCACAGTCCCAACACTTCATCATCAAACTTGATGCTCATTCCTGAAAATTGATCTCGGAGCCCTTGAAACTCACTCAAGTGGTCTGAAATAGAAGTCCCCTCCTTATAACTCAAATTCATGAAGGAATTCAACAAATACAATGTATTATTCCATGATTTAGAAGCATACAAAGACTCAATCTTATTCCACAAGGATCTTGCATGTTCTTCGTTTGCAATGTGATTATAAACATTATCTTCAACATATTGCCGAATGAAACCACAAACCTGATAATGCTCAAAACTACATTCCTCTTCAATCATGGATTCTGGCTTCTCAATAGCAAACACAAGACGATGCAATTTCTTAACAAATAACAGATCCTTCATCTTTCCCTTCCCCAAGTGATAATTAGTGTCATTTAAAGAAACCATCCTATTTGTATTTACCTCCATCATTCAAGCAAGTAAAACAACCCCTTAACCAAAGAGCTCTAATGCCACTCTAATGGGAAATAATATGTAGCGGATAATAATTTTCCCTACTTGCAAGAATCTGTGAGGAGCAATCAACAAATATGGCAGCAACTAAAAATCACAAACACAAAGAGACACGCGATTTTAACGTGGAAAAATCTTCTCAATGTGAGAAGTAAACAACCACGGGCACAAGCCAGTAGTAGAGCTCCGCTATAATCAAATCAGGTTACAAGAGAGTCTCAAGATGTAGCACAAATCGTGCTCAACAAGTGTACAAAGTAATAGAGCAATAAACTTGAAAAGGAGAACAAAGAAGAACCAGAAATCCTCTTTTCTCTTCTCTCTCACTTTTCTCTTGCCTCTCTTACTTTTCTCTTGTCTCTCTCACTAATGTAACGACCCAATTTTCTACCCTTGAAAATTTTTCATTTATTTTAAACCTTTCTTGCATACAATCGTCACCTTCATTAAAAACTCTCAAGTATCACTCTTAGAAAATACTTTCTACCCTATTATATTATCATACGAATTTATGTTGCGGAAAAACATAATTCATTCAAATAGCATTTACCACATACAACTAGTTGTGGGTTTTCCAGAGTTATAACGTCCATAACTACATGTCACCATATTATCCTAATCAGATTACATTTATCCCAAAATACTATCAAATCAACTACAATGTCAAATAACAATAAAGACAATCGAGTAAATAAACACAAAAGCTTCCTAATTGAGCTTCATCCTCAAAATCCTTCATTTACCTACAATGGGATTATCATAGACAACACACAAAACAAAAGGGAGTAAGTCATTAGTTCAAAACTAACATCACAGGATAATCCACATTTCAAATACGATGAAGCTTTAATATAATTTATAAACACAATTACGTAAATGCAAACATTCATATCTTCTTTCGTTCATTTCCACGTTATCCATATTCATCCTATAGAATATATATCCCATAATATATTTTCTATAGCATGCATATTACGTTCATTCGAAGCATCGTTCTTCTCATTATTCATATCCACACTATAGTATATATATCCCATACTATATATCCTATAGAATGAATACTACTTTTATCCTTAACGTCTTCATTTTCAGCATTCATATTCACCCTATAGTATATATATCCCATAATATATATCCTATCGCATGCATATGACTTTCGTTCTTAATGTCCTAGTTTCTCATATGTCGTATTCATCCTTAAACGTATTCACCGAGCCCTTTCACAAATATAATCCCCTACCACATCGGGTAGGACCAAATCATCATCCATACCACATCGGGCAGGTCTAGTTATTATCCATACCACATCGGTTAGGGCTAAATCATCATCCATACCACATCGGGAAGGTCTAGTCATACTCCATACCACATCGGGCAGGTCTAGTCATACTCCATACCACATTGGGCAGGTCTAGTCATACTCCATACCACATCGGGCAGGTCTAGTCATACTCCATACTACATCAGGCAGGTCTAGTTCACAATACTTCACTACCATTCCGGTAGGATAACAATAACAGTCCACTACCACTCCGGGTAGGACACAATAACAGTCTGCTACCACTCCGGGTAGGACACGATAGCAGTCCGCTACCACTCCGGGTAGGACACAATAACAGTCCGCTACTACTCCGGGTAGGACACAGTAACGGTCCACTACCACTCAGGGTAGGACACAATAAGCAGTTCACTACCACTCCGGGTAGGACACGATACCACATCGGGCAGGTCTAGTCATACTCCATACCACATCGGGCAGGTCTAGTCATACTCCATACCACATCGGGCAGGTCTAGTTATTCTCCATACCACATCGGGCAGGTCTAGTTATTCTCCATACCACATCGGGCAGGTCTAGTTATTCTCCATACTACATCGGGCAGGTCTAGTTATTCTCCATACCACATCGGGCAGGTCTAGTTATTCTCCATACCACATCGGGCAGGTCTAGTTATTCTCCATACCACATCGGGTAGGTCAAGTCATACTCCATACCACAACGGGCAGGTCTAGTCATACTCCCTACCACATCGGGTAGGTCTAGTTATCATCCATACCACATCGGGCAGGTCTAGTTATTATCCATACCACATCGGGCAGGTCTAGTTATTCTCCATACCACATCGGGCAGGTCTAGTTATTCTCCATACCACATCGGGCAGGTCTAGTTATTCTCCATACCATATCGGGTAGGTCTAGTCATACTCCATACCACAACGGGCAGGTCTAGTCATACTCCATACCACATCGGGCAGGTCTAATCATACTCCATACCACATCGGGCAGGTCTAGTCATACTCCATACCACATCGGGCAGGTCTTGTCATACTCCATACCACATCGGGCAGGTCTAGTCATACTCCATACCACACCGGGCAGGTCTATTTATACTCCATACCACATCGGGCAGGTCTAGTCATACTCCATACCACATCGGGCAGGTCTAGTTCACAATACTTCACAACCATTCTGGTAGGATAACAATAACAGTCCACTACCACTCGGGTAGGACACAATAACAGTCCGCTACCACTCCGGGTAGGACAAGATAACAGTCCGCTACCACTCCGGGTAGGACACGATAATAGTCCGCTACCACTCCGAGTAGGACACAGTAACGGTCCACTACCACTCCGCGTAGGACACAATAAGCAATTCACTACCACTTCGGGTAAGAAACGATAAACAGTTCACTAGCACTCCGGGTAGGACACGATAAACAGTTCACTACCACTCCTCGGGTAGGGTATCAACAATAAACTTACCAACACGTTACCTCTTTCACATTAGTGAGTATGAATTAGAGTCACTTATCCCTTACTTTGGTGAGCGTTGGGGATCGGTTCCGAGTAACTTTAAAAGTCTCCTCCGGAATTTCCTCCAACCTTAGGATCTTTCCTTATTTTCACCAATAACAATAATATCAGTCATTTATTCAAAATAACACATAAATAACTCGTATTTCATCATCAAATACACAAGGGATTCATATATATTCAAGATTTCCAAAACTACTTCAATACAAGTTTCCAAACATCTAAGCATACATGTTTATCTCATATATCAACATCAAAGCACAAACTCATCATCCACATCTAACATTTCATCTCTTTATCTTTATACTCATATTCTCATTTTGGGGGTTTTTGGGGTTTTCATGAGTAACCCACAAAACCTTCCCATTCATCAAATATTAACTCTAAATCAAAAGTTTACAAGAGAAAAATAACATAAACCGAACCATAACTCTAAAGGGTGAGTTTCCATGGTTTCTCATGTTTTGAAAATAGATCCAACATACCCAAAACAAGTTAGAGAGGAAGAAGAAGAGTTAGAAGCAAGAGGTTTACCTCTTCTCAAGCTCTAAGATGAGTCCTAAGGCTCCTTGTTCTTGAAAAGCTCTATTCTCTTTCTTCTCTTCAAAGTTCTAACCCTAAAATGTGTTTGGGGTTTCTATTTTAAAGAGCAGTCGTCGGGTTCTCGCTCAAGCGAGCCCATTCTCGCTCAGGCGAGAAAATCCCACCTTTTTAAAATTTCAGATCTGACCTTCTCGCTCAAGCGAGGGATTCTCGCTCAAGCGAGAATCTCACAGTCCTAACAGGCTTCCTCTCGCTCAAGCGAGGGATTCTCGCTCAGGCGAGAATCTCACAGTGTCAGCAACCCCAATTTGCCATTTCTCGCCCAGGCGAGGCAACTCTCGCTCGGGCGAGAATCTTCTAGTATATCCCAGGATTTCACCCTCCCATGTGATCCTTTCTCGCTCAGGCGAGAATCTCTCGCTCAGGCGAGAATCTCTCGCTCAAGCGAGACTTCCAGGACTGATACTATAATTTTAAAGACTGAAATTCAGGGTGTTACAACTAAAATCAGACATCTCTCTTGACCTAAGTGATACCAATGAGCTTTCTCATATTGGGCTTTTCTCCACATAGGAAGGGAGCCCAAAACCCTAGGCACTATCTATATAAGAATGCAAAGGGTCGTGGTTATTACAAAAATAGATATCTTACAATGCTGACACTTGGATTTTTACGGGGCAAAATTGTCATTGAAATACATTTTAAAAGGGTCTTATTACATAAATGGATCTCTTATAAGGCTGACACTTGGATTTCTTAGGGATATATTGGTCCTTCTTCCATTGTAATTAATGACAATAAGTAAGTTACAAAATGTGACATTAATTCATAACTAAGGTGTTAAATTTCTTGGGGTTAAATCTGTAATCTTACCACCTGCCATTTTAGTTTGAATTTTAAATCCGTGTAAAATTACTAAATGACCTTAAAAATTAATATGGGACACACTTCAAAGAAGGTTATAACCGTAATATAACATTGACAAGATTATGTTTCATTTGTTGTACCACTGCTACAACTTCATAAATACTTCATTCATCTCTCTTCTTCTTTTGCAATCATTTCCGTTTCTAACCTAACATTCCTCCCTTTTTAACATCATTTCCGTTTTAGGTTTTGGGGTTTTCATGAATCAACCCTCAAGTCATTCTCATTTTTCGAATACTAACTCTAAACCAGAAGTTTATAAGAGAAAAGCTAAATAAAACGAACTACAACCCCAAAGAGAGGGTTTTCCATGGATTTCATGTCATGAGAAGAGATCCCATATACCCTAAACAAGTTTCAAAGTGAGAAGGGGAGTTTGAATCAAGAGATTTACCTCTTCTCAAGCTTCTATTTGATTCTCACGAATCCTTGCTCTCAAAATCGCCTCCTCCTATTTTTTTTCTCCAAAAGTTCTAACCCTAAATGTGTTTGGGTGTCTATCTTAGCATCTAGTGTTTCGGCTTCTCGCTCAAGCGAGGAAATCCTGACTTTTTAAAATTCAACCATTGACGCTCTCGCTCAAGCGAGAATTTGCCAGCCTCTGCATGTTCCAAAGTGTCCGTCTCGCCCAGGCGATCCTGCTCTCGCTCAAGCGAGAATTCCAGTGAAAATCCCAGGAACAACTAATCCCCTCGCTTGGGCGAGACCCTCTCCCTCAAGCGAGAATCCGGCAGTAAACTCCAGTCTTCAAGACTGATACCACATTTAAGCAAGACAAAAATTCAGGGTGTTACAATCTACAATGTATAACCTGTTCTTATATTCTCTATTTCCATTATGTAATGACTTCAATATTGACATTTTGGCTTTTCTTTATTGAAATCCTTTTGATGTTGCATGTTTTTTTTTTTTTTTGATCTGAAATACTTTACTGTCACACTGTTCTTTTTTTTTCGTCTTTATGTTTTTGGTTTTTTTCTTTCACACAGTTTGGCTTTTGTTTTCTATGCCTTCATATAAGGTTGAATTTCAGGTAATGAATATGCATTTTAATTACTTATTTCAATAGTTGCATGTCAAGTGTTTGTTTCAGATCTGTAAGAATTTGTTTCATATATTGACTTTCAGGTATTTTTTCATACGCTATTCCAAGGTAAAGTTTCCACCTCTCAACTAAAAGTCAAAAAGTTTGTAAAGTTTCCACCTGTGTACATCATACTTTTTACACTATTTATTTAACATGTAAAATTATTCACTGTAAAGTCGATTGGAACATTTTGTTGTTTAATAATTGTTTGCCACATTTACGACTACCAATGATATTGATATGTATATTTGAAGTTGTGCTCTGCACCCTTCCTTCATTCATTGTACAGTTTTGTACAACCCATTCTTACATTCTCTATTGCCATTATGTAATGACTTCAACTATCTTACTCATACCACTACTGAACATTATTTCTATTACTAATGTCACATACCTTACTCATCAATTAATCTTAGCTTTATTAATGTCAATATCACGCCCGTTCGAGTTGATAAGGGATTTGAATGATTCAAAATATCTGTGGAAGATTGTTGTTAGAATTATAGATATTTGATATGTTCAACTTCCACCGATGTAACACCTCGAATTTCCCTTTGTCTAAGTATTGTGAAGTTAGAATTTTGGAGTGATACTGAGTGATTCTTGTAACGACCCGATTTTATAACCCAAAAATTTTGAAACTTTATTCTGAAAAGGGAATTGAAATACTATCGATAGATTTTACTTAACTGATTAAGAAAACCTGAGTGGATTCAAATATTAGTTAAGATTCATAATTCAAGATTGTGGAATTATTCAAATGTATCTTTACAACAAAGCATACTATTTCACTCAACTTCAAATCCATAATCTGTACAATTATCCCTTTTTCAAATAAGGCACTTATTAAAATCATTGTACTAGTCTTATTACATTCTTAGAAAGAGGTCATTTATACAAAACAAATTACTCTAACATAATTCTCATATTACATACATTAGGCAAATTCAATTCCGAACACATAAAGCAACTACTCTAGTTTGTACTTCCATCAGTAGACACCCGAGGTGTAACACCCCAAATTTTAAGTCTTTAAAATTATAGTATCAGTCCTGGAAGTCTCGCTTGAGCGTGAGATTCTCGCCTGAGCGAGAACGGATCACCTGGGAGTGTGAAATCATGAGATATACTGGAGGATTCTCGCCTGAGCGAGAGTTGCCTCGCCTGGGCGAGAAATGGCATTTTGGGGCTGTGGACACTATGAAATTCTCGTCTGAGCGAGAATACCTCGCTTGAGCGAGAGGAAGCCTGTTGACATTGTGAGATTCTCGCTTGAGCGAGAATCCCTTGCTTGAGCGAGAGGGTCAGAGTTGAGTTTTTTAAAATGGGCGGGATTTTCTCGCTTGAGTGAGAGAAAGCTCGCTTAAGTGAGAACCCGACGAGAACATTAAATGAGGAAAAACTCCAAACACATTTTAGGTTAAGAATTGAAGAGAAGTGAGATAAGAGAGCCTAGGAGCTTTGATTCTTGTTCAAGAGCTTGAGAAGAGGTAAAACTCTCTATCCTAACTCACTTCTTCCCTTGAGAACCCATTTTTGGTATTATGGATCTCTTCTCAAAGTGTGTAAAACCATGGAAACTCTCTCTTTCGAGTTATGGTTCATTTTATGTCGCTTGTACCTTGTAAACTCTTGGTTTTGAGCTAGTATTCCACGAATGAAAAGGGGTTGGTGGGTTGACTCATGGAAACCCAAAACCCTAGAGAGGGAAAATGAGGTTAGAGAGGAAAGATAGATAAAATGCTAGAGGTAGAAGATGAGTTGCTTTACAATTTAAAATATGAGATGATATGTATGTTTTAGATGGTTGAAAACTCTTAATGAAAGTAGTATAGAACCATTGAGAAAATGAGAAATATCTTGTATGTTTAAATGATGCAATATAAGTTATTTATTGGCTATTTGGAATGAATGACTGACATTGTGTTATGTGGTGGGAATGAGGAAAGATCCTAAGTTTGGAGGTGGTGCCGGTGGAACTTACGAAGTCGCCAAAAACCAAACCCAACACTCACCGAGGTAAGGATAAGTCTTTGATTTATGCATTATGTGGAAAGTGCATGGACTTTCTGTTTAAGGACGTGGATAAAATGTGAATCACTTAATCATTATGAACATATACGGGTATGTTGATAATGGTTAGAAGTGAATTTACGGTTTACTTATTGGGGGAGTACCAATGGAAATAAGACTCGAAATGAAATAATGAAATGTAAATCACTTTGTAGTTATAAGCATACGTGGATATGTTTATAATGATGTCGGGTGTATTTATCATTTTTGTATTGGGGGGGGGGGGGGGGGTACCAATGGAAATAAGACTCGAAATGAAGCAATAATTGTAAGTCACTTTGTAGTTACAAGCATATGCGTTATGTTGTAATGATGTCGGGTGCATTTATTGACTATTTATTGGGGGAGTACCAATGGAAATAAGACTCGGATAATACAATAAACTTGAGTCACTTTGTAGTTACAGGCATATACGCTATGCTGTAATGATGTCGGGTGCGTTTATTGTCTATTTATTGGGGGAGTACCAATGGAAAGAAGACTCGAAATATAAAGTAATAAATGGTAAATCACTCAGTCACTACCAATATATATGGGTATATTTGTAGTGATGATGGGTGTATATATGGTTTATGTATTGGTGGAGTGTCAATGAAAATAAAACTCATTTTAGCCGACCAGAATGGGTTAGCGACTCTAGCTCGAGTTATGTAGCATGGTTTTTCAAAAGTATAGATGACGAAAAATGTTTTTAAGAGTATTTAAATTATATCACTGTTGAAACCTATTAAATGTGGATTAACTAACATTGAGTTTTATTGAATTAATGACTTATTCCTTTGTGTTGTTTGTGCATGGTAAATGTTAATCCCATTGCAGGTAGGTGGACGGAGAAGGATGATTTTGAGTATGGGATTAGAGACTTTTGTTTTTGATGTCTCTTTATACACTCTTTTGTAACTTTAATCGATTGTAATTGAAGTAACTAATGGTACTACAAATACTATATTTTTGTACGTGATATTGATCATGAGAACTAGTAACTCGGGATATATGTAGCTATGGGTGATTTGGAAACCCATAGCTAATTGTATGTTGTGGTTACTAGTTTATATTAATGAATTATGTTTTTCTGCCATCAGATGTTGTTTGTTACTTTTGGGTTCATAAATAGGGTGTGAGGGAGAAGTGAGACCTTTTAAATGAATTTAATCACTCGACAATTATGATTGATTATTAAATGTATGGAATGGGATTAAATAAGGAAAAAATTTCAAGGGTAGAATTTTTGGGTCGTTACATTATGGTATCAGAGCATAGTTAATCATGTGACCTGGGATATGGCCTTGCATGCTTCTTTGTATCCTTATGTGTTGAAGATGTTTGAATGATGCTAAATGTTAAGTGTTGTGTGCACTATATTTATACAATTCACTTACTAACAATTGAGTGAGTACAGGTACTCATGGCAGGAAGAGGAAGAGAAAGAGGGGCGAGTCAGAACGTCCCGAATGATTTGTTAGCTCAAATGGTGGCGGCGCTACAACAAGTCAACGAGAACTTGTAGAGCCTGAACCAGAATCCGACACCAAGCCCAGATCCACATCCACTAGTTCCACCTGGGTTGGCAGAATATTGGGGCTTAGATGAGTTCTGCAGGAGGAACCCTACTCAGTTCTAACCCTAAAATGTGTTTTGAGTTTCTATTTTATAGACACAGCGATAAGTGTAATCGATTACAAGTATAGTGTAATTGATTACACAGTGTAAATTACAGAGGCATCGTCGCGATGTAATCGATTACCAACATGGTGTAATCGATTACATTAATACGATGTAATCGATTACCAGAAGTGTGTAATCGATTACACAGTGTAAATTACAGAGGCATTGTTGTGATGTAATCGATTACCAACATGGTGTAATCGATTACATTGTGTCAGATGTACATATCTGATGTTTTTCATCATGTAATCGATTATCAGGACTGTGTAATCGATTATATTACCCAAAATTGCCAAGTATAGCCCAGGATTTCACCCTCCCAGGTGAACCTTTCTCGCTCAAGCGAGTACCTCTCGCTCAAGCGAGGATCCGAGGACTGATACTATAATTTTAAAGACTTAAAATTTGGGGTGTTACACATAGCTAGTCATATGCAGTATTTACCAAGAAGGGAATATATGAATTATGTTTTTCTGCTCCATGGGGAGAAGGGTTCTAGTTTATTGTGATAACTGACTTTAGAGTATTGAATGTTGTTTAATTGAAGAGAAATAGAGACGATAGGAAATATCTATATTAAAATGAGAAGAATTTTAAAGGGTAGAATTTTGGTCCTTACAATACTCAATATGTGTCAAAGTTTGTTTATGTCAAAATAAGTAGGTGTTGGAAGCCAAGAAAATCAGGTTATACAATCGGTAGATTAATTTAGATTTCTCCATTCATGGGTGAGCTCTACTATCTTAGGATGATGTTGACAATTGTTAAAGGACCAACATGTTATGAAGACATTAGAACTGTTTCAAATATTGAATATGCAGCATTTAGGGATGCATGTTTTGCAATTGGGTTACTAAAGGATGATGTAGAATATATTGAAGCCATAAGAGAAGCAAAAGACTTGGGTTCCGGATTCTATTTGAGGAAATTATTCATGACAATGCTTCTATCAACATCTATGAATAGGCCAAATCATGTCTGGGAGGAGACATGCCAATGGTTATCTGGTGGAATTCTCTACAATCTCAGAAATATATACAATAATCAATGTGTACAAAAATTATGTTATATCACGCCGTTAAGGAATTTTTCAATAATTTAAATATAGTATACCATATAACATATTTTGAACTTTATAGGTTTGTTGCTTAGTGATGAACAACTACAAAATCTAACTTTACTAGAGATTGAAAAACTACTTGAGGGAAATCAACGGAGTTTAAAAGACTATCCTTCAATGCAATACCCAAATGGGTACATAACATGTTACTTAGGCAACAGACTTATATATGAAGAGCTTAATCATGATATAGATGAATTAAAGAAAAACTTCAACACTCTTTTCAACTCTTTAACATGTACTTTCATTGTTTGAACATTTATGTCTTTAATGTTATTCCAAATATTCTATTTGTATTAATAAAATAAATGTTTAAATATTGCTTTCATATTATGTAGGTGAATAGTATAAGATATTCCACACTATAATGGAAGCCGTTAACTGTTAACAAGGTCACATGTTTTTTCTATATGGTTATGGTGGAACTGGAAAAACACACATGTGGCGAACTCTGACATATGCATTGAGATCTGAAAAACACATTGTATTGATTGTGACTTCAAGTGGTATAGCTTCTTTGTTATTACCTGGTGGTAGGACAACACACTCTAAATTCAAAATTCATGTATCATTTGACAACTCTGTTTGCAACACTCATCAAGGGACTGAACTTGCCGAGTTATTGAAACAAACAAAGTTAATTATATGGGATGAAACTCCAATGGCCAATAAATTTTGCTTTGAGGCACTTGATAAAAGTCTTGGCGACATCATGGGAACAACAAATGACTCAGTCCAGTTTGGAGGAAAAGTTGTAGTATTTGGATGTGATTTTAGAAAAATCTTACCAATGGTTCCAAAAGGTTGTCGTTCAGATATTATTTGTTCAACAATTAATGCATCTTATCTTTGCCATCAATGTACAGTCTTAACTCTTACAAAGAACATGTGTCTTACTATCATATATATATATATATATATATATATATATTATTGATTTTTTACTCTTATTTTAATGAATAAATTGCTTATAAAATATATATACAGAATTTTAAAATTACACCGCATTCCATATCTTTTATTGTTTTAGATTTTTATATAATCAAAAGATATTTATGTTTTATTTTCTAATTGTACCATTATTTATCACTCCTCATTTTCATCACATATGTGGATTTATGAATTTTTTGATAAAGTGTATTAAATTTTAAACTAAGTGCATACATAACCTTAAACATCAAAATATATGGAATAAAGACAACATAATTATTTTTATCAACATCTTTTCCAATCGGTATAGTATAAAGTAATAACTTGTAATTCATTCATTATTGTGATCCATAATGAATTCTATTATTATAAGATATAAAAAATTTGTACTTAATTTTTAATGAGTAATTAATATATTTATAAAAAATATTTTAGATTTGTTCATATTATAATTTTTTTTACATCATCACACAATCTAAAATTTCTGAGTCAACAACCTGATGGGAAATTCAACACAATATATATAACAGAATAATATGCAGCGGATAATAATTTCCCCTACTTGCGAGAATCTGTGAGGAGCAATCAACAAATATGGCAGCAACTCAAAATCACAAACACAAAGAGAGACACACAATTTTAACGTGGAAAAACCTTCTCAATGTGAGAAGTAAACAACCACGGGCACAAGCCAATAATAGAGCTTCACTATAATCAAATCAGGTACAAGAGAGTCTCAAAATGTAGCACAAACTGTGCTCAACAATTGTACAAAGCAATAGAGCAATAAACTTGAAAATGAGAATAATGAAGAACTAGAAATCCCAAATTTGCAGCTACTGTAAAACGCCGATTTCTCCCACCTCAGACAACGTTTCGCCAATCGCACCATTCAGATTAAAGAACCAGATGTCACGAACACGCAGTCCAAATTTGAGCCCGATCGGACGGTGAACAAAGTCGTGACGGCCGATTTAGTGCAGCAGCTATGTGTATGTCGAAAAATTGTTTCTCTTCTCTTCTCTCACTTTTTCCCTTGCCTTTCTTTTGCTTCTCTCTTGCCTCAAAACTCTGACTTTCCACATGTCCTAAGTGACACCAATAGGTTTGCTCTGATGGGCTTTTCTCCACATAGGAAGGGAGCCCAAAACCCCAACAAATCTCCCCCTCACAACTATGTGGAGGTGACCGCCAAACCGGCGATCTCACAACACGTCTCAAACTTGCATCTAGGCAATGCCTTAGTCATCATATCAGCACCATTATCATTTGTATGAACTTTGGCCAACTCCAACAACCTAGCATCCAATGCATCACGTATCCAATGATATCTCACATCAATGTGCTTGGACCTAGCATGAAATGTGGAATTCTTACCGAGATGAATTGCACTCTGACTATCACAAAGTAGCAAGTATTTGTCTTGCCCAAAACCAAGCTCCTGCAAGAATTTCTTCACCCAAAGCAACTCCTTGCATGCTTCTGTAATGGCAATGAAATCTGCCTCAGTAGTGGACAATGCAACACACTTCTGCAATCTAGATTGCCATGACAGAGCTCCCCCTGCAAACTTAATCAAGTAGCCCGAAGTAGACTTTCTGGAATCAATATCTCCAGCCATATCAGAATCAGTATAACCCACAAGAGTAGGTTTATCACCTCCAAAACAAAGCCTCAAACTAGCAGTACCACAAAGATACCTCAAAATCCATTTCACAGCATTCCAATGCTCTCTACCTGGATTAGACAAAAATCTACTAACTGTACCAACAGCATCATGCGCTATATCTGGTCTTGTACACACCATTGCATACATCAAACTACCAACAGCAGATGCATAAGGAACCCGTTGCATATCTGATTTTTCAGTTTCATTTGAAGGACTCTGACTAACACTCAATTTAAAATGAGTAGCAAGAGGAGTGCTTACAGCCTTAGCATTTTCCATCTGGAACCTCTGCAACACTCTTTTAACATAGTGTTCCTGTGATAGCCACAACTTCTTCTGTTTCCTATCTCGCATGATTCTTATACCAAGAATCTGCTTAGCAGCTCCTAAGTCTTTCATGGCAAATGACTCGCCCAATTGCTTCTTCAACCTATCAATCATGAAAATATCTTTCCCAACAATAAGCATGTCATCAACATACAATAACAGGATAATGAAGTTATCATCAGAAAGCTTCTTAATAAAGACGCAATGATCAGAAGCAGCCTTCTTGTAGCCTTGCTTATACATAAAAGACCCAAACTTCTTGTACCACTGTCGCGGAGCCTGCTTCAAACCATATAGGCTCTTTCTCAGTCTACACACATAGTCTTCCTTGCCTTCAACTTGAAAGCCTTCAGGTTGCTTCATGTAAATCTCCTCCTCCAAATCACCATGAAGGAAAGCGGTTTTGACATCCATTTGCTCTACCTCTAAATCAAGAGTAGCAGCGAAACTCAACACGGTTCTAATGGATGACATCTTCACCACAGGAGAAAAAATCTCATTAAAATCAACACCCTTTCTTTGTCTGAAACATTTCACCACCAATCTGGCTTTATACCTTAGAGATGTAGAATTGCTCTCTTGTTTCACCCTGTAAATCCATCTATTTTCCAAAGCCTTCTTGCCTTTTGGCAATTTCACCAAGTCAAAAGTGTGATTATCATGTAAAGACTTAATTTCATCTTGCATTGCATCCAGCCACATCTGCTTTTCATCTGTCTCCATGGCCTCTACATAACACTCTGGTTCACCTTCATCTGTCAAAGTAACATAATCATCAGAAGGATACCTAGTAGATGGTTTCCTCTGCCTATTAGACCTCCAAGGTTGAACTTGAGGTGAATCAGAAGCATCACCAAGATTCTCATCTTGTGACATCTCATTTTCCTCTTCAGCATCATCAATAGGAACATCTCCAAACTGCTGATCAACAACATCATCGTGTTGCTCATAATTCTGAACATCATTTTCAACATCCAGATCATGTACATGTGTCCGAACTGGATCAATATCAGACAAATCACTATCTTTCTCAGGTGTAGTCTTCTCTATCTTATCAATGTCTTCAATGGTTTGGTCTTCTATGAATTTCACATCACGACTTCTAACTGTCTTCTTCTCAACAGGATCATACAGCTTGTAACCAAATTCATCTTGACCATAACCGATAAAGATACACTGTCTTGTCTTCGAATCCAACTTGGACCTTTCATCCTTTGGAACATGCACATATGCCTTACAACCGAAGACTCGCAAATGATCATACTTGACATTTTTGTCAAACCAAATCTTGTCTGGCACCTCTGCATTCAAAGCAACTGCAGGACTGAGATTAATAACATGCACTGCCGTGTACAATGCCTCACCCCAGAAATGCTTAGGCAATTTTGCTTCAGAAAGCATACACCTAACTCTTTCAATCAAAGTCCTGTTCATCCTCTCTGCTAAACCATTCAGCTGAGGAGTTTTAGGATGAGTCTTTTCATGTCTGATACCCTGCTGCCTGCAATAAACATCAAACGGTCCACAATACTCACCACCATTATCAGTACGAATGCACTTCAGCTTCTTGCCTGATTGTCTCTCAACCAAAATATGGAATTCTTTGAATTTTTCCAGCACCTGGTCCTTTGTCTTCAAAACATAAACCCAAAGTTTCCTGGAACAGTCATCAATGAAAGTAACAAAGTAAAGTGCACCACTAAAGGACTTCACTTTCACCGGGCCACAAACATCAGAATGCACCAATTCAAGCAACTCTGACTTTCTTGAGGGAGGATGCTTCTTGAAGGATACTCTAGTCTACTTACCAGCCATACAATGAGAACATTTCTCCAACTCTCCATTCTTGAATCCCGGAAGCACATCCTTTTTAGCTAAACAATTCAGCCCTTTTTCACTAATATGACTAAGCCTTCGGTGCCACAAAGAAGCCTCCATATGCATAGCGTTCACACTGTCTCTAGCAACCAAAGCTTTTGTCCAATACAGTTTATTGATTTTCTCCCCTCTGGCCACAACCAAGTTACCTCTGGTGAGTTTCCATTTCCCTGAACCAAAGTGATTATCATAACCACCATCATCAAGCATATGCAGAGATATCAAATTAAAGCGAACATCTGGAGCATGTTTGACTCCTCTAAGCAATAACTGCACTCCCATGTTGGTCTGCAAACAAACATCACCAATACCAACTACCTTAGACACACCATCATTACCCATCTTCAACACTCCAAAATCACCAGAAGTGTAAGATGTGAAGAACTCCTTCCTCGGTGTAACATGCAGCGTAGCACCACTGTCAATTATCCACATGCTCTCATCTGATACAAGATTAACTGAATCATGGTCACGGAGAATAACAAGATCATCATGAGTAGCAGTAGTAACACGATCATCATTATCATGATTCTTATCTCTCTGCTTGTTATTCTTGTTTTTGTTCTCCCTTTTCCATGTGAAACAGTTCTTCTTTATGTGCCCTATTTTATGACAATAATTGCACTCCACATTCTTGTATCTGGACTTAGACTTACTTCTGTTGCTCTCTCTACTCCCACTTCTGCTATTCTCTCGACTCCATTTCGGTTCATTTCTCTGACTTCTCCCCCTGTTTTCAGTGACAAGTACCTCGGAATGAGATGAAGTACCATGTGCCTTCCTTCTCATCTCCTCATTAAGAACACAACTCTTTACATTTTCAAAAGAGGCAACACCATCAGAGGATGAATTAGTAATTGAAACCCGAAAAGTTTCCCAAGAATCTGGTAGACTATTCAGTAACCATAGTCCCAACACTTCATCATCAAACTTGATGCTCATTCCTGACAATTGATCCCGGAGCCCTTGAAACTCATTCAAGTGATCTGAAATAGAAGTCCCCTCCTTGTACCTCAAATTCATCAAGGAATTCAACAAATACAATTTATTATTCCCCGATTTAGAAGCATACAAAGATTCAATCTTATTCCACAAGGATCTCGCATGTTCTTCGTTTGCAATATGATTATAAACATTATCTTCAACATATTGCCGAATAAAACCACAAACCTGCTGATGCTCAAAACTCCATTCCTCTTCAGTCATGGATTCTGGCTTCTCAGTAGCAAACACAGGACGATGCAATTTCTTCACAAATAACAGATCCTTCATCTTTCCCTTCCACAAGTGATAATTAGTGCCATTTAAACAAATCATCCTATTTGTATTTGCATCCATCATTCAAGCAAGTGAAACAACCCCTTAACCAAAGAGCTCTGATACCATTCTGATGGGAAATTCAACACAATATATATAACAGAACAATATGCAGCGTATAATAATTTCCCCTACTTGCGAGAATCTGTGAGGAGCAATCAACAAATATGGCAGCAACTCAAAATCACAAACACAAAGAGAGACACACAATTTTAACGTGGAAAAACCTTCTCAATGTGAGAAGTAAACAACCACGGGCACAAGCCAGTAATAGAGCTTCACTATAATCAAATCAGGTACAAGAGAGTCTCAAAATGTAGCACAAACTGTGCTCAACAATTGTACAAAGCAATAGAGCAATAAACTTGAAAATGAGAATAATGAAGAACTAGAAATCTCAAATTCGCAGCTAATGTAAAACGCCGATTTCTCCCACCTCAGACAACGTTTCGCCAATCGCACCGTTCAGATTGAAGAACCAGATGTCACGAACACGCAGTCCAAATTTGAGCCCGATCGAACGGTGAACAAAGTCGTGACGGCCGATTTAGTGCAGCAGCTATGTGTGTGTCGAAAAATTGTTTCTCTTCTCTTCTCTCACTTTTTCCCTTGCCTTTCTTTTGCTTCTCTCTTGCCTCAAAACTTTGACTTTCCACATGTCCTAAGTGACACCAATAGGTTTGCTCTTATGGGCTTTTCTCCACATAGGAAGGGAGCCCAAAACCCCAACACAACCGTACCATAATAGATGACACAAATAAGTTTGAATTTCATTATTGTCCTTGTATATCTCTAACTTTTATCAACATGGATATTAAAAGTTGAGACCTTTGGTTGGATTGATTTTAAGAAGAAAAAAATATAAGATGAGAGAACAATTAAGAGTTTACATTTTTCTTCAGTTTGGTTGACGCGAGAAGTGGGGAAGAGATGGTGGGTCCCCCTCAAATTTCTTCTTAGAAAGCCTGAAGGAGGAGTTTGGATTTGTGAAATAATTTACTCTCACTTTCATAAAATTATAACAATCACATATAAATGAAAAAGTACATTGTTTGTCTTGAATTTATTTATTAAAAATAATATTTAATTTGTAGCTATTATTTTAATTAAGTCTTAAAACAATTTAAAATGTGTATTTATTAATTTTAACAACAAAATCATTTAAATTAGAACTTAGTATTAAAACTAATATGACAAATATATTATTGTGTATAATAAAATACCATATTTCTTTCCCATTTCTTCTTTCTCTTATAGCAAACAACTCTTAAAATTCATTCTCATTCTCATCACTTTATCTTTACTCATACTCTTTCTTCTTATTTTCTTACCCTCTTTCTTCTTAACAGGGTAAGTGTTTTATGCTATTAGTAAATCATCTAAATTTCATACACTCAAATAATTACATACTTCATTTTATATTACTAATAACATATTATTATTATTCACACTTCTATTTAAAAATATATCCATGAAGATTCAAGTTCTGGTTAGTTAACTTTTCATTTTGTATGTGAAATATAATTTTCAGGAATGAAATAAGAAATAATTTAACAAATATAATTGAAAAATCTATTATACTTACGAAGCCAAAGTATATGTTTAGAATCATAATTTTTTTTCAAAGTTTATTTAACAAATCTCAATATCATTTTGAAATACTATTGTTTAAATAATGTCTTAAAAAACTATCATGTATAATTTACTATCACATATTTTGCTTAATATTACTAATAATCTATTATTATTCTTCAACACTTCGATTGAAAATTATGGAGATTGATTCAAAACATCATTGTTTTATTTTTCCTTTTTGTTTGAGAATTTAATTTTTATGAATAAAAAGAAATAATTTTAAATGAAAAAATTGTTATTGATGTCTATTTCCTTATTGAAAATAATATTACACTTAGGAAGCGTCAAAAGTATATTTTGAGACTTCAAATAAATATTTCTCTAGTTTATTAGGCATATTTGACAATTTCTAATTTCCATCGATTGAATTTAATTCTACCTACCAAAAATAGTTTAAGAAAAAATAAAAAATTGTTCATTAAAAAAATCTGAATTTGATTTTCAAATATTACTATTTATATAATATGCTCAATAAATATCAATTTTATTTTCAAATACTACTATTTATATAATATTATATTATTTTCAATAAGGAAAATTGACATCGATGATATTTTATACTTGAAATTAGTGCTATTTTAAATTCCAAAGATTAAATTTTCAAATCAAAAAGGAAAAATAGTCCTAAGATGTTTTGAACCTGCATTGCTATGATTATTTGTAATAGTAAGTCAACTAGGTGATAGTATAGCAGAATTAATATTTATTGAGCATATTATATAAATAATAGTATTTGAAAATCAAATTGAACATAAGTTAATTTTAACTGATGGAATTTTTGAAAATGTGAAACATGTTTATTAAACTAGAGAAAAATTCATTTCATATATCAAAATATAATTTTGATGCTTCCTAAGTATAATGTCATTTTCAATAAGTAAAGTTGATAGCAATTATATTTCTAATTTAAAATTATTACTATTTTTATTCACACAAAATTAATTTCCAGACAAAAAGGAACATAAACCAATGGCGTTTGGAAATTTCATCTTTATAATTTTAAATCAAAGCAATGAAGAATAATAATATTAAATTAGTAATAGTAAATGAAGTATGTGATACTAGACTTGAATTGATAGTTTTTAGGGTATTACTTAAATACTAGAATTTAATCAATTTGATACATGTGAAAAAAATTTATTATATTTTAATTATTTCTCCAATTATTTTTTGGAATTTAAATTTAATTTCACCCAATAGAATTTTGAAAATGTCAAACATGTTAAATAAGGATAACAAATTCAGTTTTGGAGCCTAAAATATATAATTTTCACACTTCCAAATTATAATACCTTTTTCATCAAGGAAAATTGATGAGAATTTTGTTTTCATTTAAAATTATTACTACTCTATTTCCTGGAATATAAATTTCCAAAAAGAAAAAAAAACTAAAGATGATTTGAATCTCCATGTGTATAATTATAAATTATAGTGCATATGAATAATAATACTATATTAGTAAAGAGAATAAAGGGAAGAGAATGGAATGGGTTAAGCTCAATTTTCGTCCATATGACCTCTTTGGGAATTGCTACTGTGAACACCCAATTTTGTCCGGCCTATATTTATAAAAAATCCAAAAAAAGTCTTAAAACAACGTTTTGTCTTGAAAAACTAATTATTTCTAATTTGGCTTTCCCATTCTAATCGGTGACCATAAGATCTTTTACTGACGTTTTTTTTGTTTGTTATTTTAATGTAAAATTCAATAAGAAGACTTGTTAGTGAGACATCGGGAATTTATGGAATGGGATGTTGGAAATTGATGTGAAAGAGACAACTAAGGCAATCTATTACAAATTGATGTTATAATCTTCATAACCTTGGAATTGCTAATGTTTTCAGCGTCAATAAACCAAATATTGTCAAAAGGAAGCTGGTTACAATTTTCACATTAATAAAATATAAAGAAGTTACAAGAATACACTAGCCCCTATATACATGAGTTCTGAGTAATCCAAGGATGTTCAAGAAGCTTGTGCAATGGGAGATGTTGAATAGAATCCATGATCTGTTAGTAAAAAGAAGAGGTGAAAATGACTAATCATCCACTCATTCAATTTGGGATGGATATTGGAAAACATAAGAACAAGCTAAACAGTGAAAGCACTCTAGAGTGATGAAGTTGACATATCCTTGAACCCACTATCAAAGGTACAATATCCATGAAATAAAATGGGCTTTGCAACAAGATGTGGAAAGGTTGAAGAAGCTTAAACTCTGCTCGGTATCCGCCTAAGATTCCTCACAAGAGTTGACAAGCACCGCTGGTTTAGGCTAGAATTCTTGATCAACATATGCGAGAGGGACAAGGCTACTTGCTTCCTTAAGCAATGTCCATCCTGTGATGTCACGAATGGCATGGATCCAAGCTCACTACTCTAATACCAAGGGATTTTCCAGAATTGACTTCCCTGCAAGCATTTATAGTTTGAGTTACTCAGTTACAAACAAAAAAAGACAATCACAATTTGAATCTTCTTTGAGAGATGAAAATAGGTCAACCATGAATCATAACCAGCGAAAGTATAAGGCAGTCAAGCAACTACAAATAATAAAAGAGAAAAAGGGCAAATGAAATTCCATGGAGAAGCCTTTTAAAGCATGAACAAGTCATTAATTATTGTCACCAAAAGGTCATCATAGTTGACAGTGTGAAAATAAGTATCAAAATAAAAAGGAAGTAGTGACAAATGTGTAAAAGAAATTAAAGCTTTTATAAATGCATACTCATAAAGAAATAACCCTGAGGTGTCAAAGGAATGCAAAACAAATACACCAGACAAGATTTCCACATGTTCAAACAGTTACAAAAGATCCAAACAGTTGCACCAATCGAAGTACTAATTGGTAGCCTTAAAGGACTGTAAACCAGAGGGTATATCCTTCCCTGGTTACATACCTTAAAACATTCAGAATTGTAAACAAAGGAGGTCAGTAGGTAACAGATGCAAGGTTGCATTATGGTCAGTTACGATTATGCATAAATGGCAACAATGATGAGTAGTTAAGTGACATAATGGGACAATCAAGCAATCAGAGCAAAGGAAAAGTCAATAATGTTGCATTCAGTCAGCAACTGAAAAGGTTTTCTACACTAACCAACCACCTACAAAAGGCTAACGCAATTCACAAAAAGGGGGGGGGGGACACCATTGAGAAACAGAGATCACTCATCTACCTCTCCACCACACAATTCCATCAGAACACATACCTTTCATATATACTCATATCACCCCAACAACAAACATATTACAGATACATACCACATAATAACCAGAGGGATCAATTATCCTCCCAAGAATTCCAGCACTACAACACCTATATAATCCAAATTTCCCTACCAACCCCAATATGTTTGTTATCCTCTCTTTATCCTATTATTCCTCAGATATTCCAACATGCGACACTCATTTAGAACCCATATGGACACTATATACACATCACAGATAGCAGAAAAATATCATATACCAAAAACACAATTGCATAACACAAAAAGACCACAAATCCAGAGAACAATCCTCACTATCCATCACGTAGCAAAATAGAGAATCCCATACAGAGAGCTGTACAAAAGAGGCAACCGCATACACAACATCTACTCATACCAAGCATCAACAATAAGGATCAAACACGAAAACCAAGAAAGTGCCTCTGGGACAAACACGAGGATTGGCTAGAAGCCTACATTTAAAAGGTAAGTCTTGAGTAAGACACTTATCATGTAAATACAAACATAGAAGCATTTTGTGCACATTATATCCATAACATAAATCGTTTCAAACCAAGGAATACCCAGTGAAGCCATTCCATATCCTATAAATGCATTCTTTTTGGTTGTCAATTGCTAATCTAATCCAACAGACTTTGCACATGTATGTTATTTGTATTGGGTCACATGGAAATGCATATATCCAATTCGTTTAACTTGAAAACAGGCCTTGTATTATGATAATCCTAAAACAATTTCGTTTTGTTTAGGAATAAATCAGTGTCCAAACTCATTTTCATATGCATGTCACTAGTTATATTGATTTGCCAATTATGATCTGAACTCGAAATTGAAAAGGGGAAAGCTTTCATTACCAAAATTCCTTGCCTCCATTGTCGTTAGCCTGTCACCGGAACGAAACCGAAGAGAATAGAATCGAATAAAGGGAGGAGATTGATTTAGGGTTTTCGAATCCATGGTGAAGGGTAAAAGGAATGATCTCGAGAGGAAGTGAAAGGGAAGCCTCAAAACCACCGTGTCACCGTTAACGGAGAAGAGAATCGGAGAAGGATACCGGAGAACCGAATCCTCTTCGTCTTCGCATTTTCTCTCGTCTTCTCACCAATCTTTTCCCTCGTCTTCTCACTTCCCCTCTCCTTCTCATCTACTCTCTAACTCCTTCAATTACCAAATGAATGAAAACAAAAGAAACCCCTACCCCTTCAATCCAGTTTTCTTTGTTGGGCCTGACCCGAACCCATTTGTTTTTTAGGTTTTGTTTATTCTTTTGTTTTAATGTCTTATTTGTATTCTTTATTTATACATATGACATTTAATTTATTTCCATGGTAATAATAGTACCAATCATAAAGCCATTGGTTTGTTCTATATTTTAAACTATCAAATTATATGCATTATCAAAGGAATTTATTTCATTATTTGCTCAAATGATTTTAAATGGAGTTTTATAGTAAGGTTAGGGTCCGTGTTGTCTTTAAATTCTCTGAAAATGGGAAGGAGGTCTACGACCAGTGCCGTCTCTAAACTATTAATTCCATATCAAATATTTCAAAAATAATCATTATTTATTCAAGTGATTTTAAACGGAGTTTATAGCAAGGTTATGACCCGTGTTGTCTCTAAATTCTCTGAAAATGGGAAGGAGGTCTACGACTAGTGTCGTCTCTAAACTATTAATTCCATGTCAAATATTTCAAAGGAAATCTATTTTTATTATTTAAACGAATTTCAAATGGAATTTTTATAGCAAGGTTAGGGCCCGTGTTGTCTCTAAATTCTCTGAAAATGGGAAGGAGGTCTACGACCAGCGCTGTCTCTAAACTATTAATTCCATGTCAAATATTTCAAAGGAAATCTATTTTTTATTTAAACGAATTTCAAATGGAATTTTTATAGCAAGGTTAGGGCCCGTGTTGTCTCTAAATTCTCTGAAAATGGGAAGGAGGTCTACGACCAGTGCCATCTCTAAACTATTAATTCCATATCAAAAAACGTTTTAGTAAAAACTTATTTTATTACTCAATCATTGTGTCTACGACCATGACATATGCCTTGTCGGTGCTGACCTTGTGTCAAATCTTACATTGGCGAGATGAACCACCCATATTGTTCCCGATATTATGAGTTAAACAGCTTAGGGAGCTCGTCTCCTTTCGTTTCTAACCCGTAATATTCGGTTTTCCTTTCTTTCGAGACTGGATGCAATCTGGCGACGTATAAACCCAAAACATTTTTCATCGAGTCCACTTTAATTGACATTTAGTACCTCACCATAGGGTTGTGACCTTTAGGTTATCCAAAACCTTGTGAGTGTACCTTGTTTAGGACACGAGAAGCATAATCTAAATTTTACCCATCATCATTCATAATTCGGGGACATAAAAATGTTCAAGCCTGAGTGTTGAAAGGATGTCATTGCACATTGATGTCCTTGTTCCACGAGGACGGCTAAACAATTTTCTATTCCCTACCATGGGCTAAGCGCCCTAGGGATAATTTTCTATTCCTTACCATGGGCTAAGCGCCATAGGGATCGATTTTCCGATGTCTTAATAAACCTGAGGTTTTATTGTTTAACTCAAAGTTTGCCTTAATAGTATAATAAGTGTCAAATCTACCATGACATTTTACTATATTGTAAATTCAGGCTACATTCCCCTAATTAGGGTCTATCACGCCCTACGGGCGTACAAAAGAATCATGTTCATGTATTTATGCATCATATTCATGCATATCATTCATACATCATTCAAATATTCATCAAAAAAATCTTGATCCCAACATTCATAAAAAATCATATAAAGGATCAAAAATAAAAAATATCATTCACACATTCATACATGCATTCAAAAAATAAAAAAATTCATCAAATGAAGCCTTCATCTATCAACAAAAAAGGATATATCATCATACATTCATCTGCATATGCATAAAAAAAATCATTCAAACTTTGCATAGCATGACATGCATTTCATGCATTACTGTTAAAAAAATAAAAATAAGTCAATTCATGCACTTCATATGCATGCAAAAAAAAGATAAAGGTGTTTTGATTTTTTCTTTCTTTCATGCACCACATGCATAAATAGTCTCATCTCATACATACATATCATCCATCTGCAAATAAAAAAGAATTCAGTGATCAAATTCCTTTTCTGAAAGAGATTTGGTAAAGACATATTCATCATTTCTTAGTATTATGGCAATACCTTACTACCCAAACTAGCTTGAAAAAGGTAAAAAAACATCTTGTAATTAATAGATGCAATCTAGGTCTGAAACCTTGTGTTTCCTCTGAAATTGTCATCAACTGCAGGCGACCTTATGGAGTACGCTCCCAAGGCACCAAATGCAGGACAAGATATTTATTGGGCAATGCTAAGAAACGATCTAGATGCATTCTTGGTCTGAGGCCTTGTGTTTCCTCTTAGATTGTCATCAACGCAGGAGAAACTATTGTGGTACGCCTCATAGTAACCAAATGCGGGATGAAATGTCTTAATATACCAACATTTCTCAATGAAAAAATTAATCTAAAACCACCCTTCCAAAACAAACAAAAACACTTATTTGAAATTGTATGCATACATCCAAAATATAAATCATTTTTCACACTCATGTGTTTTAAAGGACTCGATTGAAGCCCACTTCAGAAAGAGGAAAAATCTTGCCATCATAGAATACTAGCCTGCAACTGAGACTACAAACAACAAGCTTAGTCCCCAGAGCGGTATTCCAATCTCAGGACCAGGTCAGCAATCTTTCCTGTATATGGAGACCCCATTTGTCAATGGTAATCCCAACCACTCATCTGCTCTCAACAATGTTACAAATCCTCATGATTGGGAGAAAATTAAGGCGATCGAAGAAAGAATTAAAGTTATCGAGGAAGCAAGTTCCTATGGTTTGAAGGATGTCACGAGCTTGTGCTTGGTCCCGAATGTGGTATTACCACCAAAGTTCAAGATGTCAGAATTTGAGAAATACCAAGGAACTTATTGTCCTAAGGATCACCTCAGCATGTATGCTAGAAAAATGACTCCATATATTGGGGATGACAATTTGCTAATCCATGTCATCCAGGAGAGCCTTACGGGAGTTGCCATCACTTGGTACACGCGCCTCGGGCGTCCCCAAATCAAATGTTTCAAGGATTTGTGTAACGCTTTCCTTAAACATTACAACTATAATATTGATCAAGATCTTGATATAATGCTACTCAAGCAGTTGTCCAAGAGGAGTAACGAGACCTTCAGGGAGTATGTCCAAAGATGGGCAGGGTTGGCCGCTCAAGTGAAGCCCAAATTATCTGATGAGGAAAGCGTTTCAATGTTTGTCGATACCCTACAAACACCTTTCTTTGATCAGATGATTGGAAATGTCCATTCAGATTTCCGTCAGTTGATAAGAATAGGGGAGAGAATTGAAAATCGCTTCGGGAGCGGAAAAATAAAGAAAAGCTTTGCCAACAAGATTATTCAAAGTGATATTGCAAGCGAAGATATGAAAGAGGAAACTTCACTCACAGAAATCCTTAGCCAACCTTAGACACCTTATTTTCCACATGCATCATGTTATACCTTTACAAATGGAAGAAAAGGGCAGTCCCGAAAGCGAAAAAGGAAGAGTTTGTATGACCCAATCCCAATGTCATATGCCGAATTGTTGCCGCAACTTTTCCAAAGATCATTGTTGACTCTGATTTCCTCAAAGAAGGTGGACCCCCCATATCCACAAGGATTCAACCCGGATGCTAGTTGTGAATATCATACTGGGGCAATTGGTCATTTCATACAGGATTGTGATCAGTTGAAGAGCAAAATGCAATATCTGATTAACTCAAGGTCGATCCGCTTCCAGGGAAATGTCTTGGTTTGATAAATGCTTAAATTACCCAGAGTAATCATCCTAGTGTTAACCAAGCGATGTAATTCAACCCTATTGCTCTCCCCAAGGCTTTAGAGTCATAAATAATGGGGCACCAATGTTTATTTTATCATGAATAAATGTTTATTTTATCATGCACATCTTTTTAAAGGTTACATACTAACTGCATTGATAATGCGAATTTTACATCACATATTACATTCCACAACCCTCATTCACCAAAGACAAACAAAATCGAGACAAACTAATTCATGCATTAATATGAGATATTTGATTCAATAGTTTATATGAAATGGAGGATGATGCAAACATAAGACCCAGAATAGTGCAAGTCCTTAAGCAAGTTTTTTCTGATGACACAAGGCATTCTTGAAAATATCAAACACAAAGAAGATATCACTAGTCACCCAATTTGAGCCGTAGACTTTTTGAAAAGGAGATTTCTTTGAAATACCCACAAAATATCAATAACCTGGGACAGGGTAGTTACTCAACTATTTTCCTTGACATTCAATTATTAAAGAAAAATAAATACACTCTACCTACATCATTTTCCATATCTAACCCGAGGATTGAAAATCCAAATCAAGTCCAATAAGAATGTTTATCGGTCAAAGTGCAAAAAAAAAAAAAAAAAAAAAAATATGCAAAAAAAGGACCCGCTGAGATTTCAAAATAAAAATCTCAGGCAAAATTCAGGGCAAAAGAAAACGCACTATTAATGACCACCAAAAGGACAATTTGAAATCCTCTCGCGAAGATTATTGCCTAAATATTAGACTTTCACCCATTCCATCATAAAAATCCAAAATTTTAGTAGTTGAATGACATGATTAGAAAATTGTTGAGAATAGGACAATGGAGATAGGAGAAATGAAATTGGGTTTGGGAAAAACTTATTCGAGCCTATATCCTTTTTCTTGGTAACTCTTAGCTAGTCCAAGATACAAGCTTAAAAGACCTCGTTAAGGAATCGATTTGCCTAAGCAATTCACAGGGGCAGAGAAACACTGACTCCAACAAATTTCATTAAGTTTTGATGAGAATATCTCACTTTTAATGCATCGGATAATTTCAACCATTCATCACCATCTCTACCACATCAACACATAAAAAATCAAATCCAATTTGCATGATCATTGTTTTCAGTATTTCTTTGTAAAGAGTTGCGCATGAAAACAAGCTTACGACAAGTGGAAATTAAGATAAGGATGTCAATCCAAACTGGGGCAACTTATGGGGTATGATTTGAGTTCTCGAATCAAAAGTACCAAGAAACCCATAACTGAGGCAAGACTGAAGTTATTCCTCACGGATCAGTCCAAAATCTCTCAACCAAGCAAAGACAAGATCTCATATTCTCACCTTTAGGCTCTAAAAGATGATCAATGCTCCGATGCATTTAACACTGTCACACTTGAGGGTGTTCAAAAAAAATAGTAAAAAAAAACAAACAAACAAAGAATAAAAAAGGAGTGCTAGGTTGAAAACCCACAAGGGCAACCTAGGAAAAGGAGAGTGATGCTAAGCCGAAAACCTCCAATGGCGACTTAGTATCAAAATAAAAAGAGAGAATTCCCGACAGGTACCTACACTAGGTACTCTGGGCAAAAATTAGGGAAGAGAAATGAACACCATCTAGTGAAGACTCATTGTTGCTCAACCTCAACTGTGCAAACTGGGGCAGTTTTTGATGTCAGAATCACAACCTCCATTTGGAAAGATTCTCACCAAATCATTGGTAAAGATATTGAGGCAATTTATTGGAATCATACTCTTCCAATAAATCCTTGACAATATACTGGGGCAGTTTATTGGACGATCATAATCTTCCAATAACCTCATAACATGACATTGGGGCAGAATGGATAGTAAGGTGCTGGATGATAGTCCCTTTCAACAAAGATCAACATAGATCGCATTTCAGTCGAGTCCATATAAAACCAATTTGTTTAATCACAACCTGACAAACTAGAACATCTAAACATGCATTACTCACACATGATATCGCATGCATCATTCAAAACATGACCATATCATAACATGCTCTCAAGAATTCAAATCATTACTCTACATAATTTGCTTTCCAAGACCCCGAGTCTGACGTGATTTTATAACTTTCCAGGACCCCGAGCCTGATGTGATTTTATAACTTTCCAGGACCCCGAGCCTGATGTGAATCTCGAGCCACTGAGTGCTCACATATAACTTTCCAAGACCCCGAGTCTGACGTGATTTTATAACTTTCCAGGACCCCGAGCCTGATGTGAATCTCGAGCCACTGAGTGCTCGCATATAACTTTCCAGGACCCCGAGTCTGATGTGATTTTATAACTTTCCAGGACCCCGAGCCTGATGTGAATCTCGAGCCACTGAGTGCTCGCATATAACTTTCCAGGACCCCGAGTCTGACGTGATTTTGTAACTTTCCAGGACCCCGAGCCTGATGTGGACTTCGAGCCATTGAGTGCTCGCATATAACTTTCCAGGACCCCGAGCCTGACGTGGTTTTATAACTTTCCAGGACCCTGAGCCTGACGTGCTTTTATGACTTTCCAGGACCCTGAGCCTGACGTGTTTTTATAACTTTCCAGGACCCCGAGCCTGACGTGCTTTTCAATCTTTCCAGGACCCCGAGCCTGATGTGATTTTATAACATTCCAGGACCCCGAACCTGATGTGAATCTCGAGCCACTGAGAGCTCGCAATTTATTTTCCGCATCGAGCCACTGAGAGCTCGCAAATTATTTTCCGCATCGAGCCACTAAGAGCTCGCAATTTATTTTCCACATCGAGCCACTGAGAGCTCGCAATTTATTTTCAACATCGAGCCACTGAGAGCTCGCAATTTATTTTCCGCATCGAGCCACTGAGAGCTCGCAATTTATTTTCCGCATCGAGCCACTGAGAGCTCACAAATTATTTTCCGCATCGAGCCACTGAGAGCTCGCAATTTATTTTCCGCATCGAGCCACTGAGAGCTCGCAATTTATTTTCCGCATCGAGCCACTGAGAGCTCGCAAATTATTTTCCGCATCGAGCCACTGAGAGCTCGCAAATTTATTTTCCGCATCGAGCCAGTGAGAGCTCGCAATTTATTTTCCGCATCGAGCCACTGAGAGCTCGCAAATTTATTTTTCGCCTCGAGCCACTGAGAGCTCGCAAATTTATTTTTATGTCTCGAGCCACTGAGAGCTCGCAATTTAATTTTCTGTCTCGAGCCACTGAGAGCTCGCAAATTTATTTTTCTGTCTCGAGCCACTGAGAGCTCGCAAAGTTATTTTACTGTCTCGAGTCACTGAGAACTCGCAATTTATTTTACTATCTCGAGTCACTGAGAACTCGCAATTTATTTTACTATCTCGAGTCACTGAGAGCTCGCAATTTATTTTACTGTCTCGAGTCACTAAGAGCTCGCAATTTTATTTTCTGTCTCAAGCCACTGAGAGCTCGCAAATTTATTTTACTGTCTCGAGCCACTAAGAGCTCGCAAATTTATTTTTTGTCTCGAGCCACTGAGAGCTCGCAATTTACTTTACTGTCTCGAGCCACTGAGAGCTCGCAATTATTTTGTTGTCTCAAGCCACTGAGAGCTCGCAATTATTTTGTTGTCTCGAGCCACTGAGAGCTCGCAATTTATTTTACTGTCTCGAGCCGCTGAGAGCTCGCAATTTATTTTGCTGTCTCGAGCCACTGAGAGCTCGCAAATTTGTTTTGTTGTCTCGAGTCACCAAATGCTCGCAAATTCATTGCATTGTCTCGAGCTACCAAATGCTCGCATATTTAGTTTTGTTGTCCGGGGTGGAACATGTATTCATACACTCTTGTTCTATATGTTGAATTGTGTCTGTTGTCTAGGCCTTGACAAAATTCATGTTCATTTCTTTACTAGTTACTTACTATGATAGCAAACAATCTTCAGTTTACTTGCTTTCAAGTAAGCAACAAGTAAAGAGGGGCAGCTGTGAACACCCAATTTTGTCCGGCCTATATTTATAAAAAATCCAAAAAAAGTCTTAAAACAACGTTTTGTCTTGAAAAACTAATTATTTCTAATTTGGCTTTCCCATTCTAATCGGTGACCATAAGATCTTTTACTGACGTTTTTTTTGTTTGTTATTTTAATGTAAAATTCAATAAGAAGACTTGTTAGTGAGACATCGGGAATTTATGGAATGGGATGTTGGAAATTGATGTGAAAGAGACAACTAAGGCAATCTATTACAAATTGATGTTATAATCTTCATAACCTTGGAATTGCTAATGTTTTCAGCGTCAATAAACCAAATATTGTCAAAAGGAAGCTGGTTACAATTTTCACATTAATAAAATATAAAGAAGTTACAAGAATACACTAGCCCCTATATACATGAGTTCTGAGTAATCCAAGGATGTTCAAGAAGCTTGTGCAATGGGAGATGTTGAATAGAATCCATGATCTGTTAGTAAAAAGAAGAGGTGAAAATGACTAATCATCCACTCATTCAATTTGGGATGGATATTGGAAAACATAAGAACAAGCTAAACAGTGAAAGCACTCTAGAGTGATGAAGTTGACATATCCTTGAACCCACTATCAAAGGTACAATATCCATGAAATAAAATGGGCTTTGCAACAAGATGTGGAAAGGTTGAAGAAGCTTAAACTCTGCTCGGTATCCGCCTAAGATTCCTCACAAGAGTTGACAAGCACCGCTGGTTTAGGCTAGAATTCTTGATCAACATATGCGAGAGGGACAAGGCTACTTGCTTCCTTAAGCAATGTCCATCCTGTGATGTCACGAATGGCATGGATCCAAGCTCACTACTCTAATACCAAGGGATTTTCCAGAATTGACTTCCCTGCAAGCATTTATAGTTTGAGTTACTCAGTTACAAACAAAAAAAGACAATCACAATTTGAATCTTCTTTGAGAGATGAAAATAGGTCAACCATGAATCATAACCAGCGAAAGTATAAGGCAGTCAAGCAACTACAAATAATAAAAGAGAAAAAGGGCAAATGAAATTCCATGGAGAAGCCTTTTAAAGCATGAACAAGTCATTAATTATTGTCACCAAAAGGTCATCATAGTTGACAGTGTGAAAATAAGTATCAAAATAAAAAGGAAGTAGTGACAAATGTGTAAAAGAAATTAAAGCTTTTATAAATGCATACTCATAAAGAAATAACCCTGAGGTGTCAAAGGAATGCAAAACAAATACACCAGACAAGATTTCCACATGTTCAAACAGTTACAAAAGATCCAAACAGTTGCACCAATCGAAGTACTAATTGGTAGCCTTAAAGGACTGTAAACCAGAGGGTATATCCTTCCCTGGTTACATACCTTAAAACATTCAGAATTGTAAACAAATGAGGTCAGTAGGTAACAGATGCAAGGTTGCATTATGGTCAGTTACGATTATGCATAAATGGCAACAATGATGAGTAGTTAAGTGACATAATGGGACAATCAAGCAATCAGAGCAAAGGAAAAGTCAATAATGTTGCATTCAGTCAGCAACTGAAAAGGTTTTCTACACTAACCAACCACCTACAAAAGGCTAACGCAATTCACAAAAAAGGGGGGGGGGACACCATTGAGAAACAGAGATCACTCATCTACCTCTCCACCACACAATTCCATCAGAACACATACCTTTCATATATACTCATATCACCCCAACAACAAACATATTACAGATACATACCACATAATAACCAGAGGGATCAATTATCCTCCCAAGAATTCCAGCACTACAACACCTATATAATCCAAATTTCCCTACCAACCCCAATATGTTTGTTATCCTCTCTTTATCCTATTATTCCTCAGATATTCCAACATGCGACACTCATTTAGAACCCATATGGACACTATATACACATCACAGATAGCAGAAAAATATCATATACCAAAAACACAATTGCATAACACAAAAAGACCACAAATCCAGAGAACAATCCTCACTATCCATCACGTAGCAAAATAGAGAATCCCATACAGAGAGCTGTACAAAAGAGGCAACCGCATACACAACATCTACTCATACCAAGCATCAACAATAAGGATCAAACACGAAAACCAAGAAAGTGCCTCTGGGACAAACACGAGGATTGGCTAGAAGCCTACATTTAAAAGGTAAGTCTTGAGTAAGACACTTATCATGTAAATACAAACATAGAAGCATTTTGTGCACATTATATCCATAACATAAATCGTTTCAAACCAAGGAATATCCAGTGAAGCCATTCCATATCCTATAAATGCATTCTTTTTGGTTGTCAATTGCTAATCTAATCCAACAGACTTTGCACATGTATGTTATTTGTATTGGGTCACATGGAAATGCATATATCCAATTCGTTTAACTTGAAAACAGGCCTTGTATTATGATAATCCTAAAACAATTTCGTTTTGTTTAGGAATAAATCAGTGTCCAAACTCATTTTCATATGCATGTCACTAGTTATATTGATTTGCCAATTATGATCTGAACTCGAAATTGAAAAGGGGAAAGCTTTCATTACCAAAATTCCTTGCCTCCATTGTCGTTAGCCTGTCACCGGAACGAAACCGAAGAGAATAGAATCGAATAAAGGGAGGAGATTGATTTAGGGTTTTCGAATCCATGGTGAAGGGTAAAAGGAATGATCTCGAGAGGAAGTGAAAGGGAAGCCTCAAAACCACCGTGTCACCGTTAACGGAGAAGAGAATCGGAGAAGGATACCGGAGAACCGAATCCTCTTCGTCTTCGCATTTTCTCTCGTCTTCTCACCAATCTTTTCCCTCGTCTTCTCACTTCCCCTCTCCTTCTCATCTACTCTCTAACTCCTTCAATTACCAAATGAATGAAAACAAAAGAAACCCCTACCCCTTCAATCCAGTTTTCTTTGTTGGGCCTGACCCGAACCCATTTGTTTTTTAGGTTTTGTTTATTCTTTTGTTTTAATGTCTTATTTGTATTCTTTATTTATACATATGACATTTAATTTATTTCCATGGTAATAATAGTACCAATCATAAAGCCATTGGTTTGTTCTATATTTTAAACTATCAAATTATATGCATTATCAAAGGAATTTATTTCATTATTTGCTCAAATGATTTTAAATGGAGTTTTATAGTAAGGTTAGGGTCCGTGTTGTCTTTAAATTCTCTGAAAATGGGAAGGAGGTCTACGACCAGTGCCGTCTCTAAACTATTAATTCCATATCAAATATTTCAAAAATAATCATTATTTATTCAAGTGATTTTAAACGGAGTTTATAGCAAGGTTATGACCCGTGTTGTCTCTAAATTCTCTGAAAATGGGAAGGAGGTCTACGACTAGTGTCGTCTCTAAACTATTAATTCCATGTCAAATATTTCAAAGGAAATCTATTTTTATTATTTAAACGAATTTCAAATGGAATTTTTATAGCAAGGTTAGGGCCCGTGTTGTCTCTAAATTCTCTGAAAATGGGAAGGAGGTCTACGACCAGCGCTGTCTCTAAACTATTAATTCCATGTCAAATATTTCAAAGGAAATCTATTTTTTATTTAAACGAATTTCAAATGGAATTTTTATAGCAAGGTTAGGGCCCGTGTTGTCTCTAAATTCTCTGAAAATGGGAAGGAGGTCTACGACCAGTGCCATCTCTAAACTATTAATTCCATATCAAAAAACGTTTTAGTAAAAACTTATTTTATTACTCAATCATTGTGTCTACGACCATGACATATGCCTTGTCGGTGCTGACCTTGTGTCAAATCTTACATTGGCGAGATGAACCACCCATATTGTTCCCGATATTATGAGTTAAACAGCTTAGGGAGCTCGTCTCCTTTCGTTTCTAACCCGTAATATTCGGTTTTCCTTTCTTTCGAGACTGGATGCAATCTGGCGACGTATAAACCCAAAACATTTTTCATCGAGTCCACTTTAATTGACATTTAGTACCTCACCATAGGGTTGTGACCTTTAGGTTATCCAAAACCTTGTGAGTGTACCTTGTTTAGGACACGAGAAGCATAATCTAAATTTTACCCATCATCATTCATAATTCGGGGACATAAAAATGTTCAAGCCTGAGTGTTGAAAGGATGTCATTGCACATTGATGTCCTTGTTCCACGAGGACGGCTAAACAATTTTCTATTCCCTACCATGGGCTAAGCGCCCTAGGGATAATTTTCTATTCCTTACCATGGGCTAAGCGCCATAGGGATCGATTTTCCGATGTCTTAATAAACCTGAGGTTTTATTGTTTAACTCAAAGTTTGCCTTAATAGTATAATAAGTGTCAAATCTACCATGACATTTTACTATATTGTAAATTCAGGCTACATTCCCCTAATTAGGGTCTATCACGCCCTACGGGCGTACAAAAGAATCATGTTCATGTATTTATGCATCATATTCATGCATATCATTCATACATCATTCAAATATTCATCAAAAAAATCTTGATCCCAACATTCATAAAAAATCATATAAAGGATCAAAAATAAAAAATATCATTCACACATTCATACATGCATTCAAAAAATAAAAAAATTCATCAAATGAAGCCTTCATCTATCAACAAAAAAGGATATATCATCATACATTCATCTGCATATGCATAAAAAAAATCATTCAAACTTTGCATAGCATGACATGCATTTCATGCATTACTGTTAAAAAAATAAAAATAAGTCAATTCATGCACTTCATATGCATGCAAAAAAAAGATAAAGGTGTTTTGATTTTTTCTTTCTTTCATGCACCACATGCATAAATAGTCTCATCTCATACATACATATCATCCATCTGCAAATAAAAAAGAATTCAGTGATCAAATTCCTTTTCTGAAAGAGATTTGGTAAAGACATATTCATCATTTCTTAGTATTATGGCAATACCTTACTACCCAAACTAGCTTGAAAAAGGTAAAAAAACATCTTGTAATTAATAGATGCAATCTAGGTCTGAAACCTTGTGTTTCCTCTGAAATTGTCATCAACTGCAGGCGACCTTATGGAGTACGCTCCCAAGGCACCAAATGCAGGACAAGATATTTATTGGGCAATGCTAAGAAACGATCTAGATGCATTCTTGGTCTGAGGCCTTGTGTTTCCTCTTAGATTGTCATCAACGCAGGAGAAACTATTGTGGTACGCCTCATAGTAACCAAATGCGGGATGAAATGTCTTAATATACCAACATTTCTCAATGAAAAAATTAATCTAAAACCACCCTTCCAAAACAAACAAAAACACTTATTTGAAATTGTATGCATACATCCAAAATATAAATCATTTTTCACACTCATGTGTTTTAAAGGACTCGATTGAAGCCCACTTCAGAAAGAGGAAAAATCTTGCCATCATAGAATACTAGCCTGCAACTGAGACTACAAACAACAAGCTTAGTCCCCAGAGCGGTATTCCAATCTCAGGACCAGGTCAGCAATCTTTCCTGTATATGGAGACCCCATTTGTCAATGGTAATCCCAACCACTCATCTGCTCTCAACAATGTTACAAATCCTCATGATTGGGAGAAAATTAAGGCGATCGAAGAAAGAATTAAAGTTATCGAGGAAGCAAGTTCCTATGGTTTGAAGGATGTCACGAGCTTGTGCTTGGTCCCGAATGTGGTATTACCACCAAAGTTCAAGATGTCAGAATTTGAGAAATACCAAGGAACTTATTGTCCTAAGGATCACCTCAGCATGTATGCTAGAAAAATGACTCCATATATTGGGGATGACAATTTGCTAATCCATGTCATCCAGGAGAGCCTTACGGGAGTTGCCATCACTTGGTACACGCGCCTCGGGCGTCCCCAAATCAGATGTTTCAAGGATTTGTGTAACGCTTTCCTTAAACATTACAACTATAATATTGATCAAGATCTTGATATAATGCTACTCAAGCAGTTGTCCAAGAGGAGTAACGAGACCTTCAGGGAGTATGTCCAAAGATGGGCAGGGTTGGCCGCTCAAGTGAAGCCCAAATTATCTGATGAGGAAAGCGTTTCAATGTTTGTCGATACCCTACAAACACCTTTCTTTGATCAGATGATTGGAAATGTCCATTCAGATTTCCGTCAGTTGATAAGAATAGGGGAGAGAATTGAAAATCGCTTCGGGAGCGGAAAAATAAAGAAAAGCTTTGCCAACAAGATTATTCAAAGTGATATTGCAAGCGAAGATATGAAAGAGGAAACTTCACTCACAGAAATCCTTAGCCAACCTTAGACACCTTATTTTCCACATGCATCATGTTATACCTTTACAAATGGAAGAAAAGGGCAGTCCCGAAAGCGAAAAAGGAAGAGTTTGTATGACCCAATCCCAATGTCATATGCCGAATTGTTGCCGCAACTTTTCCAAAGATCATTGTTGACTCTGATTTCCTCAAAGAAGGTGGACCCCCCATATCCACAAGGATTCAACCCGGATGCTAGTTGTGAATATCATACTGGGGCAATTGGTCATTTCATACAGGATTGTGATCAGTTGAAGAGCAAAATGCAATATCTGATTAACTCAAGGTCGATCCGCTTCCAGGGAAATGTCTTGGTTTGATAAATGCTTAAATTACCCAGAGTAATCATCCTAGTGTTAACCAAGCGATGTAATTCAACCCTATTGCTCTCCCCAAGGCTTTAGAGTCATAAATAATGGGGCACCAATGTTTATTTTATCATGAATAAATGTTTATTTTATCATGCACATCTTTTTAAAGGTTACATACTAACTGCATTGATAATGCGAATTTTACATCACATATTACATTCCACAACCCTCATTCACCAAAGACAAACAAAATCGAGACAAACTAATTCATGCATTAATATGAGATATTTGATTCAATAGTTTATATGAAATGGAGGATGATGCAAACATAAGACCCAGAATAGTGCAAGTCCTTAAGCAAGTTTTTTCTGATGACACAAGGCATTCTTGAAAATATCAAACACAAAGAAGATATCCCTAGTCACCCAATTTGAGCCGTAGACTTTTTGAAAAGGAGATTTCTTTGAAATACCCACAAAATATCAATAACCTGGGACAGGGTAGTTACTCAACTATTTTCCTTGACATTCAATTATTAAAGAAAAATAAATACACTCTACCTACATCATTTTCCATATCTAACCCGAGGATTGAAAATCCAAATCAAGTACAATAAGAATGTTTATCGGTCAAAGTGCAAAAAAAAAAAAAAAAAAAAAATATGCAAAAAAAGGACCCGCTGAGATTTCAAAATAAAAATCTCAGGCAAAATTCAGGGCAAAAGAAAACGCACTATTAATGACCACCAAAAGGACAATTTGAAATCCTCTCGCGAAGATTATTGCCTAAATATTAGACTTTCACCCATTCCATCATAAAAATCCAAAATTTTAGTAGTTGAATGACATGATTAGAAAATTGTTGAGAATAGGACAATGGAGATAGGAGAAATGAAATTGGGTTTGGGAAAAACTTATTCGAGCCTATATCCTTTTTCTTGGTAACTCTTAGCTAGTCCAAGATACAAGCTTAAAAGACCTCGTTAAGGAATCGATTTGCCTAAGCAATTCACAGGGGCAGAGAAACACTGACTCCAACAAATTTCATTAAGTTTTGATGAGAATATCTCACTTTTAATGCATCGGATAATTTCAACCATTCATCACCATCTCTACCACATCAACACATAAAAAATCAAATCCAATTTGCATGATCATTGTTTTCAGTATTTCTTTGTAAAGAGTTGCGCATGAAAACAAGCTTACGACAAGTGGAAATTAAGATAAGGATGTCAATCCAAACTGGGGCAACTTATGGGGTATGATTTGAGTTCTCGAATCAAAAGTACCAAGAAACCCATAACTGAGGCAAGACTGAAGTTATTCCTCACGGATCAGTCCAAAATCTCTCAACCAAGCAAAGACAAGATCTCATATTCTCACCTTTAGGCTCTAAAAGATGATCAATGCTCCGATGCATTTAACACTGTCACACTTGAGGGTGTTCAAAAAAAATAGTAAAAAAAAACAAACAAACAAAGAATAAAAAAGGAGTGCTAGGTTGAAAACCCACAAGGGCAACCTAGGAAAAGGAGAGTGATGCTAAGCCGAAAACCTCCAATGGCGACTTAGTATCAAAATAAAAAGAGAGAATTCCCGACAGGTACCTACACTAGGTACTCTGGGCAAAAATTAGGGAAGAGAAATGAACACCATCTAGTGAAGACTCATTGTTGCTCAACCTCAACTGTGCAAACTGGGGCAGTTTTTGATGTCAGAATCACAACCTCCATTTGGAAAGATTCTCACCAAATCATTGGTAAAGATACTGAGGCAATTTATTGGAATCATACTCTTCCAATAAATCCTTGACAATATACTGGGGCAGTTTATTGGACGATCATAATCTTCCAATAACCTCATAACATGACATTGGGGCAGAATGGATAGTAAGGTGCTGGATGATAGTCCCTTTCAACAAAGATCAACATAGATCGCATTTCAGTCGAGTCCATATAAAACCAATTTGTTTAATCACAACCTGACAAACTAGAACATCTAAACATGCATTACTCACACATGATATCGCATGCATCATTCAAAACATGACCATATCATAACATGCTCTCAAGAATTCAAATCATTACTCTACATAATTTGCTTTCCAAGACCCCGAGTCTGACGTGATTTTATAACTTTCCAGGACCCCGAGCCTGATGTGATTTTATAACTTTCCAGGACCCCGAGCCTGATGTGAATCTCGAGCCACTGAGTGCTCACATATAACTTTCCAAGACCCCGAGTCTGACGTGATTTTATAACTTTCCAGGACCCCGAGCCTGATGTGAATCTCGAGCCACTGAGTGCTCGCATATAACTTTCCAGGACCCCGAGTCTGATGTGATTTTATAACTTTCCAGGACCCCGAGCCTGATGTGAATCTCGAGCCACTGAGTGCTCGCATATAACTTTCCAGGACCCCGAGTCTGACGTGATTTTGTAACTTTCCAGGACCCCGAGCCTGATGTGGACTTCGAGCCATTGAGTGCTCGCATATAACTTTCCAGGACCCCGAGCCTGACGTGGTTTTATAACTTTCCAGGACCCTGAGCCTGACGTGCTTTTATGACTTTCCAGGACCCTGAGCCTGACGTGTTTTTATAACTTTCCAGGACCCCGAGCCTGACGTGCTTTTCAATCTTTCCAGGACCCCGAGCCTGATGTGATTTTATAACATTCCAGGACCCCGAACCTGATGTGAATCTCGAGCCACTGAGAGCTCGCAATTTATTTTCCGCATCGAGCCACTGAGAGCTCGCAAATTATTTTCCGCATCGAGCCACTAAGAGCTCGCAATTTATTTTCCACATCGAGCCACTGAGAGCTCGCAATTTATTTTCCACATCGAGCCACTGAGAGCTCGCAATTTATTTTCCGCATCGAGCCACTGAGAGCTCGCAATTTATTTTCCGCATCGAGCCACTGAGAGCTCACAAATTATTTTCCGCATCGAGCCACTGAGAGCTCGCAATTTATTTTCCGCATCGAGCCACTGAGAGCTCGCAATTTATTTTCCGCATCGAGCCACTGAGAGCTCGCAAATTATTTTCCGCATCGAGCCACTGAGAGCTCGCAAATTTATTTTCCGCATCGAGCCAGTGAGAGCTCGCAATTTATTTTCCGCATCGAGCCACTGAGAGCTCGCAAATTTATTTTTCGCCTCGAGCCACTGAGAGCTCGCAAATTTATTTTTATGTCTCGAGCCACTGAGAGCTCGCAATTTAATTTTCTGTCTCGAGCCACTGAGAGCTCGCAAATTTATTTTTCTGTCTCGAGCCACTGAGAGCTCGCAAAGTTATTTTACTGTCTCGAGTCACTGAGAACTCGCAATTTATTTTACTATCTCGAGTCACTGAGAACTCGCAATTTATTTTACTATCTCGAGTCACTGAGAGCTCGCAATTTATTTTACTGTCTCGAGTCACTAAGAGCTCGCAATTTTATTTTCTGTCTCAAGCCACTGAGAGCTCGCAAATTTATTTTACTGTCTCGAGCCACTAAGAGCTCGCAAATTTATTTTTTGTCTCGAGCCACTGAGAGCTCGCAATTTACTTTACTGTCTCGAGCCACTGAGAGCTCGCAATTATTTTGTTGTCTCAAGCCACTGAGAGCTCGCAATTATTTTGTTGTCTCGAGCCACTGAGAGCTCGCAATTTATTTTACTGTCTCGAGCCGCTGAGAGCTCGCAATTTATTTTGCTGTCTCGAGCCACTGAGAGCTCGCAAATTTGTTTTGTTGTCTCGAGTCACCAAATGCTCGCAAATTCATTGCATTGTCTCGAGCTACCAAATGCTCGCATATTTAGTTTTGTTGTCCGGGGTGGAACATGTATTCATACACTCTTGTTCTATATGTTGAATTGTGTCTGTTGTCTAGGCCTTGACAAAATTCATGTTCATTTCTTTACTAGTTACTTACTATGATAGCAAACAATCTTCAGTTTACTTGCTTTCAAGTAAGCAACAAGTAAAGAGGGGCAGCTGTGAACACCCAATTTTGTCCGGCCTATATTTATAAAAAATCCAAAAAAAGTCTTAAAACAACGTTTTGTCTTGAAAAACTAATTATTTCTAATTTGGCTTTCCCATTCTAATCGGTGACCATAAGATCTTTTACTGACGTTTTTTTTGTTTGTTATTTTAATGTAAAATTCAATAAGAAGACTTGTTAGTGAGACATCGGGAATTTATGGAATGGGATGTTGGAAATTGATGTGAAAGAGACAACTAAGGCAATCTATTACAAATTGATGTTATAATCTTCATAACCTTGGAATTGCTAATGTTTTCAGCGTCAATAAACCAAATATTGTCAAAAGGAAGCTGGTTACAATTTTCACATTAATAAAATATAAAGAAGTTACAAGAATACACTAGCCCCTATATACATGAGTTCTGAGTAATCCAAGGATGTTCAAGAAGCTTGTGCAATGGGAGATGTTGAATAGAATCCATGATCTGTTAGTAAAAAGAAGAGGTGAAAATGACTAATCATCCACTCATTCAATTTGGGATGGATATTGGAAAACATAAGAACAAGCTAAACAGTGAAAGCACTCTAGAGTGATGAAGTTGACATATCCTTGAACCCACTATCAAAGGTACAATATCCATGAAATAAAATGGGCTTTGCAACAAGATGTGGAAAGGTTGAAGAAGCTTAAACTCTGCTCGGTATCCGCCTAAGATTCCTCACAAGAGTTGACAAGCACCGCTGGTTTAGGCTAGAATTCTTGATCAACATATGCGAGAGGGACAAGGCTACTTGCTTCCTTAAGCAATGTCCATCCTGTGATGTCACGAATGGCATGGATCCAAGCTCACTACTCTAATACCAAGGGATTTTCCAGAATTGACTTCCCTGCAAGCATTTATAGTTTGAGTTACTCAGTTACAAACAAAAAAAGACAATCACAATTTGAATCTTCTTTGAGAGATGAAAATAGGTCAACCATGAATCATAACCAACGAAAGTATAAGGCAGTCAAGCAACTACAAATAATAAAAGAGAAAAAGGGCAAATGAAATTCCATGGAGAAGCCTTTTAAAGCATGAACAAGTCATTAATTATTGTCACCAAAAGGTCATCATAGTTGACAGTGTGAAAATAAGTATCAAAATAAAAAGGAAGTAGTGACAAATGTGTAAAAGAAATTAAAGCTTTTATAAATGCATACTCATAAAGAAATAACCCTGAGGTGTCAAAGGAATGCAAAACAAATACACCAGACAAGATTTCCACATGTTCAAACAGTTACAAAAGATCCAAACAGTTGCACCAATCGAAGTACTAATTGGTAGCCTTAAAGGACTGTAAACCAGAGGGTATATCCTTCCCTGGTTACATACCTTAAAACATTCAGAATTGTAAACAAAGGAGGTCAGTAGGTAACAGATGCAAGGTTGCATTATGGTCAGTTACGATTATGCATAAATGGCAACAATGATGAGTAGTTAAGTGACATAATGGGACAATCAAGCAATCAGAGCAAAGGAAAAGTCAATAATGTTGCATTCAGTCAGCAACTGAAAAGGTTTTCTACACTAACCAACCACCTACAAAAGGCTAACGCAATTCACAAAAAGGGGGGGGGGGGGGGGGGGGGGGGGACACCATTGAGAAACAGAGATCACTCATCTACCTCTCCACCACACAATTCCATCAGAACACATACCTTTCATATATACTCATATCACCCCAACAACAAACATATTACAGATACATACCACATAATAACCAGAGGGATCAATTATCCTCCCAAGAATTCCAGCACTACAACACCTATATAATCCAAATTTCCCTACCAACCCCAATATGTTTGTTATCCTCTCTTTATCCTATTATTCCTCAGATATTCCAACATGCGACACTCATTTAGAACCCATATGGACACTATATACACATCACAGATAGCAGAAAAATATCATATACCAAAAACACAATTGCATAACACAAAAAGACCACAAATCCAGAGAACAATCCTCACTATCCATCACGTAGCAAAATAGAGAATCCCATACAGAGAGCTGTACAAAAGAGGCAACCGCATACACAACATCTACTCATACCAAGCATCAACAATAAGGATCAAACACGAAAACCAAGAAAGTGCCTCTGGGACAAACACGAGGATTGGCTAGAAGCCTACATTTAAAAGGTAAGTCTTGAGTAAGACACTTATCATGTAAATACAAACATAGAAGCATTTTGTGCACATTATATCCATAACATAAATCGTTTCAAACCAAGGAATATCCAGTGAAGCCATTCCATATCCTATAAATGCATTCTTTTTGGTTGTCAATTGCTAATCTAATCCAACAGACTTTGCACATGTATGTTATTTGTATTGGGTCACATGGAAATGCATATATCCAATTCGTTTAACTTGAAAACAGGCCTTGTATTATGATAATCCTAAAACAATTTCGTTTTGTTTAGGAATAAATCAGTGTCCAAACTCATTTTCATATGCATGTCACTAGTTATATTGATTTGCCAATTATGATCTGAACTCGAAATTGAAAAGGGGAAAGCTTTCATTACCAAAATTCCTTGCCTCCATTGTCGTTAGCCTGTCACCGGAACGAAACCGAAGAGAATAGAATCGAATAAAGGGAGGAGATTGATTTAGGGTTTTCGAATCCATGGTGAAGGGTAAAAGGAATGATCTCGAGAGGAAGTGAAAGGGAAGCCTCAAAACCACCGTGTCACCGTTAACGGAGAAGAGAATCGGAGAAGGATACCGGAGAACCGAATCCTCTTCGTCTTCGCATTTTCTCTCGTCTTCTCACCAATCTTTTCCCTCGTCTTCTCACTTCCCCTCTCCTTCTCATCTACTCTCTAACTCCTTCAATTACCAAATGAATGAAAACAAAAGAAACCCCTACCCCTTCAATCCAGTTTTCTTTGTTGGGCCTGACCCGAACCCATTTGTTTTTTAGGTTTTGTTTATTCTTTTGTTTTAATGTCTTATTTGTATTCTTTATTTATACATATGACATTTAATTTATTTCCATGGTAATAATAGTACCAATCATAAAGCCATTGGTTTGTTCTATATTTTAAACTATCAAATTATATGCATTATCAAAGGAATTTATTTCATTATTTGCTCAAATGATTTTAAATGGAGTTTTATAGTAAGGTTAGGGTCCGTGTTGTCTTTAAATTCTCTGAAAATGGGAAGGAGGTCTACGACCAGTGCCGTCTCTAAACTATTAATTCCATATCAAATATTTCAAAAATAATCATTATTTATTCAAGTGATTTTAAACGGAGTTTATAGCAAGGTTATGACCCGTGTTGTCTCTAAATTCTCTGAAAATGGGAAGGAGGTCTACGACTAGTGTCGTCTCTAAACTATTAATTCCATGTCAAATATTTCAAAGGAAATCTATTTTTATTATTTAAACGAATTTCAAATGGAATTTTTATAGCAAGGTTAGGGCCCGTGTTGTCTCTAAATTCTCTGAAAATGGGAAGGAGGTCTACGACCAGCGCTGTCTCTAAACTATTAATTCCATGTCAAATATTTCAAAGGAAATCTATTTTTTATTTAAACGAATTTCAAATGGAATTTTTATAGCAAGGTTAGGGCCCGTGTTGTCTCTAAATTCTCTGAAAATGGGAAGGAGGTCTACGACCAGTGCCATCTCTAAACTATTAATTCCATATCAAAAAACGTTTTAGTAAAAACTTATTTTATTACTCAATCATTGTGTCTACGACCATGACATATGCCTTGTCGGTGCTGACCTTGTGTCAAATCTTACATTGGCGAGATGAACCACCCATATTGTTCCCGATATTATGAGTTAAACAGCTTAGGGAGCTCGTCTCCTTTCGTTTCTAACCCGTAATATTCGGTTTTCCTTTCTTTCGAGACTGGATGCAATCTGGCGACGTATAAACCCAAAACATTTTTCATCGAGTCCACTTTAATTGACATTTAGTACCTCACCATAGGGTTGTGACCTTTAGGTTATCCAAAACCTTGTGAGTGTACCTTGTTTAGGACACGAGAAGCATAATCTAAATTTTACCCATCATCATTCATAATTCGGGGACATAAAAATGTTCAAGCCTGAGTGTTGAAAGGATGTCATTGCACATTGATGTCCTTGTTCCACGAGGACGGCTAAACAATTTTCTATTCCCTACCATGGGCTAAGCGCCCTAGGGATAATTTTCTATTCCTTACCATGGGCTAAGCGCCATAGGGATCGATTTTCCGATGTCTTAATAAACCTGAGGTTTTATTGTTTAACTCAAAGTTTGCCTTAATAGTATAATAAGTGTCAAATCTACCATGACATTTTACTATATTGTAAATTCAGGCTACATTCCCCTAATTAGGGTCTATCACGCCCTACGGGCGTACAAAAGAATCATGTTCATGTATTTATGCATCATATTCATGCATATCATTCATACATCATTCAAATATTCATCAAAAAAATCTTGATCCCAACATTCATAAAAAATCATATAAAGGATCAAAAATAAAAAATATCATTCACACATTCATACATGCATTCAAAAAATAAAAAAATTCATCAAATGAAGCCTTCATCTATCAACAAAAAAGGATATATCATCATACATTCATCTGCATATGCATAAAAAAAATCATTCAAACTTTGCATAGCATGACATGCATTTCATGCATTACTGTTAAAAAAATAAAAATAAGTCAATTCATGCACTTCATATGCATGCAAAAAAAAGATAAAGGTGTTTTGATTTTTTCTTTCTTTCATGCACCACATGCATAAATAGTCTCATCTCATACATACATATCATCCATCTGCAAATAAAAAAGAATTCAGTGATCAAATTCCTTTTCTGAAAGAGATTTGGTAAAGACATATTCATCATTTCTTAGTATTATGGCAATACCTTACTACCCAAACTAGCTTGAAAAAGGTAAAAAAACATCTTGTAATTAATAGATGCAATCTAGGTCTGAAACCTTGTGTTTCCTCTGAAATTGTCATCAACTGCAGGCGACCTTATGGAGTACGCTCCCAAGGCACCAAATGCAGGACAAGATATTTATTGGGCAATGCTAAGAAACGATCTAGATGCATTCTTGGTCTGAGGCCTTGTGTTTCCTCTTAGATTGTCATCAACGCAGGAGAAACTATTGTGGTACGCCTCATAGTAACCAAATGCGGGATGAAATGTCTTAATATACCAACATTTCTCAATGAAAAAATTAATCTAAAACCACCCTTCCAAAACAAACAAAAACACTTATTTGAAATTGTATGCATACATCCAAAATATAAATCATTTTTCACACTCATGTGTTTTAAAGGACTCGATTGAAGCCCACTTCAGAAAGAGGAAAAATCTTGCCATCATAGAATACTAGCCTGCAACTGAGACTACAAACAACAAGCTTAGTCCCCAGAGCGGTATTCCAATCTCAGGACCAGGTCAGCAATCTTTCCTGTATATGGAGACCCCATTTGTCAATGGTAATCCCAACCACTCATCTGCTCTCAACAATGTTACAAATCCTCATGATTGGGAGAAAATTAAGGCGATCGAAGAAAGAATTAAAGTTATCGAGGAAGCAAGTTCCTATGGTTTGAAGGATGTCACGAGCTTGTGCTTGGTCCCGAATGTGGTATTACCACCAAAGTTCAAGATGTCAGAATTTGAGAAATACCAAGGAACTTATTGTCCTAAGGATCACCTCAGCATGTATGCTAGAAAAATGACTCCATATATTGGGGATGACAATTTGCTAATCCATGTCATCCAGGAGAGCCTTACGGGAGTTGCCATCACTTGGTACACGCGCCTCGGGCGTCCCCAAATCAGATGTTTCAAGGATTTGTGTAACGCTTTCCTTAAACATTACAACTATAATATTGATCAAGATCTTGATATAATGCTACTCAAGCAGTTGTCCAAGAGGAGTAACGAGACCTTCAGGGAGTATGTCCAAAGATGGGCAGGGTTGGCCGCTCAAGTGAAGCCCAAATTATCTGATGAGGAAAGCGTTTCAATGTTTGTCGATACCCTACAAACACCTTTCTTTGATCAGATGATTGGAAATGTCCATTCAGATTTCCGTCAGTTGATAAGAATAGGGGAGAGAATTGAAAATCGCTTCGGGAGCGGAAAAATAAAGAAAAGCTTTGCCAACAAGATTATTCAAAGTGATATTGCAAGCGAAGATATGAAAGAGGAAACTTCACTCACAGAAATCCTTAGCCAACCTTAGACACCTTATTTTCCACATGCATCATGTTATACCTTTACAAATGGAAGAAAAGGGCAGTCCCGAAAGCGAAAAAGGAAGAGTTTGTATGACCCAATCCCAATGTCATATGCCGAATTGTTGCCGCAACTTTTCCAAAGATCATTGTTGACTCTGATTTCCTCAAAGAAGGTGGACCCCCCATATCCACAAGGATTCAACCCGGATGCTAGTTGTGAATATCATACTGGGGCAATTGGTCATTTCATACAGGATTGTGATCAGTTGAAGAGCAAAATGCAATATCTGATTAACTCAAGGTCGATCCGCTTCCAGGGAAATGTCTTGGTTTGATAAATGCTTAAATTACCCAGAGTAATCATCCTAGTGTTAACCAAGCGATGTAATTCAACCCTATTGCTCTCCCCAAGGCTTTAGAGTCATAAATAATGGGGCACCAATGTTTATTTTATCATGAATAAATGTTTATTTTATCATGCACATCTTTTTAAAGGTTACATACTAACTGCATTGATAATGCGAATTTTACATCACATATTACATTCCACAACCCTCATTCACCAAAGACAAACAAAATCGAGACAAACTAATTCATGCATTAATATGAGATATTTGATTCAATAGTTTATATGAAATGGAGGATGATGCAAACATAAGACCCAGAATAGTGCAAGTCCTTAAGCAAGTTTTTTCTGATGACACAAGGCATTCTTGAAAATATCAAACACAAAGAAGATATCCCTAGTCACCCAATTTGAGCCGTAGACTTTTTGAAAAGGAGATTTCTTTGAAATACCCACAAAATATCAATAACCTGGGACAGGGTAGTTACTCAACTATTTTCCTTGACATTCAATTATTAAAGAAAAATAAATACACTCTACCTACATCATTTTCCATATCTAACCCGAGGATTGAAAATCCAAATCAAGTCCAATAAGAATGTTTATCGGTCAAAGTGCAAAAAAAAAAAAAAAAAAAAAAATATGCAAAAAAAGGACCCGCTGAGATTTCAAAATAAAAATCTCAGGCAAAATTCAGGGCAAAAGAAAACGCACTATTAATGACCACCAAAAGGACAATTTGAAATCCTCTCGCGAAGATTATTGCCTAAATATTAGACTTTCACCCATTCCATCATAAAAATCCAAAATTTTAGTAGTTGAATGACATGATTAGAAAATTGTTGAGAATAGGACAATGGAGATAGGAGAAATGAAATTGGGTTTGGGAAAAACTTATTCGAGCCTATATCCTTTTTCTTGGTAACTCTTAGCTAGTCCAAGATACAAGCTTAAAAGACCTCGTTAAGGAATCGATTTGCCTAAGCAATTCACAGGGGCAGAGAAACACTGACTCCAACAAATTTCATTAAGTTTTGATGAGAATATCTCACTTTTAATGCATCGGATAATTTCAACCATTCATCACCATCTCTACCACATCAACACATAAAAAATCAAATCCAATTTGCATGATCATTGTTTTCAGTATTTCTTTGTAAAGAGTTGCGCATGAAAACAAGCTTACGACAAGTGGAAATTAAGATAAGGATGTCAATCCAAACTGGGGCAACTTATGGGGTATGATTTGAGTTCTCGAATCAAAAGTACCAAGAAACCCATAACTGAGGCAAGACTGAAGTTATTCCTCACGGATCAGTCCAAAATCTCTCAACCAAGCAAAGACAAGATCTCATATTCTCACCTTTAGGCTCTAAAAGATGATCAATGCTCCGATGCATTTAACACTGTCACACTTGAGGGTGTTCAAAAAAAATAGTAAAAAAAAACAAACAAACAAAGAATAAAAAAGGAGTGCTAGGTTGAAAACCCACAAGGGCAACCTAGGAAAAGGAGAGTGATGCTAAGCCGAAAACCTCCAATGGCGACTTAGTATCAAAATAAAAAGAGAGAATTCCCGACAGGTACCTACACTAGGTACTCTGGGCAAAAATTAGGGAAGAGAAATGAACACCATCTAGTGAAGACTCATTGTTGCTCAACCTCAACTGTGCAAACTGGGGCAGTTTTTGATGTCAGAATCACAACCTCCATTTGGAAAGATTCTCACCAAATCATTGGTAAAGATACTGAGGCAATTTATTGGAATCATACTCTTCCAATAAATCCTTGACAATATACTGGGGCAGTTTATTGGACGATCATAATCTTCCAATAACCTCATAACATGACATTGGGGCAGAATGGATAGTAAGGTGCTGGATGATAGTCCCTTTCAACAAAGATCAACATAGATCGCATTTCAGTCGAGTCCATATAAAACCAATTTGTTTAATCACAACCTGACAAACTAGAACATCTAAACATGCATTACTCACACATGATATCGCATGCATCATTCAAAACATGACCATATCATAACATGCTCTCAAGAATTCAAATCATTACTCTACATAATTTGCTTTCCAAGACCCCGAGTCTGACGTGATTTTATAACTTTCCAGGACCCCGAGCCTGATGTGATTTTATAACTTTCCAGGACCCCGAGCCTGATGTGAATCTCGAGCCACTGAGTGCTCACATATAACTTTCCAAGACCCCGAGTCTGACGTGATTTTATAACTTTCCAGGACCCCGAGCCTGATGTGAATCTCGAGCCACTGAGTGCTCGCATATAACTTTCCAGGACCCCGAGTCTGATGTGATTTTATAACTTTCCAGGACCCCGAGCCTGATGTGAATCTCGAGCCACTGAGTGCTCGCATATAACTTTCCAGGACCCCGAGTCTGACGTGATTTTGTAACTTTCCAGGACCCCGAGCCTGATGTGGACTTCGAGCCATTGAGTGCTCGCATATAACTTTCCAGGACCCCGAGCCTGACGTGGTTTTATAACTTTCCAGGACCCTGAGCCTGACGTGCTTTTATGACTTTCCAGGACCCTGAGCCTGACGTGTTTTTATAACTTTCCAGGACCCCGAGCCTGACGTGCTTTTCAATCTTTCCAGGACCCCGAGCCTGATGTGATTTTATAACATTCCAGGACCCCGAACCTGATGTGAATCTCGAGCCACTGAGAGCTCGCAATTTATTTTCCGCATCGAGCCACTGAGAGCTCGCAAATTATTTTCCGCATCGAGCCACTAAGAGCTCGCAATTTATTTTCCACATCGAGCCACTGAGAGCTCGCAATTTATTTTCCACATCGAGCCACTGAGAGCTCGCAATTTATTTTCCGCATCGAGCCACTGAGAGCTCGCAATTTATTTTCCGCATCGAGCCACTGAGAGCTCACAAATTATTTTCCGCATCGAGCCACTGAGAGCTCGCAATTTATTTTCCGCATCGAGCCACTGAGAGCTCGCAATTTATTTTCCGCATCGAGCCACTGAGAGCTCGCAAATTATTTTCCGCATCGAGCCACTGAGAGCTCGCAAATTTATTTTCCGCATCGAGCCAGTGAGAGCTCGCAATTTATTTTCCGCATCGAGCCACTGAGAGCTCGCAAATTTATTTTTCGCCTCGAGCCACTGAGAGCTCGCAAATTTATTTTTATGTCTCGAGCCACTGAGAGCTCGCAATTTAATTTTCTGTCTCGAGCCACTGAGAGCTCGCAAATTTATTTTTCTGTCTCGAGCCACTGAGAGCTCGCAAAGTTATTTTACTGTCTCGAGTCACTGAGAACTCGCAATTTATTTTACTATCTCGAGTCACTGAGAACTCGCAATTTATTTTACTATCTCGAGTCACTGAGAGCTCGCAATTTATTTTACTGTCTCGAGTCACTAAGAGCTCGCAATTTTATTTTCTGTCTCAAGCCACTGAGAGCTCGCAAATTTATTTTACTGTCTCGAGCCACTAAGAGCTCGCAAATTTATTTTTTGTCTCGAGCCACTGAGAGCTCGCAATTTACTTTACTGTCTCGAGCCACTGAGAGCTCGCAATTATTTTGTTGTCTCAAGCCACTGAGAGCTCGCAATTATTTTGTTGTCTCGAGCCACTGAGAGCTCGCAATTTATTTTACTGTCTCGAGCCGCTGAGAGCTCGCAATTTATTTTGCTGTCTCGAGCCACTGAGAGCTCGCAAATTTGTTTTGTTGTCTCGAGTCACCAAATGCTCGCAAATTCATTGCATTGTCTCGAGCTACCAAATGCTCGCATATTTAGTTTTGTTGTCCGGGGTGGAACATGTATTCATACACTCTTGTTCTATATGTTGAATTGTGTCTGTTGTCTAGGCCTTGACAAAATTCATGTTCATTTCTTTACTAGTTACTTACTATGATAGCAAACAATCTTCAGTTTACTTGCTTTCAAGTAAGCAACAAGTAAAGAGGGGCAGCTGTGAACACCCAATTTTGTCCGGCCTATATTTATAAAAAATCCAAAAAAAGTCTTAAAACAACGTTTTGTCTTGAAAAACTAATTATTTCTAATTTGGCTTTCCTATTCTAATCGGTGACCATAAGATCTTTTACTGACGTTTTTTTTGTTTGTTATTTTAATGTAAAATTCAATAAGAAGACTTGTTAGTGAGACATCGGGAATTTATGGAATGGGATGTTGGAAATTGATGTGAAAGAGACAACTAAGGCAATCTATTACAAATTGATGTTATAATCTTCATAACCTTGGAATTGCTAATGTTTTCAGCGTCAATAAACCAAATATTGTCAAAAGGAAGCTGGTTACAATTTTCACATTAATAAAATATAAAGAAGTTACAAGAATACACTAGCCCCTATATACATGAGTTCTGAGTAATCCAAGGATGTTCAAGAAGCTTGTGCAATGGGAGATGTTGAATAGAATCCATGATCTGTTAGTAAAAAGAAGAGGTGAAAATGACTAATCATCCACTCATTCAATTTGGGATGGATATTGGAAAACATAAGAACAAGCTAAACAGTGAAAGCACTCTAGAGTGATGAAGTTGACATATCCTTGAACCCACTATCAAAGGTACAATATCCATGAAATAAAATGGGCTTTGCAACAAGATGTGGAAAGGTTGAAGAAGCTTAAACTCTGCTCGGTATCCGCCTAAGATTCCTCACAAGAGTTGACAAGCACCGCTGGTTTAGGCTAGAATTCTTGATCAACATATGCGAGAGGGACAAGGCTACTTGCTTCCTTAAGCAATGTCCATCCTGTGATGTCACGAATGGCATGGATCCAAGCTCACTACTCTAATACCAAGGGATTTTCCAGAATTGACTTCCCTGCAAGCATTTATAGTTTGAGTTACTCAGTTACAAACAAAAAAAGACAATCACAATTTGAATCTTCTTTGAGAGATGAAAATAGGTCAACCATGAATCATAACCAGCGAAAGTATAAGGCAGTCAAGCAACTACAAATAATAAAAGAGAAAAAGGGCAAATGAAATTCCATGGAGAAGCCTTTTAAAGCATGAACAAGTCATTAATTATTGTCACCAAAAGGTCATCATAGTTGACAGTGTGAAAATAAGTATCAAAATAAAAAGGAAGTAGTGACAAATGTGTAAAAGAAATTAAAGCTTTTATAAATGCATACTCATAAAGAAATAACCCTGAGGTGTCAAAGGAATGCAAAACAAATACACCAGACAAGATTTCCACATGTTCAAACAGTTACAAAAGATCCAAACAGTTGCACCAATCGAAGTACTAATTGGTAGCCTTAAAGGACTGTAAACCAGAGGGTATATCCTTCCCTGGTTACATACCTTAAAACATTCAGAATTGTAAACAAAGGAGGTCAGTAGGTAACAGATGCAAGGTTGCATTATGGTCAGTTACGATTATGCATAAATGGCAACAATGATGAGTAGTTAAGTGACATAATGGGACAATCAAGCAATCAGAGCAAAGGAAAAGTCAATAATGTTGCATTCAGTCAGCAACTGAAAAGGTTTTCTACACTAACCAACCACCTACAAAAGGCTAACGCAATTCACAAAAAAGGGGGGGGGGGACACCATTGAGAAACAGAGATCACTCATCTACCTCTCCACCACACAATTCCATCAGAACACATACCTTTCATATATACTCATATCACCCCAACAACAAACATATTACAGATACATACCACATAATAACCAGAGGGATCAATTATCCTCCCAAGAATTCCAGCACTACAACACCTATATAATCCAAATTTCCCTACCAACCCCAATATGTTTGTTATCCTCTCTTTATCCTATTATTCCTCAGATATTCCAACATGCGACACTCATTTAGAACCCATATGGACACTATATACACATCACAGATAGCAGAAAAATATCATATACCAAAAACACAATTGCATAACACAAAAAGACCACAAATCCAGAGAACAATCCTCACTATCCATCACGTAGCAAAATAGAGAATCCCATACAGAGAGCTGTACAAAAGAGGCAACCGCATACACAACATCTACTCATACCAAGCATCAACAATAAGGATCAAACACGAAAACCAAGAAAGTGCCTCTGGGACAAACACGAGGATTGGCTAGAAGCCTACATTTAAAAGGTAAGTCTTGAGTAAGACACTTATCATGTAAATACAAACATAGAAGCATTTTGTGCACATTATATCCATAACATAAATCGTTTCAAACCAAGGAATACCCAGTGAAGCCATTCCATATCCTATAAATGCATTCTTTTTGGTTGTCAATTGCTAATCTAATCCAACAGACTTTGCACATGTATGTTATTTGTATTGGGTCACATGGAAATGCATATATCCAATTCGTTTAACTTGAAAACAGGCCTTGTATTATGATAATCCTAAAACAATTTCGTTTTGTTTAGGAATAAATCAGTGTCCAAACTCATTTTCATATGCATGTCACTAGTTATATTGATTTGCCAATTATGATCTGAACTCGAAATTGAAAAGGGGAAAGCTTTCATTACCAAAATTCCTTGCCTCCATTGTCGTTAGCCTGTCACCGGAACGAAACCGAAGAGAATAGAATCGAATAAAGGGAGGAGATTGATTTAGGGTTTTCGAATCCATGGTGAAGGGTAAAAGGAATGATCTCGAGAGGAAGTGAAAGGGAAGCCTCAAAACCACCATGTCACCGTTAACGGAGAAGAGAATCGGAGAAGGATACCGGAGAACCGAATCCTCTTCGTCTTCGCATTTTCTCTCGTCTTCTCACCAATCTTTTCCCTCGTCTTCTCACTTCCCCTCTCCTTCTCATCTACTCTCTAACTCCTTCAATTACCAAATGAATGAAAACAAAAGAAACCCCTACCCCTTCAATCCAGTTTTCTTTGTTGGGCCTGACCCGAACCCATTTGTTTTTTAGGTTTTGTTTATTCTTTTGTTTTAATGTCTTATTTGTATTCTTTATTTATACATATGACATTTAATTTATTTCCATGGTAATAATAGTACCAATCATAAAGCCATTGGTTTGTTCTATATTTTAAACTATCAAATTATATGCATTATCAAAGGAATTTATTTCATTATTTGCTCAAATGATTTTAAATGGAGTTTTATAGTAAGGTTAGGGTCCGTGTTGTCTTTAAATTCTCTGAAAATGGGAAGGAGGTCTACGACCAGTGTCGTCTCTAAACTATTAATTCCATATCAAATATTTCAAAAATAATCATTATTTATTCAAGTGATTTTAAACGGAGTTTATAGCAAGGTTATGACCCGTGTTGTCTCTAAATTCTCTGAAAATGGGAAGGAGGTCTACGACTAGTGTCGTCTCTAAACTATTAATTCCATGTCAAATATTTCAAAGGAAATCTATTTTTATTATTTAAACGAATTTCAAATGGAATTTTTATAGCAAGGTTAGGGCCCGTGTTGTCTCTAAATTCTCTGAAAATGGGAAGGAGGTCTACGACCAGCGCTGTCTCTAAACTATTAATTCCATGTCAAATATTTCAAAGGAAATCTATTTTTTATTTAAACGAATTTCAAATGGAATTTTTATAGCAAGGTTAGGGCCCGTGTTGTCTCTAAATTCTCTGAAAATGGGAAGGAGGTCTACGACCAGTGCCATCTCTAAACTATTAATTCCATATCAAAAAACGTTTTAGTAAAAACTTATTTTATTACTCAATCAAATCGATACCTTCAAATCGACGAAATCAACCAATTAATTTTCGAACCAGAACTACGTAGCCTTGATTTCCCTATTGCAGCTAGGGATACGTAGGAGCAAGTTGAATTCTTGTCAGGCACAACAATAAAAAATAAAATATTTTGTTTTTATTTACTGAATTTTAATAAATAATTTTAAGGGTATAAAAGTCCATGTTATTAGCGAGGGTACCGTTTTAATACGGGCGGGCGGGGTGCTAATACCTTCCCCGATCCGTAATCGACTCCCGAGCTCAGAATCTCTGATTAAAGACCAAATTATCCTAATTGGGCATGTTTAGAGTTTTCTACGTTTTAACCGCAAAAAACGTAGTGGCGACTCCAAATCAATTGGAAGAGGTAGAAATCGAGTTTGCCTCTCCCTAAGTCGCAGGGCCGGTCTTCCAACCGAAAATCGGGTCGCGACAGCTACCACGTTTTTTTTGTGATTTAAAACGTAGAAAACTAAATTTTATGCCCAAATTGGATAAAATAGACTTTGATTTAGAGATTTTAGTTCGTGAGTCGATTACAGATCGAATAAGGTATTAGTATACTGTCATACCGTGATAAAATGATACCCTAACTAACGTGGATTAAATTTTCCAATGATTTATTTAATTTAAATATTTAAATTGTTAAACAAAACAAATATTTAATTTTTATTTATGTGTATGAGAAGAATTAATTTTGCTCATATGTATCCCTATATGCTTTTGGGAATCAAGATTACATAGTTCTAAGTTTTAAAACAGCTTGAGCCATGTTGATTAATAGATTTTTTTGATAAAAAAGTTAGTTGATTTATATTTATTTCTTTTAAGAATGTTGAATCAGCAGAAACTAATGTCTGCATTGCATCCCATCTCATAGAGATTTAAAATATTAAAGTTTTATCCCCTTTAAGAAAGGTGAAGTAGTAGAAGCTAATGTCCACACCACATCTCATCTTAAAGAGGTTTAAAAATAGTAAAACGTTATCCACCTCAAGAAGGTGAAGCAGCAGAAGCTAATATATGCATCACATCTCATCTTAAGGATATATTTAAAAATAATTATAATACTTTTTATTTTTTTAAAAGCAACAACTTTGTTTAAAAAGTAATGCTTTTTAATTGGTTTAAATAGAATTTATGAATTATTATTGTCACTGATTATTAATTAAATTAAGGAAAAATTATTTTTATTGTTAGTTTAGGAATTATTAGAATGAATAGTATTGTAACATGACTATGAAAGATGATAAGAGGATAAAAAGTAATACAATGACCCCTTCATCTTTAATTAATTCCCTAAAGTTATATATTTTTTATAAGGATTATTATGTACTTTTAAAATAATAAATAATTTTTTAATGTTCACTTTAACTAGAGAAAGAAATTATGGTTATTATTTTAATTAGCGAAAGTATTTTTTTAATTTAAAAAGGTGTTTGTTAATTACTAAATAAATGATATTGTCTTGATATTTATTATTAAAATAATTGTTATTACTAACTAAATTTTTTTTTATTTTTCTCCTTAGGAGCTATTATCATAATTCTAGTCTATTTATTTTTTATTATCTTAATTTTTACATGTATTCAAAAAAGCAAATAAAAATGTACCTGGAGATAAGAGAGCTGAAAATTCAAAGGATGAGGAATTGATCTGATGCGAACGGGACTAGAGTTCCTTTGTGATGTGTCACGAGATGAGTGGTTGCATGTGATGATGAGGCGATCAAGAGATGATGGAGTCCACGTGGCTGATTACGGTTTGCTTAATGAAGGAGCACAAGATCGATTCTGTATGCACCACCGAAGGGAATCCCGTGTTCAAAGGGTGGGGTAATCTGGTGCAGTAGGGTATAACAAGGTTGGATGATGTTTCAAGATTCGGTTGGCCCATTTAGAAAGTCAACACTATTTCAAAAGATTATGCAACACAAACGACCAGATTTGGCTGGGGGATGAGTAACACGAAAGTTTCTGTGTATCTGCTCACATAGGATCGTTATTTTTAGGCAGTTTTCTCACAATGCACAAAGCTTTTCTCAGTGATGTTTTTGTGTGGAAAATTAGTGTCTTTTTATTGGGCGATGTGCCATATATATAGTCATACACACATCCTTTGAAACTAATGGAAAATTAAGTTTTCCTAAACTTTAACTATAATAAAAATCTAAAAAGGAGAAGATTTCTACTTTAATTTTGTACAAAATCTTCTTTAATTTGCTACAGTTTTTTCTTTGTTTTATTTTAGGAAAAAGGTGGTGTGTAGGTATTTTGTTTTTTAATTTATTTCTAAACATGCTTAAATAAAAAAGGTAGCATATAATTATGCAATAAATCCAGATTCTCACATTTATTAAAAAAATCGAATTTGGATTTATTTAAAAATAAAAAATTCAAATCGAGTGTTTTTTTTTTTGGATTCCACGTCATGAAAAAGTACCATTTTTGTTGTTAATAATTTTTCTTTTGTTGTAATACTCCAAAGTGAGTAAAAATAAATATTTGGCTCAAAAAAAAAATAAAAGTAGTCGAAATCTCATTTTCTTAGATAAAATATTTTAGATTCCAAATCATCTTAAGATTATTGCATTAGGTAAAAATGATCTTTTTAAATCTTATAAAAATCACAAAAAATACTTAATACTCAATCTTATTATTTCTTTGATATATCTTTTATGGAATATTGGAGGATAGTTAACTTCATAAAAATATATTTTTTATATATATTTTTTTAAAAAGAAAACGGAAAATAAAAAATATTATTTGATTGTTTATTCCCCACTCTTCCATGGATAAGAATTTGTTGTTCAAAATTATGTTTCAAATCATATCTCGGATCAATGAAAATATTCATATAAATTAAAAAAAATTATAATATTCATTATTTTTTATTTTTTGCTTCAATATCATTGTTCTAAAACATTATTTGGGACATAGTTTTAGATAACAGATATTGATACATCTTCCTCTCTCATTTTCTCCTCACTTGGGAGGAGAAAAATATTTAGTGTGTCTCACACCTTTTTCTTTCTCTCTCTTCAAACTCCCCCTAAACTAAATAAGAGAAAATTTGTATTTCTCCTCAACTTGTCTCTTCTCATTCCCTTTCTCTTCTTTTTTTCATTCAACCAAACGAAAGCTAAGATTTGGATTGAATTTAAAACATTTCTCTCTTTCATATAAAAGTTTTTCTATTTTGGGATTTAACATTGCTAGAGTAGTTAGCAATAATGGTTTCATTCGGGAAAATAATAATATTTTTTTAAAATATCTTTATCATTTGATTTGTTATAAATAGCTTTGATAAAATTGAAAATTCTCAAAGTATTAGAACAAAACAATTCATTAGACAATTAAATATTGATTTTAAGTCATAAATCAACGATTCAAAATGTTTTTTTTGGGTATTTTTTATAAACCTCATAGTGCTTGGGAACTTATAGAAGTAAGTAGGCATCAAATAGATTATTGTGTCAATAATCATATTAAGTATTTGTTTGATATAAATGAAAGTTTGTTATTTTTACTTATTTTTAAAAAAATAAGGTTAAAGTTGCAGTGAAAAACTATCTGGACTATAAACTCAACTTATTTTTGTTGGAAAAAAGCCAAAAATTGAAGATCATCTATCATGAGTCGTTTATTTCAAAGTTAACTTATTTTTTCTATTGAAATATCAATTCTCATTTTACCTTAATTTTAAGGTTATATCCATTCTCATTTACTCTTCCAACAACTTACATATTAAAAATGTTGTCATGTTGTGTGTCATGTTTTTTTTAAATATTAATATTAGTTTTTATAAAGTCTTTTATTTTAACTTTTTTAGCATTTATCATGTGAGAAGAAGAATTTTTCCTTGATCTTGACTAGATTTTTGATAAAGAAACCAACATCAATAAAATAACAAAAAGGTTGAATGTATTGAAGAGTTGATCGTACAAGTTCACAGATAAAATTTAATTTGCTTTCTAGTTTAGGGTCTTATAGTCATTTTAATTTGATATCACATAAAACTTGAAGAATGTTTTTACAAAGTTTTAAAGGGATGGAAAATAGTTCCAAGGTTATAAAAATGAGTTTTTAGAAAATCAAGTAATAGATTACCTAAAATAGAGTAAGAGGTTACCTGATTAGGAAGAAAGTCTAGTAATTAAGTACCATGAGATAGTAACCGATTATTGTGTATTGGCAATCTTGTTTCGAATCTAAAACTTAACCACCCAAACAAACCGATATCTTCTCAAACGTCTTGTACCTCTTGGAATGGAACATGAAGCTCTTCTAAACTCTATAAATATCATCATCAACATCTCAAAACTCACATCACTTTCACACAACAATTTCATATACTTTTGGAATCAATCTTTCCAAGTTTTTCCACAAAAACTCCTTGAGAAATTTTCAGCACTTTCAAAGTTTTTGAAAAACAAAGACATAAGTGTGATATTGAATTAGTGTTTTTGAAAATGATTCGTATATTAAATAAATTGGGTGTAGTAATCCTAAGTTTTCATAAAAGTCTTCTTCTATTTCATAAAACTAAAGATCATGATAAAGTTTGGTGAGTTTTTATATAACAAGAAAATAATGTACTTTCTTAAAGGAATTTGAATGTTCTCTTCAATCAGAAAAAAGTACTAAACCTTCACTTGAAGAATGTGAAATAATATACATGAATTAGAACTTAAATCTCTCTAACTATTTCTTTAAATTTCAGCAACTTTTGTTCTTGAGCAATTACTTTCATTGAAAAATATGACTTATAATTTTTAAAAGAACAATTTTATTTCAAATCTAATCTATTCACTCTTACATAACTATCATTATCATGAACTAAAAATACATACTCCATGTACAAAAAGTTCAAGTCCTTATATATTAAGTCAATCAAATTTCATTAAATAATATAAAATATTTATTTTCTGTTTTATAATTTTTTTATGTTAAATGACAACTTTTAATTGAATTAAAACATAGTTGAGATACAAAAAGGGAGATAGATCTCTATTCTTATAATCGGGTCAATTCAAAATGTTTGGTTTGAGTTTTTATTTTGTTATAGCAATCCTTCTCGAGAATTGAAAATTTTCACAAACATTTCCGGGCGAATTTGAGTATTTGAAAGAAAAAAAGAGGACTAAGGTGTGTTTAGTTGGAGGTAAGTAAGTGCTTTCACATGTGATGAATAGTTGACGCCGTTGAAAGCTGGTTTGAGTGAAACACTAGAAACTACAAAAAGCTTTAAGCATTTCAATAAATCTAAAAAACCAAACACAAAATCTTCTTTGATTATTCCTAACAACACAATGTTTGGTTCTTCTTCTTCCTCATTCGGTTTCGGAACCCCTTCTTCTACACCAGCTTTCGGTACACCATCTTCTACACCCTCCTTCGGTACACCATCCTCTACCCCGGCGTTTGGTACACCGTCTTCAACCCCGGCGTTTGGTACACCGTCGACACCGTCTTTCGCCACCGGTTTCGGTTCTTCGCTCTTCAACACACCGTCCTCTCAGCAGCAGCAACAACAACAGCAAAGTACACTGTTTCAGCAACAACCTTCTACTGGTTTCGGATTTCAATCTTTTCAAAAACAGCAACAACAACAACCACAGACATTTCAAAATGCTCAAATTACTACTCAGATGGCTAATGTAGCTCCCGTTCCTCACTCTTTCGCCGATCGCGATGTTCAAGTAATGTAACCCTATCCCTAATTTTCACTTTCCCTCTTTCAAAATTAGGTTTTTTATTCATTTTTTTTGCAAGTTTGACATGTGTTTTTCGATTGTTTTGATTTTGTTTGTTGTTTGTGTTATTTGATTAGGCAATTGTTGATTCTTATAAGGATGAGCCTGGAAACCCTAAATACGCTTTTAAGGTATTATCCTAACCAACAGTGTTACTTACATGTATATTACCTTTACATTTATATTGCTTCATATCTGCACTGGTTATTGATTACGTTTACACTCTGATTTTGTTACTTCACACATGTGAATTTGTGAGGTGATGTGCTTGATGGAGATGTGCACCAAGCATTATTGTTCCTCACTGTTCTTTTTTCTCTCTTTTGAATTAGGGCTTGTTTGTTTAGGCTTTAAAAAGTTGATTCTACAAAAGGGATATTCACAAAAGGGATTTTTTGAGAAGCCGAAAAATATAGCTTCTCAAAAAACCTTAATTTCAGCTTTCTGAAGTTGCTTCTTTTTTGTAAAAGCACACCAAACAAATGTGCAAGTGTCAGGACTGATTTTTAAATCAAATTAATCACGGTTTCATGGTTTAAAAATCTTACATAAATGGGCCCTTACTCAATTTTTTTCCTTTTGATGTTTTTTATTCAGTTGTGAAATTTGTGTGTTTTGATTATGAAATAATGCATGAAAGTCTAGTCTGATATTCATATCAAATGTTAGAGTTGTACTTATTCGTCTGTGTTTTGCAGCATTTGTTGTTCAGTGTTACAGAGCCACAGTTTAGGGTGAAGCCTGCTGGTGTTTCAGACGTAAGTCCCGTCTCTCAATTTTCATTTTTCCTCTGAATACTCATTTCAGTTGGATGTCCTGTTAGGAATGAAGGTGAAAATTTTAGGGGCGGATTTTAAGTGAAAATTTTAAGGGGATAACAAACCGACTTTAATTGTTAGATTTTGGTCTGTATAAAGCTCTTACTTTTGTCCCACCACTTGGCTAACTATGGGAATAGTTTATTTTGCCAGATTATGTGGGCGGAGGCCATGGGGAAGCTCGAGGGTATGGAAAGTGCAGATAGAGAACGTCTTTGGCCTCAACTTGTTCAAGGTTTTAAGGATCTTTCACATCGTCTTAAGGTAAACTTTAGTAGTCCCAAGCTTCTGGTAATTGTATGCTATTGCAATGTATGTTTAATATTATTTTTTAATAAAATATTATGTAAAATAATGTCAAACTCTCTGTTTCAATTAATACTTTCTTGATTCACCTTGTCATGCAGATTCAAGATGAAGTCATTGTTTCAGATGCAGAGAGGTTACGTATAACCCAAAGCAATGTTAAAATGGTAATGTCCTTCCCCCTGTTTTCCAAAGTTCAACATTAACGTTTACTGACTTTATTTTCAGCATTCATTTCTGACTTGTCTAATCTTTTTTGCAGCTCCAAAGACATTTTCAAGTTGATACTCTTCCCAGGATTCAAAGAATGAAACAGAAAGAACAAGTTCTTCAGCAACATCTTTTAAAAGTAGGTACTCATGTTTGAGAAAGAAATTGTGCTCTCGATTTAGGATGTATTATTTTTTATGGCAGCATGACTAGTTTTTTTATTAAAAAAATGAAATAGCTACAGTGAGAAGTTGAGTTTTTTATAAATAATTTGTTTCTTGTTTTGTCTTGTGCTCCCCTTCCTTCTTCTACTCTCTCTAGACTCCCCTTGGATTTCTGATAATCATATTGAGGAAATGTGCCAACTTGCTTTGGAGTTTTTATATTCATTGCAAGTGTTTTAAATTGCGGTTGTGTTTACTGCGATTGCGGTCATTGCGGCTGTTGCATTGTGGTGTGAATTATTGAGTAAAAAAATATTTTTGATATCGATGCGGCCTGATGCGGTTGCATTTGTGACCCAAATACGGTTCGATGTGGTTGCGTTGTGGCCCGTTGCGGTCGCATTATTGTGATTCAGTGTTACACTGCAATTACGACATGATGCAGTTGCGGCGGTCACTGCAACCGCAATATTGCGGCCACATCACGTGATTCGATCTAAAATTTGAAAAACTGTTCATTGCTATCTTATTAATGTATCTTCGTATGTACTATGATTGAAGGTAATGAGAATAGTGGAGGCGTTGGAGGGAAAAGGCTGCCGTATACCCTTAACTAAAGGGGAAGCTGAACTCGCTGAGAAATTAGCCACAATAACTAGACAGGTATAATTTTTGTCTTGTAACATCTTATTACCCCTTGCTTTATTGCTGAAATGTAAGACAGAACTAATTTGCAAATATCTTTTCAGCTGAAAGGATCTGGAGCAGATCTGTCTAGAAGGGTACAAAACCTACTAAGGGTATCACATGTTCAGACATCTGGTATTGGATTTGGTGGCTCAGTTTATCTTCCAGGATCAACAAAAATTCATGAACGGAGTCTTGCTGACCTGCAAGAGGTATTATTATTGTGGGGATCATGAAATTATTAGCTAACTTTTATTCTTCAACCAATATGGTCAATATTTACTCCCCTCGGTGATAAGCATTGGTACCTTCTAAGTAGATGATAGAATGAAAAGAAAAGTCCCAAAGCCAGAAACAGTGAGTTATCTTGGCTGGGCTCTATGGAAATTGTGTTTTATTGATAGAATAGAAGAAAAATTACAAGAGAAGAGAAAGAGAGGATCCCACGATCCAAACCCCTACTGATTCCACAATCAGTTTACAATTCTTTCTAGCTAACTAACCCCCAAGTCTTTTTTTCTATTTAAAGACTTGTAACTACCTAACTAACTTCCTAACTGCCCAAGAAGAAGAGGGAAAGTCGGTTAAGCGGTTAATTAACCAATCCAAACTTTCTTTTTCCCTCTTTTATACACATATTTTAATTAAGGCTTGGGGCTAGTTTAGCATATGGTCTAGAGAGTAGGGATTTCAGTTTGTAGGGCTGCAACTTAAGAAACACCCATTCTCCCACTTCAAACTCCACCGTTCTTCTATGTTTGTCAGCCTGCTGTTTCATCAAATTCTGAGCCTTAGTCAAATTTGCTTTTAGTTCCTCTAAGATGCCATCCCTCTGAGTGAATAGTTGATTGACTTCTTCTACCCTTGAAGGTATAATCCCAACCTTAATCAACATAGGAGGGTCTCTGCCATATAGAGCTTTGAAAGGTGTCATCCCTGCTGAACTATGGTAATTGGAGTTGAACCAAAATTCTGCCCAATGCAACCACTCTACCCACTGCTTAGGTCTTGGACCTACAAAACATGTCAAATAGGTCTCTAGGAACCTATTAGTCACCTCAGTTTGTCCATCTGCCTGAGGGTGATAAGAAGTGCTCAACTTTAGTTGTGTTCCAGCTAATTTGAATAATTCCTTCCAAAAATTGCTTAAGAAGAGAGAATCTCTATCAGAAACTATGGAAGTAGGAAACCCATGTAGCTTCACTATTCCTTTGATAAAAACCAGAGCCACATCCTTAGCTGAATAGGGATGACCTAAAGCAAAAAAAAATGAGAATACTTGAAAAGTCTATCTACTACTACAGATATAGTATCCTTGCCTTTAGCTCTAGGAAACCCACCAATGAAGTTCATTGATATGCCCATCCATACTTGTTGAGGGATGGGAAGGGGTTGTAATAACCCTGCAGGGACTAGAGTAGAGTACTTATTCCTTTGGCAAACATCACACTATTCTATGTAGGCCTTGATATTTGACCTCGTACCCTCCCAAAAAAGAAAACTTGAAATCCTTTTATAGATCTTAAATTAGCTGGAATGACCTCCCATAGGTGTTTCATGACATTCAGACAAAACCAAAGGAATCCTGTTGGATGATGGGGATAATACAAACCTATCCTTGTAGTATAGAACTCCTTTTCTCACCTCAAACCCAAGATGAGTGGTTGGAGACACCATTAAATCCTGCATCACCTTCTTCCATTTAGGATCCATCTGAACTTCTTGAATCAATTCTCTATTTCTTCATTAGTGACCATAGAGATGGCAGCATACATAAGCTTCCTAGATAGGGCATCAACAACAGAATTCTCATTCCCAGGCTTGTATTGGATCTCAAAATCCAATCCTACCAATTTCACTGCCATTTGAATTGTTCTTCTAAAAACAGCCTTTGATCAGTTAAGAATTTCAAGCTCCTTTGATCAGTTTTATGATGAAATGCCTACCCATGAGGTAATGCCTCCATTTTTGAATAGCTTGCACCTAAGCCATCAACTCTCTTTCATAAACAAACTTCTGTTGAGCCTTTAAGGAAAGTCTCATCCTCCAAAAAGGCAATGGCCTTCCCCGTTGCATTAACACAGCCCCTAGACCCTTGCTTGAAGCATCAGTCTCCACCAGAAACTCCTTATTAAAGTCAGGGACAACCATCATAGGTAATTTCACCATAGCATCCATCAACCTTTCAAAAGCACACTGAGCCTCATCTGACCAACCAAAAGCATATTTTCTAAGTAAATCAGTAAGAGGTCTAGTAATCCTACCATAATCCCTCACAAACTTCCTATAGTATCTTTGAGTCCTAGGAATCCCCTTAACCCCTTGAGGCTAATGGGTTGAGGCCAAGTCTTCACATCTTCAATCTTAGCATCATCAGCAGCCACACACACTTCTGAAATGACATGCCCCAAATATTCAATACTAACCTGACCAAAACTGCATTTCTTCAGATTAGCATTGAGAGAATTCTCCATGAGTAAAACCAAAATTGTGCCTAAGTGTTGACCATGAGTTGTAATATATGTACTATAAACTAGTATGTCATCAAAGAAAACCAGAGTGAATTTCCTCATACAAGGCCTCAAAATCTCATTCATAAGAGATTGGAAGGTTGAGGGGGCATTGGTTAAGACAAAAGGCATGACTAAGAACTCATAGTGTCCCTCATGAGTCCTAAAGACAGTTTTTTTCCACATCTTCTGGCCTTGTTCTAATCTGGTGGTATCTAGACTTTAAATCCAACTTAGAAAAGATCCTTGCTCCTCCTAATTCATCCAGCAACTCTTCAATCAGAGGAATAGGAAATTTGTTAGGAATGGTTACCTTATTGAGTGCCCTATAGTCCACACAAAACCTCCACCCTCCATCCTTCTTTTTCACCAAGATTATAGGGCTGGAGTAAGGACTGATACTATGTCTAATAACCCCAACTTCTAGCATCTCACGCACCAATCTCTCCACTTCTGCTTTCTGATAGTAGGGACACTTATAAGGCCTGAGATTAGGTATCTTAGCCCATTCCCTTAAGTGGATAGCATGATCCTGAGGCATTGTGGGAGGCAGCCCTGACATATCTTGGAAGACTACCTGGAATTGTTGTAGCACTTCATCTAATTCCATGGGTACCCTTCTCTTTAATTGAGCAGAATCATCATAATGTAGCAGCATGCCTTCCCCTTCCTCCATTAACACTTGCATAAAGCTCCAATGGTCAATCCAGCTCTAGTAAGGGCTGGGTTTCCCTCAATAGGTAGTAGTGCCCCATCCTTCTTAACAGTTAACCCCATCCTCCCAAAATCAGCCTTTACGTCACCAAGGCTTGCCAACCATTCCAAGCCTAGAACCACATTCACCCCCTTCAAAGCAAACAAATAGAAATCTTGAATTACCTCTAATTGTTGCATGAGTAGTCTAAGATTTCCACATTTTCCTTGGCAATGAATGTGATGGCCATCCCCCACCTTAAGCTGGAAGGTCTTTGTTTTTTCCACCTTAAGCTGCAAGTTATCCACCAACTCCTTGGAAATAAAATTGTGTGAGGCCCCACAATTTATCATAATGATCACTAGTCTACTTCCCAAGGTGCCCTATATCTTCCATGATTTGGTTGAAGTGAACCCTTTCATGGAACATATGGTCAATTGCAAAGAATTAAAATGATGGATTTCATCCCCAACCTCAACCTTTTCTTCAACATCATCTTCTTCAGCCATGAGTAACATTCTCAATTGTTTGTTCTTACACCTATGCTCTCTGGAAAAAGGCTCATAACACCTGAAACAAAGGCCCTTTTCTCTCTTCTCCCTCATTTCAGCACTTGACAACCTTCTAAAATCCCGTACAGATCTGGTACTACCTTCTTCTTGTGATAATTTTGGGACTCTCATTACACTGCCTATAGAAGATCCTTCCTTCTTGTTATTGCTAGCTGAAGAAGGGTCTAAAGTAACTAATCCGCTATAGTAATTACCCTTAAAAGTACCTGAATTCCTTGCATAACTCACTGTAGACCTCTTGCGCACCACCAAGTTCTCCTGCTCTATGAGTAAGGCCTTGTGAATCACTTCTTGCAGAGTTTCCAGCTCATAAAGTCTAACTTCTACCCTTATATCCTCCTTCAACCCATTGTGGAATACCCCTCTAATAAAATCTTGGTTGATTTCCTTCAAAGCACCAGCAAACTTCTCAAATTCCTCCACATAACTCTCCACACTTCCTTCTTGTTTAAGGGATAGCAGCAATTCAAAAGGATTTTGAACCATAGAGGGTTGGAACCTTCTTACCACTGCTATTTTGAAGCTTTCCCAAGTAGGAGAGGGGTTGCAACCTTCCCACCATTGATACCATCTAAGTGCTCTCCCTTCCAAGGCCACCAGAGTAGCTCTCATCTTCTCTGTTTCAGAGATTGCCCTCATTGCGAAGTACCTTTCTAATTTCTAGACCCATCCATAAGCATCATCCCCCATGAATATGGGGATCTCAAGCCTTCTCCATCTATCATGGCTCTGATTAAACTCGCGGCTGTCCACTTCCTCCCCATTCTCACTACTCCCCTCAATTTGTGAAACTCCTAACTTTAGGGCTATAACAGCAAGCAAATCCTCAGTTCTTTTGGTTCTTGCTTCATTCAACTCCATCCTCATGCGCATTTCTTCCCTTTCTTGCCTTAGCTCCTCCCTTTCTTGGGCTCTATGGAAATTGTGTTTTATTGATAGAATAGAAGAAAAATTACAAGAGAAGAGAAAGAGAGGATCCCACGATCCAAACCCCTACTGATTCCACAATCAGTTTACAATTCTTTCTAGCTAACTAACCCCCAAGTCTTTCTTTCTATTTAAAGACTTGTAACTACCTAACTAACTTCCTAACTGCCCAAGAAAAAGAGGGAAAGTCGGTTAAGTGGTTAATTAACCAATCCAAAATTTCTTTTTCCCTCTTTTATACACATTTTAATTCAGGCTTGGGTTTTGCCTTATCACTCGGCCTCACACAAAACCAAACCCTAGTATATAAAATTTGACGATTATTTTGTGATGCATTGTAGTACATTCAAAGAATTCAATGTAATAATGCCCTGTATTTCTGCATGCAGGTCTTACAACAGCAGACTGAGGCCATCGCAAGACTTGGCACTGTTCTGAAGCGTGATATCCGGGATATGGAGATTATGATGGCTGAGAACACAGGAGCAGCTGAAAATGGGAATTCAACCTGAACTCGCGGAAGTTCTTACCCCGGTTTCATTTTTTCCAATGACAGTTCTGGTTTGTTTCTATTTTTATTTCATAAAATAACATGATTGGCAGTGGCAGTTGATATAATTAGCACAATAACAATTTGTAAATTTGGACAAAATTTGGATTGGCATCATTCATTTGCCGTTTTCTCTGTGGTTTCAGATTTAGTGAAACTGATATTTTGACATTGCTCCTACCAGCAAAAAGAAACACTGGCCACCAACAAGGGGTGTTTTCATAGGATGGATTTGGAGGAATTTTGCTAGGCTTGAACCTAGTCCAATACGTTGATAAGGTCATTTGATTTAAGTGAAATCCAACACCATTTCAATGACTCAATAATGATGGGATGGAATTGGATTCACTTGAACATGTTGAGATGATGTAGAGGTTTGAAAATATTATACCTAAACAAATCATAAAATTAAGCTGTTAATAAAAACTTAAAACATTTTATGATAGATGAGAGATCTATTTACTTCAATAGTAAGTTTTTTAAACTTACTCAATATTTTAGCTATCAATTCTAGGGAAATCCAATGATTTGAATTAGTGAGTAGATTTAAACCATTGTATTTCCCTTGAATTGTTGACAAAGATGTAGAGTAAGTTTGGAATAAGTTTAAAAAACTTACACTTGGAGTAAGTGGATCCCTACCCTTTATGATATACATGTGAAAACAAATAATAAATTTTTTAAAAATGTTGCTTATGCTATATAGAAAGTTATTACTTTGTTTTTTTAATGAAAAATGATATATCTTCCTACTAAATCCTCGTACTAATCCTCTTGCCCACAAAAAAAATGACATGTCACAAAGTGATACATTAATTATTAGTGATTGATAAGTGACATATCACTTTTTTATGGGTATGAGGATATAACGTTACTCTTATTTGGCTAGCAAATATCTCTAGTTTATTGGATTGTGAAAATTCTGATCCAACCATTTTAATTTGGCTAGCAAATATCTCTAACTGAAATGGTTCAGATAAAATTAAAAAACAAAAAAACATTCATTGTTCTAGTTCATTACGTTCCAAAACAAAGATTAAATATTACTCCAATATAATTATATAAAATATCTTCCCACATATATAAAGGTCCATGGTTTGTATTTAAATAGGTTACTTTACTTTCCATTTACTTATTGGCTAACATTTGTCCTTAAAGACCTTTTTTACAACTTTCCCCCTTTTAGTTGGATCATATTACTGGTGTATAACACGTTATCCTTTCTAAAAAATGTACTAAAACTAATAAATGCTAAGCATTCTTGATAATGTTATTCCTAGAAATGTAACAAAATACTCAAAAAACACCACCTACAATTCAGATATTTGCTAGCCGAATAATCATTTCAATCTTGTGGTCCAGTTTTCCTAAAATTCATATATAACATATCCATAAACTCTAATGAATTAAGCACATACCTAATGGCATTAATAACCTTGAAGTTTTTCAAAAAAAACTTATAATAGATTGACACCTCCAAATTTTAGTGAAATTACATAAATTAACTCTCACTTTTTTAATCTTGTATAAACTACCTTTAATTATATACGTACATTATATTGACTATCCTTAAGGAGAGATAAGTGTAAATTCTTAAACAAATAAGAGTGATAGGTGTAATGAAATTAAGAAAATATATATTTTGTGGAAACAAATCTAAATAGTATAAAAATCAACATCTCTTTATTATTTTTGGTTCATTATAATATAGTATAAGAGTGATTTAAACATATTCCTAAAATTATTTATGCAGTTTGTAATGAACCAAATAACGAATAAAAATTGACTTAATTACAAAATATCATATTTTATTTTACTTAATTACACTTATTCTTATTCTTTGTTTAAGAATTAATAATTATTTCTCCTCTAGTAGTTAGCGTAACGTAAATATATAATTAATGGTGGTTGATATATGTTTAAAAAAAGAGGGGTAATTTGTGTAATTTCATTAAAACATAAGGAGAGAGTATGAGTATAATTTACTCAAAAACTTATGTCTATGCTAGCCTAGTTAAAGTAATAAGATAAGAGTGAATTACACTCACATCCCTGAGTTTTGTGAAGTTATAGTCACACCCATGAGTTTTGTGAAATTACACAAATCACTCATCCATTTTCTATACCTACACAAACCCCCTAATTTATATATATACATTACACTGAATACCCATGCGAGAGATAAGTAAAATATTTTAAACAAAAAATAGTGTTAAGTGTAATTAAATTAAACAAAATATGAATTGTGGAGACAAGTGCAAATAATATATGATTCAATACTTAATCATTATTTTTGGATCTTTACACTATAATATAAGAGTGATTTAAACAATATTTCCTAAGAATTATTGATGTATTTAACGAACAAAAAATAATGAAGAGACATTGACTATTGTACTATTTTGATTTGTCTCCACAATATACCATATTTTATTTAACTTAATTATATTATTCTTTTTTGTTTAAAATATCACACTTATTTCTCACACATGTGTAGTTAGTGTAATGTATGAATATAAATATGAGTAGGTTGTGTAGGTAAAATACAACGATGGTTGTATAATTTCATTAAAACTCAAGGGATATTAGTGTAATTTACTGATAAGATATTAATTAAACTCTTGTTAACGTAGCTTGCAGCAATTCTAAATGACACGAAATAATACTTATTGGCTGAGTTACGACCAGATCGCTCTCTATAAGACGTTTTATGGTACTTTTGAAAATGTGCAAGTGAACTATCAATCACGCCGTCTCTAGGACAAAACAACATAGTTCGCTATTATTGAGTTCTTACTACACTATAAGAATCGATATTGAATACACCCACAATATGACCTTCATTGTCAATTCTCAAAATAACCACAATATAGGTACCCGAGCCAAAAAATTTCCCATAATCTGATTGGCAATATCATTTTTCGAAATACCCATAATACGACTGCTTATGCCAAATCTTAGGGCCACTAAAAGAAAGAAAGGGAAGTTTGTCGGAAATGTTTTGACGAAGATTATGAGAGAGAAAGAAGTTGAGGTATAAAAAGCTCAACTTGGGACGAAAATATATGAAGGGAAGATAATTCTATTTATAGTTTGACGCCTCCAACAACCACTTTAATCCTACGATGCAGATGAGAGATGCATCCCCAACGACCACATGATCAAATGACCACATTCCCAACGGCCATATCTCTAACGGCCGTATTCCCAACAGTCATATTCTTTACTCTCCTTTACTAGAGTTTTTTTTTATTTCACACCCCCAAAAATCCAATAATTGGCCACATTGAAAGCAAGTTCTAACAATCCCCCACTTGAAATTAAAAAACGATTTCCGGGAATTTCTATGGTTTAATATGATTGTGAGTAATAAAAGTGTCATGTGACTTGAACCTTTTCATAGTGAGTAAGATCCAGATTTTACTAGAGTGACTCGTAGTCTTCAACTTTGTCTCTAACATCAAACCACACACACCATTTTCAAATGTGTATTATTTAAAGCCTCTGAGTTAAAGGCCATGTACGTCTATCCTAGTATAGTGCTCTAAAAATTTATACCCCTAAATTTCATAAGAAGAAGCCCCCACTTACACATTCATATTAGTGAGTCTATTAAGAGTACTTTTGTAGTCTAGGTACTTTACTCCAATTGGAGTATGAATCTCATTAAGAGTTTAACTAATCCTTACATCTAGTGCAGGAATCATGTTTCTCATAATTTTATAGCATGTTTATTCTCATATCACTTCACAACTTGTTATTACCTATTGAACCTATTTCTTGGGATCTTCAGTCAGTTAGGTCGGGTTATCATCATGAGTGATCTTCGTTCTAAGGGTCTCCTAAGTTATTTTGCATACATGATTCATTCTAACAGCTCCTGTTGTAAGGACCCGATTTTCGTAATCCAAAAATTATTTTTAAAACCTTGTTCATGAAAGTGAAGTGATTACTTTTGAAAGACATTACTTTAACGGTTTGGAAACTTGCGTGAATACAAATATTAGTTCCATTTATAAATCACAAGGCGGAAATATTCCAAATACATCTCACTTCAAAAGCATGTCATTACACTTCATTTCAAATACATGATCTAAACAATTATCCTTTCTCAAGGAACACTTTTAATACAAACATTAAATCAACTTCATTATACACTTTAGGAGAAGTTCCATTTTACAAAAGAGTTAAACCAACAAAGTTCTCATATTACAAACGTTATTCATACCCCAAAATAATTTCATAAAGCAACTACCCTAGCATGTACTCTTCCTGCAAGCGTCCAATGTGCTACCGCCACAACCTGAACTTAAATACACAACACATACAAGAAGAGACAGAGGGAGTAAGAACCAACTACGGTGACCGTAGCGTGAATTTACATGGAGTAATAACATTAAAGTATTATATCCTATACAACATCTAACATCAATCTAATTGAACATATACCAATCAATTCATTATACCACATATTGTTCACATATCCATTTAGCATACTCATCATATCTCACTTAGACAATTCATTCAAATCCACACAACATACCATTTATTCAACTCAATCTTCATCAAGATCACCACACAATAATATCTTTCAATAAACAATGGCAATGCTATACTCAAGCTACACCATACTTACATAGCATTAAAATACTTTTCCCAAGAAACACAATACTCTCAAAACAATACTACACCTAAGGAATTAATCATACACTACTCCAAGAGCCAATACCACATAGGGCAAGTCTACACCACAAAGGTGATTCAATACCACATCGGATAAGTCTAAACTACAAAGGTGATTCAATACCACATCGGGTAAGACTACACCACAAAAGTGATCCAATACCACATCGAGTAAGTCTACACAACAAAGGTGATCCAATACCACATCGGGTAAGTCTACACCATAAAGGTGATCCAATACCACATAGGGCAAGTCTACACCACAAAGATGATCCAATACCACATAGGGCAAGCCTACACCACAAAGGTGATTCAATACCACATCGGGTAAGTCTACACCACAAAGGTGATCCAATACCACATCGGGTAAGTCTACACCACAAAGGTGATCCAACACCGAGCATGACTACATTTTAAAGATGATCCACTACCACACCGGACAGTACTACATTTCAAAGATGATCCACTACCACACCGGGAAGGACTACATTTCAAAGATGATTCACTACCACACCGGACAAGACTACATTTCAAAGATGATCCACTACTACACCGGGCAAGACTACATTTCAAAGATGATCCACTACCACACCGGGCAGGACTACATTTTACATTATTCTCACATCACATGTTCGTTATAACACAAAATGAAGATTAGGGTTTGTGAAACCCTTTCTTTACTTTTATAGCTGGGTCCTCTCGCCTGGGCGAGGATATCTCGCTTGGGCGAGAAGCCCACAATATTTTAAGTTTCAAAACCTTGACTCTCTCGCCTGGGCGAGATTCTCTCGCTCAAGCGAGAATCTCACAGCCTGCTCAGGCTTCTCTCGCTCAAGCGACCACTTTCTCGCTTGGGCGAGGATCCCAGAATTCCCAAAATTAAAACACTAGGTCTCTCGCTTGGGCGAGACCTTCTCGCTCAAGCGAGAATCTGACAGTATGCCCCATTCTTCAGGACTGCTACCTTTTTTAAGGAGGATAAATTTAGGGTGTTACACCTGTAGAGAGTAACTCTCTAATAGTATTGTGCATACGACATATTTGCCTATTCTTACCATTATAAAAACAGTTCTCAATCTTTGCAATAGTCGTAGTACTATCACAGTGGATCAACACAACTTATATTAGTTGTTCTAATATGGGAATATCTGCAATCAAGCTTCTCAGCGAACTTGCTTCCTCACTAGTTGTTGTTAGTGCCCTTCATGTCAGCTTCCATAGTGGATTGAGCCAAAATAATGTTTTTCTGTGACTTCCAAGAAACATCTCCACCAGCTATGTTAAATATATAGCCACTGGTTGCTTTAGAATCATTTGAAAGAGTGTTCTAATCAACATCACTGAATCCTTCTAGGATAGCTAGAAACCTTAGTAGTGTAATCCAAGGTTTATAATTTTCTTAAGATATATCATTACCCTTTTTATAGCATGTCAATGCTCTGTACTAGGTCTATTGATAAGCCTGTATAATAATCACACAATATAGGCAATGTAGGGTCTTGTGTAATCAATGGCATACTAAAAGCTGCTAATGATCCTAATATATTCAGTTTGTCTTACACCTTCGCCATTGTTCCCAAAAAGTTTTGTACTTGGATTATATGGCGTGTTAGCAGACTTACAATCAAAATATTTAATTTTCTTTAAGATCTTCCCCACATAGTGAGATTGATACAAAATATTCATTCTTTTGACTTAGTAATATTTATAACAAAGATTACACTTGCCTCTCCAATATCTTTCATATGAAAGTTGTTAACAGAGACATAGTGAGATTGATACAAATGTTGGAACCAAATATGAGTAGGTCGTCTACATAGAGACATATGATAGTGCAAATGTCATTTTCAGATTTGTAATAAATGCATTGTTCATTTTCATTTACCTTAAACCTATTCGAGACAATTAAATTGTCAAACTATTCATGTCTTTGTTTAGGTGCTTGCTTATTTGACAACTTTTCTTGCACTGAAAGTTACTTGATTTCAATCACTTCTAGATGAATTTTACTCAACGATATTACGCTTAAGTATCAACAAAATTAGAATATGCAATATACTCAGAAAGTAAAGCAATTCAATTATACAAAGCATAAATTGATTGAAATTAAAGAGATTGAGGATAGAGAGAATCAATAAGACGATCTTTTATCTTGGTTCATTTGTGGGTCCACTTACAAACTATATTCATGTCTCCCCTTCTAATATTGGGAGATTTTTATCCAGTATTGGGAATCAATGTTATACAAACACACTTCCAAAAATACAAGACTCACTTCTTGGCCCAAGATTCCTCAAAATGATTTGACATTCTACCTGCTTCTAATGGATACTCAATACCACTTCTAATGGTTCAGCCCCAACCACTTATAACTCCCAACCAAAACTCTTGTGTATGTGAAGACAACCACCTAAACGCAACTAGGATTTCCTAACACAATTCTCTATAAAGGTGATAATAACACACCTAAAGAACTCAATAAATCATATATGAAATCTTCAAGTTGTGTACACATCAAAGTGCTAATATTACAATAAAAACAAAACTAAAAACCAGCTCAAAATCTCACACAAACTAAAAAATAATTATGCGCAATTATGCTAGGTTTTGCAAAAATAGATTTGACAATGATGCACAATGGATAATCTTTGAAATTATTCTATCTCTCTTTTATTTGAATCAAGAAAACTAAATCAACAACATGTGACTTTTTGCTCAAAAGATTTGAAAGTGTTTGACCTAGAATTCTAGAATTGTTAGGTAGTTATGAGCAAATGGGGAAAACCATCTTTTTATACTTAACTATTTTATGTTAGCCTTTAATCGATTAATACATGACTTAATCGATTAAAGGCGCCATGAATGAAAATGCTTTAGCTATTGTCACCTTAGATATTTGATTAATCCCAAACTTAATTAACGATGTCAAGAGTTAAAAAGTTGTATCTACTATAACTCCTGATAATCGATTAATCTCATACATAATCGATTAATAGGTTCTCCAGAATATTTAATCGGTTAATTGTATTGAAAAAAGTTTATTTGATGCATGACGAACCTTTTACATGATGTGTACATGCATGACCCATAATTTTGAAATATGTAAGTGATAAACTAAGTTTAATGCATCAAAATCATGCTACCATATGTATATGCATTGAGCATGTCAATCATGTATGAACGTATGTAAGTTTCATTTTAAGTTGGTTCAATTTTAGACTTTGTGAGACTTCCATTCAAGGTTCACCTAGCCTATAATCTATCCAATGAAACATCTTAAGACTCTAGACATATAAAATTGCACCTAAGACTGCTTGATATTGAACTTGAGCTTGACCTTGTTTATTATGTTGGCTTAGTCTTCAAGCTTGACTTTATCCTTGTATTCATAAAAACAAAATGACGATGCATACTTTCACTCTCAATATTCCCATTTTTGATTATGACAAACCTTGGACACTCTCTTGTGTGTGCATTTGTTTGAATGACTTCATGACAGTCAACTTGTTTTGCAATTGTTACAAGCTCGATGCGCTGCCCCCCCCCCCCTACTCTATTATCCCCCTCAATCCATGCATGAGGTTAGGTCATAAGGTAATATTATAACAAGTTAAATTATAACAACAACCTGCAAAACTCAAACAACACAAGCAAAAAGTGAAATTATAACAACAACCTGCAAAACTCAAACAACACAACTTTTCTCCCCCTTTTGGCATGTCAAAAAGTAATGATAATGTACGAATTATATAGCCAAAAGTACAGAAAGACAAACAAAATAATAACTATTCTTCAAAGTTGCTATTAATCAATTAATATGCCTAAAAATCAGAAACTTGCATTTGCATAACTCAATATTCCATACTATCTGAAAGCATATTAATAGATCAAACCAGAAGGATTAATGCAGGAGTATAACCAGAACAACACACATTAATCATTCATATAACATATGCATAAGAATACAAAATGGGTTCATGGCAAATACAAGAAACAAAATTTTACAGAAGCTTAATTAAGTTTTTCAAACCAAAATAGTAATGAGTTATAACATAACACACACCTAACAACCAATCTAACTAGGAGACACTAATACACCATACAAGACTAAGGATCAGGAGGTGCTTGTTGAAAGATACTAAAGGATCATATCATGGAGGTAAGCTAGTCAAATTGGTTTTTGGAAGTCTATTCTTGCCTCTAGAACTCTGCCATGATTCTAGCATGCATCGAATCCATCCGCTCATTTAGGTATTGTTACATGGCCTCCAAGTGAGCCCACCCAACAGAAGCTCTAGATCCCCTTTTTCACTTTTATAGCTCTAACGCTCTCGCCCGGGCGAGAACGGCTCGCTTGGGCGAGAATTTCGCGACTTTTTCACATTTCACACTGGAGAGCTCTCGCCCGGGCGCGAATTTCTCGCTCGGGCGAGTATCGGGCAGTAAGCTAAGGCCCCCCTCCAGCCTGGGCGAAAATCCTAGCTCGAGCTAGAATTTGACAGCTTTTCCAAATTTCACTTTCGCTCAAACGACCACTTCTTCGCTTGGGCGAGGTTCCTATACTTCTCAAACTTAAAACGTTGAGTCCCTCACTTAGGTGAGACCCTCTCGTCCAAGAGAGAATGGTCAACATGCACCTCAACACCCTAAGTTTTCCAATCAATCCGAAAACAAAAATTGAGGTGTTACAATCCTTCCCCCCTAACAAGAAATTTCGTCCCCGAAATTTTGTTAGGTTACTCTCGGGAAGATACTATCATTGCCTACCCTTTAGGCATAATATATACTCGACCACACTTGGATCTAACCGTCCAAACAATTAAGATCACTTAGACGACAAATAAGGTGCATACCACGTAATAGTGATACTTCATAACCAAATCATGGGCTACCCTTTTTGAGCCCAAAAACCCAATCCAAACATCAGGTCAACTAAGGGGAAATTATCATGACCGAAATGAAGATTCTCCAGTATTCCTTCATCACAATAGATCTCCCTGATCCATCACTACAACAATCGTTCAAAACGATTAACCTATACGGCCCGAATCGCAACAACACTTTCGTAGTGGGATCTATACCCATCATTTACCAAGATGCACTAGATCACATCCAACATGCAATATCTAGATCGACATCCACTCGATGGAAACAACATCATTTCCTTGCATACGTGCAAATAACCACGGTTCACTCAAAAACAAAAAAATCTCCACTAGCATTTCAATCTATACTTGCTACAATAACAGAAACATGATATTCATCCAAGTAGCATTTAGACAAACAAGATTCTTGGAGTCTTTCACATACCAATCAAAATCACTAAGTCAATATCCAACTCAACCAAACACTCCTACTACAACGAATGCGGTTTAAGAAGATTTGCTAGTTCATAAATTTCAGCTAGGCATACAAGGTCGTAGACCCACTCAAATCACATACGTTGTTACCATTGATTTTTGCCATTTACGAATATCCAATCCAAAAACTTGAGTTTTATATGGATACCCAAAATACAATGATGGACATGCACCCCGTTCTCAAGTCCACATCATATCTAGAAACACATGCTCATAATTACCTCACAAGATTTTTAACACATCACATTCATCCAAGATGAGGTTGTTAAAAATTCGGATTTCAACATGAAACTTAATCAATGCTTAGTCGATAGTACACTTCATTCGAAAAACGATTTTCGAAAAACGATTTTCGAAAATAGATTAGATTAGATGCTCACAACCAAAAACCTTGAGCAAGAGTTTCACCAGAGAATCCCTAACATGGGTCTCACACAATAAATTCAACAAAAGTTTTACAACAAGAAGTTTTCAACAAGCACCTCATCAATAACTCACAACAAGACATCCAACGATAAATTCACAACCAAACACTTACCGCAAGGAATTCAACAATCATTCCTCACATCAGCAGTTACCACATAGTCAACAACAATGCACATAAGTCAAGTAGTTAACTCACACAAATCTCACAAAGAAGAATGTAAGGTCATACCCTAGGCCGCAGAGTTGACATATGCTCTGATACCATGTTGTAACGACCCGATTTTCATAACTCAAAAATTCTCTTTAAAATCCTTATTCGTGAAGGTGAAGTGATTACTTTTGAAAGACATTACTCGAACAGTTTGGAAACTTGAGTGAATATGTTTATAAATTTACAAGGCGGAAATATTCCAAACACCATTCATTTCAAAAGCATGTCATTACACTTCCGTTCAAATACATCCTTTATACAATTACCCTTTCTCAAAAAATACCTTAAATACAAACATTAGATCCACTTAATTATACACTTACAAGAAAGTTGTTTATACATTAATTCACTTCAACATGTTCTTCATATTACAAATATTTATCATATAACATATCAATTACATATTATCCACTACTCTATCATGTACTCTTCTCCGCAAGCGTCCAATGCACAACCTCCACAACCTGAACCCAAATATACAACACATACAAGGAAAGACAGAGGGAGTAAGAACCAACTACGGCGACCATAACGTGGATTTACATGGAGGAATAACATTAAAGTATTAAAACCACACACATCTAACATCAATCATGATAAGCATATATCCATCAACACATATTATCCATATTCACCCTATAGTACACATACATCCCATACTATATGTGTTCTATAGTGTGCATATTTATTCATCACATTTATACTCATTTCTCATCATTCATATTCACCCTATAGGATATACATCCCATAATATATATCCTATGGCATGCATATGATTTTTATTCCGAGTATACACTTTTCACATCCTTCACATTCCATAATAATTTACCCTTAATCTCATTCAACAATTTTACATCGTACAAATAATCCACATACCACATCGGGCAGGTCGAGTAATCCCCATACCACATCGGGCAGGTCGAGTCTCTGTAACACCCCGAATTTTAGTCTTTAAAATTATAGTAACAGTCTTGGAAGCCTCGCTTGAGCGAGAGATTCTCACCTGAGCGAGAAAGGATCACCTGGGAGGGTGAAATCCTGGGCTATACTGGAGGATTCTCGCCTGAGCGAGAATTGTCTCGATTACACAATTTTGGGCAGTGTAATCGATTACACAATCCTGGTAATCGATTACATGCTGATAAACTAATCAGATATGTGTATTAAACATGATGTAATCGATTACACTATACATGTAATCGATTACAACATATTAAAAGCATCAGATATGTGCATTTTTAACTGATGTAATCGATTACACCATATGGTAATCGATTACATTTATTCGCTGAGCAAAAATTGCTCACTGTGAGATTCTTGCTTGAGCGAGAATGGGCTCGCTTGAGCGAGAACCCGACGACTGCTCTTTAAAAATAGAAACCCCAAACACATTTTAGGGTTAGAACTTGAAGAGAAGAGAGAGAAGGGAGCTTTTCAAGAGTAAGGAGCCTTAGGACTCATCTTAGAGCTTGAGAAGAGGTGAACCTCTTGTTTCTAACTCTTCTTCCTCTCTAATTTGTTTTGGGTATGTTGGATCTATTTTCAAAACATGAGAAACCATGGAAACTCACCCTTTAGAGTTATGGTTCGTTTTATGATGTTTTTCTCTTGTGAACTCTTGATTTAGAGTTGGTATTTGAAGAATGGAAAAGTTTTGTGGGTTGTTCATGAAAACCCCAAAAAAAACCCCCAAAATGAGAATATGAGTAAAAAGAGAAATAGAGGAAATGTTTGATGTGGAGGATGAGTTTGTACTTTGATGTTAATATATGAGATGAACATGTATGTTAAGATGTTTGGAAAATTGTATTGAAGTATTTTTGGAAATATCGAAATATGTGAATCCATTGTATTGTTTGATGATGTAATACGAGTTATTTATGTGTTATTTTGAATAAATGACTGACATTGTTGTTATTGGTGGAAATGAGGAAAAATCCTAAGGTTGGAGGAAATCGCGGAGGAGACTTTTAAAGTTACTTGGAACCGATCCCCAACGCTCACCAAGGTAAGGGATAAGTGTCTCTAAATCATACTTGCTGATATGAATGAGGTATGTGAAAGAGGTAATGGAAATATGACTCAAATGAAATTAATATTATTGGGGGAGTACCAATGGAAATATGACTCAAATGAGATTAATATTATTGGGGAGTACCAATGGAAATATGACTCAAATGAGATTAATATTATTGGGGGAGTACCAATGGAAATATGACTCAAATGAGATTAATATTATTGGGGGAGTACCAATGGAAATATGACTCAAATGAGATTAATATTATTGGGGGAGTACCAATGGAAATATGACTCAAATGAAAGTAATATTATTGGGGGAGTACCAATGGAAATATGACTCAAGTGAATTCAATCTAATTTGGGGGAGTCCCAATGGAAATAAGACTCAAAACGAATTCAATCTAATTTGGGGGAGTCCCAATGGAAATAAGACTCAAAACGAATTCAATCTAATTTGGGGGAGTCCCAATGGAAATAAGACTCAAAACGAATTCAATCTAATTTGGGGGAGTCCCAATGGAAATAAGACTCAAAACGAATTCAATCTAATTTGGGGGAGTCCCAATGGAAATAAGACTCAAAACGAATTCAATCTAATTTGGGGGAGTCCCAATGGAAATAAGACTCAGAATGAATTCAATCTTATTGGGGGAGTACCAATGGAAATAAGACTAGGAGAAATGAAAGTCATATGCATGCTATAGGATATATAGTATGAGATATATATATATTTTATATGGTGAATATGAATGATGAGAAATGAGAAGGTTACAATCAAAGTCATATGCATGCAATAGGATATATAGTATGGGATATATATTCTATAGGGTGAATATGAGTGATAGAAAGGAAGATGTTAAGGATGAAAGTAATATATATGCTATAGAGAATATATTATGTAATATATGCTCTATATGGTGAATCTGAATAACGAGAAGCACGATGTTTTTCGATGGAATGTAATATGTGTGCTATAGGATATATATCATGGGAAATATATACTATAGGACGAATATGAATTACATGGAAATAGAAGAAAGAAGATACGAGTGTTTCATTTACGTACTTGTGGTTATAATTTATGTCAATGCTTAATTGTATTCTGAAATGTGGATTATCATGTGACATTAGTTTTGAACTAATGACTTACTCCCTTTTGTTTTGTGTGTTGTTTATGGTAATCCCATTGTAGGTGAATGAAAGATTTTGAGAAGGAAGTTCACTTAGGAAGCTTTTTGTGTCTATTAACTTATTTGTCTTTAATTGCTACTTGATGTTGTAGTTGATATGATAGTATTATGGGATGACTGTAAATCCGTTTAGATTAATACGGATATGTGTAGTTATGGACTTATAACTATGGGAGACCCATAACTGGTTGTATGTAGTAAATGTTATTTGAATGAATTATGTTTTTCCACAACATAAATTTGTATGATAATATAATAGGGTAAAGAGTATTTTCAAAGAGTGATACTTGAGAATTTTTAATCAAGGTGACGACTGTATGTAAGAAACAATTAAAATAAATGAAAAATTTTCAAGGGTAGAAAATCGGGTTGTTACAGTTTCCACATTACACTCACATCCATGTCATACACAATCAACACAAGGCATCTCATTATTTTATCACCATAAATAACATACAACACCTTCATTGTCACAAACATACCTTTATCCATTTTAACACATTCGCAGCTCATCACACATTCATTGTTACAACACACCCATATGTGTTTATAACAATCAACCACTCACAACATAATCATTTCAATAAACATACTCATATCCCTTTTAACACATTCACAATTCATCAAACATTCGTTGTTATAACACACCCATACATGTTTATAACAATCAACCACTTACAACATACTCATTTCCACTCTTAACAAATCAACACCTCATCACACAATCATTATCATACAACATAACCATTTCTACTTTTTGCCATTAAACAACACATCTCACAATCCTTATTACAAACATACTCATGTATGTTCATAACACATCAAATATCCATAACACACTATTATCATAAACAAACTACACACAACATATTCTTCATCATATAACACATTAACGTTAGAACCATCTTTCATGATGGTGTATTACCATAAATGAGCATATAGCGTTTTAATTAAATAAACAGTTTTCCCACACATATATCTCCACTTTTATGGCTAATACAAACTCATGTAGAATAAAGACTCTCACATGGACCACAAACACTCAAATGAGTTTCTATCCGTTAACGTGCTCCGATTCTTGAGGGAAATCGGAGAAGATGACTCTAATGAAATACTCTAAGACCACAATGGTCTTCTCCCTCACCTTAGGTTGCGTAAGCTCCGTTGCTCCGCAAAAGAGCCACATCTCCCTTCATCTCCTCCAACCTCCATTGTTGTTTTTTCACCTCCAAGCTTTTCCAAACGTGTCACCATGAAGAAAGAGGAAGGTTTTGATGAGTTTTGAGGCTTAGTGAAGGGAAAAATGGTCCATTTGTGTGGAGCCACCGTTGGGAGAGAAAGGGGGAGAAAGAAAATGAAGATTAGGGTTTTTAGATCCCCTTTTTCACTTTTATAGCTCTAACGCTCTCGCCCGGGCGAGAACGGCTCGCTTGGGCGAGAATTTCGCGACTTTTTCACATTTCACACTGGAGAGCTCTCGCCCGGGCGCGGATTTCTCGCTCGGGCGAGAATCGGGCAGTAAGCTAAGGGCCCCCTCTAGCCTGGGCGAAAATCCTAGCTCGAGCTAGAATTTGACAGCTTTTCCAAATTTCACTTTCGCTCAAACGACCACTTCTTCGCTTGGCCGAGGTTCCTATACTTCTCAAACTTAAAACGTTGAGTCCCTCACTTAGGCGAGACCCTCTCGTCCAAGAGAGAATGGTCAAGCTTGCACCTCAACACCCTAAGTTTTTCAATCAATCCGAAAACAAAAATTGAGGTGTTACACCCTCATTTATTAGGTTTAGAACCACACTAAGACTGAGTGTGCATACTCTCATTGCTTCGTCGTTGAATTGATCCAAATAAGCACAGATGGACTTGTGATGCCCTTTCCGAATACTGGATAAGGTGTGGGATAACTGAGGTTGTTATTTACTGGCGATAAATTTGAAATTGAATTTGTCTACGAGGATGGACCACTGGCCTATGCTATTTGGGGTCAGACGTGTAAACCACTGCAAGGCAATACACTTTAACGTTAGAGGAAAAGCTTGACACATGATGGGGTATGATGTTCTGTGGAAGAGCATAAATGCCTCGAAAGCATCAAGATGGTCTTGGGGGTCGATGCTACCATCATATTGGTCAATTTTGGTTGATCGACTGAGCGGTGTGGGAAAAGCGGAGGATATGATGTTTGCTGTGAAGGGGTGTTTGGCTCCACAATATAATAGGTTTTTTTGTTTGTCTGTATGGTAGGTTTTTTGGTGTTTGGAATGGTTTCTCCAACATATTGGGCCTCATGTTCTCTGATGGCCGATCACAGTGGTTAGTAACTCGACTCCACCTTGTAGTGGCGAAATGTTCCTCCAACATCTGTGCTTGTTGCTGGATTAATTTTTATTGCCTCTCCAACATGTGGTGGAGTTGTTGGGTGGTTGGTTGTGGTGGTGTAATGGTGGAGTTATGGGTTCAGTTGGCTTGATGAGATGATTGTATTTTTTACTTAGGGTTGAGGAAGGTTGTGTTATGGTTTTAGGGCATGATGATTGGTGCGGGTTCTACTTGGTTGAGGGAATTTGCTTGGTTTCAGGTGGTTACCATGGTGTAGGTAAGCCAAAGACGATGCCAATATTCTTTGGTGATGCATATTAGTTGAGTTTGGACCCATCGGCGGAGATACCTAAAAATGTGCTCCAACAATTAAGTCATTATGAGACTGAATAGAAAGTAAAGAGTAAGTCTATAGAATGACAATGAATAGTACATATCAATGATAACTAGTGTTACTTCCTTATGGGAAGTAGTGTTGGAGTGACCGACCATTTTGGTGTGTCGGTGGCTGCTTTATCTGTCTTAGATGGATTTGGCAGTGCTGTATTATGTGTCTAGTTGACTTGCAGCTTATGGCAGGTCTGACAATCGTATATTGTATGAGGTTAGATGAGATTTGCAAGTGACGTGGCAATAAGTTGTCGGGTGGGATATCGGGTCAGTGTTTCCCAAACTGGTTTGTTGTGTCCGAACATTATCGAGATATGTTTGGAAAACCTTAGCTCGGATGCATCTGCCTTTTGGTCGGTCGACTAGGAGGCCAACCTGGTGTTTCAGGTTTGACTAGTTGACTGAGATGTAACAGGATGTTTTATAGTTGATACTTATAAGTGGTGCACATTATAACAAAGTACTCGAGTCCAATATATAACATTAATCTCATATTTGTTTCTAGTACTAGTAGGGATGACAATGAAAACCGAACCTATGAGTACCTGCCCGATCCGAACTCGGATTTAACGGGTTAAATCATTTAAATGAACTGATATTTTTACTAAACCTGTAACCTAGTTTTCTATTTGGTAAGCAGTCAAGAAATAAAAAGAAAAATGTTTCATCTTCTCCTTCTCCATCTCAAAGTCTCCATCCCCTTTTCAAAGAATAAGAGTTTTTTTCTCCGTTCAGTCTCCATCTTCTCCAGTTCTCCTTATCAATTAGTAAGTACTCATCTTGTTACTTTCTAAAACTAAATCAATTCTTTCAATTTCTATAGCCTTTTATCATTACCCATGATTGATATATGATGAAACACCACATATAAATAAAGAAATAAGAGATAAAATTTAGAAAGTTGAGTCAATAGGCTGGAGACATCAGTTCCATTGGCAGAGTTATCTCTAATGATAAATGTTGATGCCATTTTCGTCACTGCCAACACATGTAACTAATGTATCTCTTCATAAATGAAACATAATATTGTGCTTCTAAACAATAGAATGATTATTTTTGTTCTTTCCTTATTGAGGAAAATGATGAAGCATATAATTTATTATCTTCTTTCTAGCAAGTTCCAGAAGATGGAACAACAAACAATTTGCAACTTGGAATAAAAGAAATGAAAGAATATCATTTAAGTTAGTTCCAATAAAACATATTTTTATTACACTTTATTTAGAGAGTCTGGATCGTGTGCCCAATTGGTATGTGTTCATTCAAGAATAGCTTAAAGAGGTGATGCTTGGATATTATTTATTTGCTGTTATAATGCCAAGTTGCCAACCAATTAAATTTGCAGCCTATTGCTTCTAGGCTTGTAAATCCCCCTTCACACCCAATGATGAAGAAGAAGTACTCGATGTTCTTATATGTTCTAATAGTATTAGTGGTTATAATATAGATTATAATTGAAATCTTATATGCTCTAATAGTATATTTTTATATTGTGTTGTGTTTCTTTTGTTAGGTAGAATGGATCTAGTGAATCCAACAAATATGGATGTGGCTAGTATCCAACATGTTTTATAAGGAAGCTCACATCAAGTAAATATGTAAAGTACTTCTAATCCTACACCTGAGTCTTCTCAATCTCATGTTGGACAAGATGATAATACAAAATCAACAATACAACAAACACCAAAGAAACATAGAAGTGTGGTATGGGAGCATTTTCAAAAGATTAAAATGAATGGGGTTGACAAGGATGAATGCAAATATTGTAAGAAACAACTCGCCGGAAGTTCAAGGAATGGAACAAAACGTTGGCACAACCATATGGAGTTATGTGTTCAAAAAAATATTATGACTAGAGGCCATGACAAAGGGCAGTCATTTCTATTTCCTAAATCCTCACAAGGTAAGCAAGAGTTGAGAGTTGGGACTTATGATGCGGAAAATACAAAAAGGGAGCTTGTGAATTATTATGCATGATTTCCGCTATCAATAGTGGATCATGTTGGTTTTAGGAGGTACTCAACTACCCTCCAACCATTGTTTCAAGTTCCTTCTCAAAACACTATCAAGAAGGAGATATTCAAAGTGTATGATTTTGAGAGAGAATGTGCAATGAAGATGTTGGATAATCATGAAGGAAGAGTGATTATTACCTCAGATATGTGGATTTCAAGTAATCAAAAGAGAGGGTATATGGTGGTCACAACTCACTATATTGATTGCTCTTAGACTTTATAAAGTCGAGTATTGAGGTAATTATATTTCATAACTCAATATTGTTCAGTATATAGTTATATTTTATCATTTATATTGAATGTGAATATTGTTATTTTAGGTTCATTTATGTTTCTGCCCTCACACTAGTGATATACTTTCTCATGTGCTGGTTGAATGCTTTATGGATTGGAACATTGACACAAAAATATCAACTATTACTCTAGATAATTATAGTACAAATGATGTCATGATTCCAAAAAATCAAGGATAAGTTGCGATTAAAAAATTTGTTGAGGGATGGGTCTTTACTTCATATGCATTGTTGTGCACATATCCTAAATTTAATAGTTAAAGATGAGTTAGAAATTGTGAAAGATGAGAAAGAAAAGATTCGAGATAGTGTAGCATATTGGAATGCTATATCAAAAAGGAAAGAAAAGTTTGAAGAGTCTACTAAACAATTGCGAGTTCTCCATCGCAACTTATTTAATCGGTTAAGACACCGTGAGAAGTTAATGAAGTATTTCAATATTCTTTCATTTTAAAGTGATTCCTGTTATAACACATTGGGTGTCATAACAATGTGAATACTTGTCCTGGCACAAGTATTATTCTTACAGTTACAGGCACAAAAGCTAATGAAAAGTCCTACATTGAAAAGTTAATGAAGTATTTAGTTTTTTGTATTCATAGGATTATCATTTCGGGTTTGTAAAGAGTGAATCAATAATCCCCACTACCACATGAATTTATATTTTTCAGGTTTCCTGTCAGGTTCGGGTTCCCCAAAATCCGACATGTTCGGGTTTGCTATTAGCATTTTAAACCCTGCTCACTTCTGGTTCGGGTTTTAGATTTCAGGTTCAGGGTTAGGTGAGCACAAACTCGACATCGTTTCGCCCTATTGCCATTCCTAAATACTAGGCAACATGTGACTTCATACAGTAAAATAGATATTTGAAGCATTTCCCCATTTTCTTTTCCAATATCCAAAAAATGAGCATTAAAAGGATATGAAAATAAATGAGATATGATTTTCATTTCATTCACCATGTTCCCTTCTCTTTTTGTAATAGCCAATTTCATGTCACAAAAATATTTGTTAATAAATAAGTTAACCATAAATTATATAGTTTTATTAAACGAATTAAAAAAGTAGAGCTTGGCCAAAGTCTTAGACAACCACCCCAATGACCAAAGACCTCCCACGACCTAGTAAGTTATTCTTCACTAGATATACATCCTCCAAACAGTTTTTAATTATCCATGGGATAACAATCTAAATTACTACTCTTATTGAACAATGTACACAGACTTTCATGTGGAATGAAATATATAAAAATTAAATATTTATAAAATAAGAATATGGGTTGAAATGTGTGACGCCAATCTTTGTAAAGCAAAAACAAAAGGCTAGTAAACAAATTGATGACTGAATAAACTACTTGTTATGGATCCTTAAATAAATACCATTTTAATAATGAATTAAATTAAATTATAAATAGGCAATCATATTAGTGGTGCAATGATACTATGAAATTTAAATAATAACATAATAATACGAAGAAGATAATATTTTAATAAAACCGTTACATTACGTCACTAAGAAAAAAAATGCTATAGTAGAGCCTTATCCATAATCTGCACTAGATTTTTTGAGTACATGTAATATGCACTATTCTATTTATAAGTGGCTTCCTTCTTTGAATCCACTATACTAAAAGGAAGCATGGTTAAGGGTCATTTTCAATTTATGGAAGGGTCATTTTCAATTTATGGGTGACATTGATTGCGAAGTGGTCACTGATATGTGTTAATTTTGTTCTCCCGATCACAATTCCTTTACGTGTTCCATATTGTAGGAGATACATGCATGATATTAGTAATAAATACGATGTGGACACATTATGTGCCCATGAATCTGTTTTGGAATTTAGTACTTTTTGACACTTGTCGTTAGTTATTGCCAACTACCATTCTAATTTATTTTCAAATGGATAGCTTTACTATTTTATTTTGGTTGATACGTTTGATGTATTAATCTTTGAAAAATACATAGGCTAATATATGCATAGACTTAGTTATGTTATTTCTTATCACATCAAATTGAACCACAACTGGAAAATTAGTTGGTTGTATTACTGGCAAAAGTGTAATTTATATTCGTGGATTTTTTCAACTACTATATTTTTCTTTAGCTAATTCACTAGCTAAGTTAAATTCACTATGTTATAAAGATTAATAATGAATAAGGAATGAATGAGAAAAGCTAATTCAATGTGTTATACAAGATCTTGAAATTCACACAATGAGAGATTAATCTCTGATCCAAAATGTGGGAGAATATCCTACAGTGAAAAAAATAACATAAAATGAATTGTATTGTTATAATGCACAGATTGACAATTATGAAAATATTTCAAAATGGCAAAAATGTAATTTGGGGAAGAAACTTGACAGGTTCCTAAGCAACAAAGGAAGTGTTAAGTGTCAAAATAATTACTCTTAATCTTAGTCATCCAATGTTAAAAAATTCAATAATTTAGATGTACTCAACAATTCAAACCATTAGATTTTTCAAGAATGAATGATCATGATGTGGAGTAAATGTAATCATAAGATAATATAATCATAACTATAACTTTATGATTCACAAAATAATATAATCATGTTTATGTCTGATTCCTCTCCTATTAAATGTCATCCAATAAAATTTTAAAAAATGATATATTCTCCTACTAATATTATTATTTAAATAAAAATAAGATAATATTTTATTCATTAATTTTGCTTTACAATGATATATGTCACCTTTTTTTTTTTTTAAGTAAGAGAATTTGTAAAAAAAAAAAAGTATATTTAACATTACTCTCAAATTCTTCACATAGTAACATATGTGAATCCACTATTATAGAAAGTCTCGATCACATTTTAAAAATAAATAAATAATAATGGTTCATTCTCAAATTCGTTCAGAAACAATTATAAAATAATAAATCTACCCCTCAACGTCTAAAAAGACACACGCGAACACGTTAAAATAATTTCCATTACCAGAATTTTTCTTAATTCACCACTCACTTAATCAAATCTCCACCTTCCTCTTTCTCCCCATGACTCATTGCTCCAACAATATCGCTTTCTCATAAGTCACACAACTCTGTCGTTTTAGATCTAAAACTCTGTCGTTTTTTCTTTATTAACAACCCTCACTAGCCTTGGTACGTCGTTTTGCTTCAAACCCTATTCCTTCTTCTTCCACGTTTTTCTCCTTCATCTACGTCTCTGCTAGTTTCTAAATCAGATTTTCTTTCTTCTGGTTTTTAATTTGTTTTGAGAGAAGAAGATCTTATAATTGGGAAATTATGTTTTCCAAATTTCCACTTATTTTGTTAGAATCATCAAGTTTTCTAAGTAAAAATGTTTTGATTAAATTGCTATTGCTATTTCTTCTGAATCAGTGTTTTTTGTTAGAGAAAAAATGCAGCAAAAAAAATGGGCGGCCCTGCTACCGAGGCTCCCGACCGAGAAGGATAGATGTATGCAGCCTTACTCGCAAGCAGAATTACTATTTCCAGGATTTGAACCGGAATAGTTTTGTTTTTTCACAATGCTGCAAAAAACACATTTGTCTTTTATTGGAAATTTTTTATGGCAATAACAAATCTAATAACTAGTTGGCTTTTTCCTTGATTTGCTTACATGGTACCAGTTATTTTGTTTGTTTTCATTGCCTAAATGAAATTTTCATGCATAATAATATAACATGTGTTTTTCTACTTTGGATGTAAAACAAGATTGAGTTTGTTGTTTTCTCACTAAATTACGGTTAATATGTTTGTACCTCAGTGTTATGCTATTTTGATTTATGAGATTATTAAATCTAGATTTGAAACATTAGTTGGTTGTAGCAGTTTGGAATTTGGATTAATGCTTTGTGATTCTAAACTGTTTTAGATTTGTTTTTTCTTCTCTTTGATTAATTTCTTTCTTCTTTTAGGTCCTTTTTTTTCTTCTGAAATAGTAGTTTCATTGGGTACTTGACTGTGGTATACAGTGAATGTGAATTATGGATGTTGCTGATGTTGAAGAGAATCTGTTTGCAGCAAGTGATGCCAAGGTATGATTATATATCTTCAATGATTTTTCTTGCTCATTTGGGAGTGTTAGTGCTTTCACTATATACATCATTATCACATGGTATGATTAAGATTTGAAATTTATTTAGTATTAGTTTCTTACGTTTGTACATTCAATTAGGTAGGTAATGGACAAATAATTTTTTCATCTTTTCAATATTATTGTATGTAATCAACCAACAGATAAGAATTGTTCAAATTGTCTACCTTTAAAGGCACATTGAGCATATCTTTTACATGATCATTACTACATTAAAACTCCCTATGTGTGCTTGATGCTACACATAGTCGGCCCTAAAGTCTGAATAAAAGATGAAGGTTGTGTTAGGCAGTCGAATCTCTATATCATCACTACTGCAGCACTGTTATTTGAGCAAATGTTTTGTGTTCGTTATTGCTCTGGTTTTGTGCTGTTGTTTCCCATTCTGTTGCAAGTTCTTTTTTTTCTCCTTTTTTTTTAATTCTCTGTAATGTAATCTAACTAGTATTTTTATCTGGTCTCTTATGCAGTTACATGGAGAAATGTGCAAGGCGCTTTCAGTAATATATTGCAAAGTATTGTCTGTATTTCCTTCTTTAGAAGCAGCTAGGCCTCGGAGCAAATCCGGAATTCAGGCATTATGTTCATTGCATGTAGCCCTAGAGAAGGCCAAGAATGTTCTTCTGCACTGCTCAGATTGTAGTAAACTTTACTTGGTATGATTTTTTCCTTCTATACTTTTATTTGTTGATCATGTCCCACAGTATATGGTTTTCTAAATTTACCATAGCCCATTTTTGAACAGGTGTCTATTATTGGTTGGTTAAGTTATTTAACCTGAAATAATTTTCTAGAATATCTTACGTATGACAGTACTTATGATGCAGGCTATAACTGGGGATTCTGTTCTTCTAAAATTTGAGAAGGTTAAATGTGCTCTTGAAGATGGTCTTAAACGCGTGGAAGATATTGTTCCACAATCTATTGGATTTCAGGTAGTAAACATGTGTGTAATAGGTTCATTATATCATGTGGAAGTTTCTCTTTTCTTGCTTTCATTTTAATATTTAACTGTCTGAAGTTTGACTCTATTTGTTCAGATTCAGGATATTTTGGATGAACTTGTGAGTGTGGTATTTGCACTTGACACATCGGAGAAGCAAGTTGGCGATGATTTAATTGCAATGCTTCAACAGGAGAGAAAGTTCAACTGTTGTAATGACAGTAATGAGCTCGAATCATTTCACCAGGCCACCATTAGACTTGGAATTACATCTTTCAGAGCAGCTCTTACTGAAAGAAGGGCCCTCAAGAAACTCATAGAAAGGGCTCGGGCTGAGGAAGACAAGCGGAAGGAATCAATCGTTGCATATCTTCTATATCTTATGAGGAAATACTCGAAGTTATTTAGAAGTGAGGTCTTGGATGACAATGACTCTCAGGGTTCTGGACCTTGTTCTCCAATTGGTCAGGGATCTATTGAGAATGGTGTTTCTGTTGGTCATTATCAGGCCTTTGACAGACAGGTTTCAAAACTTAGCTCCTTTAATTTTAAGCCAAATAATAGGAAATCAGGTCAGATGCCTGTTCCACCTGAAGAGCTAAGGTGTCCAATATCTTTGCAACTTATGTATGATCCTGTTATCATTGGTTCTGGGCAAACATTTGAAAGGGTTTGCATCGAGAAATGGTTCAGTGATGGGCACAATACCTGCCCAAAGACCCAACATCAACTTTCACATCTTTGTTTAACTCCTAATTACTGTGTTAAGGGTCTTGTTGCTAGTTGGTGTGAACAAAATGGCGTCCCTATTCCTAAAAGTCCTCCTGAATCCCTTGATATTAACTACTGGAGATTGGCATTATCAGAGTCTGAATCTACAAATTCAAGATCTGTAAACAGTGTCAGCGCTTGCAAATCAAAAGGTGTCAAAGTAGTTCCTTTAGAAGAGAATGGTATCTTAGAGGAATTAGAGCAAAATGGAACTGAAAGTTTGTCTACAAAAGAGGAAGATGCTGACCAGTATTTACATTTTCTGAAAGTTTTGACTGAGGGGAACAATTGGAAGTGGAAATGTGAAGTGGTAGAACGATTAAGGCTTATGCTGATAGATGATGAGGAAACCAGGAATTTTATGGGGGCTAATGGGTTTATTGAAGCACTTCTGCTGTTTTTACAATCCGCTTTGCATGAAGGGAATTTGATGGCTCAGGAAAGTGGAGCAATGGCCCTCTTCAACCTGGCTGTAAACAACAACAGGTCTGCATTATGTTTTATACTTTTTGTTTTTATAGTTTAAAATCCTCAAGTAAAATTGCTATTCATATGACTACAAAATCAAAACAGTTCTTCTGGTAATTGAGAAATGAGACCTTGCGTTATCTTATTTCTAATTATTTTTTAATACAATCTTTGTAACAATGATCTGGTCATCATCTAGCTCTTCAAGATCATTGGCAAGTGTCAGTTTTTCTTTTTGTTTTTCTTCGGCTGCTTGCATTTGGGAAAAAGAAAGTAGCATTGTTCTTGTAAATTCTTCAATACTTCATGTCAGTGTTTTTTATTGCAATTGCGGTTGCGGTTGCGATTGTGGTAACGGTTGCGGTTAATGTGTTTGCGGTCATTGTGGCAGTTGCGATGTGGATTGCGGCCGTTGCGGTATGAATTATTTTGTGATTAAAAAAATATTTTTGAATCCGATGCGGTCCATATGCCGTCCGATGCGGTTGCCTTACGCCCGATGCGGTTGCCTTACGCCCAATGCGGCCGCATCATCGTGGTTCGAAGTCACACCACAATTGTGGTGTGATGCGGTTGCGGCAGTCACCACAACCGCAATATTGTGGCCGCATCAGGTGATGCGGTCCGCAATTTAAATCATTGATTCATGTGGTTAATTAATTGCACATTTGGTGTGTCTGGTTTATTTGAGCATCTGTTATGATGCAATAATGCCCCCACCTTCCCCCATCTGTTATTGGAGCATCTGTTTAGATTGCCTAGTACATGTGGATGTTGAAAAATGATGAATGGCCGCATTAAATGCATTGCTGCAGTATCATATACATAATATCTTCAGTATTTAGACTCTTGTTCTTTATTGGCATATTTAAATAGAAAGAATTATTTTGTTGGTTCAGTTAATATGCTCCAATTTCCAATGATAAATGTGGTTGAAGTTTACTAATATAATAGTTAATATTTTATTCACTCTTTCTGAACAATAAGTTTTATTTATTTAACGTTTGTGAACCTCATTAACTCAAAAATGATCCATTTTACTTTTCAACAGAAATAAGGAAATTATGGTATCGTCGGGAGTATTGCCATTGTTGGAGGAGATGATTTCTAACACCAGTTGTTATGGTTGTGCAACTGCCCTGTATCTGAATCTCTCTTACCTTGAAGAAGCAAAGCCTATGATTGGTATGAGTCAGGCTGTTCAGTTCCTAACCCAGCTTCTTCAAGATGACTCTGGTGTTCAATGCAAGCAAGATTCTCTTCATGCTCTCTATAATCTTTCTACTGTGTCCTCCAATATTCCGTACCTCCTTTCATCAGGCATCATTAATGGCCTACAATCCCTTCTTGTAGGTCAGGATAATTGCTTGTCGACAGAAAAATGCGTAGCTGTTTTGATAAACTTGGCTACTTCTCAAGTCGGAAGAGAAGAAATGGTTTCAAATCCTGGACTCATTAGCGCATTGGCTTCGATAATGGACATTGGTGAGCTCCTAGAACAGGAGCAAGCTGCGTCTTGTCTCCTAATTTTGTGTAACAGAAGCGAGAAATGTTGTGAAATGGTCTTGCAGGAAGGGGTTATACCTGCATTGGTGTCAATATCAGTGAATGGGACCTCAAGAGGGAGAGAAAGAGCTCAAAAACTCTTGATGCTGTTCCGAGAGCAACGACAACGAGAGCATTCACAAGTTGAGACACACCAGTGTACTCCTGAAACTAGTGATTTGTCTACATCACCTGCAAAAGCGAAACCGCAATGCAAGTCTATGTCTAGAAAAAAGTCAGGAAAAGCTTTTAGCTTTTTCTGGAAAACCAAAAGCTATTCCCTTTCCCAGTGTTAAAGGTTCAAAGTCTTGTAATCTCTGTTTGCATCTTTGCTTTTCTGGCCCTTCTTTTATCCACCTCCACTTAATTTTTTGTTTCCAAAGCGAAGAAGAGATGTACAGGCCTGTGTAATTTATGGTTTTTGTTATCTTCTTTCGCTTCCTTCTTTGTATATTATTACCTCCTAACAGTTAGATTTTCTTTGTTTCTTTTGGGCATTTCATTGGAGCTTGGAGGATAGATTTACCTTTGTGGTTTAATTAATTTTAGCCCCAGAAAATTGTGCTTAGTTACAATCCTTACAACATTATTTTTTTTGCCTTCAATCCCTGAAGTAGTGAAGTTCTATAACATTTGGTTTCAGTTCCCTATAGGTAAATGATAACATGTCAATGCCATTAGTGATCCTGTGTTAACAACCAAATATTTATCTTATTAGGTGAAGTCGGATACATGAATCGAACAATATTATAATGCTCTATTATAAATAATTGAGAAAATATTTGAAAGCTTATGAAAGCTTATAAATAATTGTTCTACTCTCCTTATGAAAGCTTCTACCAGCCTCCTTTGTGTATGTTCAAATTACCTAAGGTGCAATTCTACAATCTGGTACAAATTTTATCATTAATGAATTCATTTCTAATTTTATCTTGTCTAGTATGCCCATTGATCTAACACAAAATTCTCATATATGCTACATGAAGTCTATTCTCTTATTGACGTTTTACTGTCCAACATCTTGTTGGTTAAAAAGGGCTCCAACACACCTAGAGGGGGTGAATAGGTGGTTTGGCAATTAAAACAATTCGGTTATAGAAGATATTCGCTGATTTTCATGGGTTTTAATCGATTAAAAGATGATTTAATCAAATAATGGAAAGCTCCAGTTAATCGATTAATAACAGACTTAATCGATTATCTCGATTAGTTTTCTTGAAAATCTTTTGTTCTTGATACAACAAAATGTTGTGATCAATCTATTCTTGCATGCACTTTACCAGTTCAGTGAATGTGATTAATCATGCAATGACACTTATGAAATAATCATAATATGCATACAATTCAAGATATATGAAATTGATAATTGCGCAAATGCAAAAGAGTATGGATAAGAGAAAATTGACACAATCGATTTATCCTAATTTGATTGCCAACCCTCGTAATCTACATCTAGCCCCCTTCTGATCTGGGATATTTTCTTTCACTTAGAAAAAACTGAATGTCTTTACAAATATTTCTTCCAGCAAGAACCTCTTAGACCTAGCTTCTAATAGATACCACACCACTTCTAGCCTATGATTTTCTCTTGGATTCTTCTCTTTTTCTAAGGTGATGTCTCACACCCAAAGAAACGAATTATAAATTGGTTGGTCTTTTGTGTACATAAATCTTGCACCTTTGATATACTAATCTTACACTCAACTCAGAAACTAGAACCCTTTGGTGAATCTCACAATCTCATAATATGGAGATGAATGATTATGAGAAGCAAAGGTTTTGTAAAATCTTTGACATGATGAATGCTTGAAATAAAAACTCTTCAAAGATTCTTAAACTTTCTGTTATCTTGTATCAAAAGTTTCTTGCTCACTTTTTAGAAAACTCTTTGTTTCTCTCTTGAAAACTCGTTGTAAAATATTGTGTATTAATATTGGTTTGCTCATGGGAAAGGGTACTTAAAATACCGTCTAGTTTCAAACCGTTTTATGTTATATTAATCGATTATGTAGATACTTAATCAATTAATGTTCTTTAAAAATTTAATATTTCATAATTGAAACTGATTTAGTCGATTAACCATGTATTTAATCGATTAACCATGTGCTTAATCGATTAACGTGTTTCTCATTTGCAAAGATTTAATCGATTAACTAATACCTTAACCAATTAACTGTTTTCTTAAAACACTTAGTTAATATTCTATGAACCTCTAACATGATTTACTAAATGTATGATGCATGATTTTGAAAATGGTATAAGTTCAACTTATTTAATGCATCAAAATCATGTAACCATGTATGAATGCTAATGCACCTAAGTCATGTATTAATATAAATCTCATATGCATCATGATTATCATTCTAATATGTGAGATTTATCATTATGTTCACCTATAGCCGTGTGGAAATTTTTTCCCTTAAGCTTGAGTAATACCTTTTTTTATTACATATAACACCTGAAGCACTCCACCATTTCATTCAACCCACTTGAATCTTATGCTTCACTTGTCCATCAATTTCCTCATCGTCTTGTATGATGACAAGAGATACCTAAATCTAGTGATTTGCAGTATGATATGATCATCAATCTTTACTTCTATAGTAGGATTTGTCTGTCTTTCGATAAACTTACAGTCCATATACTTTTTTTTTTACTTCGACTTATATAACTTATATGTCTCTTGTTAAACTTATACACAAAAAACTCTCTTTAAGTCCAATTTGATAGTTGTGGTCTTTGAACCAAATTTTGGAGGTTCTAGAGTCGATTACGGTCTATAGAAATTATTAATACCTCGCCCGACCATACTAAGACGATACTATTGTTAATAACATGGATCTAACCTTAAGTTTGTTTAGATATTTAATATTATTTATTAAAGGACTAAATTTATATATTTTCTTTTTATTTTCGAAAGAGTTTATATAATATTGCTCCTATGTATTCCTATATGTAGTAGGAAATAAGACTTAAATAGTTATTGGATAAAAAATGTTATCCAGTTTGGAGTTATTTTTATTAAATAAAGATTAATAGAGAAAAAACATTGACAATATTTAAAGAGAGACAACCCATGATATTTATGGCGTCCACTCTTCCAATTGTTAAAAATATTTGTTAAATTATTAGGATAAAAGAAAAGTCTAAAATTTGTCATTATATCCACCTTTCCCACTTTGAGATAGGGAAGAAGTAGCCCTATGTCTCCTATTGTGTCTTAACTTCAAGATGTGAAAGTTACTATGTTATTACATTTTGTATTTCTAATATTTAATTAATTTTGATTTTAGTTATTTTATATAAAAAAATAATTTTATTTAATAAATATTTATTTAATCAATACCTAAATTATTTTATCATATTATTTAAAAATTATCTTTATTTGCTTATGGAAAGATTTAGTTTGTATAAAAAATAATTAGAGATAAAGATTTATTTTTAAAATAAAATTATTATATTTTATTTGGGGATAAAAATTAAGAAAAAAGATGTTGTGTTTACCATTATTAGTCTTCTTAATTTTTAGAGATGGAAGTATTAGCCCTATGTTTACTACTGTAATCTCAAATCAAAGATGTTGAAAGATATGATATTTCATTATCTCTTGAAAATAATAGATTAAAAGCATTTTTTTAAATATTTAATTTTGACTATTCATTGAGGAAGAACATATTTATTATTAATTATTTAAATAAAAGGAAACTATTTGATATGAACAACATAGAAAATGATGAAAAAGGAAAAGAGACTAAGTGAATTTTAGGTATCATTTTGAGATTCTTTTGCTTTTTATGGTATTTTGCTTTTTATGGTATTTTAGTGTATTTCTTTTAGGGACAAGGATACTCTATTTATGGTTTAAAGTATGAGATTTGATATAAGGAATATTTCATGCATATGATATATTTTAATTAAAACGCTGATAGGATTCAATGTATTTTAAAGATGGTGATTCGATTTGACAGATTTAAAAGATGTAGGTATGATTTGGTATATATTATAAAGATAATAGAAATTGGTACATTTACGGATGTAGATATGAAATCGGTGTATTTTCCTTTTCTCTTTTGCTCTAATATGTAAATCGAGACAGACAAAATTTGGTGTTTAGATATGGTTGAAAAGAAGCTTTACAATCATTTCCATTTATGGTTTGTTAGAAGTTCGTGCAAGTAGTATCACATATTATTTTCAAGATTATGATGTATCAGGATTAGAGCCATTGCTACTAGGATTTTAGCGCACAAAGTGTTACATAATAATTCTAGATGAATCCAAGTAATGGACTACCCAAACCCCATTGCTCACTTGTTTTTTTGGACTCCATTCAACATGGATACCAGCTAAGTCTATTACATGCGGGTCACTGATTATCCAACAATACGTGGTACCCTAAAATTTAGAAAATATTAAAAATAATTGTGAGTAACTTATGAAATTGTGCGTTTCCTATAATCTTATATGTTATTTAGGAAACCAAAAAGAGAAAAAAAAATTATAAGTTAAACTTAAATCATCTATTAAACGCAACTCATTTTACTTAAACAAACATAAAAACAAACTCATTACTTTACCACATGAAGAAAATTTTATTTAGTAAGTAATAAGAGCTATTTAATCAACATAACATTACATTTATGAATTAACAACATAACATCTCATGTATGGATTAATTAACATGATATTATAGTTATGTTGCTACCCCTTTTAGTGAGCGCAACGAGAATAATGCAAATAAATGAAATAGAGTCGTCAACTCGTCATCGATGTTTTTTTATAGAGAAAACATAAACCCAAATTAAAGGATATGAATTAAGATGCTCAAAGAGACAATTTAAGTTTGGGGGTCGGTTACAAATAAGAAATGAGTTAGACATCCTATACTACTAGTTATAAAAACGGTACCTAAATCAATCGTGTATATATTCGTTCAAAATACTAATTTTACCCTCACACATTATTACTTTTCAAAATTACCAAAAACGAGTTTTTTATTTTTTTTGCCTCACTAGGAAGCGACCTGCTCCTACGTATCGCTAATTGCAATAGAAAAATCAAGACTACATATTTCTTCTAGAAAATATTTAATTGATTGGTTATTTTTAATTTTTATGAAATTTGTTTATATATATATATATATATATATATATATATATATATATATATAGTTCAAGATAAAGATGTACGACAAGACATTGAGCCTTAGAGGAGCAACCTTACCTCATATTATTTTTGAATAATAGTAACAACATAAAGTGATCTGATTGAGCCTTTAGAAGAGAACCTTACCTTATATTTATTCTAAATAAAAGTAACAAAATAAAGTGGTCTGACGAGATATTAAACCTTTAGAGGAGCAACCTTATCTTATATTATTTTTTAGATAAAAGTAATCAAATAAAGTGGTCCAACGAGACAATGAGCCTTTAGAGGATCAACCTTATCTTATTGTTGTATTTTTATAAAAGTAACAAAATAAAGTGATCGACAAAGCTATGAGGTCTTAGAGGAACAAATTTATCTTATTATTTTTGCCATTTTTACAAATAAGCCAACATTTGTTTGTCAAGTAAATAAGGGTTAAATTGTCAAAACAAAAAATAAATCAAATAAGATTTCCACTTCAAGTAATCTACAATGATTAACTTGTTATACCAACAACAAATAAATAATTTTGCTTAACCTAAAATAATAGAAGAAGGTGACCAAAAATACTAACACACCAGAACTAGGGGTACTATACCTAGTAAATTATAATGGCTATTTAATAGACAACATGACAACTGAATTAGGGTTACTATGTGAAGTGAAATTATTTGGTTGACCAAAAATACTAACACACCAAAACTAGGGGTACTGTAATCACTAAATTTTAATCGTTATGAAACACTCAAAGAGGGTCACAGGCCAGTGACCCTGACACAACAAAACCCAACTAAACAACAGTTAGACGATGGCCGGGTGGTGAGATAGCCACATCACCACTTTTCTTCTTATGAGGAGGTGCGGCAGTTGTTGACGCTTGGGACATGGCAATGATAGAAACCTATGAATAATGGAAACTAGTGGAGGATGAGATACAAACCTAAGACTTTTTGCTATGTGCTCCACTACAACATTTTTGACCTATGGCAACGGCTGAAAACCGTGGCTAAAAATCAAAAAACCGTTATCTTTGCCAAAGGCAACGATTTTTTAACTGTGGTAGTCTGAGGCATTGGCTTTAGTTTAGGCAACGGTTTTTTTGACTTTTGACAACACTTTTTTAAAACGGTTGTCTAATATTTGAATAGTCAACTGTTTTTGTTCAATGTTAACCGCAACGGTTAAAAACTATGGTCTAAAAGGAATATTAAAATCGTTGCCATTGTGTTCATAGGCAGCAGTTATGAAACCGTTCCCATTGTGTTCATAGGCAGCAGTTATGAAACTGTTCCCATTGTGTTCATAAGCAATAGTTATGAAACCATTGCCAATGTGTAAGATAACAAATATAAAACCGTGGTCATTGTCTACAAAGACAAGAAAACCATTGTCTTTGGTCCTGTGTCTATTTTAGAAATAGATAACCATTTGGATAAACCGTGGACATTTTACGATAACACTCTGAGAACAATAAATAATAAAAATATGAATAAAAGTTTTTTAATGAATATTAATAACATTAATTACTTTGTAACATGAGTATTTGTTACTCCAAATTTGGTGAATCAAAATACATACTTATGTTCTTGAAAGTGACAAAAATATTACACAAAACACTATACTAGTGTTTAACAAAATATAATTGGTAGCTCTGCCTTCTAATTGCAGACCAGCAAAGGTAGACAATATAAAGTCCCACCAGCCCTAGACTTAGAATGTCAGCATTCACCTATTGAAAGGAAGAAATTCAAAATAAAGTTATCATATTGAAGATAAAGTGAGTAGTGCAATGCAATCAAAAGGAATAGGCCATAAATAGAACTTACTTTTGAGTGCAGAGATACACTAGTCATGATTTGGAGTAGTATTAGGGTCCTAGTAATGAAGAAAAGGTTTAGCAAGCAATATGGTTGTGGTGCATACCATAAGTACATCAAAATATAAGTTCACATGCAAAACACCTCCTGTACCCAATATGTCACATTCATGGATAAATATTGTGGCGGAGATGAGCACCATGCAACCACCATGTGGCAGAGATGAGCACCGTGCAACCACCGTGTGGTAGAGATGAGCACCACGCAACCACCGTGTAGTTTTCGATTGTTACAAAACGTGGAAGTGAACCTTCGGTGGTGGAGAATAGAGAACGAAATCAATGTTTTGATAGAATCTTTGCTTTGGTTTGGAGGGGTTAGGGTTTGTGAAGCTTTTGCTTTGGAGAATAGAAAACGGTTTGTGAAGCTTTTGCTTTGGAGAATAGAAAACGGTTTGTGAAGCTTTGCTTTGGAGAAGTTAGGGTTTGTGAAGGATCTGAATAGAAGATTGCTTTGGTTTAAGATTGCTCCTGAAATGAATTTGGGTGGAGAAGATTGATTTGGGGAAGTTAGGTTATGAAAGTGGCAGAGGAGGTACAGGTTATAAAGGAGGAAGAAAATATTGCTTTGGAGAAGATTGCTTTGTGTAAGAATGAGATTGCAATTAAGAGGGGGGGGGGGGGGGGGGGGGTGAATTAGTTGTTGCAAATAAATGGCCAATTTTTCTGCAATATCAAAGTTAATGTGCAGCGGAAATATTATGCAGAAAAATATTGACTTGGAAGGATAGAAATATGACAAAGATAAGGAGAAGAGAATACACCGGTGTTTTATACTGGTTCACCTTCTTGTCCACCGAAGGCTATGTCTAGTACTCTTGACTTGCAAGAGATTCCTTTATTAAATATAATGAGTTGCAATTACAATTATCTCACCCTGAGATCTCCTTGTACCTTAACACTCAGTTATATCTAATCCATTGGAAAACCCTATTCCAAGTAACACCCTTGTTAAACACTATACCAAGTCACTCAACCACTTTCTCTTCACACCCTTGTGAAAGAAAGTGAACTTTGCAAAAGTGAAGAATATACAATATGGCTTGGATTTCCTTACAAGTGTATATGACAATTTCTAGTACTTAAAATCCAACAACTCTTAAAATAATAATGCTCTTTGAAAGTATGAAATACACTTAGAAGCAACTTCAAAATAACTTTGAAAGTTTGAGAGTAGGTTGCTTGAAAAGTGTAGAAAAAATCAGAAAGTGTGAGAGCTTTTTAATGAGAGTTTGTAATCTGAGTTGTGTGTTATATGTACGTTGTTATGAGAGTGTTTCAATGCCTTTATATAGGCTTCCAATCAACCATAATACCTCTAGGTATGAGTAGGTTTCGTTTGGAGTGAAACAAATCAATTTGGAGTGAAACCTCTTCACTTTAAAATCTGATACAACAACTCTCAGTAATCGACTACTGTAAGTGGGTAATCGATTACCCAACAATCCTGTTAACAGCTTTTTGAAATTTCACACAGTGTAATCGATTACTGTTTGACAGCTTTGCGAAATTGCCGTAGTGTAATCGATTACAGCCCTTTGAGTAATCGATTACCCTGTTTTCTAAAAATGGTAATCTGTTACTCCAAAATCAGAAATGGATTACTTATAGCTGTTAGAGGTTTGAAAACTTTTTTCTCACTCATGTAACTTGTTACTCAAGTATGGTAACCCGTTACATTTTTTTGAAAATTATTTTTATTCACACTTAGATTTTTCTGATTTTCTTGAAAACAATTTTGAGCATTATTAACTAAGTAAATAAATGAGTTGTAAGGATAAAAGTACCTAAGACTTAGACTCTAATTCTTTGAAGCTTTGTCTTCGATAGTCTTTGTAGGTCTTCTTCCTTTCTTCTTTTTGTGATGTTGGTGTCTTCATCAAAACCGTGTCAAGGTCAGGAGCAAGATCTTCTTCACACTTTAGAGAAGTTAGGTTACGAAAGACGAGGCGGAGATGGAGGTACTAGTTACGAAAGAAGAGGTGGAGATGGAGGTGTTGGTTATGAAAGAGGGAAGGGTGGAGGTATAGGCTACGATGGAGGAAGAGGTGGAGGTATAGGTTATGATGGAGGAAGAGGAGGTGGAGGAAGGGGGTATGGCCATTATTAAGCACAATTTTGTTTTTCAATTTCATGAAATGAATAGAATGAATTTGGTCGAAACCCAAATAATTAAGTAATTCGGAATATGTTTAGATGAATAGAGAACAGTTTTTTTAAAATTGATAAGACAATACTTAAAAACCATGGTCAAATATATTTTATGACTTACACAAAATGTAGATAAAAAAATTATAAAAAACCGTTGTCCAAAAGAACCCTTTGACAACGATTTTAGAACCGTAGTGTATATATATATAAAATCAATAACTATGACAACACTATAGAAAACTGTGGTCTAATGTAATTTTCGGCCACGGTTTTAAAACCGATGGCAATGGAGGCGTTGCCATAGGTCAAAAATGTTGTAGTGTCTATTCCTTTTAGGGTTGTATCTGTTGGAAAATTAGCATACAGAAAACACTCAACCACGAGTTGATGTTGCAGCAGCAACTGGAATGAAAACAGGGACAAGATGAAGAAGACAAAAGCTTAGGAAGAAGATGGCAATATGTTTTAATGGAGAAGAGAAGAGATAAAGAGGTTAGGTAGATGAATATTGAATGAATACTTCTTGTATTGATCTTAGTTTCATTGCATTTGAATACATTGCCTTTTATAGCAAAACTACAAACTATAAAATCTAACTTGACTTTCCCAAAACAGAAAGTCTTCAACTAAATCTATTTTACTTTGATTTGAATTACATTTCAACATCCTCCCTTGATTCAAACTCTCTATTGTAAGCTAATTACATTCAATGCCTCTCTAAGCTTTCTAAATATCTCAAACTTCAATGGCTTTGTCAACACATCAGCCACATTATCATTTGTGTTGCAATACTTCACTTTGATCTTGCCTTTGCTCACTTGATCTCTTAGGAAATGATACTTGGTATCAATGTGTTTGCTCCTCCCATGAGATATGGGATTCTTGGCAAGATCAATAGCTGATTTGTTATCAACAAACAGCTCCACCATCTCTGCAACATCAAGTTTCATTTCATTGATCAATGAAGTCAGCCAGATTGCTTGGCATGCAGCAGAACAGGCTACAATATACTCAGCCTCACAGGTTGATAAAGCCACCACCATTTGCTTCTTAGAGCTCCAAGTAATCACAGATCCAGATAACATGAAGACTTGTCCCATTGTACTCTTTCTTTCAACTAAATCCCCACCCCAATCTGAATCTGAATAAGCAGTGAGTGTTAAGTTCATAGTTTCACTACTCTGTTTAGGGAAGATGACACCAAAACCCATTGTTCCTTTGAGGTATCTTAGGATCTTATTGGCTGCAATCAAGTGTGATTGTCTAGGCTCACTCATGAACCTACCAACCAAGCCCACACTATATGCTATTTCTGATCTACTATGGCATATATACCTCAAGCTTCCAACAATTTGCCTAAACAAGCTTGCATCAACCACTACCTCATCTTCACTCTTGGTCAATTTCACATTTGTTTTGTAAGGACCCAAATTCTACCCGAGAAATTTTTTCTCATTTTAACTCATGCAAACATTCATTTTCCTTATATCTTATGATTAGTAACCTAAGGTACATTTCATTAGTTACCTTGATTATTTTCTGATCAATTATCATGCGGTATTCATACATACATTCATAAGACAGAAAAACATAATTCATATTAATAATTCCCCATGGGTACTAAAAACCCATGAGTATAGCTCTCCAAAAATTGCATTACACATGGTCACTAATATCTAAATAGATAAAAACCATAGTTACAATCATTCGAATCCACAAGTAGTCAATTAGAGTACAAAAACGCAAAAAATGAAATCCAGGGTCTAAGCTTCTAAGGCTCCAAACCAAGCATCCTTAATTTATCCAATTATCTGCAATGAGATTATCATAAACAATACATGGAAACACAAAGGAGTAAGTCTTAAATCCAATGAAATTCAAATGATAATCCACATTAATTAAGGTTAGATAAACAATTATATCATGACATATGAATAATACTTCGACATGTATATTCCACCTTGTTATCTTCATCATTCTGCATTTTACTCGAACTCATCGATATCCCTTCATCATATCCATACATAATTTCATCATTTCTTTTCATATTCAACTTTCCCATTTATGTTTATCTTAAACTCTTTATCTTACCTCATGGAGCACGTCAGACATTGCTACGAATAGCCAATACCACGAGGGCAAGTCATACATTGCTACGAATAGCCAACACCACAAGGGCAAGTCATACATTGCTACGAATAGCCATTACCACGAAGGTAACTCATACATTGCTACGAATAGCCATTACCACGAAGGTAACTCATACATTGCTACGAATAGCCATTACCACAAGGTAACTCATACATTGCTACGAATAGCCATTACCACAAGGTAACTTATACATTACTACTGTCGCGACCCAATTTTTGGTTGGAAGACCGGCCCTGCGACTTAGGGAGATGTGAACTCGATTTCTACCCCTTCCAATTGTTTTGGAGTCGCCACTACGTTTTTTGCGGTTAAAACGTAGAAAACTCTAAATTATGTCCGATTAGGATAATTTGGTCTTTTAACAGAGATTCTGAGCTCGGGAGTCGATTACGAATCGGGGAAGGTATTAGCACCCCGTACGCCCGTATTAAAACGGTACCCTCGCTAATTACATGGACTTTCATACCCTTAAGTAAATTTGTTAAAAATTCAATTATAAAAGCAAAATGTTTTATTTTTTATTGTTGTGCCTGACAAGAGTTCATCTTGCTCCTAAGTATCCCTAGGTGCAATAGGGAAATCAAGGCTACGTAGTTCTGCTTCGAAAATTAATTAGTGTTGGTTTAGTTTGTTTGAAACGTCGATGTAAACTTTATTCTTTTTAAGAAAAGATGAAGCAGCAGAAACTAATGTCCGCACCGTATCAAATCTTACAGAGATTTTGAAAATAATTGAAATACTTCGTTGAAATTTATTTATCTTTAAGATATATGAGATAGCAAGAACTAATACATGCACCGTATCAAATCTCAAAGAGATTTTGATATAGTTTTAAAATATATCGTTGAACTTTATTCATCTTTAAGATAGATGAAGCAACAAGAACTAATGCCCGCACCGCATCAAATCTTAAAGAGATTTTGAAATAGTTTTAAAATATACCGTTGAACTTAATTCATCCTTAAGATAGATGAAGCAGCAAGAACTAATGCCCGCACCGCATCAAATCTTAAAGAGATTTTGAAATAGTTTTAAAATACATCGTTGAAATTTATTCATCTTTAAGATAGATGAAGTAGAAAGACTAATGCCCGCACCGCATCAAATCTTAAAGAGATTTTGAAATAGTTTTAGAATATATCGTTGAAATTTATTCATCTTTAAGATAGATGAAGTAGCAAGACTAATGCCCGCACCACATCAAATCTTAAAGAGATTTTGAAATAGTTTTATAATATATCGTTGACATTTATTCATCTTTAAGATAGATGAAGTAGCAAGACTAATGTCCGCGCCGCATCATATCTTAAAGAGATTTTGAAATAGTTTAAAATATATCGTTGAAATTTATTCATCTTTAAGATAGATGAAATAGCAAGACTAATGCCCGCACCGCATCATATCTTAAAGAGATTTTGAAATAGTTTAAAATATATTATTGAATTTTATTCACCTTTAAGACAGATGAAGTAGCAAGACTAATGTCCGCGCCGCATCATATCTTAACTAGATTTTGAAATAGTTTGAAATACATTTGTAATCTTTACACCAAGCAAACATTGAAATATAAACATGACAAGTGATCATAAATTGATTTATTTTGAGCATTATTAAAATAAATAAGATTATAATAAAATGAACATAACAATACTAACTATAAACAAATAAGTAGGTATGACATATTAATAAAATAAATCAATAAATAAATAAAACAAACAAAATAAATTAATGGGAGGTTACCCCCATTTCGTGAAACAGAGAACAAGGGAGGGACGAAATCCCTAGGTTCTCCTCTCCTCTTCCTTCGGCTCAGAAGCAACGGCAGCAGTGGAACCGAATCACATGGATTTATTCTTCACTCAATGTGGTCATCAAGTAGATCATCATCTCCTCTCCTCTATCTCGTTTCTCTTTAGCGACGGTGGTTCTCTCTCCGGTGACGGTTTCGTCGGTTCATGATTGGAAGCCGGTCGACTCGGGTTCACGGTTCAAAGGTAGGGGTTGATTGTCTTCTTCTTCTTTTCTCTTTCATCTTCTTTTCCTTCATAACCAAGGAAATTGGAATCCCTAATCCATATTCTTTCTTTCTCCGACAGCGATGAAGACACCTACTCATGGCGGGGTGGAGAAACCGAAGGTAATCTTCTTTCCCCTCATCGGCTCGAAGCGTTCCCGTTGGAGCCACGACTTAAGGTGATGATTTTGGTTTGTAATATGGTGTTTTTGATGGATAAGGAAAGTGAGAGTTCTCTGGAAGCTACGTTAATGGAAATTTTTTTGGGTTTATGTTACTGTAATGTGCATTATGTAGCCAAGAAAGGATTTTTCTTCCCCTCCCCCTCTTACTATGTATAGCAACTTATATAGCCACTGACTATGAGCCTTGACAGTCAGTAATGTGCCATAACCTCTTGCTTTCCTGATCATTGATATTTCTGTTTTTGAAACTGCTCAATGAATTTTGCCTCATATAATTATGATGCGTAACTGAAGGACATTTTAGGTTGGTATTTCTGCCAACTCTCTGAAATGTAACTGGTCTATGGTTGTTTTAATACCATCACATGTTACTCCAAGCTGATTTTTTCTTTTTATCATAACCTTTTATTATTGCTTGAAGATATGACTGTTTGTGTGTGTGTGACTCTTGGCTGGTCCCTTTTCATTTTTCTCTTGTTTAATGTTTCATTATGCTGCTTGTACAATTAAGGCTGCTCATCATTATTGTTTTAATTAGGACAAATAACTGTTATCTATCCTTCCATGTGCCTTACCACTTGTTAACGATTATTCCTCAGTTTGTAACCTTTTCATTGATTGATTGTCACTGTTTCCTTACTCTTTCAACAACCAAGGACTTGAATTTGATGATGCATGCCTTAGTAACACAACTGTTGTGTTGGTCTTCTGCTTTGGTATAAAGGACTCTGAAATTATGCTTTTTATGTACTTGGCGAAGAAGTTTGGGAGGATTGGTGAAAAATAGGTAATAAATATTGCAGTGATGTTTATTTTCTGCAGCTCATGGTACTACATCATTTTTTATTGCCATGACATTTGAACATCCTCCATTGTTATAACAAACTCCCTCAAGGAAACATAGTTTTAACTTCTCATACACTTCAAAATCATTACCTCTCTCTAAAATTTCTCCAAGTCTTTACCTAATATTTTGAAGTATCTGAACCTTATGTAGGACATGTTGATATAAAGAAAGTGTGTTGAGATATAAAGAAGATGAAGTATGATTGGGAAGTTGCTGGGGAAAGCATGAGAATGTTCCCTCCTATCTTTGGTTCATTCAAGAATGTGATGATTGAATATGAAGGCTTCACTAACAGTGATAGCTGTGGAAGAGATAGGAATCGGCGTCCATTTCGACCTTATTGGTGGTGTTCCTGCTGCAATGCAGATCAATCTTTGCTTTTTACTGTATTGAAGTAGAACTAATGATGTCCATAGGACTTAATTTACAGTGTATATTACTTGGTAGCAATTGTGGCACAAGCCACGTTATCAATCCCTTTTCCACCTTGATAGTTACTTCTTTTTTGTAATCTCCAATGGATTGTTTAATTGACTTTTTGTTACTTTGAATTCTTTGTATTGTTTTATTTGGTAAGAATAAGCTGGACAAAATTGGGTGTTCACAACTACGAATAGTCGTTACTACAAGGTAACTCATACATTGCTACGAATAGCCATTACCACAAGGTAACTCATACATTGCAACGAATAGCCGTTACCACAAGGTAACTCATACGTTGCTACGAATAGCCGTTACCACAAGGTAACTCATACATTGCTACGAATAGCCATTATCACAAGGTAACTCATACATTGCCACGAATATCCGTTACCACAAGTTAACTCATACTTTGCTATGAATAGCCATTACCACAAGGTAACTCATACATTGCTACGAATAGCCGTTACCACAAGGTAACTCATACATTGCTACGAATAGCCGTTACCACAAGGTAACTCATACATTTCTCAACCTCTTAAGGGAGCTAAACATAGGTTTTCCTCCCATTACTTCACAAACCATATATAACCAGAAAATCCACGCAATCATTATTACAAACATACCCATATATGTTTATAATAACTGAGCGACTCGCAACTTAATCATTTTCACAACCAGAAAATCCACACATTTTCCATTACAATGCGCAAGTTAAAGACTTATCCTTACCTTGGTGAGTGTTTGATTTGGTCCTTGGTAACTTTGCAAGTTCCTCCGACACCGCCTCCAACCTTAGGATCTTTCCTCATTCCCATCACAAAACAACAATGTTAGTCATTTGTTCCAAATAACACATAAACAACTCATATTTCGTCTTTAACATACAAGAGGTTCACACATTTCCAATATTTCCAAAACTACCTTTATTAATAGTTTCCAAACATCTAAAACATACATAATCATCTTATATTCAACATTAGAACATATATTCATCTTCTACATCTAATATTTCACCCATTTCCCTTTTTACTCACATTCTCATTTTGGGGTTTTCATGAATCAACCCACAAACCCTTTCCATTCTTTAACTACCAACTATAAACCAAGATTTTACAAGAGAGAAACTAACTAAAGCGAACCACAACTCAAAAGGAAGAGTTTCCATGATTTCTCACACTTTGAGAAGAGATCCCATTCACCCAAAACGAGTTTGAAAGAGAGAAGGAGAATTAGAATCAAGAGATTTACCTCTTCTCAAGCTTCTAGATGATTCCCGCGAGTCTTTGCTCCCAAAATCACCTCATTCTCTCTTCTCTCTCAAGTTCTAACCCTAAATGTGTTTGAGGGTTTCTATTTTAAAGTGAAATCGTCGGGTTCTCGCTCAACCGAGCCCATTCTCGCTCAAGCGAGAAAATCCCGCCTTTTTAAAATTTCAGATCTGACGCTCTCGCTCAAGCGAGGGATTCTCGCTCAAACGAGGATTCTTCAGTGTCAACACACTCTCCCTCGTCCAGGCGAGCCAACTCTCACTCAAGCGAGGCTTCTCTCGCTCAGGCGAGCCATATCTCTCTCAAGCAAGGCTCCCAGGTAAAATCCTGGGAGAAACACCGACACTCTCGCTTGGGCGAGGCTCCTCTCACTCAAGCGAGAATTCTACAGTATTCCCCAGATTTTCCTTAGTTACAAAGTTTTAGGAAAATTAAACTTAGGTGTCACATGTTTTAGCTGGTATCTCTGAAGCATTGCACCCCACATGTTAAACTTCTAAGACTTCAGAGATGTATTTATTTTGGTGCATAAAGATGCCTTGTTCTGAGTATGCAAATTCTAAACCAAGAAAATATGATAGGATTCCTAAATCAGTCATTTCAAACTCATGCTTTAGACTTTGCTTCACCAATTCAATCCCTTCTTGATTACTTCCTATGATTACAAGATCATCAACATATAGACATATAAGAAGAATGTCTGCTATGTTTACAACCTTGACATAGACACCATATAAAACATAACACTTCACAAAGCCAATGCTTGCTAAGAAAGCATCAATGCTCTTATTCCAGCCTCGAGGTGCTTGTTACAAGCCATACAAAGCCTTCCTTAGCCTTAACACCTTATGCTCATGACCTTGGCATATGAACCCACGGGGTTGAGTGATGAATACTGCTTCATCAAGTGGCCCATTGAGAAAGGCTGGTTTCACATCTAACTGCCACAACTTCCATCCCTTCAAGCTTGCAATGGCAATAATCAATCTCATTGTTTCAATTCTTGATACTGGAGCATACACTTCCGAGTAATCCAAGCTTTTTCTTTGCATGAACCCTTTTGCTACAAGCCTTGTTTATGCTTAGCAATTGATCCATCATGCTTGTGCTTTACTTTGAAAACCCATTTAACAGCAATAAGTTTCTTATCCTTAGGCAGATCCATCATCTCCCATGTATTGTTCCTTTCAATGCTCTTTAGTTCATCCTCCATTGTTAACCTCCACACCTTGGTTGTGATAACTTCTTCAACATTAATAGGCTCAACATAAGCTAGTAGAGCCATATGTTGAACTAAGTCACCTTCACTAGTGACATTGTCATCAAAATCAACTTGGTAGTCTCTAAGTCTAGAAGGAAAGTTTCCCCTTCTTGTACGTCATATGTGTGACCCAAAATTTCTTACAATTTCCCACTGGTCACATATATAATTTTAAAATTGTGTTGGAATTTATGAGCTCATAAATATGTCATTTGACATATGTCTATCTCGTCCATTAATTATATTAATACATAAAACCAAAACGACTTTCATTATATCAATCATAACTAAACTCATCAATGATCACTAATATTGACACAACTAAATGATGTAGATCAATCATGAAATGTGCAGCATGAAAATCACATGAAGGTGATCTATACATGTCGATTTTCAACTGGTCCTACTTTACTTCAGTGAGATCATTAAAGACTTATCATACAAAGTGCAATAAACTAAATACCAAACTTTATTTATGATCAGAACAATATTCAATTGTAAGAGTATTCATACATAATTATAAAAAACAACATATAACATAAAATGATATTAATGACAAACTCCCACTACACCAAAGAATCCTCAAATTGTATGACACCCATGTGAGAAGTATGCTCATGAAAGACCATGGGGGAAGGCCCTTTGTTAGAGGGTCTCTTATCATGAAGTTTGTCCCTAAGTGTTCTATGGAAATTTGTCCACTTTGTACTCTCTCCTTGACAACTAGGAACTTGATGTCGATGTGTTTCGACTTTGTTGAGCTCCTATTATTATTGGAGTATAGGACGGCTGATTTATTATCACAATATAACTTAAGTGGTCTTTCAATTTCTTTTACAATTTGCAGCCCAATGACAAAATTTCTCAACCAAATCTCTTGATTTGATGCCTCATAACATACTATAAACTCTGCGGTCATGGTGGATGAAGTGACTAGTTTTTGCTTGGAACTACACCAAGAAATTGCACCACCAGCCAACAAATAGACACAGCGAAGTGGATCTTCTACTATCTTGGCACCCCGCAAAATCGGAGTCGGAATTCCCAATGATCTCCAAAGAGTCTGACCTCCTATAAGTAAGCACATGATCCCTTGTTCTCTTCAAATACGTCAAACCTTTTTTGCTGCTTTCCAATGACCCATTCCTAGATTGCTTAAATATCTGCCTAACACTCCAACAATGTACGCTATGTCCGGACGCGTACAAATTTGAGTTTACATTAGACTCCCTATAGCTGATGCATAGGGGACCTTTTTCATTTCATGAATCTCAAGATTTCCTTTTGGGCACTGACTGAGACTAAATTTGTCTCCTTTGGCTAATAGGGTGTTACCTGGTTTGCTGTCCTGCATGCCAAACCTTTTGAGCACCTTATCGATATAGCTTCTTTTTGAGAATCCTAGGATACCTCGAGAACGATCTCGGTGTATATGGATCCCTAATACAAAAGAGGCTTCACCAAGATCTTTCATTTGGAAATTTCTAGAGAGAAATTTCTTGGTTTCGTGCAACATGCCTATATCATTGGTGGCAAGTAGTATGTCATCAACATACAAGATGAGGAAAATATGTCTACTCCCACTGAATTTATATACACACACTCATCAACCACATTCATCTCAAAACCAAACGAGTGAATAACTTGATGAAACTTGTGATACCATTGACGAGACGCTTGTTTTAACCCATATATGGATTTTGTCAATTTGCAAACCATTTTCTTTGGGTCTCCTAACATAAAGTTTTCTGGTTGCGTCATATAAATATTTTCCTCAATGTTTCCATTAAGATATGCTATTTTGACATCCATCTGATGAAGCTCCAAATCATAATGTGCAACAAGATCCATGATTATCCTAAAAGAGTCCTTCGATGAAACCGGAGAGAAAGTCTCTTTATAGTCAATCCCTTCCTTTTGAGTATAGCTTTTGGCTACAAGACGAGCCTTATACCTCTCCATATTACCATCGAAGTCCCGTTGGGTCTTAAATATCCATTTGCAACCAATGGGTTTGACATTTTATGGTAATGGGACAAGTTCCCAAACCTTATTGTCTTGCATTTACTTACACTCCTCATTCATTGCTTCAATCCACTTTTCTGAATTGGAATCTTTCATGGCTTCATGGAAATTGATTGGATCATTTCCATCATACCAACATGTTCCTAGAGAAATAGTATGTAATCATCCGGAATAGCATTTCTTCTTACTCTAGAGGACATTCGCAAAAGTATTGGTCCTTGAAGCACGTGTTGTTGATGATTTTGAGTTTGTTCTTCATCTTGAACTGGAGTTTGAACAACAATATCTTGAAGAGGTTCTATACTTGCTTCATTAGAAGCAGTTGTATGAATAGGTCCTGCAATTGAAACTAATTCTTCCTCAAAAACAAAGTCTTTAACCTTATTTCTCCCTCCAAACTCAACATCCTAAAAAAACATGGCAGTTCCAGTCTCAAAAATTGTCTTTAATTTGGGATCGTAAAATTTATAGCCCCTAGATCGTTCAGAATAGTCAATAAAGTAGTTGCTCACTATTCCAGGATCCAATTTTCTTTCATTTATCTTATAAGGCCTTGCCTCTGCTAGACATCCCCAAACATGAAGGTGATTTAGACTAGGCTTTCTACCTGTCCAAAGCTCATAAGGAGATTTTACAGCTACTTTAGTTGGCACTCTGTTTAAAATGTAAGCTGTAGTCTTCAATGCCTCTCCCCAAAGTGACTCTGGTAAAGTAGAATGACATATCATACTCCTTACCATATCCTTAAGAGTCTGGTTTCATCTTCAACAACACCATTCATGCTAGATGACCCTGGCATGGTGTACTGTGGGACGATCCCACATTCCTCTATGTACTTGGAAAATGGTCCTGGACGTTGTTCACCTGAACCGTCATATCTACCATAATATTCACCACCACAGTCAGATTTGACACACTTAATTCTTTTATTGAGTTGATTTTCTACTTCAGCCTGAAAATATTTGAACACATCCAAAGATTGAGACTTTTCATGTATAAGAAATAGGTATGCATATCTAGAATAATAATCCATGAATGATATAAAGTATTGCTGACTATTCCAAGATGGTGTTGGAAATTGCTCACAAATATCTATATGTATCAATTCTAATACATTTGTGGTTCTGTATGCTCCCAATTTCTTATGTTTGGTCTGTTTGTCCTTAATGCACTCAACACAGACATTAAAGTCTGTAAAGTCAATGGAATCAAGGATCCCATTTGATACAAGTCGTTCAACTCTATTTGTAGAGATGTGACCTAGACGTTTGTGGCACAACATTCCCGAGTTTGCATTGTCAATTTTACGCTTAGTACCACGTGATTCCACATTCAAGGTTTCATTATAAGATGTAATAGTGTCGAGCAAATATAGATTGTCATACACCATAAGAGTACCAGATCCAATAATATATGAATTAATAGATAAACTGAATGTATTACTTCCAAATGAACAATGATAACCAGATTTGTCCAAATAAGAAATAGAAATTAAATCACGTGTAAATGAGGGTACAACAAAAGTATCTATTAAATCCAAATAATGGCCAATACATAATAACAACCTAAAATGCCCTATTGCCTCTACATCCACCGACTTACTATCCCTACATAAATGCGTCTTTCAGCATCAATTGGTTTTCGGTAAATCAGGCAACCCTGCATTGAAACACTGATGTTAGTAGTAGCACCTGAATCTAACCACCAAGCGTTTCTAGTTACTGAAGCTAAATTTGCGGCATAACAGACCAAAGTAAGGAACATACCTTTCTTTTCACGCCATGCATGATACTTCGTACATTCCTTCTTAACATGTCCATTATTGTTACAAAAGAAGCAACCTTTTTTCGCCAATATTTTGCTTCTTTTGCATTGGACCCTTAGCAACTTCGTTCTTAGTACTCTTATATTTCCTCTTTTTGCCCATATTTTTAGAGGTGCTTGCCAGGTGAGCATTTTCTGTCTTTTATTGCTTCATCCTCTCTTCTTCTTGCACATAATATGAAATGAGCTTGTTAAGAAACCATTTATCCTTTTGACAATTATAACTTATCTTAAATTGACTGAGTTGTGCAGGAAGAGATATCAATACCAAATGAGCAAGTAAGTCATCTGATAACTCAAGTTTTAAAGCTTTAAGTTTAGAAGCAATATTAGACATTTCCATTATGTACTCCCTTACATTCCCTTTGCCTTTATACTTCATAGAAATCAAACTTTGAAGTAGTGTGCTTGTTTATGCCTTATCACTTTTGGCAGAACGTTTCTCCATTTCGGCAAGGAACTCTTTTGCACTTGTTATCCTTTCAGATATAGCACCCCTAAATGCCTCTGGAATGCCGCACTTAATGATCATAAGACTCATGCGATTAGAGCATTCCCACTTCTCATAAGTTTTCCTCTCTTAAGAGGTACTTGATTCCATAATAGAAGGGGGTTGCTCCATTCTTAGTGCAAAGTCAAGATCCATGCAGCCAAAAACAATTAAGATGTTCTATTTCCAATCCTTAAAGTTGGTACCATTAAGGATTGGAAATGAATTAATGTTAGTAGATATAGTAGCAACATTAACTGAAAATAAAAAGAACAAAATAAACAATATAAATATATACTCACATCATAATTCATATATAGCCAAATTCAAATATGGTATAATTCAAGATACCTAGTGCAATATTAATGTTAAGTCTTTGGACAATAATATTAATTGCTAATGGTACTCTTGTTGTAATGGTCAAACATTGATAATAATATATGTCAAATAACAAAACTTTCTTTGGAGTGATTATTATTTACATATATAACTTTATAGTTATCACATGTTTATCATCACATATGTGCATATAGTCCGACCAAATATTAATTTTCCTTTGGGCCAATCAATATTCGCATGGATATATTTACACACTAACATTCAACATTTATCATGAGCAATCTACAACAAGAAATTTCACTTTGACAACTTCTTATTTTAATTGAATCACTTAAAATGTTTAAATAACTTTAATGTCCAAAAGATATCCAAAATATTTCCAAACACACTAACAGTGAATGAAAAATAAGACTAATAGTGAATATGCAGTAATGTAACACACACTAAACATTGATTTGAAACACTGCTTTGAAACACTATGATATGAAATATTGAATAACACTGTATGATATAATATTGAATGAACAAGATATGAAATATTGAAAACACATATAATTTTGAAACACTATGAACGATTATATGAAAAATTGAATGAACAGTTATATGAAATACTAAAACCACGTATGATATTGAAACATTAACAGTGATATGAAATAGTGAATGAACAGTGATATGGAATGTTGAAATCATATTGAATGAACAGTGATACGTATAATAGTAATGAAACAGCAGAAACAGTGATACGCTATGAACTCAATATAGGGAAATGAAATGAAGTAGAAACAAAAATTTTATTTTAAGAAAACCACAACACTGTTATGAAACATCATATTGATATGAAACAAAGTTTCAAACTGAAACAGTGTAAAGACATGAAATGAAATAGTATGAAAATTGTGAAACACAAAGCATGAAATGAAACACTAAACAACACTAAATAATGAAATAAAACACTAAATAATGAAACACTAAACAGTGAAATAAAACACTGTTGCTGAAACATTTAAAAACGGAAGCAATGAAACACGTAACAGTGAAATGAATAACCATAATACCAAATTTTGAAACAATACGTAATTACCCAAATTCTACCCTTGAAAATTTTCTGTTATTTTAATACATTCATGCATGTATCTTTTTCTTTTCCTTTTATTTATCCTTATAATCGAAAGCCTCAAGGCTTTCCATTGACCAATTTATTTATTTCATGATCATGCCAACATGCATCGTTCATACACAAAATCAAAAATACATAAAAACATAATTCATTTTAATTTCTCCCAGCACTTATGGTGTACCAAGAGTCATGGTTTTCCAACATACAAATATCCATGGTTACAAACACGTCCAAATAGCATGCTCATTGTTACAAATATTCAGCTCAACACATAGTCAGTTAGGTTACAAAAATGAAGATAAAGAATTCGGAACTAAAAGCCTCTAAGCTCCTAACCAAAACATCCTTAAATCTTCCGCCTGCCTGCAATGGGATTAACATTGAGAATACACAAAGGAGTAAGTCATTAACTCAATAAATGCCAATATACATTAACCCACATTTTAATAATGTTAAGTAAGCAATTTAGCATAATAGTACTTAAAACCATTTCATCAGTCATATATATATATATATATATATATATATATATTTGAAAATCATGCTACATAACTTGAGTCAAAGTTTACTACATCGTTTGAGCCAAAACTTGCTATAGAAAGTCTTCAACTAAATCTATTTTACTTTGATTTGAATCACATTTCAACGGTCTCTTTCTACTCTGGTTTCGTCCTTTCTCTTTTTTGGTTTTAAGGTTGCCTCCTTTTTCTTCTTTTCAGTTCTTTAATTTCCTTTTTTCTAATGTTGTACCTTTCTATTTTTAAAGGGTGTCAATTAGGGTTTCCAACCCTAATTTACATTAGCCTAAAGGGTCACTCCCCCTTTTAAAACAAGATTCAAGAATGTTATCCACCATTTATAGTTTTTTACTTAGAAAAGTGGTAAAACGTTTTACTCATTCTGTTCAAAATTGGGTGTTTACAAGTTACATTACAACACATGTAGTTAATAAAGAATGAATTTCAAACTCCTCGATCCCAATTACCTTCAGGTCCGAAAATATGAACTCAGATTCAACCCATTTTGAGTATTACTTGCAAATACCCGTAGGTACTGATGCCAATTGTCATCCCTAGTTATAGTCTATCTTCACCTATTTATATGTATCCTAAAGTTTCTTTTCATTTTATAATATTTGGCTAACATTAAAAATTTATACTTGATATGTATGTAATTATACTTTTATTTAAAAGTCAATAATGATTAACATATGATTAGTGAATGATGAGTTGTTTAAGAAACTCTTATTATATAAAATATTTTCTCATACTTATATTTATCATCAAGTACAAATTTCAATAAACCTTTCACTTTTTATGGTAATGAATGGTGAGATAATTTTAAAATGTTAATATATTTTTTTATAAACTTGATAGTTAGAATTATTTTAGCTACTTTTTAAAATATGTAAAAATGTATCGGAATGAGTACTGTTCTTTTCATGACCAGGAAAAGTAGATTGTTCTTTGGTGAAGACAATGGTAGAGCAAAGCCATCTTATATATTACTTACACAATTGGATTCTTTTAGTTATTGGACAACTTGGATAATAGGTTATGGAAGATAAAATCCAAAACATTTTGAAGATAAAATTGCAAAATATTTGTTGGACATCTTTTTTGGGGTCTTATTCTTTGTGTATTAATATTTCTTAACACTTTGTTTGAGAGTCTAGTTTTAGAAGGGACTGAAAATGAATGGATGACTTTGGAAAGTCTCTCCCAGTGGGGTATGCCAGAGCTTGTAATACTTCTTCTCTAATAATATTGTGGTAGACGCTCAATGCTCCCGGAGACGTAGTCATAATTGGTCGAACCCAATTAAAAATATACTCTTGTCTTCCTCTATTCTATTTATCTCCTACCCTTTATTAGATTTCTTGTGGCTAATATTATGCAACGATTGCTTTTTTTGTACTAAGAGGAACCATTTTAGAATTACACTCACAAATATGTCTAATGCCACTTTGTATGGCTATCATCACTCTATATGACAACAACCTCCTTGTGGGGTTGGTGCATCTTTATGATCGTTTTGCTTGAAAACTTAACAATGGTGTGGAATTGAGTATATTTTGTGATTTCTTGGTTGTATGTGTGTAGTTTGGGTTGAAACAAGTTAACTTTCAGGTTTTAGAAGGTAGGACTAATATTTTTGGTATTTTTGGGTTTATGTTGGAATGAGGGAAATGGGATGGTTGTGGTGGCTGTTTGGCCTTGTATGAATGATATGAGTGGGAAATAGGTATAGTTGGATAAAATAATATGGAAGTAGACTTGAGAGGGAAAACGCCACAAGCCTAAGCTTGATAAGTTGAGTGATATCCACCACAACAAGGATGTTGATAAGGATGTTGGAGGCGCCACACCACAAGGATGATAAGCCAAGAAACGCCACAAGCAGATGCTTGATAAGTTAAAGGGCGTAGGAGCAAAGCTCAGCTAAATCACAAAGGTTTTTCTTAATTCAAATTCAAGTTGAAGTTACAAATGGATTCAGTTTACATATATAAAGTTAGCCCACGTGAGGCTCCTAAGCTTGAGTGTTCCCATATTTGAAATTCAAATTTAAAATACATGAAATAACTAGCAATGCATGTTGTCGTGAATGAGGGCTTGTATATGTCTTCTTTGTTGGCGGCAAGGGGGTGTGCGTGGCTTTAAGGCAGCCCACCAAAGCCTTGTAATCTACACGCCTCTTTAAAGGTCTCAAGTGGTCCCCACGTGCACATTTAAGTGTAGCCTCCAAAATTGTCCTTGAAACCGTGGCTTCATTAATTCTTATGCTTAGTTTCATACATCCCTTTTAAGGTAGCCACCTTACTTAACTTTAGGGGGGGACCACAAATTTATTCATCAATTAATATGCCTTGTAGTCTCCACGGCTCATTTAATGTGGATAATGGCTATTAATTTGTGGATACCAACATTTGACTTGAGTCATTTCACGTGCATGGCTTGGCATGCATGATGTCTTTGGCTTGGCCGAATTGTATGGTTTGGCATGCATGATATATCGGCTTCTTGTCTTGCATTGGTAGGCCGAGTCTTGGTAAGTCTTTAGGAAGCCCCTTATAATGCTTAAAACCGAAATTAACCTATGGCCTAAGTAAAATACAAAAATATGACTTGAAATAAAAAGGTGGGACATAAGACCCCCACTTATTTAATGCAACAAAATAAAGAAAATACCATTTAAGCCCTTAACGAAACATGGCCTAGGCGGGTTGCTATGACTATAGAGCCATGGAAAGAAAGAGAGAGAACTAGGCCGAATATTCATCAACAAATAAAGAGAGGGACGAAGAAAAAGTTAAGAAAATGCATCTCAAATGGTGTAATTTTTCCGGTGTTGGTGCAGAGGAAGAAATCATTGCACAGTGTTGACTAAAAACAATCAATTAAAGGACAATGAATAAATAAAAGATAAGAAGGCAATTGAATTTGTTAACAATGGTCAACCAATTGTGCATTTGTCTTCGGAGCATTGAGCGATTACCAAGATATTATTAGAGAATAAAGATTACAAGCTCTAACACACCTGGGCCAATGAGGTGCTTATGTGATTGCAAGTACTAGTCAAATTGCAATATATGTTTCTTGCCTATGTTTCGATGAAGACAAAGTCGACCTGAAAAGCTTGAAGACCGGACGCATCAACATTCAACATGACCAAGACTCTAACTCTAGGAAGGTTTTATTTTTATTTCTAGAAGTCCTAAGATGCTTGCTTAGCTTTGAGTCTAGGTTAGGTAACCCAAATGATGATTGTCTCATGCGCTCGTAAGATTGCCTAAAAATCCTTTTTGAGAGTCATCATTCTTCCTTTTAGTAGGTTGCATCAAAATTATATTTTCTATGAAAATCATGCATCATACTAAGTACCTATCTATTTTGGAGGGTTACCTCTTAACCAAGAAAACTTATAGTTTTTCTGATAATTGATCCTAACAGTGATATAATATATTATTTGACTACACAGACCCTTTAATCGATTAAGAGTCATTTTAATCGATTAATTAGAGTTCCAATAACTCTGGATTTTTATTATTGGTAGTTATAATCGATTATGTATTCTGTTAATCGATTATGTTCAACAGAAATGTGTTAATTTTCAAACCGTTAATCGATTAAGAGGTCATTTAATCGATTAAACCTGTTGAAACCAGAAAACTATAAATGACCAGGTTTTTCTCATTTTGATCATAACTTTGATTTCACATTTTCTGAACTTACATTTTCGAAATCCCATATTCTCTGTGAGATATTCACTTTGTGCTTAAGTGTCAAATTCTTTGAGAGAAAAACCTTTTGCTTGTAAAAAGTGTTTTTGGTTTCATACTTTGCAAAAACAAAAGCTTTTTTATATTTGTGCAAATTTGAGTGCACTAATCTGTTTTTCAATCCTTTGATTCCTCATACCCCTGTGAGTGAGTGAGTGAGTGTGAGTAAATCATCTTTTGGGTTGTTAGTGGCTTGTATAAGCCAAAGGACTCTTCTTTGAGAGTTTCTTTCAAAAAGCTTGTTTCTTGTCATTTTGGTTGTAAATCTCTAAGGTTTAGAGAGAAAGTTGTAATATCAGCTAGCTTAGGTTGGCGTGATATAGTCTTCACTAAGTATCTTGTTTGGTGCATCGAGTAGCAAGATTGATAACCGTTTGTGAACGGAGGGAAGTCAAGGCTTGGCGAAATAGGATTCGCATAGCAAGTAGGAAAGGTTCAATTTGGAAGTGTGTGTGTAAAGAACATTTTCAAATATAGAGAAGCAAATCTTCCAAGATCAGAAGGGGAGACCTGGATGTAGTTTGCCAGTGGACAGGCGAACGAACCAGGATAAAATTTCTTGATCTTCTTTCTCCTTCCCTTATCTTTTACTTTTCAAGCATTTAGCGTTTCTTGCATTATTTAACTTGAAAGATTGAGTCTTTATTGATAAAGATTAAATCTTTGATATCTGTATAATTGTTGTGCGCTGTTTGTGATATATTGTTTAAAGGTTGCTTGATTCTTGCGTTGCTTACATGCCAAGAAACCATTTTACATAGCTGATGTTTCTGGTTTTTCTGCACCAGATAATCGATTGTTTCAATTCGTTAATCGATTAAATCTGTTTCAATTAATCAAATGTATTTTCTGTTAATCGATTATTGTGGAATATTTCTGTGTTTTTTGATTCTCTACGCATAAATTCGAAAAGCGGACATAATGACCGCTCACACCTATTCACCCCTTCCCCCTCTAGGTGTTATACTCTGATTGACCGGTACCCTAACAACTTATAGTTGGTGCAAATTATAGCAAGGAGTTTGAGTCTAATATATAACATTTGTTTCTCTCCATTAATCCTATATTAGGCAATTTTGGACTTCATATAATAATATGTTTCAAGCATCCCCATAATCTCCACCCTTATTTAAACAGAAGAATATCTCGTTATGTAGGAAATCTATGTAAAAATCTTCACCTTAGCGAATATTCAGCAGCAACTTGCTCAATCCTAACTCTTTTTCACCATCTCCTCCACATGAGAACCTACTCCCCGTCCAACATAAGCCTTGCCTCACATCCCTGACAATGTTACCGAGAGTCAGCTCTCCAAACTTGTAGTGCAACTTCTACTACATCGTCCAACGAATCACACTATCTAGTTCTCTATTGTTAGGAAGTCTTTTGATATTATGTAAAATATACACCAAAGTTCACCAACAACCACATTCTTCAATGCTTAGCCCAATTGAACCATGGAGCTTCTTTGTCAAGCCTCAACCATTATCACAATTGTTTACTCCCACTATCATAGTTCAAAAGAACCATCATAAGGAGTCTACCCATAATACACACCTTACATCAATGCCAACCAATGACCATGCCACAAACGGGTACCTATGGGTTTTTCAGACGGGTTTTCTAAAATACCCGTAGTACCAAAGGGTGGGCACGGGTATTGTGGAACCCATGCCTTCGGGTACGCGCTATATATGTAATTACAAAATTATCATTCCCCCTAAAATCTTTAATTCCATAATCTCTTCCCCTTAAAATCCCTAATCCTTTCACTTCCCCTTAAAATCCATAATCTCTTCCCTTCCCCTTAGAATGTCTAATCCATTCCCTTCCCCTTAAAATCTCTAATCCACTCCCTTTTCCCTTTCTCTTTCCTTCCTTTTTTCCTTTCTCATTCCCTTCCCTAATCCCTCACCCCAACAACATCCTATTCTCAACCCAAAACTGAAAGAAACAAAATTCATTTCTTGCTGCAGCATTCTCATCCTCCTCAACTTTGTTTTTTTTTGTTTGTGAAAGGTAACTTTTTTCTCTTCAACTTGTTTGTATCTCTTGAATGATATTGTTTTTGTTTTGTGAAAGGTAACTTTCTCCTCAACTTTGCATTTTATTTTGTGGATATTATCCTTTCTCTACCCATAATTTATATTCATTTAGTTGGTATTATGAATCTTATTGTAATTAATTAGTCCTACAATATCAAGAAGTTTTTTGCATTTTCGCAAGAATTAAGAGTGATGGGAGATTTATGTTCATATATAACTAAGTCTCTTCCTGAACTTAATATTTATGTGCAGGATTTATACATGGTTTTGATAGTGTATCAGTGCAGTATGCATACCAATCTATAATTCTATATTATGCGTAGATTGCATTTTTGGATGTATTAGTGTAGAGTGCAGAGTGTATCAGTGCAGAGTGTCGTAGATCGCATTTTTGGCTTTCCTAGTGTATCAGTGCAGAGTGTAGTATGAATTTTTGGATGTTATTAAAGTTGCATCTCCTCCAATGTCTTTGTAGAATAAAATATTTCACTTTATATTTAAGCTAGATACTATTGTTAATAAAATGGTTGGGCAACATGAAAGTTGTGTCACACATCAAGTGTAAATAATTATTGACTCTTGTACTGTTTGCACTCTAATTATGTACTAAATTCTAACTTTCATGTTCTAACTTTGCAATATGTCTACTAAGCAAGCCTCTATTGGTGAATAAAAATCAGTTCCAATGAATGTAGATTCTCCTCCAATTCAAGATGAAACTCATTGTTCAAGTCCAACTTATGTTGAAGAAGCTCGATCAAAACAAATATCATCAATTTGGAATCATTTTGAGCGACATCTGGTAGATGAAAAGTGAAAAGCAGCTTGCAATTATTGTGGCAAGCGACTCTTGGGAGATCCAAGTCAGGGAACAAAACACTTGCACAATCACTTTAAAAGTTGTATACATCGATAAAATTCAGATATAAAGCAAGCACTTCTCAAAACTACAAAAAAAGGTACTGAATCAGTGTTGGTTGGTTCCTATGCAGTCAACCAAGATGCTGCAAGACGGGCACTTGCAAAGATGATAATTTTTCATGAGTACCCTATGTCCATGGTTGATCATATCTTATTTAAGGAATTTTCTGGTGCATTGCAACCTTTATTTAATAGGATTTCTCGCAATACAGTGAAGGGTGATATCATAAGGATGTATAAAGAAGAGAAACTGAAAACCATGACTTTCATTTCAAAGAACCAAAGTCGGTTTGCAATTACAACTGACATGTGGATCGCTAGTAATCAAAATAAAGGGTATATGGCTGTCACAACACACTTTATTGATGATTTGTGGGTACTACAAAGTCGACTTGTGAGGTATTAATGCTAATATTTATTAACATTTTCACAATATTTATTATTTTTATATTGTTTTGGTGACATTGTTGTTTTAATTTCGTTAAATGTTAGGTTCATATATGTGTCTGCTCCTCATACTAGTGAAGTTCTTAGTGATTGGCTGTATGAATGCCTATTGGATTGGAAACTAGATAGGAAATTGTCTACTATGATTGTTGATAACTGCACTACAAATGACAGAGTGATTAAGTACATGTTGTGTAAGATTTCTCCTCGATCATTTATTTTGGGTGGGCAAATGTTTCACATGCGTTGTTGTGCTCATATATTGAATTTAGTTCTGAATGATGGGTTGTCCATTATCTCTAGTGCAATAGAGAGGGTTAGAGATAGTGTTAGCTTTTGGACTGCAACGCCAAAAAGAGAGGAAAAATTTGAAGAGACGTGTGGACAATTAAACATTAGATATGATAAAAAGTTAGAACACGATTGCAAAACTAGGTGGAACTCTACATTCTTGATGCTCCATGTTGCACTAATATATAGAGACGTCTTTAGAAGATTATCACCGGGAGAAAATCTATATAAAACATTGCCAAGTGAAGATGATTGGGAGATGGCCAATGAAATTTGTCAAAAGTTGAAGTTATTTTATAATGTGACGTTAGTATTTTCTGGTACTTTGTATCCAACCGCGAATATCCTTTTCCCAAAAATTTGTGAAATTAAATTGGCATTAGTTGATTGGCTTAAATCTAATGACCTTGTTATTCACCAAATGACTGAAGCAATGTCAAGTATTGGGGTGATATTGGTGCTTTTATGGCTGTTGGTGTTGTTTTAGATCCTAGATACAAACAATGTTTCTTAGAGTTTTTTTATCCCATAATTTATGGAAAACAACATGGTTCTGAAATGAGCAAGGTGAAAAGTATTTGTGAATATTTGGTAAAAGAGTATGAGATTAAAATGAAGGGTAAGGAGAGTGCTTTTTCATGTTCAAGTCAAAATCAAACTCTAAATTTAATAAATGTTGGGGCGGATGGAGTGAATGTTGGTTGGAGGGCAAAGTATCAAAGTTTTGTTTCTGAACAAAATTTTGCTACAATACACCATAGGTCAGAACTAGGCATATATTTAGAGGATGGAGTGTTGCCTGATCAAGGAGGAGAGTTTCACATCTTAGCTTGGTGGAAGATAAATGGGATAAAATATTCAACTTTGCAAATAATTGCAAGAGACTTACTCGCAATTCTTATCTCAATTGTTGCTTCAGAATCTTCATTTAGTAGTAAAGGCCGAATTCTTACTCCTCATCGTAGCAGATTGCGTCCAGATATTGTAGAGACATTGGTGTATCTACAAGATTGGCTAATAGGTGACATGAAAGGTAATAATATTTACATTTTTAATTACACATTCTTACATATTCATTTTATAAATCTTGAACAAAGTTATTATATTTTTGCAGGCTCTTCAAATTCAAAACTAGACATCATTAGGTGTGATACAATATTGGAAGATTTTGATGTTAGTAATGTTGTTAATTTTGATTTTAAGTCCCCTAAAATTAGTATTAGTTCTATCTTGGATTTTAATTTTTAAAATTTTATTTTATAGGATTCAACTAGCCAAGGTTATTGAAGGGAATGACGTCATTCATTGAAGATGACAAAACTGCATCCATGACTATATTTTCATGAATTTTATGTTTTGTTGAAGACTTAATATTTTGAAAGTATTTTAAATTTAAAAATTTGTATGAACAATTTAATTTTCATTAGTACTTTTCAATGTTAGAAAGAGTTATTAAATTTGAATTACTAAAAATGTGTGTATGTCAAAAATACAATCATAATATAAGAAACATGTGGGTACCCGCTGTATCTGCGGGCACCTAGAAAAACCCGCAAAATACCCGCTCACGGGTACCGCGCGGGTATTGACGGGTACAAGTATCATTCCCATATTTCAGAACGGGTAGCGGGTAGTTACTTCTCGTGCCCGTTGCCATCCCTAGCCAATGCTCGTGTCATTCCTTCAATCTCTACCAATGCTCCTGTTACACCTTGCATCATGTCAATGCATGTTTTACACCCGATATCCAAGTCGGCCAGCGCCTATGTGTTCTCATGGATTTGCTAGCAATTAATATCTTTCTACATTATATCACTTCTCATATCAAATATGATCATCCTCTCTAATATTTAGAGAGATATTTTCAGTACTTGTCTCATCTCCTTAGTTTCACAATGTTTTCTTCTCCTTCAACCCATCTAATTTATTCTTGTGTTTTCACAAGCCCTGTTCAATCAACATGTTTTTCACCATCATTTGCCAAAATCACAAGTTATTAGTTCCATTGAACATCTCCACCATGAACCTAATGCTTAGGTTAAGTGTTTATCACCAATTCGCTCTGATACTAATTTTTAGTGTAACAGAATCAACTGCTGCACAATGATGACCACAAACAATCAAATAAATGACAAGAGATAAATAGAAGAGAAGAAGACATAAAAAATTTGTTAACAAGTTCGGTCAATTGTGTCTACTGTTGTGTAACCATAGAAGTAAGGACACCTAAGGGGTTGAATTGGTGTAGTGGTCATCAATTACCGTTTTTCCGGTTACACAAATATTGAAAATACAAGCAGATTAATCGATTATCACAGTACTTCATCGATTAAAGATGGGAAAACTTAATTGATTAATCAGAGGTTTAATCGATTAACCTGAATCAAAAATCTTGAAAACTATTAGTTTCTTGAAAAACAACTTATCTCATAAACAATTCTTTACAAATTCAATTTTCTTAAATAAAATATTTCAGACTGTCAACATATAATGAAATATCACAATAATTAATAAACAATTCAAGAAACACAGTAAAACTTGTAAAGATTAAATGTACAAGCTGTGAACACTCAATTTTTTTCCACCTTAAAATATAAAATTTCAAAAGTATGAATTTTAAAGTTGAGAAGAGTGGACCAATTATTTTTCAAGTATCCTCACCATACAAAGAGTTTTACTTGAACTAATTTTATTATCCTTAAATTTCCCATCATTAATTAGATAAAAAAAAAGTGACAACCATTTAATTATGATTTATAACGTTAAAAATAATCTAAAACAATGTATGGTTGAGGCGAAAAAATAGGAACCTTAATCCCTTATCATCCAACTTCCTCTTATTCATAACTGAAACAACACTGAATGTTTTTATGCACGTGATTAAGCAAATATTTCCATCTCTATCTTGTGTTGCACCAAGGGATTAATTTGAATGTTGAAAAACATAAAAAAGACATGAGAAGGTGATGTGCTATATTCCCTTCTTATTGGTTTTCAAGCTAAAAGGAATGGTTACACCAAGAGAAAATAAATTTTATGGTTGGTAACTTAAAAGAGAGGAGTAGACAAAGAAACTACCTACTTCATGCACTGTTACAAAAATGAAGTAGGAGGTTCCTATTCCTTTTGACAATGGTTACAACATCTCAGAAAAATAAAAGAGGGGAGGAAGTTAGAGCAAGGGGAGTGTGCTCAAAGGTTGAAAGTAGTGTTTTAAAATGTGTTCAACAATATATAATGCAGATGCAACAATGTGAATGCAACCGACAACGCATCTGCAATGGACTGCAATAGCGGTATGATTGAAATTCACACCAAAAATTGCAACAAAACACTGTTCTTTTTTTCTTAGATATATCATAGATTTGTTGGTTGTTCTTCGTGTGTGCATCCCCTTCGTGCATGCACGTCACGATGGAAGAGGAGAGTGGGAGATGAGAGTTGAATAGCTTGAGAGAGGAGAGTGGAAGATGTTGAGAAGCTTGAGAAAGGAAGAAGAAAATGGAGAGGAGAAAGAGATGTGAGAAAATGAGAAAGGAAAGGGAAAGTTGAGAGGAGAAGGAGAGTGAGAAAGTGAGAAAGGGAAATTGGGAATCAACTAGGGAATGAGTCATGGTGAGAATTTTTCCCACCCACTAATTTACTAATGCCTCCAAACAAAAAAAGTTTAAATTTGGGCCTAGTTTTGCTAAATGGGCTTAATTAATAAAAGTTAATTCTAAAAATAATATTACATTAAAACCCATCCATTTATTTTATAGGTTAACAAAAATAATTTATAAGGGCTTTTTTTTTACCCAAATTTGAGTTAGTATTATTATATTTAGACATATTTATATTAAATATGATACATTTATTTAAAAATTAATTTATTGATAATTGAATATATTATTTTTTATTAATAATTAATTTCCAAATTTTAACATCCTAAAGCAGTCAATGGTACAATCCAATTCATTTGGCATATTATACACATGATCGGTATATAAGTAGACAACTTCCACCTTACTAGTCCTCATCAACAGATTATCAAGAACCTTATTATCAACAATCAAGTCATGGATTTTTTGGTTATGTCTTTAGGCAAGGAGCTACACGAGATGGTAGTCAAGATGACAATGAAGATTATGCTCTCCAAACTATTCTAACATGTGGTAACAATTTATAACGTGGATGTGATTACTCTATTGGATTTAATAATTACCTTTACTTTTTCAAGTGACATTTTATAACAATTAATTGTGATGCTTTATCATACTTTATTTTGTAGGGATGTCATATCATATATGAGAATATTAATTTTACTTCTTAATTAAGTATTTCATGATGATGAGAATTGCAATATGTTGTACAACACTCCTCTAAGTGAATGTAATTCACTTTTGTTAATATAAAAATATGATAAAATGTTTTCTTTTAATTATAAAATTATATTATTTATATTAAAAATCTATTTTAAATTATTAGTTCTCCTTAAACAAAATGAAATAATGAATATAAAATATATACAAAATTATTATTAATAATAATAGTTATAGTAATTCATACATTATTTTTAAATTTTGTGCATACATTAATTAATTTCATGTCGCAGTAGCCGCAATTTGAATCGCAGCAACCCATAGACTGCAATCACAATAACTACAACCGCAAGCAGACCACAACTGCAATTTAAAACATTGGTCGAAAGAAAATAATAAGAAAACAACATTTAGAGAGTTGTGCATAGAGAGAAGAAGTAGCAAAAAAATGTCCAACTCGTCATTTCACTACTTCAGGTCATAGGTTGGGATCCTCTCCAATATTGGACAGTCAAGTACTGAAACGTGAGACCCAAAATGGGAAATTTTACATGATTGGTATAATTTGACTTGTTTTTACACTTTCGGTGTAACTTTTTGAAACATTTCAAAAGTGATGTAAATTTTACTAAATCGTATATGAGATGTACGATTTTCGGATGTCATGAATAATATCCACGATTCCTATGGATACTGTGGCTAGTACCCACGATTTTCATGTAAATTCGTGGCTCACAACCACAAATTCCCTTGGCCAAAGTTTAATATCATAGAATTTGTTTAATATTACTTTATACTACAACTAATTTAATATTATTTTATTTATAGAATTTGTTTCAGTTTGTGGTGCCTTATAAAAACTTTGTTTGAATAACTAAATACCAAAATATGTCTATCAATGGATTAGTGCACCACGCTAATCTTATATAGGTTCACTGTGATTGGAATGAGGAATTTCCATTGCTACATGTGGCAAATTAATGTTGATTTGAAGTTACTTTCCAATAAAAATTAAAAACAAATCTAATTTCTCCTTATATTTTATTACTAGACTTTTTAGTACTGAATATGAGGTGATTTCTAGAATGAGTTAGGGTAAAATATTTTACTCTAATTAATAAGAATTTAATATTCTTCCTGTACTAGAAAGTGAAGGGAATGAAAAGTTCATAAGTTTTAAAATTATTTAATTAATAATTCACCAATAACTTAATTTCTTAATAATTCATTATTTAATTTATACAATTACTTATATAAAATATAAAGATACAGCATGATATTGACTAACTTTTGACTTTCGTGTAGGGATGACACTGGGTCTGGATGGGTCTGGGTAGTGCATTACCAAGACCTGTCCCGTTACTTCATTTTTGGACCCAGATTTGTTACAGACCCGTGCTAATACCCGCTGGGTATACTACTAACGGGTCTTCAGGTACACAGCGGATCCATGAGTACCCATAAATTCAAAAATATTAAAAATAAATGCAAGTAATTTATGCACTTGTATATTTGTTTCCTACGATCTTATATGTTATTTAGGCAATCAACAAGATAAAAATTATAAAACTTAATTTAAAGTTTTAAACACAACTTAATTGACTATTAAACACAACTCATTTTACTTAAACAAACATTAAAAACAACTTCAACATTGGGATGAAAAATTCTTTCACTAAGAACTATTCAATTAACATAATATTACATCATACTTATGAATTAACAACATAACATCGTTGCTTAACAAAATAAAAACAAAATTTAACAACATAACTATCAAATTTATGAATTAATATGGTATTATAGTTATAGACTAATATGAAATTACAATATACAAAATAATATTAAAATTATGTTGTTATATATATATATATATATATATATAAATTTAGGAAGAAATAGCGGGTCCGAGTACTCACGGTTATGGGTACCTCATTATCCGGACTCAGATCCATCTAACAGCGGGTCTTAAAATTGTGGGTTTCAATTACTCACAAATCAAAAACATGGACCTAGACCCGACCCGTTGCGAATATTTTTAGTTGGTACCCGCAAATTTCATTCCTACTTTCGTGCCAGTTTGCATAATAATAATTCACCAGTAGTATAATTTCTTACTTTAATTCTTTTGAAAAGTACCGTTGGACTTATTACTTATTTATGTTATCCATTAAAGAAAAAACGTGAAAATTTTATGCAAAGAGAATTACTGGTTTTGAGCCACGAATTACTGAAAATCGTGGCTACCAGCCACTGTGTACATATGAATCGTAGATATTATTCACGACATTCAAAAATTGCACATCTTGTTCATGATTTTGGAAAATTCTGTAATATTTTAAAAAGTTATACCAAAAGTATAAAAAAATTCAATGCTACATGTCATTATCTCTATCTGTGTTAAACCCTCCCATGCCACTCTACAGTTCACTGTCAAGCCACATCCCCCATCTCTTCTCTCCCTTTCTCACATGCCACTCTAAGAACCAAAACAAGAAATCCTCCTCCAACAACTTTAATCACATATACAATTGAAGCAAATAGTTACACCACTTTTCCACTGTTTGGGTCGCTTTGGATACGCAATACTCCAAATATGTGGCTTTGAATGTTCAGAAGAGTGCTCAACATTTCACAGAGACAAACCTCTTCACAATTTCATGAAACCTCTCAAATTTGGAAAGAGTGGAAACATAGTTCTTGTAAGTGATCCTTATAATACCATACTAATGTTGACTCTGATATGATGAAAAGAGTCAAAGAGTTATAATCATCCTCATAACAATTATGGGTTATATGACAAGAAGACAATTTTTGGGGTAAAGAGATTAAGGTGGGATTTTCGTGGAGACCAAACAATATTTGTGGAGGGTCTGATTATGGATGTTATGTGGGATGTTCATGCCTGGATTTTCAATCACAACCAAGGTCCAACTATGTTTCATTACTAAAGTTATTCATCGAAATCTATCTATTTAAATTTATTAGTTTTAATAGATGAATTTAATTTTTTTGATTTGCATGACTTGTGGATTGTGGATAATTTTACTACATCTAAATCAAAGAATAATAATTTCTCCCAAAAAAAATTATAATTAAGATGATTCAAACTAGTCCATATGAAGAAATCCTAATGATATTGTTGTAAATATCAAGTTAATGGATGGAAAATAATTTCTAGTTTGTGTACACTTTTGGCTTGCATCATAAATTTTATCCATTTAAAATTATATTTTTGGTAACTCAGTTACTAAGTCTTTTTAAATAATTCTAATTTATTGAGATGATTTATATTTATATGAGAATGTCATATTTCATCTTCCTTATATATCAAAAAATTCACATGAGATGAAGTAATATCGTTCCAACCATCCATATAGGTATTCTTAATTCTATGACCTACAAATTTATTCATTATAGATGATGCTTTTATCACACAAACATTAGAGTAAGAACTAACGTCATTTCTTTTATTAAAGAGTTGGCTAATGCTTAGAAGTACTGTACAGATAATTCAATAAATTTACCTTTGTCGTCCGTCATGTATCTTGAGTACCCACTATCCAAATACCAAAATAAAATTACTTTAAGGATTTAGATACCCAAATCGTCTTGGGTCCTTTTGAGATGGCATTGAAATTTTTTCCTTTCACTATCCAAATATAATTACTATTTTTAACACACTATTTTCAAATATTACATGAGTAATATGTGTGTGCCACAATAGAAACAACTAGATGATGAATTATTAGTATTATAAGCATGGACCACTAATTTTCTATATAGTACTTTTTTATGATTATGAGTTTTTATCATAATCCATATCTATTTCTGACACTTGTTTGATTTCTTAGCAGGCCTTCCACGCTCAGTGCAGCTTGTGTCGAGTGTCATTCCTGCGTTGGGCATAGGTCAGTTGATTTGTGGCATTGCATGTTTTTTTTGCCATTTGGCACTGATTTTTGCTTGTTTTTCCTTCTAATATCCTAAAATGTCATGAAAACTCAATTCAAAAGATTAGTCCAAATATTCATCAAATTTCCAATTACGAATGCATAAAGTTAGTATTTAGAATTAAATGTGTTAAATTCGCCTTATAAATTAAGGCAATTTTCACACCTAACAGTGAAGCACTTTCATCGTCATCCATTTTATTTGAACCATTTTATTCTCCATCACCCCATACTATGTGGGCTTTCTTACCTCTTCTTTCACTTTCCTGCCTATGTTTTTTGTCCTAGTCATTCTTTTTTATTTGATCGAGACACGTGAATTTAATACGTCATTCTTTCTCACACTTATAGCATGTTACTTTGTCTATAGAAGTGTTATTGTTCCCTCGAATTGAATCTTAATTTTCTTGTCCTTGGAACTTCCTAAAATTTACTTTCTTATTTAGGATTTCCAAACTTCCTTACCAATAGTCTCATGTTATCTTCATCAATCTCGGATGAATTAGAATAATCTTCTTGTAATGCTCTTCCACTTCTTTAACCATTGATTTGGTGGTTTTTTAGGGCAATTCCTTTCTTTTTACAACCGGTTCCATCATGTAGTGTGAGACATACGTTATGACCCGATTTTCGGTTGAAGCTCTATGGTTGAGGAAGAGATGAACTTGATTTCGACCTCTCCCAAAAGATTTGGAGTCAGCACTATATTTTTTGCGGTTAAAACATAGAAAATTCTCTTTTATTCCCAATTTGGATAATAAGATCATTTAACGTAATTTTTGAGCTCGAGCGTCGGTTGGAGATCCAATAAGGTATTAGCACCTCATCTGTCCATATTAAAACGTACCCTTGCTAATAACATGGACTTTTATACTCCTATAATATTTAATTAAAAAAAATAATCGCTAAAACAAAATATTTTGGTTTATTCTTGTGTGTGACAAGAATTCATCTTGCTCCTACATATCCTTAGGTTCAACAGGAAAATAAGATTATATAGTTATGGGTTTGAAAAATGATTTGTTTGATTTAGAAGTAACTATTAGTCAAATATTTATTCACGTTAAGAATGTGAAGCAAAAAAACTAATGTTTGCACTACATCCAATCTCAAAAGATTATAAAAATAATTAAAACATTATCCATTTCAAGTAAGGTGAAGCAACACAAACTAATATTTGTGTTGCATTTAATCTCAAAGATGTTTGGAAAATGATTAAAATTTTATCCATCTCAAGAAAAGTGAAGCAACAAAAAACTAATGTCTGTAATGTGTCCAATATCAAAGAGATTTTGAAAATAATTAAAATTTTAACTACCATAAGAAAGGCGAAACATCATGAACTAATGTCTGCATTGCATCCAATCTCAAAGAAGTTTTGAAAATAATTAAAATTTTATCCCCTTCAAGAAATGTGAAGCATCATAAACTAATATGCACACGACATCCAATTCTGGAGAGGTTTCAAAAATAATTTTATCCACTTTAAGAGAGGTAAAGCAGCATAAACTAATGCTTGCACTATATCTGATCTGAAAGGGGTTTTGAAAATAATTTTATACAATTTAAAAGATGTGAAGCAACATAAACTAATGTCCAAATTGTATCCAATCTCAAAGAGATTTTTAAAAATAATTATACATTAGGATTTTATTAATCATTTAACTTAAAAAGGCTTAAACAATATATTAAATAAATAAATCCTTCTAATTATGAATATTAATTTTTATGTAACTTTATTATCTATTACTGAAGGAAAAACTTATTAATTATAGGTATATATAATTATTTAAACAATGCAATTAAATAGAAGCTAATAAGAAAAATACACGAGAGTGCCATATGGCATACAAGGATTGGATTGTGATGAAAATCAGACGGGCACAAAATCACGTTTGAAGATAGCACCCAGTATGGGAACCGACACCAAAATTCTAGAGCAACCTTGTCTTGTGGCGCTCATACGGTGGGACAATATGCTCTTAACCAATGTTATGAAACCCGTGTCGAATGTTAAACTGAAAGAAGTCTCGTATTATGTTTAACTGGTTAAACCGTTCGGTTTGACTGAGTGATTTCATACATAATTAATAATTTTATCTATACACATATAATTATATATATTTGTAAAATTTTATATAAAATTAATAACCAATTATAATTACATTGAAATAATATCTCTTAATTTTTTTTTGACTTGAGCAAAACAAAATATTATAATAATATTCCATTTTTTTATTTTTAAGTGAATCGTCTAGTTTACTTCCCGGGTTAATCTGATTTAACTGAGTTTATCACGGTCGGACTAAAATTTCTCCAGTTCAAATCGATCAAACTCTCATTCGATTAAGACCGTAAACCTGAACCATTTTGAAGTCCGGTCAACGGTCAGACCGGTTGGACAGTTCAGTACAGTCCGGTTCTCACAACATGTTGGAGGCGGGACAAGCACGAGACAGGCTTGACACGTGTCTCGTCTGAATTCGCCTTCAATAACTGGCGGTTGTCAACTTGGCTCCGAAAGACAAAGATGACACACGCACTCTGGAGTAGTGATTGAGTAATGATGACCTCATTATGCTGATGTATGCGCCATAAAGAGAAAAATAATGGCTGAATGGGGTAAGTAATGGCACAAAAATTGAGATTGTGCTTTTTTATTTCTTGTTTTTTTTTTTGTGTTTTGCTTATTCCCCTACCTCTCTATTTATAGTTTTTTTTTGTAACACCTCATTAATTAGAAAACTAAAAAAAATGTAAATTAATTATTTTTAAACTACTAATTTAATTTATGAAATTAAAATTAAAACTGCACACTTAAAATTCAAAACCTTTAGAAGTTAAATGATGTTAGTTATGATTCGAAGAAAAAAGTGGTTCTGGTACATCTAAAAATTTATTTTTCGATAACATTATTTTTCAATGAAATAACCTTTCGATGGGTAAAAAAATATTTTATTTAGCTTTGAAAATTATGAGAGTATCTGTTTTAGATAATAAAATTATTTGTGACTCTATGAAATTTCAAAAGTTACCATGATACCCGTAAATGGATACAAATAATTATGTGACTCTATAAATCATAAATAGAACTAGAGTATCATTTTTAATATTTTTTTGGTATTTTGAAATTTATAATTTTTATATTTTTACTATTTTTTTATTATTTGATTTTGTGTAAGAAACATTAAAGTTGAGTGGGACAAAATTGGATGTTCACAAAGTGTCAATAATCTCACCCATAAATGTGTTTCACGTAGTCTTTGGAGTAAACTGATAGAATGCTAGTAACAATCTACTAAGAAAACTAGAAATTGTTCTACTCCTAAGATATTGGTTAAACTATAAGATAAAATAAACAACAAGTTCTTTATTTTTCATTGATTCTTTACTGGATTGACAAAATAGTGTTTGAAGAGAATAAATAAATCATAAGATGATGATGATCATACAAGTGTTAACATCTTACAATATAAAAACATTATAGAAGTTCAAATAATAAATTATACTAATTATTTAGTATTGTCTAAATAATAAAAACAAGTATCCAATACTTTCCTAATAACTATCAGTCTATCATTGTCATACCATTGGATGACAACCTTGTCCTCAAGGTTCGACTATTTAGTGGGCTGAAAAAGAAATGACCGGTGATAATAACAGCATGATCATGTTTTATACATTATATCTTCCTACTTGATTTTTAACAACTCCTCCATAAAAGTGTTTAATCACTTCAAAGATTCTTCCACTACTTAGGAAAACATATGGGTTCTCAGTCTCTGTCCATTTTCTTTGCAAAATCAAATAATATTTTGGCCTTGAATGCTAGGCTTTCAAGAATAGAAATGGATGCATGTGCATTTATTATCCATGTGCCATGTAGAGAATATAGGTGAAGTGGAAGGGGTGTTGAGAATTGATGGTTTCAAAGTGAAACTAAAGCATATTAATGAGGTCATTAATGAGGAAACTTTGAGTGTGAAATTCAAAAAATCTCCAAGTCCCACATTGGTTGGAGGAGGAAAGATGAAAGGCTTTATAAGCCTTAAGTCCTACCATTTGGGGCGTGCCCCAAGCGGTACATGGGTTTTGTGAGTGAGTGAGGACACACACAAACAAAACCTCCCCACACACACGCGCGCGCACCACCATCACCACATTCTACTTCGCCTCCATCTGGCCGGCTCGGCTCGTGTTCGGGTCGGGCTTGGGCCCAATATTCTTTCTATACAAAATAAATATTTATTTTTTATTTATTTGTCTTAAGGCCATTGAGCCTTTGTTATTGGACCCGTGTGGATGACCAAGTCAAACTTGACCGAGTCACCACACATGGAAGAATGAATCGAGAAGCAAGAAGGATCGATAAGCCATGACCCGGTATTTGGGGAGGTGGATCGGTGGATCCGCGCCTGACTCTTTCAGGGCCGTAGATGAATTTTTTATGGACCCTCCTCATTGTTACTTGCACTAAAAGCTTGTACGATTATACATGCTTTTTTCTTTCTCCCTCAATAATTATGCTGACGCATTTCCGGACTACTTTCTCTCCATTTCTTTCCATGGCACTAGAATTGGCACAGACAGCCATATTGTTGGATATTCGGATTACTGACACTGGTAGTCAGTTTATGGGAATAGAATTGGCACGGGAAGTCAATATTGTGGGTATTTCGGAATTGGCACTGGAAGCCATATTTTGGGTGTATTTGAGAACGATTCTTGTAACACCCTAGATTTTAAAGTCATTAAATTATAGTATCAGTCTTGGGAGTCTCGATTGAGCGAGAGAATTGTCGCCTAGGCGAGAGAGGCACCTGAGAGGGTGAAATCCTGGACTATACTGAAGGATTCTCGCTTGAGCGAGAACTGTCTCGCTTGAGCGAGAGTGGTCTCGCCTGAGCGAGAGTTGTCTCGCCTAGGCGAGAAAAGTGGTATTCAGGACCCGTTGAGGCTGTAAGATCCTTGCTTGAGCGAGAGATGCCTCGCCTGAGCGAGAAATCCCTCTCTTGAGCGAGAGCGTTAGATCTGAAATTTTTAAAAGGGCGGGATTTTCTCGCTTGAGCGAGAATGGGCTCGCTTGAGCGATAACCCGACGATTTCACTTTAAAATAGAAACCCCAAACACATTTTAGGGTTAGAACTTTGAAGATAAGAGAGAGAGGAGAGTTTTTCAAGAGCAAAGAGCCTTAGGAATCATCTTAGAGCTTGAGAAGAGGTAAACCTCTTGTTTCTAACTCTTCTTCTTCCTTTCTAACTTGTTTTGGGTGTATGGATCTCTTCTCAAAAGTATGAGAAACCATGGAAACTCTTCCGTTTGAGTTGTGGTTCGTTTTATTTAGTTTCTCTCTTGTAAACTCTTGGTTTAGATTTAATATTCAAAGAATGGAAAGGGTTTGTGGGTTGGTTTATGAAAACCCCAAAACCCCCAAAAGAAAAATGTGGTTATAAGAGAAAATGTGTTAAATGTTATATGATGAAGAATATGTTGTGTGGTTTGATTATAATGATGATTGTGTTATGAGTATGTGTTCTAATATGGAATACAAGGTGAATATGTAAGTCTTGAATGATTGGAAACTCCTGATGAAGTAGTATTAGAAACATTGAACATGTATGAAACTCTTGTGTGTTTGACGTTGAAATATGAGTCGTTTATGGGTTATTTTGAATAAATGACTGACATTGTTGTTATTGGTGAGGATGAGGAAAAATCCTAAGGTTGGAGGAGATTGTGGAGGAAACTAGTAAAGCACTCAAAAACCGAATCCCAACACTCACCGAGGTAAGGATAAGTCTTTACTTGTGCATTTGAAATAGAAAATGTGTGTATTTTCTGGTTGTACCATAATTATATTGTGAATCACGTATCTAGTATAAACATATATGGGTGTGTTTATACTAAGGATGGCTTGGATTTACGTGAAATGATTGATGGTGAAATCGATGAAAAGAAAATATGTTTTTAGCCGACCATGAATGGTTAGCGACTCCGGCTCGAGTATATGAAGCAAAACTCCGGCTCGAGTATATAAAGCATTAACTTAGTTCCACTTTGAATGTCCCAAAGGTTTAACGACTGCATCCTGTGCGAATGTAATATTGCTAAAAACTGTGTGAAGTAACTCGGACTAAGTGTTCCTAGACATGTTGTAGATATGAGTACAAAATTTATACTTGCAATTGTAAACGGAATATCCCTACATAACGTATATTATTGGATTGAGTGTTTATAAAATTGCAATGATCATTGGTGACCAAGCACGTGATTTGATTGAGTCTGCGACCTTGTGTGCCTAGTTGAGATTATGAACAAGCAAATATTTTTAAACTGCAATCGATGTAGTAAGAATGTTTGGTTGAGTTCGATAATTACTTGGTAATTTATTTAGTACTCGGAAAGACTCCAAAAATCTTGTTTGCCTAAAATGCTACTTGTTGGATGACTACCATGTTTTTGTGTGTAGCAATTACGAATTGAAATGCTATTGAGAATTTTTGAGTAAATCGTGATAATTGCTCATGCGTGGAATGAAATGATGTTATTGAGTAGATGTCGATCTAGATTTTGCATTTTGGATATGAACTAGTACGTATTAGTATTGATGGGTATGGAGTCCCACTTTCTCCCGAATTTGAAGGTATTACTGTGAATCTCACTGTTTATGTTGATTGTTTTGAACGATGATTGTGGTAATAGATCGGGGAGGCCTATTGTGACTGAGAGGACGTTTGGGAAACTTTATTCCGGTTGTGATAATTTTTCCCTTAGTTGTCCTGATGGTTGACCTTGGTATATGGACTTCTGAGGTTAGTCCATGAATTGGCTATGTGGTATCATTGTTGAGTGGTATGTGCCATTGTATGTCATATAAGAAATCTTAATGGTTTGGGCGGTTGAGCCTAAGCTGGGTTGAGTGTATTTTATGCCTAATGTTTAGGCGACGATGGTGTCTTCCTAAGAGTAACCTAATCAAATTTCGGGGACGAAATTTCTTTTAGGTGGGAAGGATTGTAATACCCTAGATTTTAAAGTCATTAAATTATAGTATCAGTCCTAGGAGTCTCGCTTGAGCGAGAGAATTGTCGCCTGGGCGAGAGAGGTACCTGAGAGGGTGAAATCCTGGACTATACTGAAGGATTCTCGCTTGAGCGAGAACTGTCTTGCTTGAGCGAGAGTGGTCTCGCCTGAGCGAGAGTTGTCTCGCCTGGACGAGAAAAGTGGTATTCAGGACCTGCCGAGGCTGTAAGATCCTCGCTTGAGCGAGAGCGACAGATCTGAAACTTTAAAAAAGGCGGGATTTTCTCGCTTGAGCGAGAACCCGATGATTTCACTTTAAAATAGAAACCCCAAACACATTTTAGGGTTAGAAATTTGAAGAGAAGAGAGGGAGAAGAGCTTTTCAAAAGCAAAGAGCTTTAGGAATCATCTTATAGCTTGAGAAGAGGTTAACCTCTTGTTTCTAACTCTTCTTCTTCCTTTCTAACTTGTTTTGGGTGTATGGATCTCTTCTCAAAAGTATGAGAAACCATGGAAACTCTTCCGTTTGAGTTGTGGTTCGTTTTATTTAGTTCCTCTCTTGTAAACTCTTGGTTTAGAGTTAATATTCAAAGAATGGAAAGGGTTTGTGGGTTGGTTTATGAAAACCCCAAAACTTCCAAAAGGAAAATGTGGTTATAAGTGAAAATATGTTAAATGATGAAGAATATGTTGTGTGTGGTTTGTTTATAATGATGATTGTGTTATGAGTATGTGTTCTAATGTGGAATACAAGGTGAATATGTATGTCTTGAATGATTGGAAACTCCTGATGAAATAGTTTTAGAAACATTGAACATGTATGAAACTCTTGTGTGTTTGACGATGAAATATGAGTCGTTTGTGAGTTATTTTGAATAAATGACTGACATTGTTGTTATTGGTGGGGATGAGGAAAGATCCTAAGGTTGGAGGATATCGTGGAGGAAACTGGTAAAGTACTCAAAAACCGACCCCCAACACTCACCGAGGTAAGGATAAGTCTTTACTTGTGCATTTGAAATAGAAAATGTGTGTATTTTCTAGTTGTACCATAATTATATTGTGAATCACATATCTAGTATAAACATATATGGGTGTGTTTATACTAAGGATGACGTGGATTTACGGGAAATGATTGATGGTGAAATCGATGAAAAGAAAATATGTTTTTAGCCGACCATGAATAGTTAGCGACTCCGACTCGAGTATATGAAGCAAAACTCCGGCTCGAGTATATGAAGCAAAACTCCGGCTTGAGTATATGTAGCACGTATTCATTTTAAAAATAAAAGGAAATTTTTAGCCGACCATGAATGGTTAGCGACTCTGGCTCGAGTATATGAGCGAAACTCTGGCTTGAGTATATAAGCGAGACTCTGGCTTGAGTATATAACCGAAACTCTAGCTTGAGTATATAAGCGAAACTCTGGCTTGAGTATATAAGCGAAACTCTTGTGAATATATAAGCGAAACTCTGGCTTGAGTATATAAGCAAAACTCCGGCTCGAGTATATGTAGCACGTTTTCTTTTAAAAAGAAATGAGAATCTGCTTTTAGCTAACCTTAAGAGGTGTAGCGACTTTGGCTCAAGTTATGCAGCAAAGAAAATGAATTTCAAAATGGTTTACCAATCCCTTTAAAATGTGGATTATCTTATAATGATGTTTATTGAACTAATGACTTACTCCTTTGTATGTTTTGTGTATTTGTCATTGATAATCTCATTGTAGGTAAACTAGTGAATTGAGGAGACTCGGTTTGGAGCCTTAGGAGCTTTAGATCTAGATTCATCTAATTGTGTTCATGTACCCTAATTGACTATTTGCGGATTCAATTAGTTGTAACAATAGTCATTGTTTATTCGGATACTTGTAACTGGGTGTACTGTTATTTTGGAGAACTATACTTTTGGGGTTTTAATACCCGTGAGAAATTATTAATATGAATTATGTTTTTCTGTTAAATCAAATGTTTGTGAATATGGGGACATGGAATAAGTATGTGGAAAATATGATAGTAAGTGTATGAAAATGCAAGCAAAAGGAATAAAATAAAGAAAAAATTTCAAGGGTAGAATTTGGGTCCTTACAATTCTTACAGTGCAGTAAGAAATCGTATAATAGAGAGTTTGACTATTTTATCCCGGAGACGGCGTGGTTGATAGTCTGCTTGCACACTGAGGCAGTACCACGAAACGTCTTAAAGAGAGCAACCTGGTCATGACTCAGTCAGAAAAGATTATCTCGTGTCATTGTTGCGGGCTACCGATACAACAATTTTAAGACGTTTCTACTGCAATGGCACTTGTAGATAATATTACTAGTCCTAACAGCTTCGACCTAAGCAAACTATTTAGGTTTGATGAGACTAACTTCAAACGCTGACGAACCAACATGAAATTTTTCCTAACGGTTAAAAAGGTTGCCCATGTTTTGAAGGATGATGTCCTAGTGGTCCCTGAAGAAGCTAAGAAAGAGGAAAGGGAAAAACTAGCTATTGATATAGCTTTGTGGAATGAAAATGACTACTTATGTAAGTATTTCATTCTTGGTGGGTTGTCAGATGATCTATATGATTACTACATCCCATATAAGTCTGTCAAATTAGTTTGGCAAGCACTCAAAAAGAAATATGATACTGAGGATGCTGGGACTAAGAAATATGTTGTTAGCCGCTACCTCAAGTATCAGATGACTGATGATAAATCAATAGAGTCTCAGTCCCACGAGATTCAGAATATTGCTCATGATATCATCATTGAGGGTATGTCGTTAGATGAGCAATTTCAAGTGGCTATCATTATTGACAAACTGCCACCTAGCTGGAAGGACTTTAAAAACGTCTTGAGGCACAAGACCAAAGAATTTTATTTGGAATCTCTGATCACTCGTCTTCGCATTGAGGAAGAGGCTCGTAAGCAAGATGGGAACGAAGAAGTGATGGCTTTATAAAGCAAAAGCACTAGAAAGAAATTCTCAGGTGCGGTTCTGAAGCCTTCGGGCAGCAACTTTAAGAATCGGAACCGCAATGGGAATAAGGCTAAGAACACCGGTCGCAGCAAGAATTGGAACCCTCAAAAGGTCCAATATGTTAAACCACCTTCTAAGAATGACTTTGGCACCCCATTTATCTGCTTCAAGTGTGGGAAGTCAGGTCATATGGCACACAAGTGCAGAAACCAACTAGTGGATCATCCTCCACAAGCCAACATGGTTGAGGACCCACTTATGGCCGTGTTAACTAAGGTCACGATGGTTGGAGGAAGTGATGGGTGGTGGGTAGATGCTGGTGCATCTCGCCATGTCTGCTATGATCGTGCTATGTTCAAAACATACACGAATGTTGATAACAAGAAAGTGCTGTTGGGAGACTCTCACACCACTACTGTTGCTAGAACTGGTGATGTGGAGCTGAAGTTTACATCTGGGAGGACTCTGATTCTCAAAGATGTGATGCACACTCCAGAGATGAGGAAAAATCTAGTTTTAGGTTTTCTTCTTAATAAGGCTGGTTTTACCTAGACCATAGGAGCAGACTTGTACACTCTTACTAAGAATGGGGTATTTGTAGGGAAGGGGTACGCCACTGATGGCATGTTTAAGTTAAATGTTGAAGTTTCTATTAATAAAATTTCTGGTTCCATTTACATGTTGTGTGATTTTTCTATTTGACATTCCAGACTTTGTCATATAAATAAACGTGCTATTTCAAATTTAAGCAACTTAGGATTAATTCCCAAGTTATCTAAAAATGATTTTGAAAATTGTGAATCATGCAGTCAAGCTAAAATAACTAAAAAACCACATAAACCAGTAGTGTGAGAATCTGAGCCTTTAGATTTGATACACTCTGATATATGTGAATTAGATGGAACGTTAACCATAAATGGTAAACGATATTTTATAACATTTATAGATGACTGCTCTGATTTCACTTTTGTATATCTTATGAAAAATAAAAGTGAAGCACTTGACATGTTTAAAGTCTACGTAACTGAAATTGAAAATCAATCTAATAAGAAAATAAAGAAACTCATAAGCGATAGAGGCACTGAGTATGATTCTAGCATGTTTAATGATTTTTATAAATCAAAACGCATTATTCATGAATCAACTGCACCATAATCACCTGAAATGAATGGTAAAGCTAAAAGAAAGAATAGAACATTAACTGAATTAGTAGTAGCTATCATGTTAAGTTCTGGTGCAACACCCTCTTGGTGGAGTGAAATTTTATTAATTGTTTGTTACGTGCTAAATAGAGTCCCCAAGGCTAAGAGCAAAGTATCTTCATATGAATTCTTTAAGAATAGACAACCAAACTTGTCTTATTTCAGAACTTGGGGTTGTCTGGCTTATGTCCGGATACCAGACCCCAAGAGAGTTAAACTCGCTAATAGAGCCTATGAATGTGTATTCATTGGGTTTTCTATGAACAACAAGGCGTATAGGTTTTATGACCTTAACGCTAAAGTAATCATTGAGTCTAATGATGCTGACTTCAATGAAAAGAAATTTCCTTCTAAATTGAGGAATAGTGATGGCACATCAACTAGTCATACACTTGTGATTAGAGATTGTGATGATGAGTTAGAAGTAGAATCTAGAACAAGTAAGAGAACAAGAACTACTAGAGAGTATGGACCTGATTATATGGTCTATACATTGGAAGATGATCCATCAACTATCCAAGAAGCTTTGACTTCCTTGGATGCTGATTTATGGCAAGAGGCCATAAATGATGAGATAGATTCTCTAGAGTCTAACAAGACTTGACATTTGACTGACTTGCCACCTGGTTGCAAACCAATTGGTTGTAAGTGGGTTTTGAAAAAGAAACTGAAACCTGATGGCACAATGGATATATACATGGCTCACCTTGTAGCCAAAGGTTTCAGACAAAGAGAGAATGTAGATTTCTTCGATACATTTTCACCTGTTACAAGAATAACATCCATTAGAGTACTAATATCGCTCGATGCGATACATGATTTAATAGTACATCAGATGGATGTTAAAACCACTTTATTAAATGGTGATTTGGAAGAAGAAATCTACATGGAACAACCTGAGGGTTTTGTAATCCATGGGCAAGAAAATAAGGTCTGCAAGTTAGATAAGTCATTGTATGGTCTTAAACAAGCACCTAAATAGTGACATGAAAAGTTTGATAACTTAATTATATCGAATGGGTTTAATGTGAATGAAAGTGATAAATGCATTTATTACAAATCAAAAAATGACATCTACACTAACATATGTCTCTATGTAGACGACCTACTCATATTTGGTTCCAACTTTCAAGTTGTGAATAATGTGAAATCAGTGTTGTGTAACAACTTTGATATGAAAAACCTTGGAGAGGAAAATGTAGCACGCCTTATGACCCAAGTGTAAAACTTTTTAAGAACACTAGTGAAGGTGCAAGACAAACAGAGTATGCTAGCATCATTGGCAGCTTTCGGTATGTCACTGATTACACTAGACCCGACATTGCCTATGTTGTGGGACTATTATGCATGTTTACCAATAGACCTAGTATGGAGCATTGGCATGCTATAGAAAGAGTAATGAGATACCTTAAGAAAACTATAAACCTTGGATTATATTACCAAAGGTTTCCAGCTGTCCTAGAAGGATACAGTGATGCTGATTGGAGTAGTCTTTCAGATAATTCCAAAACAACCAGTGGCTATATATTTAGCATAACTGATGGAACTGTTTCTTGGAAGTCTAAGAAACAGACTATTTTGGCAAAATCCACTATGGAAGCTGAGATGATAGCACTAGCAACAACTAGTGAAGAAACAAGCTGGTTTAGAAACATGCTAGCTGAGATTCCCCTATGGGAAAAATCGATACCAGCTGTGTTGATATTGTGATAGTACCGCGACTATTGCAAAGATTGAGAATAGTTTTTATAACGGTAAGAAACAACAAATACGTCGTAAGCACAACACTATTAGAGAGTTTCTCTCTACAGGAGTTGTTAGAGTGGATCACGTACGCACTGAGAATAACTTAGCAGATCCTTTGACGAAAGGACTAGCTAGAGAGAAAGTCCATAATACTTCTAAGCCTATGGGATTATTGACTTTAAAACGAATATCACTCACGATGTAACCCGACCTAACTGACTAGAGATCCCAAGAAGTAGGTTCAATGAGTAATAACAAGTCGTGAAGTGATATGAGAATGAACATGTTACGAAATTATGAGAAGCATGATTCCTGTAGTGTATGTAAGGATGAATTAAACTCTTAATGAGATCTATACTCCAATTGGAGTGGAGTACCTAGACTACAAGAGTACTTTTGATAGACTCACCTATGTAAATGTGAAAGTGGGGGCCGCTTTCTATGAAATTTGGGGGCATAAATTTCTAGAGCGTTCACTAAACTGGGATAGACGTGCATGACCTTTAACGCACAGGCTTTATTGAATACACATTTGAAAAGGTTGTGTGTGTTTTGATGTCAGGGATAGAGTTCAAGACTACGAGTCACTCTAGTAAAATCTGGATCTTACTCACTATGCAAATGTTGAATTCGAATGATACCTTTGTTTATGCACAATCTTATTGAGACCACAGAAATTCCCGAAAATCGTTTTTTAAAAATTTCAAGTGGGGGATTGTTGAGAATTGATGGTTTCAAAGTGAAACTAAAACATATTAATGAGGCCATTAATGAGGAAACTTGGAGTGTGAAATTCAAAATATCTCCAAGTCCCACATTGGTTGGAGGAGGGAAGATGAAAGGCTTTATAATAAGCCTTAAGTCCTACAATGGGTACATGGGTTTTGTGAGTGGGTCAGGACACACACAAACAAACCTCCCTCACACAAACACGCGCGCACCACCACCACCACAACCTCCTCCGCCGTCCGGCTGGATCGGCTCGGTTCGTGTTCGGGTCGGGCTTGGGCTTGGGCCCAACATTCTTTTTATACAAAATAAATATTTATTTTTTATTTATTTGTCTTAAGGCCATTGGGCCTTTGTTATTGGACCCATGTGGATGACCAAGTCAAACTTGACCGAGTCATCACACGTGGGAGAATGAATCGAGAAGCAAGAAGGATCGAGAAGCCATAACCCAGTATTTGGGGAGGTGGATCGGTGGATCCGTGCCTGACGTCTTCAGGGCCGTAGATGAATTTTTTCTGGACCGTTGGATGGAGGGTCGGTTGGAGGCCTCAGGCTATAAATAGAGGCCTCCCCTCCTCATTATTACTTGCACCAAAAGCTTGTACGATTATACATGCTTTTTTCTTTCTCCCTCAATAATTCTGCCGACGCATTTCCGACCTACTTTCTCTCCCTTTCTTTCGGCGGCACTATAATTGGCACAGACAACCATATTGTTGGATATTTAGAATACTGACACTGGTAGTCGGTTTGTGGGAATAGAATTGGCACAAGAAGCCAATATTGTCGTTATTTCAGAATTAGCACTGGAAGCCATATTTTGGGTGTATTTGAGAACGATTCTTACAGTGCAGTAAGAAATCGTATAACAGATAGCTGAGCTGTTTTATCCTGGGGACGACATGGTTGATAGTCTGCTTGCACATTGAGGCAGTACCATGAAACGTCTTAAAGAGAGCGACCTGGTCGTGACTCAGTCAGTAAAGATTATCTCGTGTCATTGTTGCGGGCTACCGATACAACAAGGGGTCATGAGGAATCAAAGGTAGTGAAGGCCAATAACTCATAAATGGTAATAGACACAAATGTTATTAATATCAAGGGGTCCAAACGACCGAGCACAAGTTCAATATGTCACTTTTCTATGTCACTTTTATGTACCGCCAATTACAAATTGACACGTCAATTAAAGTTGTATCATAATAACTAACCAAAAGTTAACAAAACATAAATGCGAGTTTGTAATTGGTGGCACGTAGAAGTTACATATAAAAGTAGCATAGACAACTTGTACTCCTAACGACTCTATTGCAAAATGTGAATTCTCAACGTTTGTGGCATGTGATGTTGGATTGGCCACGAAGTACGATGGGAGTGGTGCATAAGATTGGTCATGGATTGTTTCTTTTGTAGATGGCTTAGATAGTTTTGTGTTTCTTGTAAATGTCTTATATTTCAACTATATTTTTTAGAGAGGAGTCCATGTGTCTCAATGTTATTTGCGGAAAAGAATTGACACGGATTGGGATCCAAGACCGTTGAGAAACAATTGAGATTGCTTCGTGATTTCTATGAACTGTTGGGACTGCACCTTATCATCCCAAAATGTGATAACAATTGGGAACCATTTTTCAATCATATTATTTATTTATTTCCCAAACATATTTACTTAACCAGAATTCTTCCCTTTTTCTCCTCTAATTATTTTCAAATCAAATTCCCATATTCAAAGTCACTCTCAACTTCTTCTAACAAATATGTTTTATCATTTTCTATGTAAGTTTTAGGAGAAGACTCTCTACTTTCTTTCGTGGCAGCGACATTTTTTGGTGACGGAGGTGGGTTGGCGGTTCACATTGAAAACACGCTACTTGTGGTTCATGCTTCTATGATGTTGTGTTTGAGATAGGAACCAAAGTGTGTGGATAAGAATGTTTGTCCATGAAATCCTCTTTCAATATAAGCAACAACTCTCTCATCTCAGCCAAGAGATCTACAATAGGAGGATGTCCACTAAACTGAGTAAGTGGACATGAAATCTGACATTGTGATGATTGAGCGTTGCTAAAAGGGTTTGAGGAAAATGGAACAGTGACGTAGGTGTCCCAAAGCCCTGTGATGGAGTTGGGTTAGATGCAAATGGAGATGCGGAAGTTGAGCTAAAAAATATACGATGTTATTGTTGATGTTGAAGAACCAAAAGTTGATGAGTTGAAGGTGTTGTGCTAGATAAGAGATTAGATAATGATTGACCAAACACTTTGCAATGACCAAATGTGCTTGTCTGTGTTGTAGATGAATTAAAAGGAAATGATGAAGGGGAATGTGGTTTTAAGAGTGGTTGAGTAGAAGAAGGGTATGATGAGTAACTGGTTAATAGGTTGAATAACATGGTTTCTGTAGTGGTGGTTGCGGTGTTGGAGGTGAGTTAAAATATGAAAGTACAAAGTAATATAGGGCTAGCTTAGTACCAATATACCAAGAATTCTATAAACTATAAGATAAATGGTTGGGGATTTACTTATTCTAAGAGAAAGTTTTTTAAATATATTTAACATATTAACCATCAATTCTAGAAACCATTGAATTTTCCTAGAATTGATAGCTAAGATATGAATTAAGTTTAAAAAACTTAATCTTAGAGTCAATAGATCCATCCTCTAAGATAAAATAAACATCAAATTCTTTATTTTTCTTTAATTCTTTAATGGATGAACAAGACACTATTTAAATAGAATAAAAAATCTTAAGATGATGATGACCATACAACATACAAGTGTCATAATCTTATAATATAAGAACATTATAGAACTTCAACTCATAAATTATTTATCTAGATATTGTCTAAATAATAATAATACAACTATCCAATTCATTTCCTAATAAACCTAGGAATTTATCACAAGCATTACAATTTACAACTCTTCTTCACTATCCACTTTTCTTTAATATTTTGTCTGTCCTCCTTAATCAAATGCCTTGCTATTTCAAACCCAACTTCAATTCTCATTAGTTAACTTGCATGTTTTGTTGTTTGTTTTAATTTTCTTTCACCATGAAGGTTAAGTGTTGTTTTTCTCATAGGTCTTTTTACAGAGTTCTCTCTTTGCTATCCATGTATGGTGTCTCTTTGTTAAGTTTCTCTTATGTCTGCCCAAGTATGGGCCTAAACTAGGAAAAAAGTACAAATTATGAAGACAAGTGGAAAAATGTCACATGGTTCTTTTGATAATTTGAATTTTTTTATGGGAAAATAAAGTTTAGATTAAATAAATATAACTGATACAAAAACATATTATGGGACTTCAATACATGGATGATATGCAATGTATAACCTCTAACGCATAGTTTTGTAAATGCTGGAAGTGAAACCATTTTGAAATTTGGATATTAAAACAATGGAAATAAAAAATATAAACCTTTCAGATTTAAAAATGCAACCCATGCAACCAGTTTTCCTTACACACTGTAACAAGCAGCTTATTCTGAGGCAATAAGTGTTGTAGCAGCATATAATTTGATCTATTCGAACTGTATGTACAGTGACAGAAATCTAAACATTTATTTTTGGTAACCTAAGAATATAAACAAAATGACTTCTGATGTGATCCTAGTTGAGGCCAAGCTAGACCATGGTGGGCTAGAAGGCATAGGTGGCCCCATGACAAAGGCACGAGCAAAAATGACACAAAATGTCCTAGGACTATTCATAAAGATGATCCAAGATGATGAGCCAAAGTTAGCTAAGTTGACCCATTGGATCATGGAGCAATCAGCTGACCGAGCCATGGAGGGACTGGGCACATCAAGCGCATTTGACAGAAGCACAGGACCAGGCGCACCAAGCACAGGATCTGACCAAGGTGCCCCAAACACAACTTCTGACTGAGGCATGGAGTTGGGCATAGGACCAAGCGCTGGGCTAAGTTAGCCTAATCAAGGCATCTGACCGAGGAGATTGGCGCCTGGCGCATCAAGCTAACCGATGGGCACGGAGCCAGCCTTGGTGCATCAACAATTTGGAGTTTGAGCATTTAATTCAATAAATGTGTGGGTCAACTTTTGTCCCACTTCAAAAGTATTCATAATAGGGTATGTGTTTTTAATGTCAACTAGTAATTGTTTGAATTCAAATAAATGGCTTATTAATGAGTGCACAATGCTCATCAAAGTGTAACCGACACAATGAATGAGTTGGCTAAAGTCTCATAAACTTGGTTGTCGTGTGATTATTGAGCATTCTGCTCAAGGTAGACTCAGCGTTCAACATTCTAGCCGTGGGGACCAAATGACACATTGGAAATTCAATATGGCCAACTTAATTTCTCTCATAGTCGTTGTCTTGAAGAGAATACGTAGCCAAAGGAATCCTAGTCTGTCTAGCTTTCATGAAGACTACTCAAGCCATGTGGAATCAGCTCTTGAAGAAGAATCCTATGCTCATCATTCATGTCTAGCCGTAGAGCCATTAAGGGTGACTTAACTCACATTTCACCTATGATCAAATGCCATTACTCTCTTAGTCGTGGACATCAATGAGAAGAGGAATCCCAAGCTTCAAGTCGTGGACACAAAAGGGATCCTATGCTCTTCTTTACTTCTCTGTCTTCAATATAATAAAGCAGAAAATTACACATGTGTTGAATGTGTCTTAACTGAATTTAGCCTAGCATAGGATTACATTCATTGATCAAGGGAATCCAATGTTGGATTAAACCATTAATGTTTTGTGTTCATGTAATTCACGTGGAAGCCATGCATGACTTGCCACTCATATATGTATCCAAATTCCATGATGAATAAAGTAACTTGAATTGAATTATATTATGGATTAATTCCCTAAGTGAGAGCATATTGCCTTCTCCAAACTTCTTGGCTAAACCAAGATTTTACTTCTTATCAAGAAACCAAGCTTTCTTGTGACGAACATCACCTTTGGCTTATCAACACTTGAAGTGTTGCGGCGCTTACAACATTTTATTTTCTACCCGAATTTCTTTTATCTTTAAGAGTCATTCCACTGCCATTTTCTTTGTTTTATCATTATACATGTGAAGTCTAGTCCAACACCAACCAAGAACGATCACCTAATCATAAACCTTGGAAAGAGGTTTACATCAACTTCCATCCCTTCAATGTTGGTTCCATCTTTCATTAGCAAGTCACATCCTCCGTCCCAAAATTTGGTATCACTTTGTGTACCTTTTGTTTATAATTTGGCAAAAAAGTAAAACAAAAATTAAATATATTATTTTCTGACCAATGAAAATAAAATGATACATGAAGTAGTACACATATTGGAAAATAAGATATACTCCCCTTTCATCTATATCTATATCTATATTACTTATAAAGGGAAAACATAAAGTAACCACTCATGGTGTAATTTGTGTATTCCTATTTTACCCTTGATCATTTATAATTTTATTTTTATACAAATCATATCATGACCCTCTCAAAACCCAATTCACGTGTTATTTTTTAAATGACCAACAACTCTTAAACCTCCCTCCCATTCCAACTTTTCATGTTATAATTACCTATTAACTACTACAATTTTCCATAAATATTATCATTACAGTTGAATAAAATGTGCAAGTCATGGTTTCTTACTGTTGTTAAAAGTTAATTAACCTATAAAAGTACGAAGAAATTCACCAATAATTTTAGTTCTCACTATTATTATTCATTATCATTTACTATTGCATGTAAACTGCACATTACAAACAATAGAAAAATGAATTGTCAGACACATCAATGTCTGTCAACACGCTAGTTTAGATAAGCAAACAATATTAAAATATACTTGCCTTTAGTCAAACTTTACAAATTACAAACCTGTAATCTGGTTTGGTTCAGTCCTTTTAGTAATAAATGATAAATGATTCTATAGGAAGATACTTACCATACATCAGATATTGTAATATAAAAAACTCAGTTTTTGGTTTCCTTTGTTGACTGAGAAAGTTAAGTGCATAAAAAAGTCGCTAGTGTTTGTCATTTTCTAATTTCTAGGAACATGCTATAATTTTTCAGGTTAATAATAACATTCATTACCATTGGAACCTAATCCATGAAGGGAAAAACAATCTACAAGTTGAGTGCTTCTTTTTTCCTTTCCTTTTGAACTGAGGGATTAGTCTGTACTCTGTAGGATAATGAGATAAGAAGAGAATATCATAGAGATAAGTACTGCACATCTCTTATTCCTCCCACCATTGGACTCATGATGGAAGAATGCAAATTTATAGCACAAAATGAGACAGAGCTTCAATTTCCCTTTTCTTCTCTGAACCTGTCTGTGTATGACAATAATAACATACCACATGACTTCACTGGATCATATCCAATGACTTCATAGGTCATAAACATTGAGCTTACTCCTTTAATGAATGCAGATCACGGATTCCGATTACAATCCGGGGACTCCTTTCTAATTTGTCACTCAAGATGGATACCAATTCTAAATGGCTAGAGTACATCTTTCCCAACAAAGTTCTTAAGTTCTGCCTTTGCTGCTTCCATAATCACCTGAAAGTCTATATGCTTATACCTTCCCCTAAAACCAAAAATTTTAAGTGTTCAATTTAGTACTTAGTGTTAGAAATTGTCTACCGAATAATATAAAACTTCAGAGGGGGGGGGGGGGGGGGGGGTCAAATAAAGATTAGGCTGTTGTTTGAGAAACACAAATATGAGGGATGAAAGGAATAAAAACTCGTAGTTTAATCGCTCTTCCTTTTGTTTAAATATCAAATTAGCCCTCTAAAGATATGCATGTCACCAACTTGATCCTCCAAAGAGAGTGCACCAATTAAATCCATGGAAGTTTTAAAATACACCAGACTTGTCCTACAAGGGACTAATATGGTGACACTCTAAATCTTTTAGGGACTTAAATTTAGGTGGCCATTTAATCCTTCAGGGACTTATTTGATGCATTTTTCTTCGGAGGACAACGTTAGTGAGATTTGTATAATCCAAGGACCAACTTGACTTTGAATTCTTTCCCAAAACAAAATCCAAGAGTTTTGAGATAGCAAATTGAGACCACAGTTCATAGTCATTCAATTTATTTCCTACTACTAACAAGTATTGAGGTCATGCATGTCAAAAATTTGAATTTAAGTACCAGAAATGGGTTTTAGACCAAATTGTAGAAGGATAGGCTGGACTTGCAATTCCATGCATTATCCTCGCAAGGGCTCTTGGTGTAAACCGAGCCTGTGAATTGCTCTGTAAAAATACCTGGTAATATCCAAAGCAACAAGTAATTTTCATATTACAAACATGATATGCATAGAGTTTAATTTTTTTATACGCAAAGTTTTTTGACAGGGAGGGGGAAATCGTAAAGCTGCCACGGTTTGAACCCAAGTGCTCACACTTTATATCCTGTAATATTCTAAGAATTCTTATGAGACAACTCACCTTTATATCTGCCCGCAGGAAAGGGCTGCACAAGTAAATAACAATTTTAGTACATAAAAAATATATTCCATATCATCATAATAGGTTGCAAGAGAAATTTTATATTTCTTAGTTCATGATTGAATACCCAATACAAATCAAGATTATGAAGCTTAAAGCCATTTAAGAAATCATTGGATAGATCCTTTTTGCTTTACTACAAAACTTAGGAGACAAAAGTTAGTAAGAACCTGCTTTGACCAATTTTCTTGCAGAAATCATGAATATCAAGTCCAGCAAAGTAATCCAGTGTTTTCATTTGCAAGCATGGAGTGTGATCGGCACCATTGCAACCGTTCATCTTATCACATAAATTTAATGCGAAATAGACTGCATTAAACATTGCATCTACTTTTCGTACCTAAGCATAATGGAGAACCATGAGAAAATATAAATCAGTGCTAACTTGTACATGAAATTTGATTCTACAAACACAGAATGCAACATATCATCACAAATGAATTACCCAACCAGTGATATTACAATTTACCCACCTTACAACTTTCAACTTCTGATAACCATTGGGTAATACTGACTGATAGAGACAACAAGTCTATTGGGACTTCAACAATCCGATAACAATAGGCCATGTCCTTCATCTCATAAGTTACTTCTCCCTTCAACTGAGAATATTTCACAAATAAAGAGGTTAGATCATCTATACCATAATATACGAATATTGCTTCCAATAAATCGAAACAAGAGATAGGCCATATTGGATAGGGGGCCAAAATCCAAATACAAAGCTTACATGTATTGTATTTGAATAGGAAATACTTTTTTTTAAAGAAAGAAAAGCCCTCATGCATCATGAGGCTCCACCTATGTGCACGTGCACATAAACATGATACTTTTGGACATGACAGAATACATTCCTTCAGTGCATTGACTATATCGGTGTGTCATGACTCATGTAAGATGCCAATGATTTTTAAGATACGCAAAACTAGAAGATTTTTTAATACAATTACAAGAATCAAGATATGAATAGTGCTGTAAGTATTTGTGGCCAAAGTACTGTAAGAATAAAGCAACATTATCACTTGCCCATTCATCAGTATTATTTTAACAGGAGTGATGTAGATTGATTGGAGGTTTAATGCAGGGGCAACTCTGGAAAGTATTTTTCCTTTAAATTAATATCCAAAATAAAACATAGATAATTACAATGAATATTAAACTTTATTTAGTCAGTTTACTTAGAATTTTTTAATCATATGCCATTTCACGATATTTCATGTATCGACCTTCAAATTTCAGTCACAACCTGCGAAGTCTTTGCTGAGATGTGCTTTACTATCTTCTAGTATGTAAAATAAAGTATGCCCAACAGTTATGCTAGCTTAAACAATTATAGGACTTCTCTCATCATCCTTAGGTGCAGCTCAGTAATGAACTTAAATTTAGTTACTCAGAAGAAGGAAGACCTCTCGTGTACTTTTTAAACATATTTTGTTGTGTGCACATGCAAAGTCACCATAAAATATCCACTAATTCAAACCTTAAGATCGTACAACTGATTAGTTAGCTCAACTGCTGTAACCCCCATGTCATTTGCCACAGTTGGAATGTCAAAAACATATAGCCCTTGCTTATTTTCAGATCTGAAAAGAAAAATAACTCAGTTAAACAAGGGATGTATGATTGTAAGCAGAATTAAACTGCTTTACTAGTTATCATAATCATGAACAACCTAGCACCATCAGCAGGTAGCCCTTCCTGTTATGGGTAATAAATTTTGATCCAGGCTCAATCTTGAGATATAAAAAATTAAAGTAACTCGTAACAGGATGACCATCCAGTAGAAAGAGGGAAAAGGGTTTGAAACAGTGAAAAGACCAGAAATGTAATATGCTTACTATTACCCAATTTGGGTGAATGACTATTACCTTTTTAGAATTGCGGAAACAGCAGAAACCTTTTGGGCGAGCAACAGTGGAGTAGTCTGCATTAGAGCCAAAAATTAAAAAATAAATAAGCAACTTAGTAATTAATAATTATTCAAATCACATTAGTTCCTCTAATTTCAATTGAAAATTAACAAACGTATCTGAACTTATTCTTCAAACTATAAGGTATTATATTGTATAATATAGTTTAACTATAGATTTAGATAGATAGCAATCATGATTTTATTATCACTTGTGACAAAATCTAATAGCACCTTATGAAAATTCAAAGCGCAAGTTGCATTTGTCTGTGGAAGTAAATGCAAGTACTGCACATCTCCCAATTCCAAGCGGGTTAAAAGTGTGAGCATCACCTGGTAAGTGAAAAATATTAGAGAACAGTTTTAATCTGTAGATGTAGAGTAAAAAGGTAGCACATAATTATCTACAGCTTCCTTACAAGAACCGCTCTTATTTCTGGCATTTGCATATCTATTATCTTATAAACAACCAGAGAGAGTTGTACTGAGTTATTGTCTGGAAATGCATAGAAGAAATGCAAATTGACTGATGCCTACAGATAGATAGTTGTCCACGAAAAGTCCTAATAACTGCTCACTAAGTGCATCTCAACTTTATCTGGTACGAAGTTAATCTAGATCTCTTTGGTTTCAGCACTTAACAATGAGATAGACAAAACAAAACCATTTTTTCCTTACAAATACAGTCAATCAGTAATTACATGCAATCGTAAGCATACACCATAGATATCACGCTAATGATTATCTCTTAATTCAACCATGTCCAGAAACTTTGGATCTACTGAGGATGGCTCTAAGAAATTTGCTTTTTTACCCATGGATCATCATAATATCAGCATGACTAATTCGTCAACTAAATGTTATGAAAGCAGTCAAAACTTATAACTAAGAATCAATCATTCGAGCTACCAAATTTCATTGACTTAAATGCATAGTAGTATACAGTGGAGTACCTCTTCTTTCATATCAAACCTGCGTGAAGCAGACTCTTTCACCAATGAAAAGATTTTCCCATGGGAGTTTTTGTCAACAGGAAACACTTCACGCAGAAATTTGTTCACTGCATATTCATCTACTCCTTCACTGAGGATAAAAGATTAAATCAAATAGAGAACATTTTGACATTGTTAAAGTAAACAATTAAACCATTACCTATGCATTAGACTACGAAGTTTGAAATAAGTCTCATCATCATAAAGTAGGTGACAATGGGACAACCTCCCATCCCTTCCAGCACGTCCTATCTCCTAAAATAGTAATTCCATTAATTCATCAAACTCTGAGAAAGAACATTGTGATATGCTATCATGAGAGTTTAGAAGAATTGAAGAAATCATATACCTGTACATACTCCTCCAAACTTTCAGGCAAACTGTAATGAATTACCTAAAGACATATATGACAATAGAGTTTCAGCATGAATTACTGTGACATACAAAGTGTATGCAGAGTGATGATAAAAAAATAAAAAATGGCATTAACTAAAGTAAATATCAATTTTAACAAGGGAAAGAGCTTAGTTCTCCACTACCATTTTGCCTCAGATTAGCAGTTTTAACCATAAATTAAATTGTTGATACAGCCAGACTTCAAAGGTTTAAAGTATTACTCATGGAAAAGCAAGTTAAGATGCAGCAAGAGCACAATGAGAATCAGTGAATTACTAAATGACTAATATTTCATAAAAATCAGTTCATGCATTTAGTCCAGAAAGGCATAATAATTTATTAATAAGCCTTACAGCTCCAACATCTCTTTTGTCTACTCCCATGCCAAATGCCACAGTTGCAACAACCTTCATAAAAAATTTCAAGGTATCAGTTGGCATAGTAGAGTTGTATCTGAAGCATCAAAGAAAGCAAACATGACACTACATGAAAGCACAACAAATTGACAAAACTAGTGATTAGAACTGTAAAATTTATCTTACCACTCTGATCTTGTTGGAACTAAACAACTCCTGTACGTAATTACGTTCCTTTGCAGTGATACCACTATGATAACTCTAGATGGTATTTCACATCAAATCATCAGATTTAACATTCAGAGTCAAGGGTAAAAAGAAAGATCTGCAATATCAAAAAGAGAAATGCAGAGCTAACCTTTGCCAATATATTATTGTCATTCAAGTATCTGCTAATTTGATCAGTTTCATACTGGAACAAGAAAAAACATAATTAATTCCCACTAATAAAACAATGTCAATCTCAAACTTGAGTAATTAGTCATATTATAAACCAGAAGCATAGAGAGCTCAATAAGTTTTTCTCAGCAAAAAATACAACAACAATCAAGCCTTTATACCACTATGTGAGGTCAGATAGATGGATCGAACGACGCCATAATGCTCTATCATAAATCACATTCATTAACAAAGCATTGATCTCTAAGTCATTTTTTATCATTCCCCTATAGTTTTTCTTGATCTCCCTCTTCCCCTAGGAATTGAACTAGCTTTCATTTAATCTACTCTCCTTACGGGGGCTTCTACCGGTCTCCTCCACACATGTCCAAACCACCTAAGGCATGATTCTACCATCTTTTCTACAATAGGAGCTACCCCAACTTTCTCCCTAATGCATTTATTTCTAATCCTATCTTGTCTAGTGTGTTCACTCATCCAACACAATATTCTCATCTTTGCTACATCGAGTCTATTCTCTTGTTGTCATTTTATTGCCGAACATTCAGTCCCATATAGCATTGCAGGTCTTATAGTCGTGCATTAAAACTTCCCCTTAAGCTTGAGTAGTACCTTTTTATCATAAATGAAACCTGAAATACTCCGCCATTTCACTCAACCCGTTTGAACCCTATAGTTCACATCTCCGCCAATTTCCCTATCGTCTTGTATGATCGGCCCAAGATCAATCTAGTGACTTGTGGTATGACATGATCATCAATCCTTACCTTTACAGTAGAGTTTGTTCGCCTCTACAGTAGGGTTTCTTAGCAAACAATATTATACATAAAAACATGTAGAGCTAGAAGAGAGTACGTATTTATGATAGACAATTTTAAGGAATCATATAACACCCTGTAGTTAAAAGTAGAATCGAACAAGTTCATATACACACCTGAAATTTGCAGTATATGATGATGCTAGAAACTTCCGAAAAAGGAGAAGACTTTATCATAATCAGTAGGTCTTTCATTCTATTATGTTCAAAATGTTCACAGTATTATTGTATAAGTCAAACAAAGTTCAGATCAAAAAATACATTATGAAGCAGTTAATAGAAGCATCTGACTTGCCTATTTCTGACCAAAGACACTGATAAACGCAAATTGTCTCTTAACTGTGCCCTTTGAATAAGATTTGTACAAGGAATATCTAGAGCAGACATGATAGAATCTAAAGTTTTGGTTGTAGCAGTTGCTGTCATTGCAAGAATAGAACCCACATTAAGCTTTTTATGAAGCAAAGATGCTCTGAGTCTCATGAATGAAGGTCGGAAATTGTGTGACCTGTAAAAATGTTCAATATCTTAAGATCAACAAGGAAGCAGAGAATATGAAGTGAGATATCTAAAGTGAAAATATTAATATCATCACCAGACATTGGAATCTGCTCACCATTCAGATATACAATGTGCTTCATCAATAACAAGTGTAATCGTTGACAAAACAGAAATAATAGACAGAAACTCTTCATTCAGGAACCGCTCTGGCGAAACAAAAAGCACCTATATGGATTAGAATTGAAAATATTAACTTTAGGTAATGAGTACCACCATCACCAAAAAACAAAACCTGATATGCAAATGTGTCATACGAAAATGACCTATGAATGATCAACACCATTCTATGCAATTAAAGCAATCAATCTACATAAGAAAGTCCGAACCAAAGTTGCGTTCCATTGTTGAAAGTCCCACCTTTATTGCACCCTGTCGAAGCAGGTTGAGTGTTTTGGAGGCTTCCTCAGGTGTCTAATACAATCAAACAAAAAAGTGAAATGATGACAACCCACATCAGATAAAGTAAATTGTGTGGAAGGGAGACTGTAAGAGTGCAAAAGTACCTGATTGCTAGATAGAAGACCACCCTTAATAACAGGAGGCAATTGCCTTAGCTGATCAATCATCAAGGCTACCAATGGACTTACAACAAGGGTAATCCCCGGCAAAATTAGAGCAGGCAACTGATAGCACAGCGACTTCCCTGCACCAGTTGGCAAAATAAGCATAGTTGACTTCCCAGCAAGAACCATCTTGATTGCTTCTAACTGCCCATCTCGAAAAGATTCATAACCATAAATTAATTTCAGCAACTTCACCAAGTTCTCATCCGAAGGGTCAACTCGTGCTGATGACACCATCTCCTCCAACTGGTTGCAGCTAACCTCTTTTGTCTTACAAGACCCTCTTTGCTTGTCTTTTGCATTTTCTACAACCAACCCTTCCTCCTCAAATTCTGGCTGCACTTGATCCCCCTCGCCTTCATGTTCCAATTTAACTTTGCTTTTCCAGTACCTTTTACTACCACGAAATTTCCCATTTTTCTTCCACCCTTTGTTCACAAACTTTCTTTTCTTGCCATTCAAGTTTAACCTGACGAAGTTCCCCTCACCGCCACATTTTCTCAGCTTCGCAGCCGGCATTGGTGCATTAGCACCTATTAAATTAGGATGCCTCTTTAAGAGCTTCACTGGGTTCCTAGCAGCAAGACCTGTTGAGAAACATGTCAAACTGAATTTCGCAAAATGGTTGAATTAATGTATAACAAACAAATGGTGTGTTTAATCTAACTAACTTCTAACTAAACTAACCAGGGGAAATTATACCAACCTCTTAAGAGGTTTCTTTTAATTACACCTATTGTTTCAAAAATTAATTCGACCTATCTTAAAGTTTATGTTATCATTACACTTATCTGTTGAAGTTTAAGTCATAACATTCACTTAACTAGGGAAATTATACTAACATCATATAAGTTTCTTAAAACTCGGCACATTAGGGCCTTGTCATTGCACTTAGAATATGTTTTAGTAAACAACTTAATTAAACATTAAACACTAAATTAATAAACTTTTACTGCATAAGAGCTTATTACTTAAGTATAGACTATTTTTAGCTTATCCCATATGCTTCTCTAGTAAGCTTGCTGAAATAATCTAAAAAAGCTTACAAGAAAATCAAGCTATTTTCATAAGTTCCAATAATGTAACCTCAAATAACCTCTCTACACTATATCCCTAGCAACATAAACATCAAGAAGTGGAAAGTTAGTACAATTTCCCAAAATAACTAATCTCCAACCACTCTAACAACCAATACCTTCTTCTTCGCCTCGCCTCATATCAACGCCAGAGACTGCTGCATCGGAAACATAATTAAGAACTGGTTCTTTTCCAGAATCTTCAAAATCAACAAAGGTTCTTCGAATCTTCGAGAAGGAAACCGATTTCGCGAAGAACCCTGCGGGTAGGGTTTCGATAGAGTGGGAAGTTGACTGCGACGGAACGCAATCAGAGGATCGACGAATTCGGAACGGAAGGGAAGAAGGAACGCAGAAAGGGTCTTGGATTTGGTGGATCGGTTCGGGTATCGGGTCGGGTTTGTCGGGTCGGGTTAGGAGTGGTTTGGGTTTTGATGGTTTTGTTCGGATTCTTGATTTTTTTGAAATTGGAAGAGATGGTGAAGGAGGTTGTTGTCTTGGAGGAGTTGTTGATACGTGAGACCCGTCTGAGTCTGAATCTGACTGCATTTTATTTTTTGGTGTTGTTGATGGTGTTTGGTTGGAGCAGAAGATGAAGAATAAGAGGGGGGGCAATCAAGTAATAATGGTTTATCTTCAAAGTTCCACCATCTCAAAAACCTTCCCGCCAAATGTGATTGATCAGTATATATGATAGGTTTTGTCTAGTTAGTTCTTAACATTCCCTAAGTAAAGTTTGAAATGTGTTAAATGCTATGAAAGAAATGTGATTAATCGATTATCACCTTAGTTAATCGATTAACTAAGCTTATTTTTAAGTATCTTAATCGATTAAACAACCCTTAATCGATTACCTTCAAACATTTTTAAATTCTGTTAATCGATTATATTGGCCCTTAATCGATTATCTAGACAAAATTTTCAATTCGTTAATCGATTAGCATTATATTTAATCGATTAAAAAGAGTTTCCGAACAGTGTTATATTTGAATTTCAAACCCTAGAACTTCAATCTTTCTCAATAAATCTTCTCAAACCTCAAATCTTTTGTGTTTTTTGTTAAATTAAAAAACCCATTATCTAACTTTGTCTACTCAGTACCTATTATCATTGTATTCCATCAATTTCTCCTCTAAATTCTTAAACCTAGATTTTTCCCTCCTTGAAACCTTAACCCTCAATTTGCTCAATCGATTATCCATCAATTAATTTGTAAATATGAGTGAAGGAAGATCAAAGAGAGTGAAACACACTGTTGGGATTAACTGTTCTTATCGCCATCCTGGACAATAGAGAAATTCAGACATTGGTGTTTCCTCCTCCACTCAAGGTAGCAGAGTTAATATTGGGAGAGATCCTTACTATATTCCTCCTCTACAAGCAGAAAAGTTGGCTAAGTTTATAGGTTGCAAGCAAACCTACATACGGTATGCCAATATGACATGGATGGTAGAGCAAGGATTTCAATTCCCGCAGGAATTAGAGGCATAAGGGACCAAGACATTTCTGGAGCTTCATGGTAACATTTTTCCTTCTCTAGTTTGGGAATTTTATATTAACTTCTAATATAAGGATGGGCAATATGTTAGTGTTGTTAAGGGAATATTGATAATTTTGGATGAGGAGCTATTTTTGGATGTTGGAGGCTTGACTAGTGATGGCTCTCCTCTAGCGATTGTAACATTGAGTTTTGGAATTCTTACGACTCAATTGAGATGTATAAGTCATGCCTTAGAGGACCTCATTACTATGTTCAAGGTGAACTGGCTAAGGCTAGATTCATGACTATTGAGAATATGCTTCTTCATTACCTCATTGTCTATGTATTGGTTGAGCAAAACACTAACCATGCTCAACCAACTGATAATGTCTTGAAGCTTATGTATGTTGTAAAGGAAGGGATCATGGTGAATTGGCTTGTTGAGATTTTTAAATTGATGTATGGCATCACTTCATTTTTATCATGATTGCTGGCCTACAGGATCTTTATCTCTCATGTATTGAGCATGTTGGGATTGACACAAGTAATGAAGAAATAATTGTTGTAAATCCCAGGGAGCATCTCATTGATGATAGTATGATCCACAATATGAATATTTACAAATACAATGGAGTGTGGATGTATTAGGAAGACTACCAGACTAACGTTGAGATTTCTAACGAGGAAGATAATGTTATTCTAGTTGAGCAAACCCAAGAATCGCAACCAAACAAGGCTCCTAATATGTCTCAAGCACCATATTCTGGTTTGGCTCATGGATGTTATGGAACAATGCCTTAATGAGCGCATTGATAATATAATGCAAGCAATTGAAATAGGCTCATGGCCGAGTTTTAGAGACAAGAATCGATAAAAATGCTAATTTTGAAACCCTTCGCTTCTTGTTTAAGACCTTAGACGGCTTCTCTCAACTACCTCTTTATAGCTCGTCTAGTTAGGGCGATAATAAGTAGTCCTAGTTGGTTTAGTCTAGGGTATATGTTTTGTTATGTCATTGTTATTTATTTTGTACTCTTTTCGACTCTATGTTTGTTTTAAGTTTTGTTTAATGTATGAAAATGATGTTATCATTACTTGTTAAATATATGTTCAATCTTACATGAAATCCCAAGGAAAATCATGATATTCTCGTTGAATTGCTGAAATATACTTTATTTAATCGATTAAAGACATATGTAATTGATTAATAGGAGCAAAATATTGCAATTTCATAACATGATTTTGATAAAGACAAAGCTTAAAGCTTATAGATTATGGACAATGATAAATCAACTACAACAATGTGAAGACTCGAATTCAAGCTTCAAGAAAGGATCAACAATGCTAGAGTAATATTTTTACTTTAGGTCCTAAGTTTTTTTTTTTTGATAAATAAAATTTGTATTAAAACAAGCACAAGGGGTGCCCACCCAACACAAGAGAAACAAGGATTCTTACTTTGTAGAGCACAAAGTCAAACAAAGTTTAGGATCCATACACCAAATAGCAAAAGATAAATACTTACAAGACATAAAAGAAGATAACAAAATCCAATATCTATTTTGAATTTTAATGTGCACATAATGCATACACATACATGAATGCATTTTGAATGGGTAGAGTCTAAGTTGGATGAACCTTATGATAAATCTCACATTTTGGAGTATGAACATAATGCATTTGAGAATTTCATATATAACATGATTTAGGTGCTTAGCATACATACATGATTTTGATGCATTAATACTTATATAATTTTCAAAGTCATGCATCATGCATTAATCATTCATTTTAGTGGTTCATGGAAAAATAACTAAGTCTTTTCAGAAAACCGTTAATCCATTAAGACATTGGATAATCGATTAAGACTTTGAAAATGGGAAATTCGTTAATCGATTAAGGACATGGTTAATCAATTAAGTAGTTATTTAATCAATTATCCCCAATAGAAAACAGTTTGAAACTGAATGGTATTTCACCATCCTTTCCCATAGGCAAATTCTAGAAGTCATAAAAGAATTTGATGCAAGATTGACACACGAAATTTCAAGAGTGATTTTCTGAAAAGAGTGATAGAAACTTTTATGTCAAAAGAGAGAGTTTTATGAATCTTTGTAAGAGTTTATTTTCAAATATTGAGAGTTTTCAAATATTTTCCTCTTGTGTCTCATAATCATTCATATTCATCTCTAAGATTGTGAGGTTCATAAAAGAGTAGTTTATTCTGAAATTTAGTCTATGATTAACACATCATAGGTGCAAGGAAGTTTGTACACATTTTATCGGTCAATTTGTAAATTTGTCTCTTTGGAGTGTGAGAAATCACTTTGGAGGAAGAGAGAAATATAGGAGGAAATCCTAGGTTGCTGTCAATGTCCAAGAATAGGCCTCTTTGGGTATACTTGTTAGAAGTGATGTGAATACATTACAAATTAAAGCTAGGCCGAAGAGAATTCTTGGTGGAGAAGTGTTTGTATAAACAATTGATTTCTTCTTAGTAAAACAAATCTCCTTAGGTGAACCTCTTTGCATCAACTCCCAAGATCAGAAGGGGATGATTGAATGTAGATTGCAGTGGATTGGTAATCGAATCAAGATAAATCGACTGTGTTATCTTCTCTCTTTCCCTATACTTTTACTTACATGCAATTATTTTAGTTTCACTATATTTGATTACGTTCATATAGAGATCATTGCATAAGTGAATTTGCATGATTAATCATTTTCATAAATATGTTTAAATACATATTAGATCAAATTAATAACTGCTTTCTTGCTGCATCAAGAACAAAAGATTTTCAAGAAAACCAGCACGTTAATCGATTAAGCATTTTGTTAATCGATTAACTCAAGCTTTCTGTTAATTAATTAAACAACCATTTAATCGATTAAAACCAATAACTTTTGAGATTATCTTTAGTATTCGAATTATTTTTAATTATTACTTGAGCCACCTATTCACCTCAACCCCCTCTAGGGTGAAGTTAGAGCTCTTGTTAACCAACAAAATCAAGTTAAACATATCCCTTGTTTGGGTGTGTGAAATTTAGATAAGAGAAGAATGGAGAGTTAACTATAATAACAATAATGCAAAATATTGTTTTATTCTCCTTTTAAAATATAATGTACAATGAAGAATGAACAATAATGTAATTATAAAATTTTAATAAAAGCATTTACGTACTTTGAAATGTTTGCCTATAGAAAAACCACAAACAATGACACACTTTCCAAAGTCATCCATTTCAGTTCATTCTCTCCAAAACAAGACCCAAAAATGTAAGGACCCAAATTCCACCATTGATTTTTTTTTTCTTAATTTAAACCATTTCCCTTCATCATATCATTTCGAACACCCAAAAAGTTATTTTCGAACGCCCATTAGTTATTTTTCCAGATACTATACATAAATCAGTATCACACATGTTCGCAATGCAGAAAAACATAATTCTATTAAGTAACTCTCCGCGAGAGCAAAATATCAATAGTTATGGTTCCACTTAACGGGATCCCCATAGTTACACAAACTCAAAACTAACATCTTAGCCATGATTACAAGAATTCAATTCCATAGGTAATTAGTTACAGAACAACAAGCACAACAAAAGAAATCCAGCTATAAAGCCCCTAAAATTCCCAAACGAGCATCCTCAATTTACCTGTTTATCTGCAATGGGATTATTGATAACAAATACACAAAACGCACAAAGGAGTAAGTCATTAATTCAATAATCATCATTATCAGATAATCCACATTTTAAATACAATATAAGCATTAGAGTGAAACACATATTATAAGTACAAGAATATAACCATTCATATCTTCTTTCTTTTCTTTCCATATTCATCCTATAGCATATATAACCCATGATATATATATTCTATAGCATGCATATTAATCTATCCCAACTCACTTTCTTTTCCTTACCTTGCATATTCACCATATAGTATATATATCCCATAATATATATTATATAGCATGCATATTCATCCTTTCCAAATCACTTTCATTTCCAAAAATTCATATTCACCCTATAGTATATATATTATCTCATAATATATATTCTATAGCATGCATATTCATCATTTCCAAATCACTTTCATTTCCAAAAATCCATATTCACCCTATAGTATATATATATCCCATAATATATATTCTATAGCATGCATATTCATTGTAAGACCGTCTCATTCTTTCATAAACATAACCGTGCTACATAACTTGAGCCAAAATGTCGCTACATAACTGGAGCCCACAGTATTGCATCCTTAACCCGAGCCAGGGTGTCGCTACATAGCTTGAGCCAAAGTTTCGCTACATTGCTTGAGCCAAAGCTTGCTATATAACTTGAGCCAACGTTTCGCTACATTGCTTGAGCCAAACCTTGCTACATAACTAGAGGCAAAGTCGCTAACCAATCATGGTCGGCTAAAAATATGTTTTCTTTTCATTGATACACCATCAATTCATAAACAGTAATTCCACACACTTTCTCAATGCGACATGCTAATTAAAGACTTATCCTTACATTGGTGAACATTGGGGTCGGTTTTGAGTAATTTTACCGGTTTCCTCTGCGACTTCCTCCAACCTCAAGATCTTTCCTCATCCCCACCAAACGACAACTCTTCTCAAGCTTCTAGATGATTCCCACGAGTTCTTGCTCTCAAAATCACCTTCTCCTTTCTTCTCTCTTAATTTCTAACCCTACAATGTGTTTGAGGTTTCTAATATAAAGCAAACTCGTCGGGTTCTCGCTCAAGCGAGTCCATTCTCGCTCAAGCGAGAAAATCCCGCCTTTTTAAAATTTCAGATCTGGCTCTCTCGCTCAAGCGAGAGATTCTTGCTCAAGCGAGGGATTCTCGCTCAAGCGAGGGATTCTCGCTCAAGCGAGAATCTCACAGCCTCGACAACCCAAAATGTTATTTCTCGCCCAGGCAAGACAACTCTCACTCAGGCGAGACCACTCTCGCTCAGGCGAGGATACTCTCGCTCAGGCGAGAATCCTTTAGTATAGCCCAGTATTTCACTCAGTAAGGTGAGCCACTCTCGCCCAGGCGACACCTTTCTCGCTCAAGCGAGATTACCAAGACTGATACTATAATTAATGACTTTAAATTTAGGGTGTCACAAAAAACACAATCATAAAATATGAGCATCATAGGTTGAGTTGTCCTTTTAGCATGTTTTTAACTTGTTTAAAGAAGTCCAATTGGTGGATATTCTAATTCACCAAACTATAGCAAAATTGTTATTCTAATCTTACCAAATTACACACATTTTGACATACTAAGTCCAATTGGTGGATATTCTAATTCACCAAACTAAATAGCAAAATTGTTATTCTAATCTTACCAAATTACACACACATTTTGACATACATACATATACGTTTAAGATATATTTATTAAACAATGTTTTTGCTTAAAATTTTAGTTATCAAAAGAAGAAAAATAAATTATATAGCCTAAAGAGGCACCAACTGTGATAAAAACTCATTCAACTACGTAAGGGAGAATATCTTTTCTCACACTTTGTCTCATTCCATATATTAAATTATAGGATCGGTCAAAAAATAAAATTAATAATATGCTAAATATTTAAAAGCTTAATAGTTTTTTTATATTTATTTTGTAGCCTTTATTGTTACTGACTTAGTCTTCTCTTCGTATACGAGATACGCTGACATCCTGTGCACCAGACTTTGTCTTGGTCTCTCCAAGTTTTCATTTCTTCTCTATTTCTCCGCTAACATCTCTCTCATTTAAATTATAAGAAAATCTAATTATTTGAATTAGTGAATAGATCTAAACCATGGATTTGCCTATAATTGATGGCTAAAATATATAGTAAATTTAAAAAACTTACTCTTGTAGTGAGTGAATTCCTCCTCATTTTCATTTGGTCAAGATATTATTCCTTATCATAGTATCTCAACTTTGTTATTGATTGTTTAGTGTCAATTTGTACACATGAAGGAAGGATGGAGAACCTGGTTTTCTATGTACTTTTTTTTCCCTTTACATTAATCTTTATTAATTCTTGTAAATGTTCAATATGGTTTTTCATTGTTATAGTTTGTTGCTTTATTTTTTTATGTTAATTAGTTATTTTAGAAACTAAAAAAAACATACATAATTATTTGTTGAGCTACCAAGATAATATATCAGTTTTGTGAATTGTGTGTGAATGCCTTGAACTTGCAAACTATACATTGTTGTTTGAGAATATCAATGATTACATTTTAACATTGTTCACCATGTTGATGTGTGTCAAAGGTGGGCACCTACAATTTGAATAGCAAGGCTTGGACTTTTATCCAATAAGTGAAAGATTAAGGGTTATTGGGTTCACAATAGTGCTTGGAATCATTACAATGAAGGAGAAATATGTATTATTCATATTTGACCCTGAAGGATAGAGTGGTGTGAAGCTATGAAGAATCAATGGACTTTGGCCACCCTCGGTTGTGGATGAGAACACGACTTGGCCATATCCAGATTATATGTCGCTTAATTTTTCATAACTTTCCAAATTTGTATAATTTCCCTTTTGAAATTTTCTACCATGAACCACACATTTTTAATATGATTGCTTTACCTCTTCTTATCCAAACACACTTAATGAGGACTATACAATAAAAGTTTCTTAGGAGTTGTTTCATTTATGGGGTTGTCTTCTTATGTAGGCCAGTTGCCCTATATATGTACTTCATATTTCTAAATCAATATAACATGAATAATCTTGTTTAGAGCTTTAATTAGTGCATACTGTATGTGATAGTGATTCTTATGTGTTCATCTTGAACCGATAACTTATCAAGGTTATTTACTTGTAGTGTTCTAAACTAGAACTTCTGAAGACAAGACCTTTCTCTACAAAACAAGGTTTGAACTTTTTCCCTTTCTTTTATGATACTCCTTGCTTCCTCTTGTACACTCAATTGCATGTCTATATGGTGACAAGCTCCCAAGTTTAGTTCTTATGCAAACACAATATATCATCCATCATGTCACCCATCCATTGTTCATGATTGTTTAGAAATACAAACACCCTCCTTTCTTCTTTAGAAATTTGCAGAATTTGTTCACTAGAAGTGTCATAGTTTCATCATCAATGCCTGACGAATCAGATTCTTCTTCATTTATTTTTTCCTCTTCTACTTTTGTATTTGAAGTTTTTGCTTTGAGGGAAATTCCTTTATTCTTCTTATTTGATACTTCATGTAGAGTTAAGTGTCCAATCTCCATCTCATGCTCTTCTAGTTTTCCAAAAAGAGTTGCAAGTGACATTGTATCTAAATCATTGGATTCTACAATTGCGGTCACTTTTGGTTGTCATACCCTATCAAGACATCTTAAAACTTTCCTAGTAAGATCACCATTTGCAAACACTTTATATAAAGCAACAAGATGATTAACAATATGAGTAAAACATAAGAAATAATTCATATTCATGAGTTAATACATTTAGCCTAACACGCTTAACCTCACTTGTGCCTTCATGGATTACCTATAAAGTGTCCTACATTTCCTTAGCACTTTTTCATTATGAAACTCTAAAAAATTCATAGTGCAGATGTGACGATATTCTTAGCTTTTAATTTGTGTTGTACCTTTCTCTTTTCATCATTCGCCCACAAAGTCTTAGGTTTTTCTTTTGTTTCACCATCAACTAAATGTAGTGGTACATGAGGTCCATTTTGCACGACTTCCCAAATGTCTATGCAAATGCCCTTTATGAATATCTTCATACTCACTTTCCAATAGGCATGGCCCTCTCCATCACGAAAGGGATTTGTATAGCCCATGTTTGCTATTCCTAGGATCACACAAATTTAGCGATTAAGCTAGCAGTAATTTAACTAGCTCTGATGCCTCTTGTTGGATAACAAGGACTCTAACGCACCTAGAGGGGTGAATAGGTGTATTGGTGTACGATTCAAACTTTTACATTTCGAAATATATTCTCATATTTTCCTTGATTTGATAGATTAGCAACTTACATAATCCATTAACAAATTTTTGTAGTTAATCAATTAACTCATGGTTTAATCGATTAACTCGATATGTTTCTTGAAAATCTTTAGTTCTTTGACACAACAATATGCAATAATTAATCTGTTCTTTCACACACTTTAACAATTCAATTTATATGATTAATCATGCAGAGATAACTACACAACACCATCAATATGAATTCAATTCTAAATAACAGAAATTGAAAATTGCTTAAACATAAAAGATTAAGGATAAGATAATTTGAGACATTCGATTTTATCCTCGTTCTATTGCCAACCACTGCAATCTACATCTAGTTCCCCTTTCTAATATGGGAGATATGCTTTCACTAAGAAGAATTTAAATGTTCTTATCATTCTTCCACTAAGAAACTCTTGGACCTAGCTTCGAATGGACAGCCTCACCACTTTTAGCTACAGATTTCTCTGAACTCTTCTTTCCTTCTATGGTGGTACCACACACCTGGATTTATGAATTATAAATTGAATTTTATTCTTGTGTATAACACTTTTACACCATTTATTGTGCTTGTATACACTCTATTTAGAATATATCTAAACCTTCTTGATATCTCGCAATCTTTGGATATGATGATGTATGATCATGAGATTCAAAGGTTCTGAAAAATGATTTGATGTGATACGAATGCTTGAATGCGTCTTCTCGAAAATTCATAAAAAATTCTATTGTTGTGTTTTAAAGTCTGTAGCTCTTTTTTTCAGAACCGTTTAGTTTGATCTTGAAAAATGTGTCAAATACTCATGGGGTTTGTTGGTTATAATAACCTTAAGTTTTAATCAGTTTTCTGTTAGTTTAATCGATTATGACAATACTTAATTGATCATTGTTCTTTAAAAATCCAAAATTTCAAAACTAACATTGACTTAATTGATTAATCTTTAACTTAATCATTTAATGAGTTTCCCATTTTTCAAATACTTAATTGATTAACTATTAACTTAATCGATTAACTGTTTTTTTAAAAACGCTTAATTAATATGCTATGAACCTCTAACATGATTTAATAATGTATGATGCATGATTTGAAATTGTAAGGACCCAAATTCTACCCTTGAAATTTTTCCTTATTTTGATCCATTTATACATACATTCATCATTACACTTTGATTACTCATAAATCATCACTTAAAACCTTTTTAACATGCCATACCACAACACTCTTCATATAACAGAAAAACATAATTCATTTTAATGTATCCCAGTAACTACCGCATACAACTAGCTACGGGTTTCCAAAATACCTATAGCTACAAATATTAAGAGTTACAATTATCCATGGCTACCAACATGTACAAAAATCATTCCCATGGTTACAAATATTCAGTTCAAAACACAATCAGTTAGATTACAAAATAATGTGGATAAGGACTTCGGAAATTAAAAGCCTCTAAGCTCCTAATCAAGACATCCTTAAATCTTCCACCTACCTGCAATGGGATTAACATTGACCATACACAGAAAAACACAAAGGAGTAAGTCGTTAACTCAATAAATGCCAATGTACGTTAATCCACATTTTAATAAGGTTAAGTAAACAATTTAAAGTTAAATATACTTAAAGTCATTTCCATCGTTTATACTTTTGAAAATCATGCAACATAACTTGAGCCAAAGTTTGCTACATCGCTTGATTCAAAGCTTGCTACATCATTTGAGCCAAAGCTTGCTACATCGCTTGAGCCAAAGCTTGCTACATCGCTTGAGCCAAAGCTTGCTACATCGCTTGAGCCAAAGCTTGCTACATCGCTTGAGCCAAAGCTTGCTACATCGCTTGAGCCAAAGCTTGCTACATAACTTGAGCCAAAGTCGCTAACCAATCGTGGTCGGCTAAAAACGGGTTTTCTTTTCATTGATACACCATCAATTCAGAAACAGTAAATCCACACAACCATTATTACAAACATACCCATATATGTTTATAATAAATAAGCAACTCACATCTTGATCATTTTCACAACCAGAAAATCCACACATTTTCCATTACAATGCGTAAGTTAAAAACTTATCCTTACCTTGGTGAGTGTTGGGTTTGGTTCTTGGCAACTTCGCAAGTTCCACCGACACCGCCTCCAACTTTAGGATCTTTCCTCATTCCCACCATATAACACAATATTAGTCATTTATTCCAAATAACACATAAACAACTCATTTTATATCTTTAACCATACAAAAGATTTAACACATTTTCAATGTTTCTAAACTACTTTCATTATAAGTTTACAAACATCTAAAACACACTTATTCATCTCATATTTCAACATTAGAAATGCATACTCATCTTCTACATCTAACATTTTACCCAATTTCCTCTTTAACCACATTTTCATTTTAGGGTTTTGGGGTTTTCATGAATCAACCCACAAACCCTTTCCATTCTTGAAATACCAACTCTAACCCAAGAGTTTACAAGAGAAAAACAACATAAAACGAACCATAACTCAAAAGGATGAGTTTCCATAGTTTCTCACATTTTGAGAACATATCCAACATACCCAAAACAAGTTTCAAAGGGAAGAAGAGAGTTAGAATCAAGAGTTTTACCTCTTCTCAAGCTTCTAGATGACTCACAAGACTCCTTGCTCTTGAAAATGCTCTCTTCTCTCACTTCTCTCTAGGTTATTCCCCAAAAATGTGTTTGGGGTCCCTTATTTAATGTAACAGTGTCGGGTTCTCGCTCAAGCGAGAAAATCCCGCCTATTTTAAAACTCAGATCTGACCCTGTCGCTCAAGCGAGGGATTCTCGCTCAAGTGAAAATCTCACAGCCTCGACAGACCCAAAATGCCACTTCTCGCCCAAGCGAGAAAACTCTCGCTCAGGCGAGACAACTCTCGCTCAGGCGAGATAACTCTCGCTCAAGCGAGGATCCTCTCGCTCAAGCGAGAATCCTTCAGTGTAGCCTAGTATTTCACTCACCCAGTTGAGCCTCTCTCACCCATGCGACACTTTTTTTGCTCAAGCGAGACTCCCAAAACTGACACTATAATTTAATGACTTTAAATTTAGGGTGTCACAATCCTCCCCCTCTTATAAGAATTTTCGTCCCCGAAAATTAAACATATATCGATTCGAATAAGTGAGGGTAATCCTCCCTCATATCTCGCTCCACATCCCAAGTAGCATCCACTTCATCTACTTGACTCCAAAGTACCTTCACCATGGCAATCTCCATGCCTCTCACCCTCTTGCTACTAGTGTCCAAGATCCTCACAGGTAGGGTAGCGAAGGTTAGGTTAACTTTCAACTCTATTTGGTATGACTCGACCGCATGAGAAGGGTCCCCCACATATTTCCGCAATTGAGACACATGAAACACATTGTGAAGATTCGACAACAATGGAGGTAAGGCAATCCGATATGCTACCAGCCCAATCCTCTTCAATACTTGAGATGGTCCAATAAATCTTGGAGTAAGCTTACGAGACTTTAACACTCTATCAATCCCAGTAGTTGGAACTACTCTCATGGATACATGATCTCCCTCCTTAAACTCAAGAGGTTTCCGCCTCTTATCATAATAGCTTTTCTGCCGACTGTGTGCTATTCTCATATTCTCCCAGATTTTCTTAATCTTTTTCGTCGTCTCTCGGACCAACTCGGGTCCCAACACTAAATTCTCCCAAGTTTCAAACCAACTCACTGGAGTTCTACATTTTTTCCCATACAAAGCTCCGTAAGGGGCCATCCCGATACTAGTATGGAAACTGTAATTATAGGTGAACTCAATCAAAGGCAACATGCTATCCCAACTCCTCGGTTGATCCAAAACACAAGCCCTCAAAAGATCCTCCAATGACTGTATAGTCCTCTCCGATTGACCATCCGTCTGTGGATGATAAGCTGAACTCAATTTCAACTTAGTTCCCAAGGCAGACTGCAAAGTAGTCCAAAATTTTGAATTAAAGCGGAGATCTCTATCCGAGACAATGCTCAACGGTATCCCATGCAACCGAACAATCTCTTTGATATACAGTTCCGCCAATCGCTCCAAAGAGTATCTCAAGTTCATAGGTAAAAAGTGTGCAGACTTAGTCAACCGATCCACTATCACTCATATCGAATCATACCCTTTCTGAGTCTTTGGAAAACTATCCCACTTCCAAGGGATTGTAACTCTCCCGCTGGCCGCTGATGCTCAATCTTGGCTTTCTGACAGACAAGACAACTCGAGACATACAAAGCCACATCCTTTTTCAACCCAGACCACCAAAATAGATTTTTCAAATCTTGGTACATCTTTGTAGTTCCCGGGTGAAAACTCATTTTACTCTTGTGTGACTCATCTAGAATATTGTTTCGCAATTCCACATCACGAGGCACGCATACTCTACCTTTGCACCGCATCATTCCACTAGGTTCCGATGCGAAATCGGTCTCTTTCCCACTCATCATCAAACCTCGTTTAACCATTAGCTCACTATCCTAAACTTGCATCACTCGGATTTGATCAAACAGTTCATTTGTGACCTTAAGCATTCCTAACATCAAACTATGGGGTCTTATTTGAACTTCCAAGTTCATATCCCTGAACTCCTCAATCAGTTTTCCTTCTCAAACCATCAAAGCCGACATGTGTAAAGACTTCCCCGACTTAAAGCATCGGCCACCACATTGGCCTTTCCCGGATGGTACTGCAATCCAAAATCATAGTCCTTAAGGAACTCCATCCACCTTCTCTGTCTCATATTCAGTTCCTTTTGATCAAACAGATATTTCAAACTCTTGTGGTCGTTGTACACCTCAAACCTTACGCCATAAAGATGGTGTCTCCAGATTTTTAAGGTAAAGACCACTGCAACTAATTCTAAATCATGCGTGGGGTAGTTTTTCTCATGCGTTCTCAACTATCGCGAAGCATAAGCAACCATTTTTCCATCCTGCATCAACACACAACCCAAACCTTGCTTAGAAGCATCACAATACACACTGAAATCACGATCCGTACAAGGAAGAACCAACATCGGTGTTGTAGTCAATCTCCATTTCAACTATTGAAAACTTTCCTCACAACGAATCGTCCACATGTACGGTTCTCCTTTTCTGGTAAGCATAGTCAGAGGTAGTGCCAACATCGAAAATCCTTCTATGAACTTCCGATAATAACCAGCCAATCCCAGAAAGCTCCTGATCTCGGTAACTGACTTGGGTACTGCCCATTCCATAACTACTTCGACCTTAGAAGGATCTACTGCCACTCCTTCCTTGGATATTACATGCCCAAGAAAGTTTACCGATTCCAACCAGAAATCACATTTGGACAATTTAGCATACAACCGATTCTTACTCAGAAGATCTAGAACAATTCTCAGGTGCTCCGCATGTTCCTCTCGGCTTTTGGAGTAAACCAGAATGTCATCAATAATTACTACTACGAATGAATCCAAATACGGATGAAATATACGATTCATGTAGTCGGTAAATATTGTTGGTGCATTAGTTACACCAAAATGCATTACCAGATACTCGAAATGCCCATACCTCGTCCTCAAAGCAGTTTTAGGAATATCCTCCGACTTCACACGAACAAGACAGTGCACAACCTCATACTCCCATCTTTCTTCTTAACCAACAAGACAGGTGCACCCCACGGTGAAACACTAGGACGAATAAATTTCTTTGCCAACAAGTCCTCAACCTGCTTTTTCAACTCAGCCAACTCTAACGGTGTCATTCTATAAGGAGCTATAAAGATGGGTCCCGTTCCAAGTACCAAGTAAATGGAGAATTCAACTTCTCTCACTAGAGGCAATTCCGGTATATCACTAGGAAATACCTCAGGAAACTCACAAACTATCAGAATGTCCTCCACTCTGGGTTTCTCAATACCCTCAAGGGATGCCAACAAAACAATCACGACTCCCCCCTCCTTAATGGAAGTTCTGATTCCTTTAGCCGACAACGGCTTCATCAAACAAGCCTCTTCAGAAATCTCACTCAGAGGAGTATGTCATTAACTCAATAAATGTCAATATACATTAATCCACATTTTAATGCAGTTAAGTAAACAATTCAGAGTTAAATATACTTAAAATCATTTTCATCTTTTATACTCTTTTGAAAACCATGCTACATAACTTGAGTCAAAGTTTACTACATTGCATGAGCCAAATCTTGCTACATCGCTTGAGCCAAAGCTTACTACATCGCTTGAGCCAAAGCTTGCTACATCGCTTGAGTCAAAGTTGCTAACCAATCATGGTCGGCTAAAACAAGTTTTCTTTTCATTGATACACCATCAATTCATAAACAGTAAATCCACACAACCATTATTACAAACATACCCATATATGTTTATAATAACTAAGTGGTTCACAACTTGATCATTATCCACAACCATAAAATCCAAACACTTTCTATTGCAATGTATGTAAGGACCCGATTTTCGTAATCCAAAAATTTCTTTTTAAAACCTTATTCCTGAAAGTGAAGTGATTACTTTTGAAAGACATTACTTGAACGATTTGGAAACTTGAGTGAATACATTTATAAATTACAATGCGGAAATATTCCAAATACATTTCATTTCAAAAGCATGTCATTGCACTTCCTTTCAAATACATAATCTAAACAATTACCCTTTAACAAAGAACACTTTTAATTACAAATATTAAATCAACTTCATTATACACTTTAGGAGAAGTTCCATTTTACAAAAGAGTGAAACCAACAAGGTTCTCATATTACAAATTTTTTTCATATAATCATGTCAATTACATAAAACACTACTCTATCATGTACTCTTCTCCGCAAGCGTCAAATGCGCTCAGGCGAGGCAACTCTCGCTCAAGCGAGGATCCTCTCGCTCAAGCGAGGATCTTACAGCCTCGACAGGTCCTGAATGCCACTCTTCTCGCCCAGGCGAGACAGTTCTCGCTCAGGCGAGACCACTCTCGCTCAAGCGACGACTTTCTCGCTCGGGCGAGATTCCCAGAATTTCCAAAACTAAAATACTGGGTCTCTCGCTTGGGCGAGACCCTCTCGCTCAAGCGAGAATCTGGCAGTATGCCCCATTCTTCAAGACTGTTACCTCATTTCAAAGAGGGTAAAATTTGGGTGTTACAATGTACAAGTTAAAGACATATCCTCACATCGGTGAGTGTTGGATTTCGTTATTGGTAACTTCACAAGTTCCATCGACACCGCCTCCAACTTTAGGATCTTTCCTCATTCCCACCATGTAACACAATGTTGGTCATTTATTCCAAATAACATATAAACAACTCATAATGCATCTTTAACCATACAAGAGATTTAACACATTTTCAATTGAAGTGCATATTCATGTCATATTTCAACATAAGTTCACAAACACCTAAAACATACATATTCATGTCACATTTCAACATTGAAGTGCATACTCATCCTCTACATCCAATATTTTACCCATTTCCCCCTTTAACCACATTTTCATTTTAGGGTTTTGGGGTTTTCATGAATCAACCCACAAACCCTTTCCATTCTTGAAATTCCAACTCTAAACCAATAATTTACAAGAGAAAAACAACATAAAACGAACCATAACTCAAAAGGATGAGTTTCCATGGTTTCTCACATTTTGAGAAGAGATCCACCATACCCAAAACAAGTTTCAAAGGGAAGAAGAGAGTTAGAATCAAGAGTTTTACCTCTTCTCAAGCTCTTAGATGATTCCCAAGACTCCTTGCCCTTGAAAAGCCTCTCTTCCTTCACTTCTCTCTAGGTTATCCCCAAAAATGTGTTTGGGGGTCCCTAATAAATGCAACAGCATCGGGTTCTCGCTTAAGCGAGCCCATTCTCGCTCAAGCGAAAAAATCCCGCCTATTTTAAAAACTCAGATCTGACCCTCTCACTTAAGCGAGAATCTCACAGCCTCGACAGGTTCCAAAATGCCATTTCTCACATAGGCGAGAAAACTCTCGCTCAAGCGAGACCACTCTCGCTCAGGCGAGAATCCTTCAGTATAGCCCAGTATTCACCCTCTCAGGTGAGCCTCTCTCACCCAAGCGACACTTTCTCGCTCAAGCGAGGCTCCTAGGACTGATACTATAATTTTAATGATTTAAAATCGGGTGTCACAATAGGGGATATTATAGAAACTTTTTAATTTTACTACATCATAGCAAGTATTGATATTAAAAAGAAACAAAAATTAATATTTATGTACCATTGATTTTTTCCAAATCATATATAAATTATAATAGTGGTGTTGACATTTTTACTTTGAACATAAATATTATAACTGTCTAATAGATTTTTACCATATTTCCTAATAGATTTTAGAGCACTTATATTTGTAAATCATGAGGAATATCTTACATTTTCACACCTTTTGGTATTTACTTTGAACATAAAGGATTATAACTTTGCCTACTATAAATGTTTTAAGAATTTTTCTTTTGAGTGTGCGATAAAGTCTCCTTTGTTATAAAGATGGTGGAGTAAAAAATTTGAGTTCTCAAGAGTACTAAGTTTCTCTTACTAAGAAACATTGTATTTAATTGAGAAACAACTATTGAAAAAACAAACGTTCTCATTAAAGTCTTGGATGCACATGAAGTACATGTGGACTGATATGAGCTGGCAGAGCAATTAAAGACTTGGATGCACTGATCATTCGACCCGTTTATCTCTTAAACGCATTTGACTTTGGACGTCTTTGTACCTTGGTGCATGTGTCATTGGACACAATCGGACGTGAGGCCTCATTAGAGGAGCTTAGTCCTTTGAATGCGTAGACCACACTAGAAACAATTTTTTAAGATATTTTGCTCTAAAAATTCAAGAAAACATTTCTCCTCTTGTAGCATAGTTCTGGGTAAATTTTCCTATTCTTTTTTACATGTTATTATTGTATTTGACATTATTACTATAATGTTATATTTATTAATAATTTTTTTATTATAATTTTAATTAAATTCAATAATAATTTAGTAATTAAGTAAGAACAGTAAAAAATGTTTTAAATATACTATTTTAAATTGATTTAGATAAAGGTTGTGGGTCATGCTGTATCCTATCCCCCGACCCGAATTGGTAAGCAGTTCCTATCATTTCTATTGCATCCGCTATAAATTGGGACAAGGAAAAAACTCGTAATCAATGTTGTCTATTTTTTATTAACCCAATTAATTATTAAAAAATATTAGACCAAAATTTATTGGGAATTTGATTGTCAGGTCAAGACTCGTGTCATATCTTACTTTTTGCTTCGGGTTGAGAAGCGATTGTGTTTATTTGTATTGTCGATATCATCACTCGGAACAAGAAGGTGGTTCACTCTTTACAATTAATTCACTTTCAATAAATAAAAATAATTTTTATTAAAAATGAAAATTAAACTAAATTCTTTTACTTACATAATTAATAAAATTTATCTGAGAATTTAATAGAGATATCACATCTCGTGTTAAATCTTAATTTTAGCTTATGTAACTTTAAACATTCAAGAAAATATTTGTTCTCTTATATCTTATGTAAATCTCCATTTCCTTTTTATATATATTTATATTTGATATTATTTCTATAATTTTATATTAATTAATAACTATTTCTTTATTATAATTATAATTAAATTCAATAGTAATTTATTAATTAAGTAAGAATAGAAAAAAAAATTAAATATATTATTTAGAAGGGATTGAGAGGAGGGATGTTGTAACACCCCAAATTTTAAGTCTTTAAAATTATAGCATCAGTCTTTGGATCCTCGCTTGAGCGAGAGATTCTCGCCTAAGCGAGAGAGGTTCACCTGGGAGGGTGAAATCCTGAGCTATACTGGAGGATTCTCGCCTGAGCGAGAGATGTCTCGCCTGGGCGAGAAATGGCATTTGGGACTGGTTGACACTGTGAGATTCTCGCTTGAGCTAGAGGGTCAGATTTGAGTTTTTAAAATAGGCGGGATTTTCTCGCTTGAGCGAGAATCCCTCGCTTAAGCGAGAACCCAACGCTGTTACATTAAATAGGGGACCCCAAACACATTTATGAGGGTTAACCTATAGAGAAGTGAGAGAAGGGAGCATTTTCAAGAGCAAGAAGGCTTGTGAGTCATTTAAAAGCTTGAGAAGAGGTAGATCTCTTGATTCTAACTCTATTCTTCCCTTTGAAACTTGTTTTGGGTATGTTGGATCTCTTCTCAAAATGAGGGAAACCATGGAAACTCATCTTTTCGAGTTATGGTTCGTTTTATGTTGTTTCTATCTTGTAAACTCTTGGTTTAGAGTTAGTATTTCAAGAATGGAAAGGTTTGGGGGTTGATTCATGAAAACCCCAAAACCCTAAAGTGAAAATGGGGTTAAAGAGGAAAATGAGTAAAATGCTAGAGGTAGAAGATGAATAAGCTTTCTAATGTTGAAATATGAGATGAATATGTATGTTTTAGATGTTGTAAACTTATGATGAAAGTAGTTTAGCAACATTGAAAATATGATGAATATTTTGTATGGTTAAATGATGCAATATAAGTTGTTTATGTGATATTTGGAATAAATGACTAACATTGTGTTGTATGGTGGGAATGAGGAAAGATCCTAGAGTTGGCGGCGGTGTCAGTGGAACTAGTGCAGTTACCAAGAACCCAACCCAACACTCACCAAGGTAAGGATAAGTGTTTAATTTGTACACTTGAAATGAAAAATGGGTGTATTTTCTGGTTGTGCAAGGATTAATTGGTGAATCACGTATTTATTATAAACATATATGGGTATGTTTGTAATAAGGATTGTGTGGATTCACTGGATATGATTGATAGTGAAATCAATGAAAAAAGAAATATATTTTTAGCCGACCATAAATGGTTAGCGACTTCGGCTCGAGTTTACGTAGCAACACTTCGGCCCGAGTTTATGCGGAAACACTTCAGCTCGAGTTTATGTAGCAACACTTCGGCCCGAGTTTATGTGGCAACACTTCGGCTCGAGTTTATGTAGCAACACTTCGACCCGAGTTTATGTAGCAACACTTCGGCCCGAGTTTATGTAGCAACACTTCAGCTCGAGTTTATGTAGCAACACTTCGGCCCGAGTTTATGCGGCATATTTCTTATAAAAGAAATGAGAAATTGTTTTTAGCTAACCCTAAGGGGTGTAGTGACTTTGGCTCAAGTAATGCAGCAAAACAAAAATGAATTTCAAAGTGATTTACTAACTTTTTTAAATGTTGATTATCTTATAATGACGTTTATTGAATTAATGACTTATTCCTTTATGTGTTTGTGTTTCGTCATTGATAATCCCATTGCAGATAAACAGGTAACTTGAGGTGGTCTTATTTTGGAAGCTTAGGAGTTTTATAATTTTTTGGAATTCAATTATTAGCACTATTTTGTACATGAGTGCTTATTGAATTACTTGGAATATTTTGTAACTACGGATTATGATTTATGCGATTGATTGTAATTCCGCATATACGTAGCTATGGGTATTTTGGAAACCCATAGCTAGTTGTATACGGTAGACACTAGGGTTTAATGAAATGAATTATGTTTTTCCGCAACATAAATTGTATGGTAATATCTTTTGCTAAAAAGTGTTTTAAGGGATGATAATTGAGAAATCAAAGTAGTATGATGACTATATGCATGAAAGGATTGAACTAAAATAAAAAAAATTCAAGGGTAGAATTTCGGTCCTTACAGATGTAGATCGTTCCGTATTCTACCTCCTGGTCCGAATTGGTAAGTAGTTCCTGTCATTTCTATTACATCTGCTATCTATTGGGACAAGGGAATAATTTACGATCAATGTTGTATATTTTCTATTAACCTTATTAATTACTCAAAAACATTAGACTAAAACTTAATTGGGAATTTGATAGTAAGGTCAAGAATCATGTCATATCTTACTTTCTGCTCCTGATTGAGAAGTGATTGTGCTCATTTCTATTGTCACTATCATCAGTCGATGCAGGAAGGTGGTTCACGACATATGTTGTCTCTTTGAAATTAATTAATTTTCAATATTTAAAATAATTTATTTATTACAAATAAAATTAAACTAAATTATTTTACTTACATAACTAATAAAATATATTTGGGAATTTAATAGTAATAGTAAATTTCGTGTCATATCTTAATTTCAGCTCTGATGTTAGAAGCGATCGTAGTGATTAGTATCAATGACATTTTTCTCTTCAATCTATTATTAAATGTAAAAATGCTCCAATAAATATTTTCTAACTCACAAGGATGAAGAAAAGGTTGTGAGAATCCACATCTTTTTTCCAAACTCATCTCTTGGATTGTCGCCCTACGTCGTTTCTACTTCTAAATAAATAAACACACCAACAAATAGTTTTCTACCCAAGAACTTTGTAGTTTTGATTTCCTATCACTCATAGGGATACGTTGTAACAAGATAAAGAATCTTGTAAGAAACCGTAATAAAAAATATATTATATTTATTTAACTATTGATCTTTTAATTGAAGAAGTTCTAGTTTAAAATTTTTTGTACTTAGCGAGTATATCGTTTTAATTCATGCAGAAAAAGTGCATGCAAATATTTTCCATGACTCATAATAAACTCTCCATAACTTAAGTTAACAACCATATTTTCCAGTTCATTTTCTCTCTTCTTAAGTTGTGTAGACAATACGACCAATCGAAATTGGGTCGCAACAATTTTCCTTGATTTGAATTGGTTGTCCTATTTAAGACCCATTTTCTCTATCTACGTTGTAAATCAAACACAAGCTTATTTAGCCTTTTACTCTAAAACTCATTGTAAACCCACTAAAATATTTTTCATTTTACGTCTCAGATATGACCCTTCGTGTTCCTTTAATTTCCACCATTTTAGTCTTTCTTTTGCTCCTGGTTGTCACTAGTATGTCTTTCTAAATGTCTGACATTATAATTTTTCCTTCATTGCATTATGGTCTTTCTTATATTTATTGATTCCACATTCTATATAGGTGCACCTAGCTATGTTTGAAAGTGTTTAAGTCTAAATTAACTTTCATCATACATGTCAAAATTAAATAAGAAACAACTTTACATCGCTAATTTTGTGAAACCAATTCTTTATAACATTTCAAAACAAGAATGAAAAAAACTCCTTCATGTATGAATTATAAAAACATATTTAAGTACTACATATTTATCTAAATATATGACTTGGTTTCCTTTATCATCATTTTCTTGGTGTATCTAAAATTTGTTGTTTACATTTGTCATTTTTTGTGTCTTTAAGCATAAATGGGACCTGATGGCATAAGCAAGGACTTGTAAGTCTAAGAGCCAGAGGTATAGGGGATCATCTCATAGCGATACCAATTGTGCTACTATTTGCGTAGGAGAGGGTTTCACTGGAGGGAAATGCCATGGCTTCTTTAGCAAATGCTAGTGTAAAAGACCATGCTTAAATTGATTATATAGAAGATGATGGGTCTCTTGTAATATGAGTCTTGTGTTTTTAGAAAATAATATTACCCATTTCTCCCATAAATTAACTTTGTCCTATTAGATTTGTTGTTTAGAGGAAGGAATTGGGTCCCTTATTTCAAATATGTTGATTTTGTAATCAAAATTATGGTATAATGCAATAATTAATTTTATACACTAAATTTGTTCTTTCCTAGTATAGAATAAGGGAGATATCATTTGACATCTATAGTATAAAACACGTATATTTTATTTTAACACTTCATTTTAACATATATACCATGAAATTTACACAATTAGTCAAATATTCATTTCACTTTTCGAATCATACTAGTTATACATAGATTTGTCAACTCATGGACCTAAGTACCTTATTTCATCTCTTTTAAATTTGGATTCGAGTCTTGATAATTCGACCAAGTTCGACATACCTATATTTCTTCTTCTATGGCCATTTTTGGTTTGTAAATAATTAAGCAGTGTAAAATGTATCAGTAATATTAACAATGACCATATTTTCGAGCTTAGAACTTAGGTTCAATTACCATCTTTTCCAGATTAGAGGTAAATAAGATTTTTCTCCATTTTGATTGCAATAATATAGGTGCAACTCCTAATTAATTGACAAAGGACAAAATTTCATTCTCTCTCTTCCTTAGTCGTGTAGACAATGATCAATCGAAAATTGGGTCACAATAATATTTATTGGTTCGAAGTGATTATCATATATAAGATCAAATTTCTCTATCTACCTTGTCGATCATACTCAAACTAATTCATTCACTTACTCTAAAACCTATACACTAAAATATTATTTCCATTTAGTCTTGGATATGGCTTCCCATGTTCCTTTATTTGCACCATTTTCATCCTTCCTCTACTCGTGGTTGCAACTGGTGTGTCTTTCTTAATGCCTAACCCCACTATTTTGTCTTCATTCCATTATGTTCTTTGTTAAATTAACCAAGATTCCACTTTCTATAGGGCTACAAAGTCTTTAGTTCTGAATAAATATTTTCTCTCCCTAATTATAAGTTATTTATTAAATTCATACGGATTAATAAAATTAAGTAAAAATAATTTTGTAGAAGCTATTTAATTAAGAGAAATGTAACTTAGTAGATCATTTATGTAAAATGGGGATACTATAGAAACTTTTGAATTTTACTACATCAGAGCAAGTGTTGATCTTAATAAGAGAGAGAAATTAATATTTATGCACCATTATTTTTTCGAAATCATATATAATAATGGTGTTGACATTTATACTTTTAACATAAAAGTCTATAACTTTGTAATATATTTTTACCATATTTTCTAATAGATTATAGATCACTTATCTTTGTGAATCATGAGGAATATCTTACATATTCACACCTGGATTATTACTTTGCTACTATAAATATTTTAAGAATTTTTCTTTTGAGTGTGCGATTAAGTCGCCTTTGTTATAAAGATGGTGGAGTAAAACATTTGAGTTCCCACGAGTACTAAGTTTTTCTTACTAAGAAGCTAACATTGTATTTAATTGAAAAATAATTATTGAAAAAACAAACATTCTCTTTAAACTCTTGGATGCATATTATTGAAGTACATGTGGACTGGTATGAGCTAGTAGAGCAATTAAAGTCTTGGATGCACTTGGTCATTCGACTCGTTTATCTCTTAAACGCATTTGACTTTGGATGTGTTTGTACCTTGACGCACGTGTCATTGGATACAATCGGACGTGAGGCCTCATTGGAGGAGCTTAGTCCTTTGAATGCGTAGACCTTATTAGAAAAGATTTTTTAAGATATTTAGCTCTAAAAATTCAGGAAAACATTTCTCCTCTTATAACATAGTCCTAGGAAAATCTCCTATTCCTTTTTATATATTATTGTACTTGATATTATTTCTATAATTTTATATTAACTAATAAATAGTTTTATTATTATTGTAATTGTCGCGACGTGACCCTGCGACTTAGGGAGAGGCGAACTTGATTTCTACCTCTTCCAATTGATTTGGAGTCACTACACATTCTTTGCGGATAAAACGTAGAAAACTCTCTTTAAGCATAGATTCTGAGCTTGGGAGTCGATTACGGATCGGGGAAGGTATTAGCACCCCGTCCGCCAGTATTAAAACAATACTTTCACTAATAACATGGACTTTTATACCCTTAAAATTATTTATTGAAATTCAGTAATAAAAGCAAAATGTTTTATTTTTTATTATTGTGTCTGACAAGAGTTCATCTTGCTCCTACGTATCCCTAAGTGCAATAGGGAAATCAAGGCTACGTAGTTTTGGTTTGAAAATTGATTAATTAGTTTGATTGATTTGAAAATGTCGATTTAGTTGAATTGAAATTGTAATATTCGTCGTAGAAATAATTTTTATAGTTTTATGAAATAAGGATTAATAGCAAAGAAACAACACTAGTCGTAGACCGACTTTCCACTTTTAAAGTAGGAAGGAAGAAACAACACAGTCTGTGAACCGGACTATTAATTTTAAAAATACTTGAGTTTCAAAGACATTTGAAAATATTTCATTTAAAATGGATTTATTTAAATGTATTTAGAAATAACTTGTTTTATAAAATTATAGTTGATAGTAAAGATACGACATTGGTCGTAGACTTTCCATCCTTAGGACGAAAAGATAGAGACGACACGGGTCATAAACTGAACTGTCAAACTCAATTTAAAAATATTTAAGTTTTTAGAAGATAATGGAGAAATATAATTAATAAAGTAAAAAATAAAGTAAGTAAAGAATAAATAATAAACTAAATAAAATAGAGTAAAGAAGAAAAGGAATAATTTGGAGGGGGTAAAGTTTAGTTACCCCTTATCTCTTTCACGATGCAAAATTGCATCTCTTCCTTTTTGGGCTGCAGCAGAAACCATGAACCGTCGGAGGCTGGAGCTAAGTCGACCAAGCCAAGACAACCAAGAAGAACTGGCGGCGTGTTCTTTTCTCTCAGCGGCGGTTCAAAGAAGCTAATCGTCTTATCCCTTCTTCTATGGCGGTGAGGATGTGTTCTTCTTCTCCAGCCGTGATGACTAAGGAGTATGAGATTGAGACAACCTTTTGATGGATATTACCGATTAATCCTAATCGTATCCCCGAAACCGAATGATTAGGACATTGTTCCGAAACCAAATGTTTATGCCCATACATAAACCCTAATGGAACAATCCTAATCCAGACCGAAGAAAACCCCAATTGGTTTCATAGTGAAGAAGAAAACGCATACCTTGGTTTGCCATTCCGAATGCTCCGAGGTATGTGGGTTGTAGGATGTTCCGGTTGCTAGAGCCTGATGTTTTTCCGTTCGCTCCGCTAGAGGGGAATCCAGAGAGAACGTGAGTGCTCTGATGTTCTGAATTTCTTAAGTGAAAAGTGAGAATGCTTGGCTTAACCTTATGCCTTTCTCTTTTCCTTTATATATCCTTATAACATCAGTTACTCAATAAAACCCGTTGCTCTGCAACTGGGGACCATAACCCATAAAGGTAACACTAACGGTTACCACTTAAGTTGCAATATTCTAATTCAGTCCCTTCATCAAACTAGAAATTGCCCGAAGGTATCTACACTTATAATATTTCATGACACATATGCCCTTAGCCACCAAATTAATCCATAAGACCATTTTATATATATTGGCTAAATACATAATGGCTATAACACAATTATAGAATTATATTTGTGACCCATAAATTGTTAGAAATTCCAACAATCTCCCACTGGTCACATATATGATTCACCGTACGTGTTATCCTTATTGCGCGCTTCATATACCATTATGTCACAGGCATACCCAAATTATCCCGTCCATTAGTCACGTCTCTGTATCGAACCACAGTGAACTTCGTCATATCAATCATGACTAATTCAACAATGATCACCAACTTTGACACAACCAAATGACATAGATACATTATGAAATGTGTAGCATGAAAATCACATGAATATGGTCTTTACATGTCAATTTTCAACTGGTCCTACTTTACTTTAGTGAGATCCTTAATTACCTTATTGTACAAAGCATAATGACAGAATACTGAACTGAATGATTAATCAACTGAAGTTTGAATACAAAGTATTCACATAATACTGAAATTCCATAAAACATAAAAGTGTATATACGTTCTAACTCCCACTAAACCAAATGATCCTCACATTGTAGAACACCCATGTGAGCAGTATGCTCATGAAAGACCTTGGGTGTGATACCTTTTGTAAGAGGATCCGCAATCATGGAGTTAGTGCCTAAGTGTTCTATGGAAAGCTGTCCGCTTTGTACTTTCTCCTTAACAACTAGGAACTTTATGTCGATGTGTTTCGACTTTGCTGTACTCCTATTGTTATTGGAGAACAACACGGCTGACTTATTGTCACAGTATATCTTTAGTGGTCTTTCAATTCCTTCCACAATCCGCAGCCCAGTGACAAAATTTCTCAGCCATGTCGCCTGATGTGATGCCTCATAGCATGCTATATATTCTGCTGCCATTGTGGATGAAGCCACAAGAGTTTGCTTGGCACTGCGCCAAGAAACTGCACCACCTGCTAGCAGATATACATAGCCCGAAGTGGATCGTCTGCTGTCTTGGCATCCCGCAAAATCGGAGTCAGAATACCCAATGATCTCTAATTGGTCTGATCTCCTATATGTGAGCATATAGTCTTTTGTTCCCCTTAAGTACCTCATGACCCTTTTGGCTGCTTTCCAGTGATCCATTCCTGGATTACTCATATATCTGCCTAAAACCCCAACTATGAACGCTATATCCGGACGCGTACATACTTGAGCATACATTAGACTCCCTATAGCTGATGCATAAGGGATCTTTTGCATTTCTTGAATTTCCAGATTTCCTTTAGGGCACTGATTGAGACTAAATTTGTCTCCCTTAGTAACTGGAGTATCCATTGGTTTACAATTCTGCATGCCAAATCTTTTAAGTACCTTTTCTATATAGCTTTTCTGTGATAATCCAAGAATACCCCGAGATCTGTCTCGGTGTATCTGAATTCCTAATACAAAAGAAGCTTCACCAAGATCTTTCATTTCAAAATTACTGGAGAGAAATGACTTGGTTTCCAACAAGGTACCCACATCATTTGTGGCAAGCAGTATGTCATCCACATACAAGAGCAAGAAAATGTGCTTACTCCCACTGAATTTGTGATACACACAATCCTCGACTGAATTCATCTCAAAACCAAATGAGAGAATCACCTCATGAAATTTGTGGTACCACTGACGAGACGCCTGTTTTAGTCCATAGATGGATTTTGTCAATCTGCAAACCATACTCTTTGGGTCTCCCGACACAAAGTTTTCTGGTTGCACCATATAAATCTTTTCATCAATGTTTCCATTGAGAAAAGCTGTTTTGACATCCATCTGATGAAGCTCCAAATCATAATGAGCTACAAGAGCGAGGATTGTCCTAAGAGAGTCTTTCGATGATACCGGAGAGAAAGTCTCTTTATAGTCAATCCCTTCCTTTTGAGTAAAACCCTTAGCTACAAGACGTGCCTTATACCTTTCCACATTACCGTTAGAATCCCGCTTGGTCTTAAAAATCCATTTGCAACCAATGGGTTTCTTACCTTCTAGTAATGGGACAAGTTCCCAAACTTTATTGTCTTGCATGGATTTATACTCCTCTTTCATTGCTTCAATCCACTTTTCCGAATTGGAACCTTGGATGGCTTCACGAACGTTTGAAGGATCGTTATCCATAACGCCATCATCCTCATGTTCCAGGAGAAAACAGATGTAATCATCTGGAATTGCATTCCTCCTTTCTCTAGTGGATCTACGCAAAGCTATAGGCTCTTGCAACTCTTGTCCTTGTTCTTGAGGAATTTGAGTTTGTCCTTCATGAATTACTAACTCATCTTGAGTAGGGAGAGTGTCTTGAAGAGGTTCCAAATTTGCTTCATCAGAAGCAACTATATGAATCGGATCTGGAATTGATACCGATTCTTCCTCTAAGACAAAGTTTCTTACTTTATCTTCCCCCTCAAACTCAATATCCTCAAAGAACGTGGCTGTACCCGTCTCAAATATGGATCTTAAATTTGGATCATAAAATTTATAGCCCCTTGATTTTTCAGAGTAACCAATAAAGTAGCTGCTCACTGTACGGGAGTCCAATTTCCTTTCATAAGGCCTATAAGGCCTTGCCTCAGCTGGACATCCCCACACATGAAAATGCTTAAGACTAGGCTTTCGCCCAGTCCAAAGCTCATAAGGTGTTTTGGCAGCCGCTTTAGTTGGTACTCTATTAAGAATATAAGCTGCAGTCTTAAGTGCCTCTCCCCAGAGTGACTCTGGTAAGGTAGAATGACAAATCATACTCCTTACCATATCCTTAAGAGTCCGGTTTCGTCTTTCAGACACACCATTCATGCTAGGCGAACCTGACATAGTGTACTGTGGGACTATACCACATTCCTCTAGGTATTTGGCAAAAGGCCCTGGACGTTGTTCACCCGAACCGTCATATCTACCGTAGTATTCACCACCACGATCAGATCTGACGCACTTTATCCTTTTGCTGAGTTGATTTTCAACTTCAGCCTTAAAAGTTTTGAACACATCCACTGATTGGGACTTTTCATGAATAAGAAAAATGTATGCATAACGAGAATAATCGTCTATGAATGATATGAAATAATGTTGACCATTCCAGGAAGCCATAGGGAATGGCCCACATATATCCGTATGTATCAATTCTAAGACGTCCGAAGCTCTATATGCACCAGTTTTCGATTGTTTGGTCTGTTTACCTTTTATGCATTTAACACAAACCTTATGGTCTGTGAAGTCAATGGAATCCAAGATCCCATCTGACACAAGACGCTCAATTCTCTTTTGAGAAATGTGACCTAGGCGCTTGTGCCATAATGCACCTGAATGTCCAGACCAAAGTAAGAAATGTACCTTTCTTAGCACGTCATGCGTGATACTTTTCACATTTCTCCTTTAAATGTCCAGATTCTTTGCAAAAGAAACAAACAGTAACTTGTTTCTGCTTCTTTTGCACTGGACCCTTTGCAGCTTCATTCTTGGGCTCCTTAATCATTTTCTTTTTGCCCTTGTCTTTAGAGGTACTAGAAAAATGGGCACTTTCTGTCCTTTCTTGCTTCATCCTTTCCTCTTCTTGCACACAAAATGAAATGAGCTCATTAAGAGTCCATTTCTCCTTTTGACAGTTATAAGAAATCTTAAACTGACTGAATTGTGCAGGAAGAGAAATTAAAACCAGATGGATGAGCAAGTCTTCCGACATCTCAAGCTTAAGAGCCTTCAGCTTTGAGACAATATTGGACATTCCCATAATGTGTTCCCTTATATTTCCCTTGCCATGATACCTCATGGAAATCAAGTTCTGTAACAGAGTACTTGTTTCCGCCTTATCGCTTTTTGCAAAGCGCTTTTCTATCTCAGCAAGGAAAAACTTGGCACTTGATATCTTTTCAGATACAGTACCCCTAAAGACTTCTGGAATGCCGCGCTTAATGATCATGAGACACATGCGATTGGAGCGCTCCCACCTCTCATAATCCTTCCTCTCTTCAGAGGTGCTGGATTCCAAAGGAGGAGGTGGTTGCTCTACCCTTAATGCATAGTCCAGATCCATGCAGCCAAGAACAATTTCCATGTTCTCTTTCCAGTCCTCAAAATTTGTTCCATTGAGGACCGGAACCGAATTCAGATTTGCAGATATAGAAGCAATAGACGGTGCTGAATAGAACAAAAGACAATATATTAAAACATGCTCACAACTCAAAACCATCAATATGCTATAAACAATGGTATGTCCCAATCAAGATACCTAGCGCACCATTAATATCAAGTCTTTGGACAGTAATATTAACTGCAAGTGGTACTCTTGTTGCAATGATTAACATTGATAATAAGACATGTCAACTGACGAACCCCTCTTTGGATTGATTCATCAGTCACATGTATAAGACTGAATAATTATCACATGTTCATCATCGCCAGTGTGTATGATCTTCGGCCAAACATTAACTTTCCTTTGGGCCAGCTAACATCCGCATGAATAACCACACACACCAACATCTAATATTCCTTATGAGTTATATCCATGAAAGAGGTCACTTTGGCGACATTCCACTTCAATTGGCTCACTTGAAATAATAGACAACTTAGCGGGTAACCATATCATAACCATGTTCTATGCATAAAGATACCAAAGCCCCAAAAAATTTACTTGAAAAAGACCCCAAAAATGTCCCTGAATCTCGCTTGAGCGAGAGGGGTCTTGCTTGAGCGAGAGGGGTCTCGCTTGAGCGAGAGGAGTCTCGCTTGAGCGAGAGCCCAACTCCTTTTGTCGTAGCTACTGCCTAAATGTCGCTTGAGCGACAGGTTTCTCGCTTGAGCGACAGGTTTCTCGCTTGAGCGACAGGTTTCTCGCTTGAGCGAGAACCCAAACATTTTGTTGCAGCTACTGCCTCAATGTCGCTTGAGCGACAGGTTTCTCGCTTGAGCGAGAACCCTTCGTCTACCCGAGGGTTATGACGAAGATGGAGGTTCTCCATTGGGTTTTTTCGCAAAATTCACCCCAAAACAGCCAAAAAATGCATTATGATTGCTAATGTTTCAAAAATAATGTTATAGCAATCATCAATTTTGCAAAACAAAACCCAATTTGGGGAAAACATAAACAACATCATACAAAAAACCCAAAGTTCACATATGAACCAAATTGGGGTGGCTCTGATACCACTTGATGGATATTACCGATTAATCCTAATCGTATCCCCGAAACCGAATGATTAGGACATTGTTCCGAAACCAAATTTTTATGCCTATACATAAACCCTAATGGAACAATCCTAATCCAGACCAAAGAAAACCCCAATTGGTTTCATAGTGAAGAAGAAAACGCATACCTTGGTTTGCCATTCCGAATGCTCCGAGGTATGTGGGTTGTAGGATGTTCCGGTTGCTAGAGCCTGATGGTTTTCCGTTCGCTCCGCTAGAGGGGAATCCAGAGAGAACGTGAGTGCTCTGATGTTCTGAATTTCTTAAGTGAAAAGTGAGAATGCTTGGCTTAACCTTATGCCTTTCTCTTTTCCTTTATATATCCTTATAATATCAGTTACTCAATAAAACCCGTTGCTCTGCAACTGGGGACCATAACCCATAAAGGTAACACTAACGGTTACCACTTAAGTTGCAATATTCTAATTCAGTCCCTTCATCAAACTAGAAATTGCCCGAAGGTATCTACACTTATAATATTTCATGACACATATGCCCTTAGCCACCAAATTAATCCATAAGACCATTTTATATATATTGGCTAAATACATAATGGCTATAACACAATTATAGAATTATATTTGTGACCCATAAATTGTTAGAAATTCCAACACCTTTTACCTTTGCTCTTTGAATGCTAAGCTGTTTCTGTTTGTAATGTTTTATTTTTCTCTTATGTGATCTGATGGAATGTGTTCAACGTGTTGTGCATATAGACTGCTCTCTCATTGTTGTGTGTATTGATATCTGGCTATCTCTGTGTTATGCGGTCTGTGTGTATGGGTTCTGGTTATTAGATGAGAGATGTACTTGATGAATATGGGTATCATAAAGCAATAATGGTATGTAGGAAGGTTGAGGGGATTAGGATAATGGTTAAAGTATTCATGATTTTGACTGAGGGTTTTAAATGGATTTGGTAGCTATCGGTGAAGGTTTGTATGTGAACCGGTAGCACCATGTGTTAAATTTCTCTTTGATTTTTTTCATAACAATATGCAATACCTTATTCAATAAATTCCACACTTCCCGTTAACAACCTTAAAACTGATTTTTTTATAAAAGTCACTACTAACCAAAAACAAACAGGATTTATGATTGTTTAAAAAAAATCAAATGGAAAATAATTGGTTCTTCAAGCCAATGTTGTTTTAAGATTTTTTTGGATTTTATACATATACACCAGACGAAACCGAGTGTTTATAGTAATTAAATTCAATAATAATTTAGTAATTAAGTAAGAATAGTATAAAATGTTTTAAATATATTATTTTAAAGTGATTTAGAGGAAGGTTGTGGCTCTTGCTATATCATATCTTGTGACCCGAATTGGTAAGCAGTTCAAATCATTTCTATTGCATCGGCTATAAATTGAGACAAAGGAACAACTCGAAGTCAATGTTGTCTATTTTCTATTAACCCAATTAATTACAAAAAAAAAAAATTAGACTAGAACTTAATTAGGAATTTGATTGTTAGGTCAAGATTCGTGTCATATCTTACTTTTTGTTCCGGGTTGAGAAGCGATTGTGTTCATTTGTATTTTCGCTATCATCACTCGGAGCAACACTCTTTGCAATTAATTCACTTTCAATAAATAAAAATTAAACTAAATTCTTTGACTTATGTAACTAATAAAATTTATTTGAGAATTTAATAGAGATATCACATCTCGTGTCAAATCTTAATTTTAGCTTTGAGGTCAAAAACAGACGCGGTGATTAGTGCCTTCTCTACCAACTCTCGAAGTAGGAAGACATTTCACGATCAATGTTAGATTTCTGCTATTAATTTCATTTCAATCAATTACATAATACTTTTGTTGAAAATGTAATATTACTTACTATTTGTTAAACTAAGTTGAGAATGGCAAATTAGGGAGTGAGGCGTACAATATGTTTCTAATCTTGCAACTTCGACTAATAAAAGTCAAACCAACTTATTAATCAACTATCTACCCAAAACTATGTAGTCTTGATTTCTATATTGCACATAACGATACATAGGAGATGGATGAATTCTCTTCATAGACCATAAAAAATAGGTTATTTTGATATAATAATTAAATATCTAATTGAACAAGTCTCACATATAAAGTTTCATGCAATTAACAACATTACCATTTTAATACAAACTAGGCTACTCCATATTTAATAAAATATATTGGAATTTTACTATATCTCTTTCTAAGTTGTGTACCGGATGGTTAATCAAAAATTGATTCACAACAATATTCATTGGTTCGAAGTGGTTGTCCTATTTAAAACGAACTTGCTCTATTTACCTTGTCCATCAAACACAAACCTATTTAGCCTCTTACTCTAAAACTTTTGTAAACCCACTAAAACATATTTTTATTTACATCTCACAAATGACTCATAGTGTTCATTCAATTTCCACCATTTTCATCATTCTTGTGCTTTTGGTTGCTACTGGTGGGTCTTTCTTAATGCCTAACACCCTTATTTTGCTTTTATTCTATTATGTTCTTTACTAAATTAAATATGATTCCACTATTTGTATGGATTCACCTAGCTATGTCTCAAAGTCAATAGGTATAAAATTATCTTTAATCATTCATGTCAGAACTTAATAAGAATCAGCTTAACGTCACAAATTATTTAAAACCATCTTTTTATATATACTCCGTCACAAGAATGAAATTATATCCACTATGTATGAATTTTAAAACACATATTTAACTAGTATACATTTATCTAAATATATAACATGGTTTCCTTTTTCATCATTATGTGTTCTAAAAAACCTTGCTCAAATTGATTATACAGAAGATGATTAATCACTTTTAATCTGTGTCTTTGTTTTTTAGAGAATAATGTTAACCATTTCTATTATCAAATAATGTTATCCTATTATAATAAAAAGTTAGAAGTTGAAAAGAAAAGGTAGATTTGTTGTTTGGAGGAAGCAATATGGGTAACTTAATTCAAATGTTTTGATTTTGTAATGGAAGTTATGGTAAGATCTAATAAATTAAGATTATAGACCAAAATCAAGTTATCTAGCTCAATCCAAATCATACTTTTTTGGGTTGGTTCCGTTTGTTTGTTTAATTTGAGTATTTATTTAGAATAACCATTGTTTGATTACGTTTGACCAATAAATCAATCACAATTTGAATATTTTTATATTTTAAAATTATTACCCATATATATACATTACACGTGAACACATAAAGCACACAACTCTGACACACGAAACCTATTTCAGTTAAAATATTTTTTTAAAAACATTAAAATCAAAATTAGCTCTCCAATAAACTTAAAACAAATTTTATTTCTTTTTATCTTATTAATTACATCATAACTTGCATTTTCGAAGTTATTATAATATAAAATATTAGATAATGATTGAATAGCTTAGATACAGAATTATATTATCATATCATTACACAAAATGTAGATTCTTAAAAACTGAATGTAGAACTTCCAATATTGACTTTACACATTTGAGTTGCTTATCTTAAGATAATTTTTAGCAAACCTTTTTATATTTGACCAGGTGCAAAAAACAACATGTACTATTTCGATCCATCCAATATTCTAGTGATATATAACTTAGCTTAATGTTCACAAGTTTATCCAGATCTTCTTTCTAACCAACATGAATTTTCAGAGGTGGTATATGAGGGTGTGGTTGGTGTTAATTTGGGGATGAATTTATACTATGGGATAAAGATTAGTGGATGGGATAACTTTATCCTACCAAGTATCAAATACCAAACATTCCAGAAACACAAACTATATAGTATAAACTTATACTATCAGGCATTATACAATGTACCAAACAGAGCCTAGTAGATGTTCACATTTCCCAATTGACACTCAATTAACGTTTAATAGAGATGATCATCCATATTTATAAACATCCTCTCCATGCAACAAAATGGACACTTTTAGACTAAACACCCCAAAAGAGGAATACCAAATCATGATTCACTTGCTACCAGATCCTTCATAGTTCAGACAAATTTAATGTACCAAAACAAGGATGCAAGGTAATAAAAAAATTGATAACACTTTTTATAACTCTGAACTTTATTTTATTTTCCTGAATTGAAAGGAAAACAAGATAACTATATTAAATACTAACAACAAACTTCTAATATCACTTTTCTATAATCACCAGAAAGCTTAAAAGCAAGTCCTTAAAACATAGATAATAAGGTAACAATAATAGTAACAACCAGCAAATACAGGGAAGAGCAAACAAGGTTTTATTTTCTCTTCAAGAGATGGCATACATATAGGGAAACATGAATTATTATTCTCAACACAGATATGGAAATCTTAGAGAAAGAGAGGGAAAAATATTTTGGGAATTCCTCATTGTATTGAATTAAAATCAAAAGTAACTACCACCTACTATTTATACAAGGCTTATTCAACAACATAGATAAACTAGAATAAGCTTAAAACTATCCTATGCTTATAATAGCACAACGATAACAACCAAACACTCATCAATCCTCATTTCAAGCTATTAATTCAACATCCCCCCTCAAGTTGGATCGTGGATAGAACACAGACCCAACTTGGAGACAAAAGCTTGAAAAGAAGAAGGAGGAAGTGGCTTGGTGAAGGCATCAGCAAGCTGATCAGCAGAGGCAATGGGAAGGAGGTGAATAAGACCCTTCTGAATCTTCTCACGAATCACATGACAATCCACTTCAATGTGTTTGGACCTCTCATGAAACACAGGGTTGTGAGCAAGATAAATAGCTGATCTGTTATCACAGTAAATGGAAGCAGGATTGAGCAGAGGAATATGCAAATCCTGAAAGAGAAAATTCAACCATTGAACCTCACAAGCAAGGCTGCCAAGAGCCCTATACTCAGCCTCAGAAGAAGACCTGCTAACAGTGTTTTGTTTCTTGGACTTCCATGAAATGAGAGAAGAACCAAGAAAGATGCAAAACCCTGTGATGGATTTTCTAGTATCCAGACAACAAGCCCAGTCTGAATCTGAAAATCCAGCAAGTTTGAGAGTGGAAGAAGAGGAGAAGAAGAGTCCTTGTGCTGGAGAAGATTTTAGGTAATGAAGAACCCTAAGTGCAGCCTTGTAATGCACATCCATAGGCTTGCACATGAAGAGGCTCAACTGCTGGACATCATAGGCAATGTCTGGCCTCAAGATTGTAAAATATAGCAGCCTACCTACCAATCTTCTATAAGAAAGTACATCAGTAAAAGGGACACCCTGCTCAAGCTGTAACTTGATGGAAGGATCAAAAGGAATCTTAGCTGGTTTGACAGCTAAAGAGCCAGAATCCTCCAAAAGGGACAAAGTGTAACCTCTCTGACTCATGTGAATTCCATCAGCTCTTCTGGCAATTTCAAGACCCAAGAAGAACCTAAGAGAGCCAAGATCTTTAATCTTAAAGGAATCATCAAGAAACTGTTTGACCAATTTGATTTCACCAAGATTATTGCCAGCCAAAACCATGTCATCTACATAAACTAGGATGGCAGTAAAGCTATCAGTAGAAGACTTAGTGAACAAAGCCTGATCAGCCTGAGAATGTGCATAGCCCAATGAAATCAGGGAGGCTGAAAGTGTGGTGTGCCATTCCCTACTAGCCTGCTTTAAGCCATAAAGTGACTTGTGCAATTTGCAAACTTGCTGTGGATGAGCAAGGGATAGGCCAGGTGGTGGTAACATATACACCTCCTCATGCAAATCTCCATGAAGAAATGCATTGTTAACATCAAGTTGCTCTAAATGCCAAGACTTGATGGATGCTAAGGCTAAAATAGTCCTTACAGTAGTGATTTTGACAACAGGGGAGAATGTGTCAAAGAAATCAATTCCTTCCATTTGTGTATACCCTCTTGCAACCAACCTTGCTTTATGCCTTTCAAGAGTACCATCAGCATGCATCTTGGTTTTATATACCCACTTACAACCTATGGGAACCTTTCCTGGTGGAAGATCAACTAGAGACCATGTGTGATTCTGATCCAAGGCCTGCAGCTCAAGATTCATGGCTTGCTGTCAATGACTAATCTTGGCAGCTTGGGAATATGTTGAAGGATCTGGATCACTAGAGATAGTGAGACAAAACCTTTTAAAGGCAGGTGAACACCTAGAGTAGTCAATCACAGATGATAAGGGATATCTAGAATGAGAACCACAATCATTAGTCTTGGTACCAGTCATAGTGTGAGCCAAAGAACAATGATAGTCTTTCAAGTGAGATGGTGGCCTTCTGATTCTAGTGGACTGTCTTAGAGAAGTATGTGACTCAGGTGATGGAGGTGAATGTATGGATGTGGTGGACTCAGGCAAAGGAATTGTATGTGACTCAAGAAAAGTGTTTGACTCTTGTTGATGAGGTGAGAGAGGAAGACTAGCAACTGTAGGAAGAGGTGTGTCTAACTCAAGAGAAGACTCAAAAGATTGATCAGAAGAGTTAGAGACAGAGGAGAAAGGAAAGTGACTCTCATAGAAGATAACATCCCTGGAAATGAAAATATCATGAGATAACATATCATAGACTACAAACCCTTTAGTACCATCCTTATATCCCAAAAATGCACACTTTCTGGCTCTAGAATCAAACTTACCCCTCCCTGCTACAAGAGTACTAGCATAGGCAAGACAACCAAACACTTTTAAGGAGTCTAGGGGAGGTAATGACTTGTAGAGTAACTGATAAGGTGAGGAATTTCTTAGTAAAGGACTAGGAAGTCTGTTTATGATGTGAACTGCATGTTGGATTGCAAAATTCCAAAGAGTGGAAGGCAATTTAGCTTGAAAGAATATAGCTCTAGCAAAATTGAGTATGTGCTGATGCTTTCTTTCAACCACACCATTTTGTTGAGGTGTGGCAACACAGGATTTTTGATGCAAGATTCCTTTAGAAGAGTAGAAATCATGCATCAAAAACTCTGGTCCATTATCACTTCTAATGGACTGTAATTTTGTACTAAATTGTGTTTCAATGAAATTGATGAATTTAATGAGATTTTGCCTTGTTTCACTTTTGTTGTTCATCAAGATTACCCAAGTGAACCTTGTACAGTCATCCACTAAATTCATAAAGTATCTATGACCAAAAACAGAAAGAGTGAGAAAGGGACCCCAAATATCAGCATGCAACAATTGGAAAGCTTTATTGGATTGTGTATGACTATTACAAAAAGGTAACCTCTTTTGTCTAGAAATATGACAAATATCACAAGGTACAAGAGTTTCATTACAAACAGGAATGAAAGAAAAAGAACTAGACAAAGTATTCATCAATTTTGAAGGAGTATGACCAAGTCTAAGATGCCATAGAAGAGATTCATTGGTAGACCTAGAAGATGAGTGAGAGACAGAGACATTATGGGAAGCCTTGTGCAAGTGATTGATGACAAACAAGCCCTGTTTTGAACTAGCTGTACCAATCACCTTGTTGGTATTGTTCTGCACAATGACACAAGAATTAAGACAGAAGATTAGATGACATTTTAGTGACTCAATCAACTTATGTACTAACACTAGGTTTACATGAAAGTTAGGGACATATAACACATTGACCAAAACTAAGGAATTGGACAAAACTACAGTTCCAGAAACACAAGTAGAAACTTTAGTTCCATTTGGCAAGGTTATTAAGACAGGTGAAATATTTCTCTGATCAGTAAAACAATTCAAGTCATAGGAAATATGATCAGTTGCTCCTGTATCTACTAACCAATCTTTAGATTTATTACCTGATGGTGCTAGCAATGCAGAGTTAACAGCAACTACTGTCTCATCACCTTTTGTAAAACCAGAAACATAATTAACCTTGCTATTGTCTCCTTTTGTCCTCTCAAGAAACTCCAGGATGCATTTTACTTGATCATTAGTAAAACCTTGATTGTGCTGCACATTCTCAGCAACATAATTCTCATTTGAGAATTGTTCATTAGTCTGGTCATGTGTAAACTCAACAGGAAAAGTGTTTACCACATTAGCAGACCTTCCAGCTCTAGTGTAGTGATAACCAGGTGGATAACCATGCTTCAGGAAGCATGTGTCCACTGTGTGATTTGTCCTCTCACAGTGAGTGCAAAATCTACCACCACTGCTTCTGGTTCCAGCATTATAAGGCAATCTACCTTTTCCTCTAAAAGAATTAGTTCCTCTTCCTCTATTTCCATTAAATGATCTAAAACTAGAATTGCCTTGAGAATTTACATTTAAGGCCTTGAATTCAGAAAGAATTGGAACATTGAACTGTCTTTCTTGTTGTGTCAACATAGAGAACACTTTACTAATGCTAGGAAGAGGCTCTATTAACATAATCTGAGACCTAACTTGAGCATACTGATCATTCAAGCCTTTAAGGAACCTTATCACATAATCTTGTTCCTTATGTTTTCTAACCAGGTCTATTATGCCACAATTGCAAGGATTAGCACAGTTGCAGTGTCCTATTGTTCTATAATTTTCAATCTCTTCCCATAGAATTTTCAGCTGAGTAAAATAATCAGAAATTGATTGATTACCTTGAGCCATCCTATAAAACTCCTCTTGAAGTTCAGCAACTCGAAAAATATCACCCTAGGAATATCTGTCATGCAAATCCCTCCACACTTCAGCTGCTTCATCAATCCATAGTATGGATTTCACAATGGATTCATCAACAGAGTGTTGTAACCAGGACAACACCATAGTATTACACCTCATCCATTGTTCATGCAGAGGATGATTCACAACTGGTTGAGGCAATGATCTATCGATGAACTTCAATTTGTTCTTCGATTGAAGACCTAGCTTCATTGCTCTTGACCAGGAGTAGTAGTTCTTTCCATTGAGAAGAGGAGAGACGAGAATCAAAGCAGGATTCTCGTTTGAATGTAGAAAGTAGGGATTTGAAGGATTTACATTGAAATCGTCGAAGCTCTGATTCGCCATTTTCAGGAAGAAGAAGAAGAAATTGATTGAGGAAATGACCGATTCAACACTAATCAGAAGAAATTGAAGAAGAATCTGCTTGTCTCAGAAGTGGAGAATGAAGAAATCAAAGATGAGAAATGTTGCGATGGTGAGAAGAAGAAGTGTTGCGATGGTGACAAGAGAAGAAAGAAATATCAATTGGCAGAGAATGTGTGAGATGAATTAGAGCAATTTTTTGCTCTGATACCATCTTAGAGAAAGAGAGGGAAAGATATTTTGGGAATTCCTCATTGTATTGAATTAAAATCAAAAGTAACTACCACCTACTATTTATACAAGGCTTATTCAACAACATAGATAAACTAGAATAAGCTTAAAACTATCCTATGCTTATAATAGCACAACGATAACAACCAAACACTCATCAATCCTCATTTCAAGCTATTAATTCAACAAACACAATTAAATCATATCTTATGTAATTGACACAATAATGATGTTAGTATTCATTGTGAGGCAAACATCACATAATGCACAAGATCAGATCTGAACCCAAAGTCTATTATTGCGAGAAACTCAAGATAGATCAAAGAAGGAAGTAAACACGAAGCTAGGTAGTGCCATTATCAAACCCAAAGTTTTATTATGATTCAAAAGAGCACACACTACATTAATCTAATCTGTCCATTGTATCACATGCTGATAAACCACCCTAGTCACCAATAACAGAAGTAAAAAGCTTGACTTAGGTATTCTAATCATTAAACATGTAATCAACAGCTAGTATATAGCTTCATACTAGTATTAAGCAAACAACATTGAGACAAATTGTAACTTGGAACCTAACTTCACAATAAACCAACATACTTTGTCTAACAAACCTTTACAAATTCCAATTATCATGCAGGACATATAAGGTTTAATATAATTAAAGAAAAATAACATTCAAATAACATCTAATTACGGTATAAACAAAGCTTAATTACACTAAGGATTCATAACTACAAAGTCAACTAATCTGACAAGGGAGCAAATGACAATGCCCTGGGCACTCGAACCTAAGTTTTGGAAATGATGTTATCCATACACCATTATTATGAGCAAATGATGGTGTAAACCCTAATCATCATCATCTGACTCAAAATTTCAAACCATCAACCCTAATAGAAACAATCATAAAATAAAAATTAACAAATACTACAACACATAATTTCAAGAGTTTGATATCGAAGCAGAGAACAATCATAACCCTATCAAAGCAAGAAACACAGAACAACAAATCATAAGTTCAAAGTTATACATTCAAATTTACTTGGAAAGAGGAATTTACAAAAATAGAACAAACTTTGGAAAGGGGAATTTAAAAAAATATAACAAACTTTGGAAAGGGGAAAATAATTCTCTTATCCGTTGCACAATTTTGAAAAGTGATTCTGAAACGAGAATAAACGAGAGAGAGAAACTTGGAACAACTTCGGTTTAGAGAATAAACGAGAATGAAACCTCTCCTTTTCGATTTTCATCTTCGGCTTCATAATTTTGAGTTTATCGCCTAATTCTTTTTCGTGTGGCGGAAGTGATCACCGCGTATTTTCCGATTGTTGCAGAACGTGAAATGTGAACAAGCTCACTTTCTAGGATCCATCATAAAAATAAATAAATTATATTTAAGCATCATGAAAGAATAGAAACATAAACAATCATTGCAACGTCACACAATATAGATGTTTCGGTTAAATTCCACATCCAATCTATAGAATTTTAAGGTTATGTACAAAGTTAAAAATTCCACATCCAACATATAAAATTCCACATCCACACATTATCATGGTTCCATACAAAATTAAAAATTAAAAATAAGTAAGAAAAGAAAAGAAATCGGGGAAGTATAATGAAAATATTTTGTGATGTGGTTGGTCGGGATGAGCAAATTTACTCATTAAAAGCTACTTATCACCTTCAATCTTTCTCTTTCATTCTCAGCTCCTTTTATTTAGTTACATTTGATAGAATATAAAATGAGAAGATAGAATAAAGGATAAGATATCAATGGCTTTGTTATGTGTTGAGGTCCATTTTAGGTTTTCATTTCTATTAATCATTTACTATCAAAATTGAAAAATATAGTGAAGGTTGAAAACTTCCATAAATTAACTAAAATCTTCCACTAAATATCTAGTTAATTGCACAGTCCGCCTCATTTGATTTATTTGGGGAGGTTTGAATAACCTCCACAAAATACAAAATTTGGTGTAATGTTGTATGAGCTAGCAAAACAATTAAAGTCTTGAACACACTTCACTTTGTACGTGTTTGTCTCTTGGACGCACGTGTCATTGGACACAATTGGTCATCAGATGCACTTGGTCCTTAGACGATCTTAGTTCTTTATACAGAGGGGCGACTTCTAGTTTAAAATTCTTTGTATAGTGTATCACTTTAATTCGTGCAAACAAAAGTGCATGCGAATATTTTCCATGACTCATAATAAACTCTCCAGCTCATTAAGTTAACAATCATATTTTTCAAAATTGGGGCAAATGAGATTTAAGTGCATTATGATCACAAAAACCACAGGGCAACTCCAAATTAATTGAAAAATGTCATTCAATTTCCCTCTTCTAAAGTCGTGTAGACAATACAATCAATCGAAAATGGAGTCACAACAATATTCCATGGTTTCAAGTGGTTGCCCTATTTAAGACCCACATGCTCTATCTACCTTGTAAATCAAACACAAGCTTATTTAGCCTAATACAATATTGTCAAACACCCTAATAAAAAATATATTACTTTTATTTAACAATTGATCTTTTAATTGAACAAGTTTTGGTCTAAAACTCTTTGTATTTAATGAGTGTATCATTTTAATTCGTGCAGAAAAAGTGCATGCGAATATTTTCCATGAGTCACAATAAACTCTCGATCTAATAACATAGGTTTAACGACCAGATTTTCAAGATTGGGGGTAAATGAGATTTTAATGCATTATGATTGCAAAATCCGTAGGGGCGACTCATATTAATTGAAAAATGTATGAATTTCACTTTCCCTCTTCTAAAGTCATGTAGAAAATGCGACTAATCGAAAATTTGGTCGCAACAATTTTCCTTGGTTTGAATTGGTTGTCTTATTTAAGGCATGTTCGCTCTATCTACCTTGTAAATCAAACACAAGCTTATTTAGCCTCTTTTTCTAAAACTCTTTGTAAACTCACTAAAATATTTTTAATTTTACGTCTCAGATATGGCTCATCGTGTTCCTTTAATTTCCACCATTTTCGTCTTTCTTTTGCTCCTGGTTGTCACTCGTATACCTTTCTTAATGTCTAACACCATAATTTTTCCTTCATTTCATTATGTTCTTTGTTATATTTATTGATTCCACTTTCTACACGGGTGCACCTAGCTATGTTCCAAAGTGTTTAAATCTAAATTAACTTTCATCATTCATGTCAAAATTAAATAAGAAATAACTTTACATAGCTAGTTTTGTGAAACCAATTCTTTATAATACTTCAACACAAGAATGAAGGAACCCATCATGTATGAATTATGAAAACATATTTAAGTACTAAATATTTATCTAAATATATGACTTGGTTTCCCTTATCATCATCTTGCTTGGTATATCCAAATTTTGTTGTTTACATTTGTCATTTTTTGTGTCTTTGAGCAGAAATGGGACCTACAATGATGGCAGAAGCTAGGACTTGTAAGTCTGAGAGCCAGAAGTTTAAGGGATCATGTTATAGCGATACCAATTGTGCTACTATTTGTGAAGGAGAGGGTTTCACTAGAGGGAAATGCCATGGCTTCTTTAGCAAATGCTGGTGTAAAAGACTTAGATTGATTACATAGAAGATGACAAATCACTTCTAATATGTATCTGGTGTTTTTAGAAAATAATATTACCCATTTCTCCCATAAATTAACTTTGTCCTATTAGATTTGTTGTTTAGAGGAAGGAATTGGGTCACTTATTTCAAATGTTTTGATTTTGTAATCAAAATTATGGTATAATGCAATGATTAATTTTATAGACTAAATTTGTTCTTTCCGCGTAATTAGAACATTATCATATATACTGCATGATGAAATTTAAAATTGGGGTTTTTTTATTTTTATAAGGGAGATATCTTTTGACATGCATAGATAAAACATGTATATTTTATTTTAATACTTCATTTTAACATACATACCATGACTCTAACAGACTTAGTCAAATATTCATTTCACTTTTCGAATCATACTAGTTAGACATAGACCTATCAACCCATAGGGTCTGGGTACCTTATTTCATGTCTTTTAAATTTTGATTTGAGTCTTGATAATCCGACCAGATTCGGCCTACCTATATTTCTTTTTTTATGGGGATTTTTGGTTTGGAAATAATTAAGCAGTGTAAAATGTATAAGTAATATTAACAATGACCATATTTTCGAGCTCATAACTTAGGTTCAATCTCATCTTTTCCAAATTAGAGGTAAATGAGATTTTTCTCCATTTTGATTGCACAAATATAGGGGTGACTCCAAATTAATTGACGAAAGTCAGAATTTCATTCTCTCTCTTCCTTAGTCGTGTAGACAATGATCAATCGAAAATTGGGTCACAATAATATTTATTGGTTCTAAGTGATTATCATTTATAAGATCAACTTTCTCTATCTACCTTGTCAATCATACTCAAACTAATTCATTAACTTAATCTAAAACCAATACACTAAAATATTATTTCTATTTAGTCTCAGATATGGCTCCCCATGTTCCTTTAATTTGCACCATTTTCATCCTTCTTCTACTCATGATTGCAACTGATGTGTCTTTCTTAATGTCTAACGCCACTATTTTGCCTTCTTTCCATTATGTTTTAAATTAACCAAGATTCCACTTTCTATAGGGCTACAAAGTCTTTAGTTCCGACTATATTCTTGCTCTCCCTAATTATAAGTTATTTTACTAAATTCACACAGATTAATAAAATTAAGTAAAAATAATTTTGTAGAAGCTATTTAATTAAGAGAAATGTAAATTACTAGATCATTTTGTATAAAATGGGGGATACTATAGAAACTTTTGAATTTTACTACATCACAACAAGTGTTGATATTAATAAGAGAGAAAAATTAATATTTATGTACCATTGGTTTTTTTCGGAATCATATATAGTAATGGTGTCGACATTTTTACTTTGAACATAAAGACTATATCTTTCTAATAGATTTTTACCATATTTTCTAATAGATTTTAGAGCACTTATATTTGTGAATCATGAGGAATATCTTACATATTCACACCTTTTGGTATTTACTTTGAACATAAAGGATTATAACTTTGCCTACTATAAATGTTTTAAGAATTTTTCTTTTGAATGTGCGATTAAGTCTCCTTTGTTATAAAGATGGTGGAGTAAAAAATTTGAGTTCTCAAAAGTACTAAGTTTCTCTTACTAAGAAACATTGTATTTAATTGAGAAATAATTATTGAAAAACAAACATTCTCTTTAAAGTCTTGGATGCATATTATTGAAGTACATGTGGACTGGTATGAGCTAGCAGAGCAATTAAAGTCTTGGATGCACTTGGTCATTCGACTCGTTTATCTCTTAAACGCATTTGACTTTGGATGTGTTTGTACCTTGACGCACGTGTCATTGGATACAATCGGACGTGAGGCCTCATTGGAGGAGCTTAGTCCTTTGAATGTGTAGACCACACTAGAAACGATTTAAGATATTTAGCTCTAAAAATTAACGAAAACATTTATCCTCTTGTAACACAATCCTAGGTAAATCTCCTATTCTTTTTTACATGTTATTGTATTTGATATTATTTCTATATTGTTATATTAATTAATAAATATTTTTATTATAATTGTAATTAAATTCAATAATAATTTAGTAATTAAGTAAGAATAGTCAAAAATGTTTTAAATATACTATTTTAAAATTTATTTAGAGGAAGGTTGTGGGTCATGCCATATCCTATCCCCCGACCCGAATTGCTAAGCAATTCCTATCATTTTTATTGCATCTGCTATAAATTGGGAGAAGGGAACAACTCGAAGTCAATGTTGTCTATTTTCTATTAACCCAATTAATTACTAAAAATATTAGACTAAAATTTAATTGGGAATTTGATTGTCAAGTCAAGACTCGTGTCATATCTTACCTTTTGCTCCGGGTTGAGAAGCGATTGTGTTCATTTGTATTGTCGCTATCATCACTCGAAGCAAGAAGGTGGTTCACTCTTTGCAATTAATTCACTTTCAATAAATAAAAATATTTTTTTATTAAAAAATAAAAATTAAACTAAATTCTTTTACTTACATAATTAATAAAATTTATTTGAGAATTCAATAGAGATATCACAGCTCGTGTCAAATCTTAATTTCAGTTTATGTAATTTTAAACATTCAAGAAAATATTTGTCCTCTTATATCCTAGTCTTATGTAAATCTCCATTTCCTTTTTATATATATTTGTATTTGATATTATTTCTATAATTTTATATTAATTAATAACTATTTCTTTATTATAATTAAATTCAATAGTAATTTATTAATTAAGTAAGAATGGTAAAAAATATTTTAAATATATTATTTTGAAGGGATTGAGAGGCGGGATGCAGATAGTTCGGTATCCTACCTCCTGGTCTGATTTGGTAAGAAGTTCCTCTCATTTCTATTACATTTGCTATTTATTGGGATAAGGGAATAATTTATGGTCAATTTTGTCTATTTTCTATTAACCTTATTAATTACTCAAAAACATTAGACTAAAACTTAATTGGGAATTTGATAGTAAGTTCAAGACTCGTGTCATATCTTACTTTCTGCTCCTGATTGAGAAGTGATTGTGTTCATTTGTATAGTCTCTATCATCAATCGATGCAGGAAGGTGGTTCACGACATATGTTGTCTGTTTGCAATTAATTAATTTTCACTAATTAAAATAATTTATTTATTAAAAAGAAAATTAAACTAAATTCTTTTACTTTCATAACTAATAAGATATATTTGGGAATTTAATAGTAAATATCGTGTCATATCTTAATTTTAGCTATGAGGTCAGAAGTGGTCGCATTGATTAGTACCAGTGATATTTTTCTCTTCAAAATCAATTATTAAATGTAAAAAGGGTCCAATAAATATTTTCTAACTCACAAGGATGAAGAAAATGTTGTGAGCATCCACTTCTTTTTCCCAATCTCATCTCTCAGATGGTCGCACTACGTTGTTTCTACTCCTAAATAAATAAACACACCAACAAATAGTTTTCTACCCAAGAACTTTGTAGTTTTGATTTCCTATCACTCATATATATACGTTGTAACAAGATAAAAAATCTTGTGAGACACCCTAATAAAAAATATTTTATATTTATTTAACAGTTGATCTTTTAATTGAAGATGTTCTAGTTTAAAATTCTTTGTACTTAGCGAGTGTATCGTTTTAATTCGTGCAGAAAAAGTGCATGCGAATATTTTCCATGACACATAATAAACTCTCCAGCTCATAACTTAAGTTAACGACCATATTTTCCAGATTTGGGGTAAATGAGATTTTACTGCATTATGGTCACAAAAACCATATGGATGACTCCAAATTAATTGAAAAATGTCATTTAGTTTCTCTCTTCTTAAGTCGTGTAAACAATACAATCAATCGAAAATCGAGTCACAACAATATTCATTGGTTTCAAGTGGTTTCCCTATTTAAGACTGGCATGCTAGCTCTATCTACCTTGTAAATCAAACACAAGCTTATTCAGCCTAATAAAATATTGTCAAACAACTTGATAACAAATATATTACTTTTATTTAACAATTAATCTTTTAATTAAACATGTTCTGGTCCAAAACTCTTTGTAATTAATGGGTGTATCATTTTAATTCGTGCAAAAAGTATATTGCGAATATTTTCCATGATTCACAATAAACTCTCGATCTCATAACATAGGTTTAACGAGCAGATTTTCTAGATTGGGGGTAAATGAGATTTTACTGCATTATCATTGCAAAATCCACAGGGGCAACTACATATTAATTGAAAAATGTCAGAATTCCATTTTCCCTCTTCTTAAATCGTGTAGACAATACAACCAATCGAAAATTGGGTCCAACAATTTCCTTGGTTTGAATTGGTTGTCCTATTTAAGACCCATATGCTCTATCTATGTTGTAAATCAAACACAAACTTAATTTAAACTCACTAAAATATTTTTCATTTTACGTCTCAGATATGGCTCCTCGCGTTCCTTTAATTTCCACCATTTTCGTCTTTCTTTTGCTCCTGGTTATCATTGATATGTCTTTCTTAATACTTAACACCATAATTTTTCCTTCATTTCATTATGTTCTTTGTTTTATTTATTGATTCCACTTTCTATACAGGTGCACCTAGTTATGTTTCAAAGTGTTTAAATCTAAATTAACTTTCATCATTCATGTCAAAATTAAATAAGAAACAACTTTACATTACTAGTTTTGTGAAACCAATTCTTCATAATACTTCAACACAAGAATGAAAAAACTTGGTCATGTATGAATTATGAAAACATATTTAAGTACTACATATTTGATATTTATGATGGTGTTACTTCTTTTTATGATGGTGTTTTCATAAAAAACGAGCCAAGGTTAGTAGCAACATATTCTTTACAATGCTATGCTTCTACTCTTACTCAACAAGAACCAAACTAGATTAAGAGCAAGTAAGTGCTTCTTCCTTGATTTCAAATCAGGAACGAAAGGGTACATTATATTTTATTTATCATCTAGAGAGGTCTTTGTCTCTAAGAATGTGAAGTTTTATGAGTATGTGTTCCTTTATTCCAACTCTTTACCCACTAATCCTTCTAACCATATTGATCCCTTTTCGTTTCTTCAATATGGAAACCCTCAAAATACTTTTGCATCATCTTATCAACCTTTGTCACCTCACACTACCTCTTCAAATGAGATCTCACAACATATATCACCCCTTTATCATCTCCTCCCCAAACATCACCTCCTTAAGCATCCCCTGTCCCTCTTAGAAGGTCAAAAAGATCTTATATTCCACCATCTTATCTGAATGATTTTGAATGCAGTCTTTTATATTCCTCATCTTCCCCAACTACTATACATAATACTAAGCATCTTTAAATTTTGTTCTGTCATTCCATTTGTTATCCCGTTTTTATCTTCATCACACTTTATCCATCACTACTCATATTGAACCAAAGACTTATAATCCAACCATTAAGTCAAGAGAGTGGATCTAGGCTATGTATAATGAATTACAAGCTCTCGAACAAAACAACATCCGGACAATTGTGCCTTTGCTCCTAGTAAAAGAGCCATTGGTTATAAATGGTTATAGAAGTTTCAATATAAATCTAATGGAGTATAAAGAGATACAAGACAAGACTTGTTGCACAAGGGTTTACTCAAACTGAAGGTCTAGACTACTTTTATACATTTGCACCTATAGTTAAACTTACTACTATTAGGCTCCTCCTTGCTATTGCAACATCTCAGAATTGGGTATTAGAGCAGCTTGATGTTAACAATGTCTTCCTCCGGTGATTTAGAGGAGGAAGTGTAGATGTCTCTGCCACAAGGTGTAAATTGTTCTATTCCTCATCAAGTATGCAAAATTGAACAAGTCTTTGTATGGCTTGAAAAAAGCAAGTCAACAATGGTTTACAAAGATTTCCTCTGCTTTGATTTCTTTGGGAGAAAACAATCCTATTATGATCATTCATTGTTCACTAAACATTCCAACCACAAATTTACAACTCTTTACAACTCTCCTTGTTTATGTGGATGATTTGATTGTAGCATGGAATGATCCTAACGAGATCCATTTTGTCAAGACGTATTCGGACAACAAGTTCAAGATCAAAGACCTTGGTTCACTCAAATACTTTCTTGGGCTTAAAGTAGTTCGTTCTATCAAACGTATCACATTTTCTCATAGAAAATATGATGTGGATTTATTCTCTGATGCAGGAATTCTCACCTCTAAGATGGTTCCTACACCTATAGTAAAAACTACATATTTGCATCAACAAGATAGTGTACCTTACCAAGACCCTGTGTCATATAGGCAATTGGTTAGTCATCTTCTATAATTGACCAATATAAGACCTCATATTAGTTTTGAAATTCAACAATTTAGTTAATTCATTTCTTCTCCTACAATTAATTATCATGAAGCTCTTACCATGGTCTTCGGATATATTAAGGGCAACCCTGGACAAGGATTGTTTTATTCTTTCACCTATGTTTTGCACATTAAAGGCTCTAGTGACTCAAATTGGACATCATGCTTTGATAGTGGGCGTTCTGTTTCTGAATTTTGCATGTTCTTATGTGATTCCTTAATTTCATGGAAGTCTAAAAAGCAACACAATCTCTCTACTAGATCATCCTCAGAAGTTGGGTATAAGAACTTATCAGTTTCCTCTTCTGAAATTCAATAGTTAACCTACTTATTGGGTGATTTTTGTGTCTCTTTCAAGCAACCAACCCTATTATATTGTGACGTAGCCTCAACAAGGTATATTACATCAAACTATATCTTTCACAAATACACTAAGCACATCGAAATTGATTGCCATGTTTCTAGAGAACATTCGTAGAACAACCTTTATCATTTGCTGCCTATATCACCCATGGAACAAACACCAGATGTACTCACTAAGGCATTAGAGTCTGCTCCTTTTGTTCATTCGTTATCCAAGCTACGAGTTATTAACATCCTCTCTCCATCTTTAGGGGTATTGAAGTGAAGAAAAGAATGATAAGTTAAAGCCATGTGGCAATTGTTGATTGTTTTATAAACTAGTTAGTTAGTAACTGCTAGTTAGTTATTTTTGTTGCCTTTTTTAGCCTTGAGTCATACTTGTGTAAGGACCTTGTAAATCAATGGTTTGATGTTGAGAAATCAACACATTCTAAACATTATCCTTCTCAAATCCCTTGAACATGGCTGAGAAAATATTTTTTCTGACAAAATAACATCTATGCAACTAAAGAACTAAAAAGCTTATGACTGCCATTTGACATTTTGCACTTATCTGCATCCTCTAAAGCTTGGCCTTGTGCTCCAAAAGAAAAATAATGATTCATCATTTTCTTATTGAAGGAACCCTGCTTGTAGTTCAACTCTAGTGTACCATCATCTATTGGCCAATTGGTGCAAGAGGGTCCCATTATCCCAACTTGTTTTTGTTTATCTTTTGAAGATTGAGAAGATATAGATATGTCTTTAAAAGGACTAGGAGTTGAATCATGAATAGGAAGATTCACTTGTGGCTTTACTTGAAATACACCTTGCATTAGGCCTTCAGTAAAATATTTGTTGTTTCCAAGGGAGCATGGTTTTGAGTGTCTTTGCCTTAATGAAGAGTTTTCTAAGTTTTTCCTTAGTCTGGAAGAATCCACAAGATCAACATCCTCATTTTCTGAGGCTGCGGCTTTTGTTTCTTTTCTCATCATAGGCCACTGAAGAAGAAACTTTAAGCGCCTCGCAGCATAACTGAGAGGACTAGACTTGGTGTTATATAGGGAATTAGATAACTCATAATTGTTTATTTCACTTGAGCATGAATTTGATTCTACACTTGCTTCATCATAATTTGCATCAGATGAATTTTCATTCTCAATGCCTGTGTACAATAATATCTCAGCATCTGGTATCCTGAATGAAGTTCCAGGACTGCCTCCAATACCATGATGAGTTTTGATATGAGTAACAAGTGCACTTCTTGCTGCATAATCATGACAATTAGAGATCCCTCCAACTGAAACCAACTGCTTGATTAAAATCTCAGAAGACGTCGATCGTGGTCTTAGCCTCAGATGATCCAAAGGTGTCATCCCATATGCGTCGCGAATGTTCAAATCAATTGATGGAGCAGACATAAGTAATTCTACTATGTCACATTGGATGTTATGAATCACAGCTACATGAAGAGCTGTTCTTCCATCATTGTTCTTGACATTGATTATGTCCTTCAAGTTCACTATCTGTTTTCTTATCAATCGCTTCATGAGCTCGCTGTGCTTATCCAGTCTACAGAAACCAGGGCTTCTGAAACCAGCCACTGCCATATGAAGAAAAGTATCTCCATAGTGATTGGTTAACAATGCTAATGAAGGAGATGCTCCAACCAGAATCTCTACCACTGGTAAGTAGCCCCTATAAGAAGCCACATGTAATGCTGTATTACCTTGAGCATCACTTGAGTTGATAATATTATATGATGCAATTAGATTTCTCACCACCTGCATCATTAAAATAACAAAAATAAGTAACTATTAATTTAATGCCTCAATGAAATTGCAAGAATTAAGTTTAGACATACTGAACTTCTGTAGCATTAACTGTCTCCAAAGTTATCAAATAAAACAGATAAGTGGTAGTCATAAAATAAGTCACAGTAAAAATTAACATCAACCTTCATTAGAAATTAAGGTTGCGATTGTAGTTAGTGTGATTGCGGTCATTGCGATATAGATTGTGGCCGTTGCGGTGTGAATTATTTTATGATTAAAAAATATTTTTGAATTTGGTGTTGCCTGATGCGGTCCAATGTGGCTTGTGCCCAAATGCAGTTGCGTTGCGGCACGATACAGCCGCATCATTTTGATTCAGTGATATACCGCAATTGTGGTGTGATGGGGTTGCAGGACCTTTCCACGACATATAAGCTACTAATACGTTTTTTTCCCAAAACGAGTTCGCCGCCAACTGTAGCAGCACCGTTCGCCAAAATTTGTCCCCTTTTAATGCATTTACCTCATCGAACCTGAGGCTTTTGATGCATGCACAATATTGCGGCCACATCACGTGATGCAGTCCGCAATTTAAATCAATGTGCAAAAGGTTCTCCTTTTTACCCCTATTCAAGTGGCAAAAGGTATTTCTTTTTTTTGGTACTACTAAGGGTATCTCCTCATCCTATGAGTAAGGAACTAATCCCTTTCAAGGTATGTAACTACCCCTCCCAACAAGTGTCACACTCCTAGGAATCAAACCCTTGACCTTTTGGTCTTTTTGGGATCTAGCAGGGCCTTACACCAACGTGTTGTTTGTAAGTCGCAAAAAGTGTTTCAATTTCAATACAACATTAAGATATTAGACATGTTGGAAGAGCATTACTCTGCCTTACCTCAACCTGCCCTTTCCCAGCTGCAGCATGCAAGACAGTACATCCTTGAGCATCTCTATGTGATAAAATCTCAGTACCACTTCCTAGAATCTCCTTCAGTATTTCCCAATTCCCTCCTCTAGCTGCAGCATGAATGGCCCTATTCACCATGTCTCTCTTGAAAACCTTAGCACTTTCATCCAACTTGTCTTCAAATTCTGCTCCACTGCTTCCAAGGCAATCTTTTCTTGACAGGGCAAAATTGAGAAGAACCTTGAAAACCTCACAATTCTTGCTCCTTGCTGCAGCATAAAGTATATCATTGACACCATACTCTCCTTCACCAAAAACAACCAAAGGGTCCCTTCTCAACAATTCCATAACAAAGTCCATATCACCAGCTGAGGCAGCAGTGTAAAGAAGCCATCCACCGTAGCCGGCGCGAATGAGAGAGTTTTGATCCCTTCCTGTCTCACACTCAAGCATTAACTTCCTGGCAACCTTGGACCTACACTTAGCAACATCTTCAAAGTTAGTCTCATCTTCATCCCACACGGTTTCGAGGCGGCGAATTCTTCGAAGGGAAGTTAGCTTCATGAGGAGGTTGGTATCAAAATGGAGAAGCTCAATGACCAAATCATAGAGGCCATTTGCAGCTGCAAAATCAATTGGAGATGCATACCACCATTGGTCTCCAGTGCTCTCCCAACTAAGAGGGAAGTATGAAGATGGAGACATAGTACTCTGAATTAGTGGTTACACTTTACAACAAAGTGACTTTTAAGACCATCAATAAATGCATAAAGTGAAAGAACTCCACTAAGAGAAGATATGATTATTCTCTTTGATTAAAAGATGATGGCATGAAAATTCTAGGAACTTAGGGTGAGATTAACCTTGTGTATTGTACAGTGAAGTGAAAGGTAATCAAAATAGCTAGGATGTTGTAATTCGCCAATACCAATGTTCAAACAGTAGCTTGCAGTAGTTCTAAATGACACGAAATAATATTTACTGGCTAAGTTTTTTAATTTCATACCCAAAAATCTCCACTAATGGCATCCAACCATAGAAGTTTCAACAACCAAAAGCTTAATGTTATTCATACACTGTACACACCTACACTGTTACACGTATATGCATAATTTTCACCTTTAGATAATTACACTAGGATTATGCCACCTGTACCTATACGTTATTTTATTTATCAAATTCACCTTATTCTAAGATGAATATAACTGTTGTTCCTAACATAAGTTGGATGGAAAAGGGCAAAATGGTAAATGTAGAACAAGAAGAAGAAACCAAACTATAAACTGTTGTCTTTGGAAGTTAGAGGGCAAGGAAAGTGTTGGGTTGAGAGGATTTGTGAAGGAGGGCAATTCTTATCTACTGTGGAGGAAAAGTTAAAAACAAGGCATAGGAAGATTAGATTCTATGGTCCGTGAGCACAGGGCCAAAGGATATTTCATATTTATTAAATTATATGACCCTACCATGCTAGTGATTGTGTTCATCATTTTAATATTTATACAGGATTAGTGTAAAAATCTATATACATTCAGTATATAGCAGTGTTGTTTGGACCGGACCGGACTGGCCGGTCCAACCGGTTGGACCGTTACCCGCTTGAGTAAACGGTCCTGTACATGTAGAAAACCGGAATTGGTTTCCAGCTGTTTTGGGCCGTGGAAAATCCGGTCCAACCGGGTTAGACCGGGTAAAACCGGCCGGATTGGTAAAATTAAAAAAAATGTAAAAAATGCACATATCTGATGCTTTTAATATGATGTAATCGATTACGAGTATATTGTAATCGATTACATCATGTAAAATTCACATATCTGATATGATGTAATCGATTACGAGTATATTGTAATCGATTACATCATGTAAAATTCACATATCTGATGCTTTTAATATGATGTAATCGATTACGAGTATATTGTAATCGATTACATCATGTAAAATGCACATGTCTGATTAGTTTATCAGCATGTAATCGATTACCAAGATTGTGTAATCGATTACATTGTTTAAAAATGCAAATAATCTTAGTTTCATACCTGAGTTTTTCAAAGATCAGTATTATACATATTTTCTAATTATTATACATATTAATCTAACGTATATTCTAATTTGTAGGTATGGTTGAATGACAAAATATTACTATTGATGGATTGCTTAATTTAGACTCTTTTCCTCAAGAAGATGTAGATAGTTACACTCAAAGTACATCTTTAACCAACAATGTAAACTTAGGATCTAACCAAGACAATGATACATGGATGAATTAGAATGTTTACTCTCTAAATGAGATGTGTTTTAATTTATTGCTCTAATTATGTAAGACTTAAACTTTGATGCACTTTTATTTTGATTTATGTGTAAGCTTTGTGCAAAGTTATTCACTTATTTTAATTAATTATATAATATATGTATATATATATATAATTATATATGATATTATATTGTCGTCCGGTCCGACCGGACGGCTTAACCGGTTAAACCGGTTAGAACCTATACAAGACCTCCTCCGGTTTGACGTCCGGCTCGGGTTTCACAACATTGGTATATAGATAATGCAAATAAATTCTTTTCTCTTGTCTTCCTTCACTTAGAAAATTCCAAGGATTGTGTCATTTATAGGAGGACATGATTTAGACGGTTAATAAACAAAAAGAAACAAATATAAAGGGCTCAAAAAATTTTGTTCCTAGTTTTAGGCAAATTTCATTTTATACCTAGTAATTTGCATGACTTGCGCTACAAAAAGTTGTACACGTTTGCTGTGCACCGTTTGGGCTATGGAGCATGAGTTTGGTACACTAGATATTATGACGCCACTCGGTACAAGATAGGGGTAGCCCTTAAGCTGAAGTTTTGTGCTATGTCTCTTGAACTCTGATCTAGGAAAGGAAAAAGACTTTAAAGAGGGAACAAAGAGAGGTACTTTTAACAATGTGGTTGGTATAAATGGAATGCATGTCTTTAAACTCTACAAAAAGGAGTAATAATCATAAGGATATATTAATTAACAGGTCTTAGACTTTTGAAGGAATCAAAATTGGTTGTAAACTAATTCTTGTTAGTTTAAACTTTAAAAACTGAAGTTATAAAAATCGGACAGTACCAGTTGGTTTAACCGGAAAACCAGATCCCTATATCAATACGATAGGATTATTATACCAGTTATATAATGAAATTGTTCAAAACCAGAAAATATCAGTCAAATTGTATCATATGGTACCGATCAAACTCATTTTGTATTTGGAAAAATGTAATATTATTTAAAAGGATATGTTGTGCAATGACTCATATTCCAATGAACCATGCTTTTTCTCCTCATAACAACAATACATGTTATGGGTTTGAGCTGATGTACAAGGGTTGTGGTATATGACTATATATTTATGTGTTATGTAAACCTAATGTAACAAGGAGAACAATAGTCACAAACACAAATCTTTATTCTCTAATACATAGTGGTAGTCTATCAACGTTCCCAAGGACGTAGATACAATTAGTTGAACATCTTTACCAAAATTTCTTGTGTTATTTTATCTTATCTATATTCTCTTTTACTATTTGATTGTTCGCCAGTTCCCAACAATTGGTATTAGATGGCTCTTAACCCTAAGTGTCAAATTCGAGGTGAGAAAGTTCAATGAAATTGGTAATTTCGGATTGTGACAAATTAAGGTTAAGGATGTGTTGGCTCAACAAGGTCTATCAAAGGCGATGTGTGAGAATAAGCTAGATGATATGAATCAATTGGATTGGAAAGAGTTGAAGGAGAAGGCTGTGTGAACCATACAATTTTAAATGGAATCTATGGCCTGAAGATGCAGAAGAGTATTGATTTGCAACAATATCTCAACAATTTTAATCAAGTGATCAATAACTTGCAGAAACTTGATGTGAAGGTTGGATGATGACAACGCATAATATTATTGTGTTCTTTACCAGATTTCTATGAACACTTGGTGTCAATATTGGTGTACGGAAAAGACTTAAACAAACTTGATGAGTTCATATCTGCACTTCTGTCCTACAGTCAAAGTTGACAGAATGTAGGAGAAGGGTCTTCGGGCAATGGTCTATATATGAAAGGGAGCCAAGTGCGTGGGAGGAGACAAGTCATAGGAGGTCATACCAAGGGAAAAGACCAAATTTCAGGGACAACACACCAGTATAGTGCTTTAAGTGCAAACAAATTGAGTATTACAAAAAGGATTATCCTAATAAATGGAGTCCTAGGAAGCCGGTGGGGAAAGATGGAGCATATACATATATAAATGTTGCACAAAAATATGACTTTGGTTACAACAGTGAATGTGAATGACTATCTGCATCATCAAATCATAGTGAAGATGAGTGGATACTTCACATTGGATGTTCCCACCATGTGATGCCAAATAGAGAATAGTTCACCATATATAGGTGAGGCAATTTTGGTTTCATGTATATGGGAATTAATAAAGCATGTGAAGTTGTTGGCATGAGAGAAAACAAAATTGTGATGAATGATAGTCTAGTGAAGACATTATGTGAGGTTAGACACATACCAGATTTAAAGAAGAATTTGATTTCTATGGCTACATTGCATGCCAAAGGATTTAGCTACAGAGCTTATGGTGTAAGGACCCGATTTTCGTAATCCAAAAATTCTTTTTAAAACATTGTTTATGAAAGCGAAGTAATTATTTTTAAAAGACATTACTCGAACGAATTGGAAAACCTGATTGAATATATATATAAGTTCAATTCATCTTTCAGGTGCGGAAACAATCAATGGTTCACTTCATTAAAAACATGTCATTGCACTTCCTTTTAATTACACAATTTAGATACAATTATTCATTCTCGATAATACTTCCATTTCACATAATCTAATATCCTAACTATACATTTAGGAGAAAGTCACTCATACATAAATTCTCTTTAACATACTCTTCATACTACATGCATTATTCAATTACAACATTGAGAGCATAAAGCAACTACTCAAATATGTACTCTCCTCCGCAAGCATCCGATGCGCTACCACCACGACCTGAACTCAAATACATAACACATACAAGAAGAGACAAAAGGGAGTAAGAACCAACTACGGTGACCGTAGCGTGGAATTACATAGAGTAATGACATTAAAGTATTCAACCTATACACGTCTATCATCAATCATATTAAACATATACCAATCAATACATATTATCCATATTCACCCTATAGTACACATATATCCCATAATATATATGTTCTATAGTGTGCATATTTATTCATCACATATTATCTATATTCATTCTATAGTATATATATCCCATAATATATATTCTATAGCATGCATATTACTTTCATTCCAAAAATCCTCATTTCTCATCTTTCATATTCACCCTATAGTATATATATCCCATAATATATATTCTATAGCACGCATATTACTTTCATTCTAACACACTCATTTCCCATTAATCGTGTTCACCCTTAATCGTATTCACCGAGTTCTTTCACAAAGCTAATCCTCTACCACGTCGGGTAGGTCTAGTTAATTCTCCATACCACATCGGGAAGGTCTAGTTTATTCTCCATACCACATCGGGAAGGTTGAGTTAATCATCCATACCACATCAGGAAGGTCTAGTTCATTCCCCATACCACATCGGTCAAGTCTAGTTAATTATCCATACCACATCGGGCATGTCTAGTTCATTCCTCATACCACATCGGGCAGGTCTAGTTCATTCCACATACCACATCGGGCAGGTCTAGTTAATTATCCATACCACATCGGGCAGGTCTAGTTCATTCCCCATACCACATCGGGAAGGTCTATATTTCACATTATTCTCACATCACATGTTCGTCATGGCACAAAATATCAACTCAATGTCATACACCCAATAAACACAAAACATCACATTGTTCCATCACCATGAAATAACACGCAACACCTTCATTGTCACAAACATATCCATATATGTTTATAATAATAAAACGACCCACAACATATTCATTTTGATAAACATACTCATCTCCACCTTTATAAATCAACAACTCATCAAAATGATTATTGTTACAAACACATTCATATACGTTTATGACAATAAACAACTCAGACACAATCATTATCACACAACATAACCATTTCTACTTTTGTCATTAAACAACACATCTCACATTCTTTATTACAAACACACCCATATATGTTTGTAATAAATCAACCAACCATAACAGACCATTATCATAAACAAAACACACATAACATATCCTTCATCATATACACATTAACGTTAGAACCATCTTTCATGACGGTGTATTACCATAAATGAGCATATTGCGTTTTACTTACATAAACGGTTTTCCCGCACATATATCTCCACTTTTATGGCTAATAGATCCTCATGTAAATTAAAGACTCTCACATGGTCCACAAACGCCCAAGAGAGTTTCTATTCGTTAATATGCTCTGATTCTTGAGGGAAATCGGAGATGATGACTCTAATGAAATACTCTAAGACCACAATGGTCTTCTTCCTCACCTTAGGTTGCGTAAGCTCCATGGATCCGCAAAGAGCTTCATCCCCCTCCATCTCCTTCAACCTCCATTGTTTCTTTTTCATCTCCAAAGCTCTCCAATGTTCCATTAAGAAGCAAGAGGAATAGGTTTTGATGTGTTTTTGAGGTTTAGTGGAAGAAAGAGTCGAAATCCATGGGGAGCCATCGTTGGGAGTGAAAGGGGAGAAAAGAAAATGAAGATTAGGGTTTGTGAAACCCTCTCTTTACTTTTATAGTTGGGTCTTCTCACTTGGGCGAGAATATCTCGCTTGGGTGAGAAACCCACAATATTTTAATTTTCCAGACACGGGCTCTCTCGCTTGGGCGAGATTCTCTCGCTCAAGCGAGGCAACTCTCGCTCAAGCGAGGATACTCTCGCTCAAGCGAGGATCTTACAGCCTCGACAAGTCCTAAATGCCACTCTTCTCGCTCAGGCGAGACAATTCTCGCTCAGGCGAGACCACTCTCGCTCAAGTGACGACTTTCTCGTTCGGGCGAGATTCCCAGAATTTCCAAAACTAAAACACTGGGTCTCTCGCTTGGGCAAGACCCTCTCGCTCAAGCGAGAATCTGACAGTATGTCCCCTTCTTCAGGACTGTTACCTCATTTCAAAGAGGGTAAATTTTGGGTGTTATATATGGAGATAGTGATACTCTTCGTGTATGTAAAGGTGTTCTGAGTGTGATGAAGGACAATAGGACTATTGGGAACACTTATGAACTGTTAAGGAGTACAGTTGTAGGTGGAGTTGTTGGAGTGACTGGAGAGATTTTAGTAGATTCTGACCATGATGCTGCAAAATTATGGCACATGTATTTGGGTCATATTAGTCTGTGTGGCATAAAAGAACAATGCAATAGAGAACTATAGAGGGGAGTCATCAAATGAAAGCTAGATTTGCGCAAGTATTGTGTGCTTGGGAAATAGACACGAGTTAGTTTCAAGGCTGACCAACATGGAACTTGTGGCGTTCTAGACTATGTCCACACTACAGAGGAAGTGCAGACAAATAATATAGCCAATTTCAATATGTTACACATATGTGGTTGTCCTGCTTATGTACATGTACCTAGTGATGAACGATCTAAACTTGATCCCAAGTCAAATACGTGTATCTTCATATGATATACCAAAGGTGTGAGGGGGTTCATCTTTTGGGATCCAGTGTCTAGAAAAGTGGTGTTGAGAAGAGATGTAGTGTTTGATGAAGATTTCATGCTGAAACAGTCAATTTTGAGAGAGGTGCCCAAGCTAAATGGAGAGACTCTGGGATCAAATATGATTCCAGTAAGCAATGAAACGATTCAAGTGAATAAGGGCAAGGAACCATGCACTAGTTCATGTCAAGAACATGATGATTCTCATGCGGAGAGTTTAGGTGCGCAAGAGTATCTACTTGCTATATAAGGGATTAGACATCGTATCAAACCTCTAGAGAGATATGACTTTGAGGATATGGCTTCATTTGCGATCCATATTAGTTCAGGATATCCATGTAGCTTTAAGAAGGCTATAAACATCCATGCGAAAGAATAATGGATGGGTGACATGATGGAGGAGATAGAGTCTTTACACAAGAACTAAACTTGAGAGTCTGTCTCATTTCCTCATACAAATGTGATGATGGGTACAAGTGGGTGTACAAGAGAAATCGAGGAGTATTAGAAAAAGAAGGGGAAAGTTGAAGGCTCGTCTTGTATAAAAATGGTACTCACAAGAGAAGGGGTTCGACTACAATGAGATTTTCTCCCCATTGGAGAAACACACTTCTATCAGGTCATTGCTTGCCTTGGTAGCCAGCCGAGATATTCACTTAGAACATATGGATGTGAAGACTTCTTTTCTCCATGGTAAATTAGAGGATAAAATTTACATGACACAGCTAGAATGGTTCAATGCAGCTATACAGAGTTGAAGTAGTCATCCAGACAATGATATAAGCGGTTTGACACTTATATGTTGAAGTTTGGTTACAAGCTCTATGAGTATGATTGTTATGTTTATGTTATAAGCCTTGATGATTGCTCTTTTATTTTTTTGCCACCTTATGTTGATGATATGTTGACTGTTGTTAATCATTTGAGTGATATCAATGAGTTGAAAGCCATGATAGACAAGGATTTTGACACGAAATATTTAGGGAATTCTGGGAAGATTATTGGGATAGAGATTCACATGGACAAGGGAGCTAGAAAACTATGTTTTCTCCAAGAAAAGCTATTTTGAAAATGACTTCAAGAATTTCCTACATCAGTGTTAGGACCAAGCATATTGATGTGAGATTTCACAAGATCATAGAGTTGGTAGCTTGTAGGCAGATATTATTCTAGAAGGTTCTCACTTTAGAAAATGCAGCTGATATGTTAACCAAGTCAATTACCATAGACAAGTTCAGGCATTGCCTCAGCTTGTTGAACATTCAATGATGTTGGACTATGGAGCGGGCCCAACCCTATGGCAGAAGATGGAGATTGATGATATTCGCCAAGGTGGAGATTATTGTGCAATGGCTCATATTCCAATGGACCAGATATTTTCTCCTGATAACAACAATACAAGTTATGGGCTTGGGCTGGTGTAAAAGGGTTGAGGTAGAAGGCTATATACTTATGTTTTATGTAAACTTAATGTAACAAGGAGAACAATAGTCACAAATACAAATCCTTATTCTCTAATACAAAGTCTTTCAATGCTCCCGATGACGTAGACACAATTTGTAAAGACCCAAATTCTACCATTGAAATTTTTTCATTTATTTTAATCATTCCTTACAAACATCCATCAGCTTACTTAAAAACCCTCATGAATTACTCTTTGAAAGTATTCTTTACACCTATTATATTATCATACAAATTTATGTTGCGGAAAAACATAATTCATTCAACTAGAAATTACCACATACAACCAGTTATGGGTTTTCCAGAGTTATAATGTCCATGACAACATATCTCCATATTATCCTAATCAGATTACATTTATCCCAAAATACTATCAAATCAACCGCAATGTCAAAGTACGATAAAGACATTCAAGTTAATAAACATATAAGCTTCCTACGTGAGCATCTTCCTCAAATCCTTCATTTACCTACAATGGGATTTTCATAAACAACATACAAAACAAGGGAGTAAGTTATTAGTTCAAAAACTAACATCACATGATAATCCACATTTCAAATACGATTAAGCTTTAATATAATTTATAAACACAAATACGTAAATATAAGTATTTATATCTTACTCCCTTCACTTTCACGTTATTCATATTTGTCCTATAGTATATATATCCAATAATATATATTCTATAGTACGCATATTACGTTCTTTCGAAACATCGTACTTCTCATATTCATATCCACCCTATAGGACATATATCCCATAATATATTCTCTATAACATGTATATTACTTTCATTCTCAACATCTTCCTTTTCACCATTCATATCCACCCTATAGAATATATATCCCATACTATATATCCTATAGCATGCATATGACTTTCATTGTGACATCCTCATTTCTCATCGTTCATATTCATCCTATAGAGTATATATCCCATAATATATATTCTATAACATGCATATTACTTTCATTGTGACATCCTCATTTCTCATCATTCATATTCACCTTATAGAATATATATCCCATAATATATATTCTATAACATGCATATTACTTTCATTGTCCATACCACATCGGACAGGTCGAGTTATTACCCCATACCACATCGGGCAGGTCGAGTTATTACCCCATACCACATCGGGCAGGTCGAGTTATTACCCCATACCACATCAGGAAGGTCGACTTATTACCCCATACCACATCGGGCAGGTCGAGTTATTACCCCATACCACATCGGGAAGGTCGAGTTATTACCCCATACCACATCGGGCAGGTCGAGTTATTACCCCATACCACATCGGGCAGGTCGAGTTATTACCCCATACCACATCGGGAAGGTCGAGTTATTACCCCATACCACATCGGGCAGGTCGAGTTATTACCACATACCACATCGGGCAGATCAAGTTATTACCCCATACCACATCAGGGAGGTCGAGTTCACAATAATCCACTACCATTCCCGGTAGGACAACAACAACCGTCCACTACCACTCCGAGTAGGGCAACAATAATCGTCCACTACCACTCTAGGTAAGACACAATAACAGTCCACTACCACTCCGGGTAGGACAACAATAACAGTCCACTACCACTCCGGGTAGGACAACAATAACAGTCCACTACCACTCCGGGTAGGGTATCAACAATAAACTTACCAACACATTACCTCTTTCACATACCTCATTCACTTCAGTAAGTATGAATTATAGACACTTATCCCTTACCTTGGTGAGCGTTGGGAATCGGTTCCGAGTAACTTCAAAAGTCTCCTCCACGATTTCCCCCAACCTTAGGATCTTTCCTTATTTCCACCAATAACAACAATGTCAGTCATTTATTCAAAATAACACATAAACAACTTGTATTTCATCATCAAACATACAAGGGATTCACATATTTTCAAGATTTCCAAAACTACTTCGACACAAGTTTCCAAACATCTAAACATACATGTTTATCTCATACATCAACATCAAAGCACACATTCATCATCCCCATTTAACATTTCATCCATTTCTCTTTTTACTCATATTCTCATTTTGGGGGTTTTTGGGGTTTTTATGAATAACCCACAAAACATTTCCATTCATCAAATACCAACTCTAAACCAAGAGTTTACAAAAGAAAAACAACATAAAACGAACCATAACTCTAAAGGGTGAGTTTCCATGGTTTCTCATGTTTTGAAAATAGATCCAACATACCCAAAACAAGTTAGAGAGGAAGAAGAAGAGTTAGAAACAAGAGGTTTACCTCTTCTCAAGATCTAAGATGAGTCCTAAGGCTCTTTGCTCTTGAAAAGCTCTTCTCTTCAAAGTTCTAATCCTAAAATGTGTTTGGGGTTTCTATTTTAAAGATGAGTCGTCGGGTTCTCGCTCAAGCGAGCCCATTCTCGCTCAGCCTTTTTAAAATTTCAGATCTGACCCTCTCGCTCAAGAGAGGGATTCTCGCTCAAGCAAGAATGTTGCAGTGTCAACAGCCCCAAATTGCCATTTCTCGCCCAGGCGAGACAACTCTCGCTCAGGCGAGAATCCTCCAATATAGCCCAGGATTTCACCCTCCCATGGGATCCTTTCTCGCTCAGGCGAGAATCTCTCGCTCAAGCGAGACTTCCAAGACTGATACTATAATTTTAAAGACTCAAAATTAGGGTGTTACACAATTGGCCGAACCTCGTTACAAAATTTCTTGTGTTATTTTCTCTTATCCCTATTTTCTTTTACTATTTCATTGCTCTCTTGTTCCCAACAGGACGCAATGAGGATTTCAAATTTTAATTTGCTACTTGTTTGTAATATAGTTAGTCAATGAATCATTTCAGTGCTTGAGTTATATTATATTGTTGCAATTAATAATATTTATATTTATAATTGTATAATGTTTCTTATAATATATATATGTGTATTGTGAAGAAGATCTTGCTCCTGACTTTGGCATGGTTTTGATGAAGACACCAAAAGGAAGAAAAATAGAGAAGACCTTGAACACTAAGAAGATAAGATTTCAAGATCAAGATTTGATATAAGTCTTCTATGATAGATACATCTTTCCTAAAGTATTTTAATTATGTTTAATCATAATTCTCAAGTGAAAAACCTTTTTAAATCATATTGAAATTTAGAATCAAATGAAGTTAATTTTGAAAAAGATAAGTAACGGGTTACTAGACTTGAGTAATAATTTACTAGGCCTGAGTAACAAGTTACTTGAACTGAGTAAAGGTTACTGGGACCGAGTAACAGGTTACCCAAACTAAGTTACAGGTTATCCTGCACTTTTAACAGAGAGTAACTGATTACTCAATGGGAGTAACTGATTACTCATTTGGATAACTTTAAAACAAAACGAATGGGATTCAATCCAATCAACTTCTACCTTCACTTAGGGGTATGATGGCTGGTTGGAAGCTTATAGGCACTTGGATACCCAATTCAAAATACACTTTCATACAATCTTTACAACAACTTTCATATCAATCTTTCATACAGTTCTCACACAAGATAGGGAGAGCATACATAAGATTACAAGGATTACCTTTTTTGGATTTTATGGGTTACCTTTTTCAGGCACTTATTCAAATAAAAAAAAGGAGCATACAAGATAGATGGAGCATACATAAGATTACAAGACTATATCAACTCACTGAATTAGAAAAGTCTAAAACTGTCAAGAAGATCTTGGTTTGTCATCATCAAAAGGAGAAATTGTGAAGAACATTTTGCTCCTTACCTTGGGAGAAGACCTTGAAGACTTAGAAGACAAGCTTTCAAGATCAATATTTTATATAAGTCTTTTAAGATAGATACTTCTTTCCTAAAGTCTTTTAATTATGTTTAATAATAATGCTCATGTAAAAAACCTTTTTGAATCATATTGAAAGTTAGTAACAAATGAACTTAGTTTTCAAAAAGCTAAGTAATAGGTTACTTGACTTGAGTAACAGGTTAATGGACTTGAGTAACAGGTTACTGGACCTGAGTAACGGGTTACTAGAACTGAGTAATAGATTACTTTAACTGAGTAACAGGTTACTAGGACTGAATAACAGGTTACTCGACACTTTTAACACAAAGTAATCAATTTCTCAATGGGAGTAACCGATTACTCATTTGGACAAAATGTTTGGATATTCAATTACCCAATACACTAATCGATTATTGGGAGCTGTTACACCAGATTTTTAAATCGAAATTGAATAGTTTTCATACAAAACACATGGGTTTTAATCCAATCGACTTTTACCTTCACTTAAGGGTATGATGGTTGGTTGGAAGCCTATTTAAAGACACTTGGACACCCAATTCGAAATATACTTTCACACAATCATTACAACAACTTTCATATTAATCTTTCATACAATTCTCGTACATTGTTTATGCAACTTTCATATTAAACTTTAATAATTTTCTAAAGTTGTTGTCAAGTGTTTTTCTAAGTTTTCATACATTAAAAACACTTGAACAATGTGTGTTATTCATAGTGAAAGACCATAAGGATTGCAAGTTTAGAATCATTATATCATATAAGCAATCATTTCCCTAGTCATATTCTTCATTGTTGTAAAGTTGTTGTAAACTTTTCACCATAGTGTGTGGTGGAAAATGTAAGGACCCAAATTCTACCCTTGAAATTTTTTCCTTATTTTATTCCTTTTACATACATTTTTTTCTATAATTTATAATCACAAATTCAGCGACCTTATTTTAATCACACTTTCCTATTCATACTCATTCCATAACACAATAGTCACATACACGTTCCTTTAACAGAAAAATTAAAATTCATGTTAATGCATTCCGGTAACTACCCCATACAACTAGCTCGGTTTCAAAAATACTCATAGCTACAAATATCCAGAGTTACAATTATCCATGTCTACAAACATATCCAATTATCATGCACATGGTTACAAATATTCAGCTCAAAATATAATCAGTTAGATTACAAAACAATGAAGGTAAATTTCTCGCTTACCTGCAATGGGATTAACATTGACAATACACAAAGAAAACACAAAGGAGTAAGTTGTTAACTAAATAAATGTCAATTTACATTAATCCACATTTTAATAGGGTTAAGTAAACAATTTAGAATCAAATATAATTAATGTAACGACCCGATTTTCTACCATTGAAATTTTTTCATTTATTTTAATCCTTTCTTACATACAGTCATCACCTTCATTGAAAACTCTCAAGTATCACTCTTTGAAAATACCCTTTACCCTATTATATTATCATACAAATTTATGTTGCGGAAAAACATAATTCATTTAGATAACATTTACCACATACATCCAGTTACGGGTTTTCCAAGGTTATAACGTCCATAACTACATGTCACCATATTATCCTAATCAGATTACATTTATCCCAAAATGCTACCGAATCAACTACAACGTCGAATAGCAATAAAGACACTCAAGTAAATAGACACAAAGACTTCCTATTTGAGCTTCATCCTCAAAATCCTTCATTTACCTACAATGGGATTATCATAAATGACAAACAAAACAAAAGGGAATAAGTCATTAGTTTAAAAACTAACATCACATGATAATCCACATTTCAAATACGATTAAACTTTAATATAAATTATAAACGCAATTACGTAAATGCAAACATTCATTTCTTCTTTCGTTCATTTCTACGTTATCCATATTCATCCTATAGAATACATATCCCATAATATATATTCTATAGCATGCATATTATGTTCATTCGAAGCATCGTTCTTCTCATTATTCATGTCCAGACTATAGTATATATATCCCATACTATATACCTTATAGCATGTATATTACTTTTATCCTTAACGTCTTCATTTCCAACATTCATATTCACCCTATAGTATATATATCCCATAATATATATCCTATAGCATGCATATGACTTTCGCTCTTAACGTCCTTGTTTCTCATATGTCGTATTCATCATTAATCGTATTCACCGAGTTCTTTCACACTATAATCTCCTACCACCTCGGGTAGATCCAATTACATCTCCATACCACATCGGGTAGGTCTAGTTCACCATCCATACCACATCGGGCAGGTCTAGTTCATCATCCATATCACATCGGGCAGGTCTAGTTCATCATCCATACCACATCGGGCAGGTCTAGTTCATCATCCATACCACATCGGGCAGGTCTACTGTTATATTCCATACCACATCGGGTAGGTCTAGTTATACTCCATACCACATCGGGCAGGTCTAGTTCATCATCCATACCACATCGGGCAGGTCTACTGTTATATTCCATACCACATCGGGTAGGTCTAGTTATACTCCATACCACATCGGGCAGGTCTAATTCATCATCCATACCACATCGGGCAGGTCTAGTTCATCATCCATACCACATCGGGCAGGTCTACTGTTATATTCCATACCACATTGGGTAGGTCTAGTTATACTCCATACCACATCGGGCAGGTCTAGTTATACTCCATACCACATCGGGTAGGTCTAGTGTTATGCTCCATACCACATCGGGTAGGTCTAGTGTTATACTCCATACCACATCGGGTAGGTCTAGTGTTATACTCCATACCACATCGGGTAGGTCTAGTGTTATACTCCATACCACATCGGGTAGGTCTAGTTATACTCCATACCACATCGGGTAGGTCTAGTTCACAATTCTTCACTACCATTCCCGGTAGGATAACAATAACAGTCCACTACCACTCCGGGTAGAACACAACAACAGTTCGCTACCACTCCGGGTAGGACACGATAACAGTCCGCTACCATTTAAGGTAGGACACAATAACAGTCTACTACCACTCCGGGTAGGACACAACAAACAGTTCACTACCACTCCGGGTAGGACACAATAACAGTCAACCACTACCTCTTCGAGTAGGGTAACAACAATAAACCACTCCCTATTCGGGTAGGGTAACAACAATCAAACTTACAACAAATTACCTCTTTCACATACCTCGTTCACATCAGTGAGTATGAATTAGAGCCACTTATCCCTTACCTCGGTGAGCGTTGGAGATCAGTTCCGAGTAACTTTAAAAGTCTACTCCGCAATTTCCTCCAACCTTAGGATCTTTTCTCATTTCCACCAATAACAACAATGTTAGTCATTTATTCCAAATATCACATAAACAACTTATTTTGCATCATTTAATCATACAAAATATTCATCATCAATATTCAACCATCTAAAACATGCATAACATCTCATATTTCAATATTTCCAAAACTACTTCAATACAAGTTTCTAAATATCAAAGCATACATGTTCATCTCATATAACAATATTAAAGCACTACTCATTATCCACATCTAACATTTCATCTCTTTCTCTTTATACTCATATTCTCATTTTGGGGGTTTTTGGGTGTTTTTCATGAATAACCCATAAAACTTTCCATTCATCAAATACCAACTCTAAACCAAGAGTTTACAAGATAAAAACAACATAAAACGAACCATAACTCTAAAGGATGAGTTTCCATGGTTTCTCATGTTTTGAAAATGAATCCAACATACCCAAAACAAGTTAGAGAGGAAGAAGAAGAGTTAGTAACAAGAGGTTTACCTCTTCTCAAGCTCCAAGATGAGTCCTAAGGCTCCTTGCTCTTGAAAAGCTCTCCTCTCTCTCTTCTCTTCGAAGTTCTAACCCTAAAATGTGTTTGGGTTTCTGTTTTAAAGAGGTGTCGTCGGGTTGTAATCGATTACCAACATGGTGTAATCGATTACAACGTGAAAAATGCGCATATCTGATGCTTTTAATACGATGTAATCGATTACCAGGAGTGTGTAATCGATTACCAGGAGTGTGTAATCGATTACACTATGTCAGATGCACATATCTGATGCTTTTAATACGATGTAATCGATTACCAGCAATGTGTAATCGATTACCAGCAATGTGTAATCAATTACCATAAATGTGTAATCGATTACCATAAATGTGTAATCGATTACACTGTGTCAGATGCACATATCTGATGCTTTTAATACGATGTAATCAATTACCAGCAGTGTGTAATCGATTACCAGCAGTGTGTAATCGATTACCAGCAGAGTGTAATCGATTACACTGTGTCAACAGCCCAAAATTGCCATTTCTCGCCCAGGCGAGAATCCTCCAGTATAGTCCAGGATTTCACCCTCCCAGCTGATTCTTTTTCGCTCAGGCGAGAATCTCTCGATCAAGCGAGGCTTCCAGGACTGATACTATATTTTTAAAGATTAAAATTTGGGGTGTTACAATTAAAACCATTTCCATCGTTTATACTTTTGAAAATCATGCTACATAACTTGAGCCAAAGTTTGCTACATCGTTTGAGCCAAAGCTTGCTACATCGCTTTAGCCAAAGCTTGCTACATAGCTTGAGTCAAAGCTTGCTACGTCACTTGTGCCAAAGCTTGCTACATCGCTTGAGTCAAAGCTTGCTACATCACTTGAGCCAAAGCTTGCTACATCGCTTGAGCCAAAGTTTGCTACATCGCTTGAGCCAAAGCTTGCTACATTGCTTGAGCCAAATCTTGCTACATTACTTGAGCCAAAGTTTGCTACATTACTTGAGCCAAAGTTTGCTACATAGCTCGAGCCAAAGTCGCTAACCATTCAAGGTTGGCTAAAAACGTATTTTCTTTTCATTGATACACCATCAATTCATAAACAGCAATTCGACCCATTTTCTCAATACGACATGCTTTTGGTCCTTGGTAACTTTGCAAGTTCCACTGACACCGCCTCCAACTTTAGGATCTTTCCTCATTCCCACCATATAACAATGTTAGTCATTTATTCCAAATAACACATAAACACCTCATATTGCATCTTTAACCATACAAGAGATTTAACACATTTTCATTGTTTCTAAACTACTTTCATTATAAGTTTACAAACATCTAAAACATACATATTCATCTCATATTTCAACATTAGAGTGCATATTCATCTTCTACATCTAACACTTTACCCATTTTCCTCTTTAACCACATTTTCATATTAGGGTTTTCATGAATCAACCCACAAACACTTTCCATTCTTGAAATACTAACTCTAAACCAAGAGTTTACAAGAGAAAAGCAACATAAAACGAACCACAACTCAAAAGGATGAGTTTCCATGGTTTCTCACCTTTTGAGAAGAGACCCCTCATACCCAAAACAAGTTTCATTGGGAGAATGAGAGTTAAAATCAAGAGATTTACCTCTTCTCAAGCTTCTAGATGATTCTCAAGACTCCTTGCTCTTGAAAATGCTCTCTTCTCTCACTTTTCTCTAAGTTCTAACCCTAAAAATGTGTTTGGGGTTCCCTATTTAATGTAACAGTGTCGGGTTCTCGCTCAAGCGAGTCCATTCTCGCTCAAGCAAGAAAATCTCGCCCATTTTAAAAACTCAGATTTGACCCTCTCGCTCAAGCGAGGATCTTACAGCCTCTACAACTTCAAAGTGCCACTTCTCGCCCAGGCGAGACAACTCTCGCTCAGGCGAGCCAACTCTCATTCAAGCGAGACAATTCTTGCTCAGGCGAGAATCCTTCAGTATAGCCCAAGATTCCACTCACCCAGGTGAACTTCTCTCGCCCAAACGACACCTTTCTCGCTCAAGCGAGACTCCCAGGACTGAGACTATAATTTATAACCTTAAATTCAGGGTGTCACAGAAAATGGTAAAGTGAAACTTAGAAGAGGTGTTCTTCTAAGTGGTGAAATTTGGTGAGTGTGTATTGTACTCAGAATCTCGATGTGAGATTTGTAATTACAACTTCAAATCAGTAAACCTCTTGTGTGGCAAGAGGGTTAGACGTAGTCTTCAAGTGGACAAGAAGGTGAACCAATATAAAAATTTGTATATCTCTATCTCCTCTCTACTCTTTACTTTTACATTTTATGTACTTTGATTTTCTACAACATATTTCTGCTGCACTATACTCAACTTGTTTAAAAGTTGCAAAAATCGCTATTTGTGCAGAAAACTAATTAACCTCGTCTTAGTTTGTCAGCTTATACTTACATGTATATAACTTATTTGACATAAAATTTAATTATTGAACTATTGATTGAATCATTATATCACTATATCAGTATTGTGACTTAATGATAATCGATATAGTATTAATAAAAATATTAAAACTCACATATAGTTCTCTAAACTTTTGGATCCTTAAATTTTTAAACCACTTGTCATAATTTACTAAGATCTTCTTCTGATTTTTTAACCTGAAATATTAAAACTAGCATTTTGACATGCATTGGTATGCCTACAACACTCCTCTTTTACTTTTTGCGCATAACACGTAAAATAAATCTGAAAATTGATTTTTTTAAAGTAATATGTTAAGTTTATTAAGACCTTTATGAGTATTTTTATTAATACCGTATTGGTCATCAAAACAATTAATGTGATTGTGTGTTTGATCCCCATAACGTTTTGGTAAAAAATAACTTTCATAAAACAATTGTGTTAAATGAAAACTAACAGATATGACCAATACAATTTAAATGAAAACCGATCGACATGACTGATTTTAGAATATGATTATATGAGTAGTATGCTTAATATATCGTACCTAGACCAATTTATTGATTAAATCGGCCACTATGATACAGTTTTTATAAAACTGCTTATTAGTGTGGCTTAGATTGTTGGTTATTTTATAAAGTGTATGGATCCTATTATTGAGGTTTGATACTTTTTTATTTAGTGCGTTGCATGTGTATATCTTCATGAAATAAAAAACTAGATCATCTCTTCACCAATGGAGATAATCCACACTTAACTAATAATCTTTGGTCTCACATTAATTGTCACTTTATGATAGGTAGTAACCTAACAGACCTTAATTTGAGAACAAAATATAATAGAAAACCAAAGAAAGAAAATAACATGTGAATTCATTATAAAAAGTTACACCTTAAGTAGATGTTTACACAACAACCTAATGGGCCTAATAAAATAAGCTTAGCCCACTAATTACATATGCATTCTAAAACATTTTATACATCATATTCCTTTCCATAAATAATCATGGAGCTAGGGATGTAAAAAATACGTACACGTCAAAATACTTACAATGGGTACCCGCAAAAATATTTCATGGGTGGGAATGGGTATCATGATACCCGCCCGGCGCTTACCCGCCTACATATTTTAATTAAATATTTTATGCTTAATTATTACAAATTTAACATTATATTTGTCTATTTTATTATTACTTCATCATAAAATGTAGTGATGAGATTATAATCATAAAATTATCATATACATATCATATTATTTAAGTAATAATTATTTTTATATATTAACTATTGTAAAATATATAAAAATATAATTAAAGTTGAATACCCATTGGGTACCCACGGATATGTGCACGGGTACCCATAATAGTGTGGGTATGGGCATGGGTACGCACTACTCATGCCCGCACGACCCCGTTGCCCTCCCTACCTAGAGCTTTTTAGGTGAGTGAATAATCCTCTTGGGCTTGTCATAACCGGATGGCCTAGATGTTACGTTAGGGACCGGTCCAAGAGGTGGCTGGTTTGGCAAAACCGTAGCTGGTATCTGTTGGGGTAATTTCAAAATTATGGGTGAAGTTGTATCTAGTGTAGAAAGTGGATGTTTGAACGACTCTTTTGACTTGCAATTAAATGATGGAAGACAGCTAGTTCCATCTAATGGTAATGAAGACACCTTGGAACTAGGAACACTTAAAGTGTTATGTGGGAGTCGTTTGCCAGCTGTTGTGGGGTAATGTGCATAAAGTGATAGGTTAATGCTAGGGACACGTGGTGGTGACCTGGAAGTGTGTTTCAAATTTCCATGGACACTTAAAGTGTACCCATTAACTTTCTCAGTCTCATTTTTATCCTCTCCCAAAGAAATTTCGGGAGTCTTCACTACTCTTCCCCCCATTTTTTTCTCTGTAACTTGACATTGAGTTGTTCCCATTGCCTCTTTGTTTTGAAAACCCTTGGTCTGAGATGCTAAACCCGCTTGTGACTTGTAGACACATTGGACAATGGATGAGCTAGCACTCGATTTGTCAAAAATGGCGTCATTGAGTGATCCTGGACTGTCAGTTGCCGGAGCTCGAGGCGTGGTACTGGTTGTGGACTCCGACAGAGATTGATAAGGACCATAATATGGCCTTAAAAGGGAGACCTGAAAAAAATTATGAACTTGAGATTTCGGAGGCAACACCAACTCATACGTCACCTTCCCTATGGGATGGATAATCTGGTACGACTCGAAGTACCGACGAGCAAACTTCTGTGACGGATGGCGAACCACCGTGTGATGTCGGTAAGGTTGAAGGTGAAGCCAAACCCACATTCTGACCTCAAAGGTACGATCGTTTCTTTTAGTGTCCACATAAGTTTTCATTCGTTACTGTGAACAGAACAAATGTTGTTTAAGTATATTTAAGAGGATATGTTTTTCTTGTACGAGTGTGTCTAAACTAGCCATAACATCTCTTCCCGGAACATAGTCTCAGAGGTTTGGAGGTGGCCGACCATAGAGAGCAAGAAAAGGAGACATCCCTGTTGCTAAATGTTTATTGGTATTAAACCAATACTCGGCCAAATGAAGCAACCAAAACCACCCTTTTGGTTGGTCAACGGTGAAGCATCGTAATTAACCTTCAAAACACCTGTTAAAAACTTTCGTTTGCTCATCTGATTCATGATTATAAGCTGAGCTATAGCATAATTTTGTTCCTTACAGCTTAAAAATTCCTTCCAAAAATGGCTAATAAAAAAGGAATTCTGGTCCGAAATAATGGAGCGGGGAGCACCATTTAAGCGGTAAATCTTTGTGAGAAATCGAGCCACTAGTTGAGAAGCTGTAAAGTGTGTTGGTAGAGCTACAATATGAGCCAACTTGGTGAGTTGGTCGACCACTACCCATATAACCGTATGACCGCACGAACCTAGTAGGTGGGTGATGAAGTCCATAGAGATGTCCTCCAAAACTTGATGCGAGATCGACAATTGCTGCAAAAACCTTGTTTAGGTATGGTTAAGTATTTGCTCTGTTTACAGACTAAACAATGTTAAATGAATTTAACTTTGTCTTTGTACATTCTCGGCCAATAGAAAGAGGCGGCAATGCGAGCCATGGTGGATTTCACACCCGAATGATCTCCCTCGTAGGTCATATGGTACTCGTTCAACAATTGAGTACGAAAATCTTTTCTTTCTAGAACGAACATCCAATCCATGTAATAGAGCAGGTCATTAGAAATCCGAAATAAATGTGGTTGTTTGTTTCAGTCCATTATTTTGTCAACTAATTCTTAGCCAGTAGGAGTTGCATAAATACCGGATAAGTAAGCATGATTTTTTTCATTTCTGTAAAGGCCATTTATGCCTTTGTTGTCCATTGAAAATTTCCATGTTGTAATATATTAATGAGAGGAGTGGCGTGTGTGTCGTACTGTCGTATAAAGCGACGATAAAATCCGGTGAGGACCATAAATCCGTGGAGAGTCGTGAGAGAACGCGGTTTCGGCCAATCCCAAAATGCTTGAATTTTATTTGGATCCGGTCGGACACCAACTTGAGATAAAATATGGCTCAAGTAATCCACACTTGCAACCCCAAAAGAGCACTTAGACAACTTAACAAAAAAATGATGTTTTTCCAACAAGGTTAAAATTAACCTTAAATGTTCCACATGAGCCACAACTTGTAAAGACCCAAATTCTACAATTAAAATTTTTTTCTTTATTTTAATCATTTCATGCATACATTCATCATCTTACTTTAATCTCTCATTAATCACTCCGTAAAACCACTTTTTAACATGTTATGTTACCATAAATTTCATATTGCAGAAAAACATAATTCATTCAATTAATCCTTAGTGACTACCGCATACAACTAGTTATGGGTTTCCAAAAATCATAATGCCCATAACTACACATATCCAGTGTTACCATACTCAGAATTACATTTATCCCAAAATAGTGTCTAGTCAACTATAATACAAAAGTATAGATAAAGAAATCCAAGTTAAGAAACACATAAAATTCCTAAGTGAGCCTTCTCCTCAAATCATTCGTTTACCTACAATGAGATTATCATAAACAACACACAAAAACAAGGGAGTAAGTCATTAATTCAAGACTAACATTACATGATAATCCACATTTTAAATATAAATAAGCATTGGAATAAATTATCATCACAAGCACATAAATATAAACATTTGTATCTCATTCCTTCCATTTCCATGTTATTCATATTCACCATATAGTATATATATCCCTTAATATATATTCTATATCATGCATATTCCTTTCATCCAAACATACTCATTTCTCATCATTCATATTCACTCTATAGTATATATATCCCATGATATATATTCTATAGCATGCATATTACTTTCATTCCAAATATACTCATTTCTCATCATTCATATTCACCATATAGTATATATATCTCATGATATATATTCTATAGCATGCATATTACTTTCATTCCAAACATACTCATTTCTCATCATTCATATTCACCCTATAGTATATATATCCCATAATATATATTTTATAGCAAACATATTACTTTCAACCGAACATACTCATTTCCCATTAATCGTATTCACCCTTAATCATATTCAACGAGTTTTCCCACAAGGATAATCCTCTACCACGTCGAGTAGGTCTAGTTAATTCTCCATACCATATTGGACAGATCTAGTTAATTCTCCATACCACATCGGGCAGGTCTAGTTCATTCTCCATACCACATCGGGCAGGTCTAGTTAATTCTCCATACCACCTCAGGCAGGTCTAGTTAATTCTTCCTACCACGTCGGGCAGGTCTAGTTAATTCTCCATACCACATCGGACATGTCTAGTTCATTCTCCATACCACATCGGGCAGGTCTATACCACGATAATCCACTACCACTTCGGATAGGCAACAGCAATAATCCACTACCACTCCGGGTAGGATAACAACAATAATCCACTACCACTTCTGGTAGGATAACAACAATAATCCACTATCACTCCGAGTAGGATAACAGCAATAATCCACTACCACTCCGGGTAGGATAACAACAATATTCTTGCAATCATATTACCTCTTCCATATACCTTAGCCACATCAGCTCATCCAAAACGGAAACTCTTATCCCTTACCTTGGTGAGCGTTGGGGTCGGTTCCGAGTCACTTTAAAAGTCTCTTCCGCGATTTCCTCCAACCTTAGAATCTTTCCTCATTCCCACCAATAACAACAATGTCAGTCATTTATTCAAAATAAAACTTAAACGACTCATATTTCATAGTCAAATATACAAGAGATTCACATATTTTCAAGGCTTCCAAAACTACTTCAATACAAGTTCCAAACATCTAAAAAATACATATTCATCTCATATATCAACATTAGAGAACAAACTCTTCTTCTACATTTAACATTTCACTGATTTCTCTTTTTACTCATATTCTCATTTTGGGGGTTTTGGGGTTTTCATGAATAAACCCACAAAACCTTTCCATTCATCAAATACCAACTCTAAACCAAGAGTTTACAAGAGAAAAACAACATAAAACGAACCATAACTCTAAAGGAAGAGTTTCCATGGTTTCTCATACTTTGAGAATAGATCCATACACCCAAAAATGAGTTTGAAAGTGAGAAAGGGAGTTAGAATTAAGAGATTTACCTTTTCTCAAGCTCCTAGATGGTTTCCACGAGTTTTTGCTCTCAAAATCACCTTCTCCTCTCTTCTCTCTCAATTTCTAACCCTAAAATGTGTTTGGGGTTTCTATTTTAAAGTGAAATCGTCGGGTTCTCGCTCAAGCGAGCCCATTCTCGCTCAGGCGAGAAAATCCTGCCTTTTTAAAATTTCAGATCTGACGCTCTCGCTCAAGCGAGGGATTTCTCGCTCAGGCGAGGCATTTCTCGCTCAAGCGAGGCAGTTCTCGCTCAAGCGAGGATCTTACAGCCTCGACATGTCCTGAATGTCACTTTTCTCGCCCAGGCGAGACAACTCTCGCTCAGGCGAGACCACTCTCGCTCAGGCGAGACCACTCTCGCTCAGGCGAGACCACTCTCGCTCAGGCGAGACCACTCTCGCTCAGGCGAGACAACTCTCCCTCAAGCGAGAATCCTTCAGTATAATCCTTCAGTATAGTCAACTCTCGCTCAAGCAACTCTTGGATTTCACCCTCCCAGGTGAGCTTCTCTCGCTCAGGCGACAATTCTCTCGCTCAAGCGAGACTCCCAAGACTGATACTATAATTTAATGACTTTAAATTTAGGGTGTTACATAACTAATTGACTATAAATTAGGATGTCATCAAAGAAAACTAACACAAATTTTCTGAGATAGGACGCAACAAACCGTTCATAGCTGATTGAAATGTCGAAAGCTTTGTAAGACCAAAAGGCATTACCAGAAACTCATAGTGACCATCAATAGTTTGAAAGGTTGTTTTATGTAGGGATGGCAATATGGGCTTGGCCCGTCGGGCTAGCCCGTTTTGTCGACATTTTAAGCGGGTCGGGCTGGAGATTTTGGCCCAAAAGTCCTTATTCAACCCGGTTCGGAAGCCCGTTTTTTACACGGTGGGCCGGGCTATTCCGGCGGGCCAACATTAATATTGGCTTAGCATTTTAAGGTTACATGTGATTCTAATAATGTAGCTAATTTAAAATTATTTTTCAATTGAGCATTTTACACTTACTATGTGCAACCAATTTATTATTCATATATAAGATATTTATGAGTAAATTACTTATGAATGTAATTTATATCATATACAATACATTTACATATAAGTGTTTAACTTATATTACATATCATATTTTGTTTAACTTAATTACATTAATCACTTTTTTTGTTTAAAAAATTACATTTCTCATGCATGGTTGATCAATGTAATGTATCTTTATAAATTAAGGGTTTTTTTGTAAGTGTAGAAAATAGAATGATAGTTTGTGTAATTTCACTAAAACTCATGAAATATAAGTGTAATTTACTCTTTATATTATTAATAATCTTTTTCAAAGGTTCTACACGTTATACTATATTGATTATACTATTATGTAATATGACAATTGATAAGTAATTTATATCATATAAAGACATTTATATTATATACAAGACATTTACTTATCAGTATAATTTACTCTTTAAATTGGTTAGTACTCATATACAAGCTTTCTCAAAAGAATATTTTTTGCATAGAAAAGTTGAGTCATATTCTTCCAACAAAGTATCTAATGTTTAAACCTTACGAGTTTGAATCTTTATGGTGAACTATGAGGCTAAAAGTTTATGATCATGTTGGCTAGTTATTTAGAACTTACAAGTTTTAAACCAAGACGATATATCATTATGAGATTGTGGACTTTAGTTTGTGATTTTTGTTTTAAAAGACATTTATGAGGCGTTATGGTTATTTATTTTTGAAATTGTGATTGAGTTGGTTATAAATGAGTTTTTGAAAAGAAAAAAAAAACTAGCCAACCCACCGGCCTGCCAGCCTGCCAAATATAGGTCGATCTTGCATTTTGAGTCATGTTAGCAATAAGGGTTGGGTCAGCTCAGCCCATATTTTGGCGGGCCAAAGGCAGGAAGGACAGGGTCGGACCGGGCTGGCTCGTATTGCCACCCCTAGTTTTATAAGTGTCATCAGGATGAATTCTGATTTGATGGTAACCCAAACGTAATTCAGTTTTTGAAAAGATAGTATCACCAGCTAGTTCATCCAACAATTCATCGATTGTAGGAATAGGAAAACGATTCTTAATTGTGAGGGCATTGAGATTACGATAATTGTAAGAACCCAAATTCTACCCTTAAAATTGTTTCCTTATTTTATTCCTTTTACATACAATTTCCTATAACTTATAATCACCAATTCAACAACCTTATTTAATCCCACTTTCCTATTCATACTCATTCCATAATGTAATATTCACATACATGTTCATTTAACAGAAAATCATAATTTATATTAATTTATCTCAGTAACTACCGCATACAACTAGCTATGAGTTTCCAAAATACCCATAGCTACAAATATCCAGAGTTAAAATTATCCATGTCTACAAACATGTCCAAATATCATGCCCATGGTTACAAATATTCAGCTCAACGTATAACCAGTTAGATTACAAAACAATGAAGATAAAGACTTCAAAACTAAAAGCCTCTAAAACTCCTAATCCAGACGTCCTTAAATCTCCCACCTACCTACAATGGGATTAACATTGGCAATACACAAAGAAAACACAAAGGAGTAAGTTGTTAACTCAATAAATGTCATTTTACATTAATCCACATTTTAATAAAGTTAAGTAAACAATTTAGAATCAAATATACTTAAAACCATTTCCATCGTTTATACTTTTGAAAATCATGCTACATAACTTGAGCCAAAGTTCACTACATCGCTTGAGACAAAGCTTGCTACATAGCTTGAGCCAAAGCTTGCTACATCGCTTGAGCCAAAACTTGCTACATCGCTTGAGCCAAAGCTTGCTACATCGCTTGAGCCAAAGCTTGCTACATCGCTTCAGCCAAAGCTTGCTACATCACTTGAGCCAAAGTTTGCTACATCACTTGAGCCAAAGTTTGCTACATCACTTGAGCCAAAGTTTGCTACATTACTTGAGCCAAAGTTTGCTACATAACTTGAGCCAAAGTCGCTAACCAATCATGGTCGGCTAAAAACGTGTTTTCTTTTCATTGATACACCATCAATTCATAAACAGCAATTCCACACATTTTCTCAATACGACATGATAGTTAAGAACTTATCCTTACCTTGGTGAGTGTCGGGTTTGGTCCTTGGTAACTTTACAAGTTCCACCGACACCGCCTCCAACCTTAGGATCTTTCCCCATCCCACCATATAACAACAATGTTAGTCATTTGTTCAAGATACACATAAACAACTTATATTTCATCTTAAACCATACAAGAGATTCACACATTTTCAATATTTCCAAATTACTTTCATTAAGAGTTTCCAAACATCTAAAACATACATATTCTTCTCATATTTCAACATTAGAGAACATACTCATTTATTACATCTAACATTTCACCCATTTTCCTTTTTAACCACATTTTCATTCTAGGTTTGTGGGGTTTTCATGAACCAACCAACAAATCCTCTCCATTCTTTGAATACCAACTCTAAACCAAGAGTTTACAAAAGAAAAACAACATAAAATGAACCATAACTCAAAAGGATGAGTTTCCATGGTTTTCTACCTTTTGAGAAGAGATCTCATACACCCAAAATGAGTTTGAAAGGAAGGAGGAGAGTTAGAATCAAGATATTTACCTATTCCCAAGCTTCTAGACTAGCCTCATGACTCTTTTCTCTTGAAAATGCTCTCTTTTCTCACTTCTCTTCAAGTTCTAACCCTAAAATGTGTTTGGGGTTCCTTATTTAATGTAATAGTGTCGGGTTCTCGCTCAAGCGAGAAAATCCCGCCTATTTTAAAAACTCAGATATGACCCTCTCGCTCAAGCGAGGATCTTACAGCCTCTACAGCTTCAGAGTGCCACTTCTCGCCCATGCGAGACAACTCTCGCTCAGGCGAGCCAACTCTCGCTCAAGCGATACAATTCTCGCTCAAGCGAGAATCCTTCAGTATAGCCCAGGGTTCCACTCACCCAGGTTAGCCACTCTCGCCCAGGCGACTCCTTTCTCACTCAAGCGAGACTTCCAGGATTGGTACTATATTTTATACTCTTAAATTCAGGGTGTCACAATAATCCACGCAAAATCGCCAAGTTCCACCTTTTTCCGCAGTAATAGGACCGTGGAAGAAAAAGGGCTAGTAATAGGGATTACAATTCCATCTACTAGCATTTCCGTAAGGAAAGTGACCATGTCTTCTTTCTATGAGTGGGGGTATCTATAAGGTTTTACATTGACTGATGGTGTATTAGGAAGTAAGGTTATTTTATGGTCATGTGATCTAGGAGGGGAAAAACCTTTTGGGTGTAGGAAGACTGTTTTAAACTCGTCTAAGAGGGTCTGAATAGGTGGAATATGTGGGGAACTGGGGGTGTCCAAGGTCAGATAAGTTGTAGTGTGTAGAGATTGGTCTTTTTGACGGGAGGTCATAGATACACAATAGATGTCACGTGAGATATATGTCTTAGTCGGTGAAAGGTAGCTAAAGTGGGGATGGTAGAAGTTTGGCCAATCAAGATAATAGGTTTATGGTCGTGAGTGAAGGTCATAGAGAGAACAACAAAATCAGAGGTAACCGGTACTAAAGTGCTCAACCACTCAATACCAAGGACTACATTGGCCCCTTGAATAGGCAACAAATAAAATGGAATGTGAAAACTTCCTATTGCAAGTTAATGGGTGTTTCTTTGCACAAGCCTGTACAATAGATTTGTTCTCCATTGCCACCATAACATGAACTTAGGCGTGGAGGAAATCATAGTTGTAAAAATTGTGCAATCTGGGGCTGCATTACATTATGAGAATTGCATGTATCCTCTAACGCTGTTACCTTATGCCCATAAATAGATCCCTGAAAATTGAGAGTTTTAGGCGACAGATTACCTTGTAAAGCTTGATCCAACAGGTGAAAGTGGATCACATCCTCTTGCACCAATTCTGATGCCACGTCCATCGGTTCAACATTAATAAAGTCTGGTTGACAAACATTCTCCATAGGATCCTCAATAAGCAACAACAGGAATTGCTTAGAGCGACATTGATGCCCAAAAATATACTTATTATCACAATTATAACACAGACCTTTTGCTCGACGTTCTTGCATCGAAGCCGTTGTTAAACATTTAATTGGTAGATTAGGAGAGACCACTGTTGTAGTGCCTGCGGTGGCCGCTGAAACATGTTCCATTGACAAAGTTCCCCGAACGTGGAAAACGTCCACTGGTCGTGCGTGCTGCCGCCAGCTTGCTTTCCACCAAATTTGCCAAACCAATCGTGTGGGTGACCATGAATGGTTGTTGAATAGCCAATTCCCACCAAATTTCTAGATTCAGTCCTGATATGAAAAAAATTAATAACATTTCAAGTGTTAAACCAACAACCTGATTTGACAACCGCTCAAAACGTGTTTGATAATCAGTCACAAAAGTAGTCTATCTTAAATTGAATAGTTCCTCTTGCAGATTAGCAAAAGAAGAAGGACCAAAATGTATAATCAGAGCCTTAGTAAACCTTTCCAAACTTGTTAGTTGGTTAGTATGAAACATCCATTTGTACCAGCTGAGTGCGTTTCCTTTAAAGCAACTAGTTCCAAGCGTTTGAATGGAGCAACTTGATAGAGATTAAAATATTGCTCCGCTTGAAACAACCAATCCAAAGGATCTGACCCATCAAAGGATGGTAACTATAATTTTGGGGGTTAATGATACCTAGAGGTGGAAATAATGAGGTACCATAAGCTGGAGACTATGGGGGACGTTGGGGAGTCCCTTATGAGGGGGTTGTGATGGAATCTGAGTGGTTATGGTGGTCAGACGAGCGAATAATTCCACTAGATCGGTTAACATGGTTTCCATACGTGCCTCCCCTCCATGGAAGATTGCATCAGTTCTTGGCACTCTGAGATCTATTGTTGTAGAGAGGTGAGTTTCTCTAGCACCGCCATATGAGGAGCTTCATCGGTGGTAGAATGAGTAAAGTAAGCCAGAGAAGTTGGTTTGGGAGGCATAAGTAAGGGTGGAAACAAACTAGGCCGCCTATCAGGGGCCTAGTCCTAGCCTAGGCCAGGCCAGGCCAGACCTTTTTCGTAAACAGGCTAGACATAGGCTTCTCTAATAGCCTATTTAACCTAAATAGGTCAGGCCCGAGCCTTTTAAAAAACCTATTAAGCCTAATAGGCCGACCTATATAATTTTATTACTTATTTATAAATTATTTTCTATAATATGTACAAAAAAACTAAATAAAAAAATATGTAAAACTACTAGGACTTAGAGATTAGGTTATTTAATAATTGAACATTGAACATTTAGTTGTTGAGATTTGGGCTTAAGTACAAAACTCAATTACCCAACCCATGTAAGTATGTATTTTTAATTGACTAAGTGTGTAATATGAAATTGCAAGAGTCATTAACCATAAAAAGCAAATCCCAAATTTAATCCAAGACATAGTGAATACTTGCAAGAGTCACTAATCCTAATCTACATTGCCTAAGTGTGTAATCTGAAATTGCACGAGTCACTAACATAATATAATTTTAATTGAATGAATATATTAATTGTTTTCATTTGTAAATTGTTATTCCATTTCTTAATATTCAACCGTCACTTTCTCTCTCTCTTTCTCAAACAAAGAAACACAAACACTTTCTTTATGGATCCTTCTTATTCAATTTGCATTTGAAAGTAAGTATTTTATTTTTTTGGTTCTTGACTGATGGAGAACATGTGTGAAATTTTGCATGTTTAGAATTGAGTTTTCTTTTTTAAGTTACTATCCTTTTCCATTTTAATTCCATTATGTGGATTTGCTTTCTATTTTGTTCCCTTGTTTTTTTTAGGTGCACTAACTAGAAGTGACTTATGATGTATGTGCTTGAAGGGTTAAACTCTGTTTCACTTTGTTGGTTTGTTCATTTGTTGTTGTCTTGTCTGTTAAGTGCTTAGCTGGTTTAAATGGGTATTGGATTTTATGCATTGTGTTTATAGTCAATTACAAATGAAAACAATTAATATAGTCATTCAATCTCATTTGAACGGTCGAATTTAAAAAAATAATTGTACATATAGCCTAAGAGTGATGAGGAAAGTAACTTAGTGATGAAAGTAATAAAAAATAATTGTACATAACTTAGTGATGAAAGTAATAGAAAGAAACTCATTTTAGTAATGGTTGCAATGTTTTAATACCTTTGAAGCTTGTTAATCCTTTGAGTATTTTAATAGGTAAAAAATGTCTAATCCACTCGAGGGTACAAATTCTTCTGCTCATATCATTGTCACTGAAACTACAATAGGAAATTCAAATCAACAAGAACATAATGCTGAAAATGTTTCAGTCAATTCAAGTGAGCAAGTGGATTGTCCTATTAAGAGCAAGAGGAAGAGGACTAAAACATCACTAGCTTGGAATGACTTTGATGAAATTGAATTTCCGGGAGGCATTAAGAAAGCTCAATGCAAATTCTGCAAAGAGAAACTAAGTATTACTGGAAAGGGTTGGAGCACCGGCCACCTGTTGCGACATATGGAAACTTGCCAACCAAAAAGGATGCAATTGGCTACACAAAAACAACATCCAGTTATTCCATTTTGACCTAATTCAGCTAATCCGTTTATGACTCCTGGAGGTAGGTACTCTAACGAGAAGATGCGAGAAGTACTTGTTACTGCGATTATGATGCATGAACTTCCTTTTAATATAGTTGATGCTCAAGGTATGATGTGGGCATTCCAATATGGAATTCCTGAATTTTAGAAGATCTCTCGTAAAACAATAAGAAATGATTGCATAACAAATATGAAGCAGAGAAGAAATGCTTGAAGGCATTGTTAAGAAGTGTGGGCAAGATCAGCTTGACTGCAGATATGTGGAGGTAAAATCATCAAGTTTCTGAGTACATGGTCATCACTGGTCACTTCATTGATGCAGAGTGGAAGCTTCAGAAAAGAGTTTTGAGTTTTGTGAAAGTGCTTGCTCCAAGGCGTGGGGTTGATGTTGCTGATGTTATTTTCAAGTGTTTAAAATCATGGGGGATTGATGAAAAGGTGTTTTCAGTTTCGATTGATAATGCTAGTTATAATGACTCGTGCTTGAAGACCCTGGAAGAGAATATATCATGTGACTCAAGGTTAGTTCTTGATGGTGCCTTGTTTCATGTTAGATGTTGTGCACACATATTGAATTTACTAGTGCAAGATGGCCTTAAAGAGATTAAGGATGTCATTTATAACATTCGAGAAAGTGTGAAGTATATCAACCACAATGACTCGAGGTTAAAAAACTTATGTGATGTGGTTGAACAAAAGCATTTGAAAGAAAGGAAGCTTATTATCGTTTGTCCCACTAGATGGAATTCCACCTTTGATATGCTATCATGTGCTCTAATGTTTAAGACAATCTTTTTATCTTACAAAGACAAGGAGCCTCATTATAATTATGCACCTTCAAATGAGGACTAGGATAAAGTTGAAAAAGTTTGTCGACTTCTTCATGTGTTTAATCTTGCCACTCATGTGATTTCTGGCAGTGAATTTCCTATTGCAAACTTGTATCTTGCCGAAGTTGCAAGCATAAAGGATGTAATTGATAAAGCATCGAAGGATGAAAATCACTTTATGAGAGAAATGGTTGCACCGATGAAGATAAAGTTTGACAAATATTGGGGGGGATTGAAATCTCTTGATGGCCATTACAAGTGTTCTTGATCCTCGGTTCAAATTCCAAATGATCAATGTATGTTTCCCCTTAATATTCAGGACTGAAGAAGTTTCCATAGCGAATATGAACAAGGTACGAACTTCATTGCAATAATTATATTGTGAGTACTCTTTGAATATGGAAGTGACTTCTTCTAATGAAGATAACAACACCACCACAAACCCCTCATCATCACAAAAGCCAAACTTAGTTGTGCATAGTGGATTTCAACATTGGATGAGTATGGTGTGAGAAAATGAAGCAATCCCCACAATGAAATCTAAATTGGATGCATATCTTGATGAACCTGTTTTTATACCTACTAGTGAATATGGTGATAGCTCTTTTAGTGCATTGGAGTGGTGGAGGAGCAACTCCATGAAGTATAAGGTCTTGTCAAAAATTGTTGCAGATATACTTGCTATTCCAATCTCTACAGTAGCATCGGAATCTACATTTAGCGATGGAGGAAGAGTAATTGACGAATATAGTTCAAAATTGAATGAAGAATCTATTGAAGCACTAATATGCGGTGGAGATTGGCTTCGTTTAACTATCTTGTGAAGAAAAAGGAAAAGGAAAAGGTAAAACATCAATATTTTTAAGTTTGTTATTTTAGTTGGTTTTAAACTATTATGTGCTTTAGTATACTTTATTTTTATTTTGAAGGAGCATAAGATTGAAGAAGATCAAAAGGAAATTTAATTGAAGATTTAAACTCATTTGTTGGATGTTATTGACTTTATTTTTAGTGTTATCATTTAGCAATTTGAGTTCTTAGACTTGATGGACTTATGATTGAAACTTGTTTTGATTTTGGTGTGATAATTTTTGGATGGTATAACATTTAGAAAACACTGCAACAAATTTAGTATTGTTTAGATCTTATTTGGATGTTATTTAACAATTTAGTATTTTTTTTAGATATTATTTGGATGTTATTCAGAAATTCAACAATTTGGATGTTATAATAATTTTTCATACTTTATATATAATGTGTTGAGTTTCTTAATTTAATAGGCATTTAAACAGACTAACAGGCCGAAGTAGGCTTTTAAACAGGTCAGACCTAGGCTTTGATTTTTTTTAAACAGGTCAGGCTCAAGCTCCTATATGCTATATAGGCTCGGCTTGTTTAAGGCAAAGTCTGGCTTGGTCTGGCCTATTTCCACCCTTAGGTGTAGTCTTGGGATCCTTGCTTGAGTGAGAGATTCTCGCTTGGGCGAGAGAGGTTCACATGGGAGGGTGAAATCCTGGGATATACTGGAGGATTCTCGCCTAAGCGAGGGTTGTCTCGCCTGGGCGAGAAATGGCATTTTGGGGCTGTTGACACTGTGAGATTCTCGCTTGAGCGAGAATCCCTCGCTTGAGTGAGAGGGTCAGAGATGAGTTTTTAAAATGGGCGGGATTTTCTCGCTTGAGCGAGAGAAAGCTCGCTTAAGCGAGAACCCGACGAGAACATTAAATGAGAGAAACCCGAAATACATTTTTAGGTTAAGAATTGAAGAGAGGTGAGAGAAGAGAGCATTCTCAAGGTCTAGGAGCTTTGATTCTTGTTCAAGAGCTTGAGAAGAGGTAAAACTCTCTATCCTAACTCTCTTGTTCAAGAGCTTTGATTCTTGTTCAGGAAAGTCACTTTGTAGTTATAGGCATATACGCTATGTTGTAATGATGTCGGGTGCATTTATTATCTATGTATTGGTGGAGTGTCAATAGAAATAAAACTCGGATAAAACAATAAACTGTAAGTCACTTTGTAGTTACAGGCGTATACGCTATGCTATAATGATGTCGGGTGCATTTATTGTCTATGTATTGGTGGAGTGCCAATGGAAATAAAACTCAGAAACAAAGTAATAAATAGTAAATCACTTAGTCACTACAAATATATATGGGTATGTTTGTAGTGATGACGAGTGGATTTATGGTTTATGTATTGGTGGAGTGCCAATGAAAATAAAACTCGTTTTAGCCGACCAGAATGGGTTAGCGACTCTAGCTCGAGTTATGCAGCATGGTTTTTCAAAAGTACAGATGACGAAAATGGTTTTAAGTGGATTTAATTTATATCGTTGTTTAACCCTATTAAATGTGGATTAACTTACATTGAAATTTTATTGAGTTAATGACTTATTCCTTTGTGTTGTTTGTGCATGGTAAATGTTAATCCCATTGCAGGTAGGTGGACGAAGAAATGAAGATTTTTGAGTAGGAGATTAGAGACTTTTATTTTGATGTCTCTTTATCCATTCTTTTGTAACTTCATTTGATTGTATTTGAAGTAACTAATTGTACCATGAATACTATTTTTGTATATGATACTGATCATGGAGACTAGTAACTCGGATATATGTAGCTATGGGTGTTTTGTAAACCCATAGCTAATTGTATGCGGTGGTAACTAGGTTATACTAATATGAATTATGTTTTTCTGCCATCGGATTTTGTATGTTACCTTTGGGTTCATAGGTCGGGTGTGAGGAAGAAGTGAGATCTTTTAAACAAATTTATTTACTTGGTAATTATGATTTAACGTTAAATGCATGAAATTGGATTAAATAAGGAAAAAATTTCCAGGGTAGAATTTCGGGTTGTTACAATATGGTATCAGAGCATAGTTAATCCTGCGACCTAGGATATGGTCATGCATTCTTCTTTGTATCAATTATGTGCTGAAGTTATTTGAATGATGCTAAATGTTAAGTGTTTGTGAGCACTGTGTTTATACAAATTCGTTTACTAACAAGTGAGTGAGTACAGGTACTCATGGCAGGAAGAGGAAGGGGAAGAGGGGAAAGTCGGAACGTCCCGAATGATTTATTAGCTCAAATGGTGGCGGCACTACAGCAGGTCAACGAGAACTTGCAAAATCTGAACCAGAATCCGACACCAAGCTCGAATCCACATCCACTATTTCCACCTGGACCGGCGGAATATCGGGGCTTTGATGAGTTCTGTAGGAGGAACCCCACTCAGTTCCATGGGGGATTTGCTCCTGAAGCTGTCATCGAGTGGATCCAAGGGGTAGAGCGGATCTTCAGAGCCATGAACTGCACTGAGGCTCAGAAGCTAGCCTATGTTACTTACATGTTGATGACCGAGGCTGAGAACTGGTGGGAGTATACTCGGCGACAGATGGAAGCCGAAGGACGACTGATCTCCTGGGGTACCTTCAAGGAGAAGTTCCTACACAAGTATTTTCCCGCTGATTTGAAAAGGAAGAAGGAGATGGAATTTCTGAAGCTGGAACAGGGGAACATGTCAGTAGGGGACTATGCGGCCAAGTTTGAAGAGTTGGCCCGGTTTTGCCCCTACGCTGAGTTGGAAATGGACGGAAGGTTCAAATGTCCCAAGTTCGAATCGGGTCTGAAGCCCAAGTTGAAAAGTATATTTGGGCACCAAGAGATTGTTGATTTCCCTACCCTGGTGAACAAGTGTAGGGTGTATGAAGATGATTTGGCAGCTGATGAAGCGGCGACATCTAGGGTGGTTCCTCCCAAACATTTTGGGCCTCAACGAAACTTCCCACACGGGAAAGGGAAAGGGAAGGCGTTTCAGGAGGAAAGAAAGCCTTACTCCCCTCCGACGAGTAATCAGAGTTATCCTTCACATGGGTCGATGACTCATGTCACTACTGGAGGGTCACGGTTGAACACTCCCTCTCTGTGCAACAAATGTGGCCGAACTCATGTCGGTGACTCGTGCCCCAAATGGCGCTTACTTGTTTCTATTGCAAGGAAGTTGGACATATTCGAAGGCATTGTCCTAAGCTACTGCAGAGCGTGAATGTTGTGAGGGTTGAACGACCTCGATCCACTGGCAGAGTGTTCACCATGAGTGGTGCAGAGGCATTGGGCGTAGATGGCCTAATTAAAGGTAATTGCATGGTGTCAGATATTCCGCTTTTAGTGTTGTTTGATTCGGGAGCGACACACTCCTTTATATCTATTGACTGCGTGAATAGACTGAATTTACAAACTGAGTCGTTGCCTTTCGACTTGGTCTTATCCACCCCAATTGATGTGCCTGTGGTGGTATCGACAGTTGTGTCTCGGTGTCCGGTGGTGGTAAACGGTATGGACTTTACCGTGGATTTAATCTGCTTACCACTATCCCAGTTAGATTTGATTCTGGGGATGGACTGGTTGTCAGCCAATCATGGGGTGCTTAATTGTGCTGATAAGACCGTGATGTTTGGGAATCCATATGAGATTTCGGAGGAGGTCGGTTGTATGAAGCTGATGTCGGCAAAGGAAGTCAGGACTTCCTATAAGGAGGGAGGGGCCGTGTTTATGTTGTTGGCATCCCTGGAAGGTATTGAGAAATCCAAGGTTGGGGACGTTCTGATAGTTCGTGAGCTTCCTGAAGTCTTTCCTGGTGATATTCCGGAATTGCTTCCAGTGAGAGAAGTTGAATTCTCTATTGATTTAGTGATGGGAACAGGACCCATCTCTGTAGCTCCTTATAGAATGGCACCGTTAGAGTTAGCTGAGCTGAAAAAGCAGGTTGAAGAATTGTTGGCTAAGAAATTTATTCTCCCTAGTGTCTCACCGTGGGGCGCACCTGTTTTGCTCGTTAAGAAGAAAGACGGTAGTATGCGATTGTGTACCGATTACAGGCAGTTGAACAAGGTTACGATTAAGAACAAATACCCATTGCCTCAGATTGATGACTTGATGGATCAGTTGAGAGGGGCGGTAGTGTTTTCTAAGATTGATCTTCGATCGGGTTACCATCAACTTCGGGTGAAATCAGATGACATTCCAAAAACTGATTTTAGGACAAGGTATGGACATTTCGAATATTTGGTCATGCCTTTTGGCGTAACGAATGCTCCAGCAATATTTACCGACTACATGAATCGGGTTTTCCATCCATATTTGGATTCATTTGTAGTGGTATTTATTGATGACATTCTGGTTTACTCCAAAAGCCGAGAGGAACATGCAGAGCACCTGAGGATTTTTCTAGAACTCCTGAGTAAGAACCAGATGTATGCTAAATTGTCTAAGTGTGATTTTTGGTTGGAGTCGGTGAACTTTCTTGGGCATGTAATAATAAAGGAAGGGGTAGTTGTGGATCCTTCAAAGGTGGAAGCGGTTACGGAATGGGCCATTCCCAAGTCGGTTACTAAAATCCAGAGCTTCCTGGGTTTGGCAGGCTATTATCGGAAATTCATTGACGAATTTTCGAAGTTGGCACTACCATTACTAAGCTCACTAGGAAAGGAGAACTGTTTGTGTGGACACTTCGTTGCGAAGAAAGCTTTTAAGAGTTGAAACGAAGGTTGACTACGGCGCCCGTGTTGGTTCTTCCTGGTACGGATAAGGATTTCAGCGTTTATTGCGATGCTTCCAAACAAGGTTTGGGTTGTGTTCTGATGCAAGAAGGGAGGGTGGTTGCCTACGCTTCTCGTCAGTTGAGAACACATGAGCAGAACTACCCTACGCATGATTTAGAATTGGCTGCAGTGGTCTTTGCTTTGAAAATTTGGAGACACCATCTCTATGGCGTAAGGTTTGTGGTGTATAGCGACCACAACAGTTTGAAATATCTGTTTGATCAAAATGAGCTAAATATGAGACAGAGGAGATGGATGGAGTTTTTAAAGGACTACAATTTTGGATTGCAGTACCACCCAGGGAAGGCTAATGTAGTGGCCGATGCACTCAGTCGGAAATCCTTGCACATGTCAGCTTTGATGATTAGGGAAGGGAAGCTGATAGAAGAGTTCAGGGATATGAACCTGGATGTCCAAATAAGACCTCATAGTATGATATTGGGTATGCTTAAGGTCACGAACGAACTATTTGATCAAATCCGACTAATGCAATTGGAGATTTTGAGCTGATGGACAAACGGGATTTGATGATGAGTGGAAAGGAAACCGACTTCGTAACGGACTCCAGTGGGATGATGCGTTACAAGGGGAGAGTGTGTGCCTCGTGATGAAGGACTACAGAATAGTATTTTGGAGGAGTCCCATAAGAGTAAGATGAGCTTACACCCAGAGCAAGTTGTTTTGGTGGTCTGGATTGAAGAGAGATGTGGCGTCATATGTCTCGAGTTGTTTGATAAGCCAGAAAGCAAAAATTGAGCATCAACGACCGGCGGGAGAGTTACAATCCATAGAAATTCCCGTTTGGAAGTGGGATAGTATCTCCATGGACTTTGTATCGGGTTTTCCGAAGACTCAAAAAGGATATGATTCGATAAGGGTGATCGTGGATCAGTTAACTAAATATGAACACTTTCTACCTTAGAACATGAGGTACTCTTTGGAGCGATTGGCGGAACTGTACATCCGGGAAATAGTTCACTTGCATGGGATATCGTCGAACATTATATCAAATGGGGATCCCCGTTTCACTTCGAACTTTTGGACTAGTTTGCAATCCGCGTTGGGAACTAAGTTGAAGTTGAGTTTAGCGTATCATCCACAAACGGACGGTCAGTCGGAAAGAACTATATAGTCATTGGAGGATCTTCTGAGGGCTTGTGTATTGGAACAACCGGGGAGTTGGGATGGCATGTTGTGTAACGACCCAAAATTCTACCGTTGAAATTTTTTCCTTATTTAATCTAATTCCATACATTTAACAATCACTCATAATTACCGAGTGTATGAGTGATTGTTAGTAAGCGAATTGTATAAATATAGTGCACACAACACTTAACATTTAGCATCATTCAAACAACTGCAACACATAAGGATACAAAGAAGCATGCAAGGCCATACCCTAGGTCGCAGGATTAACTATGCTCTGATACCATATTGTAACGACCCAAAATTCTACCCTTGAAAATTTTTCCTTATTTAATCTAATTCCATACATTTAACAATCGCTCATTATTACCGAGTGATTAAATTTACTTTAATAGTCTCGCTTCACACTCACACCCTATTTTTGAACCATAAGTAACATACAACATTCGATAGCAGAAAAACATAATTCATTAATATAACCTAGTAACCCCCGCATACAATTAGTTATGGGTTTCCAAAACGCCCATAGCTACATATATCCCGAGTTACTAGTTCCCATGATCAATATCATGTACAAAAGTAATATTCATAGTACCATTAGTTACTTCAATTACAATCAATTTAAGTTACAAAAGAATGGATAAAGAGACATCAAAAACAAAAGTCTCTAATCCCCTACTCAAAATCATCCTTCTCCGTCCACCTACCTGCAATGGGATTAACATTTACCATACACAAACAACACAAAGGAATAAGTCATTAATTCAATAAAACTCAATGTCAGTTAATCCACATTTAATAGTTTTTCACGGTGATATAATTTAAATACTCTTAAAAACATTTTCCGTCATCTATACTTTTGAAAAACCATGCTAATAACTCGAGCTAGAGTCGCTAACCCATTCTGGTCGGCTAAAACAAGTTTTATTTTCATTGGCACTCCACCAATACATAAACCATAAATACACCCATCATCACGACAAACATACCCATATATATTTGTAGTGACTAAGTGATTTACCATTTATGTCATTATATTTCGAGTCTTATTTCCATTGGTACTCCCCCAATAAGTTTCGAGTCTTATTTCTATTGGGACTCCCCCAATAAATGGTTCCGAGTCTTATTTCCATTGGGACTCCCCCAATAAATGGTTCCGAGTCTTATTTCCATTGGAACTCTCCCAATAAATGGTTCTGAGTCTTATTTCCATTGGGACTCCCCCAATAAATGGTTTCGAGTCTTATTTCCATTGGGACTCCCCCAATAAATGGTTCCGAGTTTTATTTCCATTGGGACTCCCCCAATAAATGGTTCCGAGTCTTATTTCCATTGGGACTCCCCCAATAAATGGTTCTGAGTCTTATTTCCATTGGGACTCCCCCAATAAATGGTTCCGAGTCTTATTTCCATTGGGACTCCCCCAATAAATGGTCAATAAATGCACCTCTAATCATTATCAACATACCCATATATGTTCATAATGATTAAATGATTCACATCTTATCCATCATCCGTAACAGAAAGTCCACGCATTTTCCACATAATGCATAAATTAAAGACTTATCCTTACCTCAGTGAGTGTTGGATTTGGTTTTTGGTGACTTCGCAAGTTCCACCGGCACCACCTCCAAACTTAGGATCTTTCCTCATTCCCACCACATAACACAATGTTAGTCATTCATTCCAAATAACAAATAAATAACTTATATTGCATCATTTAAACGTACAAGATATTTATCATGTTCTCAATGGTTCTATACTATTTTCATTAAGAGTTTTCAACCATCTAAAACATACATATCATCTCATATTTTAAAATTGTAAAGCAACTCATCTTTTACCTCTAGCATTTCACCCATCTTTCCTCCCTAACCTCATTTTCTCTCTCTAGGGTTTTGGGTTTCCATGAGTCAACCCACAAACCCCTTTCCATTCTTGGAATACTAACTCAAAACCAAGAGTTTACAAGGTACAAACGACATAAAATGAACCATAACTCGAAAGAGAGTTTCCATGGTTTTACACATTTTGAGAAGAGATCCATAATACCAAAAATGGGTTCTCAAGGGAAGAAGAGAGTTAGGGTAGAGAGTTTTACCTCTTCTCAAGCTCTTGAACAAGAATCAAAGCTCCTAGACCTTGGGAATGTTCTCTTCTCTCACCTCTTCAATTCTTAACCTAAAATGTGTTTGGGGTTTCCCTCATTTAATGTTCTCATCGGGTTCTCGCTTAAGCGAGCTTTCTCTCGCTCAAGCGAGAAAATCCCGCCCATTTTAAAAACTCAACTCTGACCCTCTCGCTCAAGCGAGGGATTCTCGCTCAAGCGAGAATCTCACATTGTCAACCAGCCCCAAATGCCATTTCTCGCCCAGGCGAGACATCTGTCGCCCCGACGAGAACATTAAATGAGAGAAACCCCAAATACATTTTTAGGTTAAGAATTGAAGAGAGGTGAGAGAAGAGAACATTCTCAAGGTCTAGGAGCTTTGATTCTTGTTCAAGAGCTTGAGAAGAGGTAAAACTCTCTATGGATCTCTTCTCAAAGTGTGTAAAATCATGGAAACTCTCTCTTTCGAGTTATGGTTCGTTTTATGTCGCTTGTACCTTGTAAACTCTTGGTTTTGAGTTAGTATTCCAAGAATGGAAAGGGTTTGTGGGTTGACTCATGGAAACCCCAAAACTCTATAGAGAGAAAATGTGGTTAGAGAGGAAAAATGGGTAAAACGCTAAAGGTAGAAGATGGGTTGCTTTATAATGTTAAAATATGAGATGATATGTATGTTTTAGATGGTTGAAAACTCATAATGAAAGTAGTATAGAACCATTGAAAATATGATAAATATCTTGTATGTTTAAATAATGCAATATAAGTTATTTATTTGTATTGTTATTTGGAATGAATGACTAACATTGTGTTATGTGGTGGGAATGAGGAAAGATCCTAAATTTGGAGGCGGTGTCGGTGGAACTTACGAAGTCGCCAAAAACCAAACCCAACACTCACTGAGGTAAGGATAAGTCCTTAACTTACGCATGGTGTAGAAAATGCGTGGATTTTCTGTTATGGATAATGAATAAAATGTGAATCACTTAGTCATTATGAACATATATGGGTATGTTGATAATGATGAGAAGTGGATTTATGGTTTATGTATTGGTGGACTGTCAATGGAAATAAAACTCGAAATGAAATCATGAAATGTAAATCACTTTGTAGTTATAAGCATTCGTGGATATCTTTGTAATGATGTCGGGTGTATTTATCATTTTTGTATTGGTGGAGTGCCAATGGAAATAAAACTCGGAATAAAAGCAATAAATTGTAAGTCACTTTGTAGTTACAATATACGATATGTTGTAATAATGTCGGGTGCATTTATTGACTTTGTATTGCTGGAGTGCCAATGGAAATAAAACTCGGATAAAACAATAAACTGTAAGTCACTTTGTAGTTACAGGCATATACGCTATGCTGTAATGATGTCGGGTGCATTTATTGTCTATGTATTGGTGGAGTGCCAATGGAAATAAAACTCGGATAAAACAATAAACTGTAAGTCACTTTGTAGTTACAGGCATATACGCTATGATGTAATGATGTCGGGTGCATTTATTGTCTATGTATTGGTGGAGTGCCAATGGAAATAAAACTCGGAAATAAAGTAATAAATGGTAAATCACTTAGTCACTACAAATATATATGGGTATGTTTGTAGTGATGACGAGTGGATTTATGGTTTATGTATTGGTGGAGTGCCAATGGAAATAAAACTCGTTTTAGCCAACCAGAATGGGTTAGCGACTCTAGCTCGAGTTATGTAACATGGTTTTTCAAAAGTACAGATGACGAAAATGGTTTTAAGTGGATTTAATTTATATCGTTGTTTAACCCTATTAAATGTGGATTAACTTACATTGAAATTTTATTCAGTTAATGACTTATTCATTTGTGTTGTTTGTGCATGGTAAATGTTAATCCCATTGCAGGTAGGTGGACGAAGAAAGGATGATTTTTGAGTAGGAGATTAGAGACTTTTATTTTGATGTCTCTTTATCCATTCTTTTGTAACTTCATTTGATTGTATTTGAAGTAACTAATTGTACCATGAATACTGTTTTTGTATATGATATTGATCATGGAGACTAGTAACTCGGATATATGTAGCTATGGGTGTTTTGTAAACCCATAGCTAATTGTATGCGGTAGTTACTAGGTTATACTAATATGAATTATGTTTTTCTGCCATCGGATTTTGTATGTTACCTTTGGGTTCATAGATCGGGTGTGAGGAAGAAGTGAGATCTTTTAAACAAATTTATTTACTTGGTAATTATGATTTAACGTTAAATGCATGAAATTGGATTAAATAAGGAAAAAATTTCCATGATAGAATTTTGGGTCGTTACATTAGGCATAAGTAGCAAGAATGAAAGCACCAATTAAAGGTGGAAACAGGTCAGGCCGCCTATCAGGGGCTTATTACCTGACCTATAATAGGTCACACTAGACCTTTTTAATAAATAAGTAAGACTTAGACTTCTCCAAAAGTCTATTTAACCAAAATAGGCCAGAGTCGGACCTTTTAAAAAGCCTATTAATTCTAACAGATCGGCCTATGTAATGTTATTATATATTTATAAATTATTTTTATAACATGTACAAAAATCTAAATAATAATTTTTTTATGTAAATCCCCTAGACTTAGATATTAGGCTATTTAATAATTTGATATTTAATTGTTGAGAGTTGAGTTTAAGTACATAACCTAACTCATGTTAAACATTAGAACAATATCATATTTACTATGATATTAAAAGACATTGTTCTGTATATTCTAACCTCAAGGACACCACAAATCCTTCGAATACATTACGCAACATTGGAAGGTGATGAAAATAATTGTGATAACAATGTAAAAAAAGTACACACTAATTGCTATAGTTATAATATTTTTCTAGTTTGTACATAATGTGTTGAGTTCTTTATCTTAATAGACCTTTAAACATGTTAACATGTCAGACCAGACTTTTAAACAGGTCAGACCTAGGCTTTGACATTTTTTTAAACTGCCTAACAGGCCAGACCCAGACTCTTATATGCTATATAGGCTCGGTCTGTTTAAGGCAAAATCTTGTCTAACCTAACTTGTTTCCTCCCTTAGCACCAATGATAGGTACTAACCTAACATACCTTAATTTGAGAAAAAATATATAATAGAAAACCAGAGAAAGAAAATAACATATGAATTAATTACCTCTTAGGGTAAAAAGCAATGTTGTGAAACCCGAGTCGGACGTCAGCTTAGAAGAGCTTTCGTATTAAATCTAACTGGTCTAACCAGTTAAGCCGTCCAGTCAATCCGGATGATTTTAAATGTAATTAAATAATTTTTATCTATAAATATATAATTATATATTTATAGATAAAATGTACCTAACTGAAAATATACATTCCCCATGTTAGCAAACCCCTTATATATAAATGTAAATTTTATATAATTAATAATTTTATATAAATATATTGAAGTAACATCTCTTTATCTTTTTTGGACCGAAATAAAACAAAACATTAGAGTAATGTTCTATTTTTTTTTATTTTAAGTGAGTCGTCCAGTTTTTTCATGGGTTATTCCGGTTTAACCAGGTTTAGCACGGTCGAACCGTCCGATCCGGACCGATTATCACAACATTGGTAAAAAGTCACACCTTAAGTAGGTGTTTACACAATAACTTAATGGCCCTAGTAAGATAAGCTGCAGCCTACTAATTACTTATGCATTCTAAAACATTTTATATATCATATTCCCTTCCATATATAATGGTGGAGCTTTTTATGTGAGTAAATAATCTTCTTGGACTTGTCTGACGGCCCATCACTTTAAGATAGCAGACAAATTGGGTAATCATTAAAAGTGTCAATTTCTATTCTAACAATTATGTTTATTATCACATTTTATTTACCCAATAAGGAAAAATTGGGTTCATAGTTAAAGATTTTCTAATGGGACAGATAGTATTAAAAAAGTAGTAAACGCAAATCGACTCCCATGGGGTTATGCAATGGTTGAGTTTACGACTCAAAATCCTGAGGAGAATACTCGTCCCCAGAATATGGTTGGCTTTTAAGGAAGAATTACATGGATTTGTGTGGAGATATACCTTAGTGCACATGATAGGTAAGGGCCACACATCAATTCAAGGACATGCTAATTTTAATTCCAGAGGCAACAATTAAAATGTCAACATTTTTATCTTGTATCATAATTCAATTGAAAGTTGTGATATATTTAAAAAGAAAATTCATAAAAACAAAAAGTAATTTTTTTTATGTTATTTAGTAAAATTTGATTGACTTGAGACATGAATATTTGGATATTTTCATTCATAAAAGCACACATGATAAATAAGGCAGTGGCCATGGAATTCCAAATGCACAATGAGAAAATTCAATGCATTCTCCTTCCCCTCAACTGTACTATAACGAGGGAAAATTTACATGGTTGACTTTTTACTACCGTTTTAGTGTAACTTTTACGATATTTATGGAAAAGATGTAATTTTTTGCAAAATTCGTAAACTCAAAACACATTTTGTGTTTCTCTCCTGGATTCGTGAATTAAATCCACATATGAATTGGGTACGTGGACTAAGTCCACGAATAACCCGATATAAATGGCTTCAAGCCACGTTTTCACTTTACATATTTTGGGAATCCACAATTTGTGGATTCCATTCACATATCCTATATTTTTTAAAATTATTAATATTTTTGGTTGTTCTTATTTAATGGTTTTAGTTTAGTTGTTTAATTGTTGTTATTTGTTTTTTTTGTATGTAATTTTATTTTAGAGTTAATTACATTGACACCTCCTTAGTTTTAGTGAAATTACATAAATTATCCATCCATTTTTTGTCCTTACATGAACCACCCCTAATTTTGTACATATATTACACCGACCACCCATGATGATATATAAGTGTAATATTTTAAACAAAAAACATGTAAAGTGTGTAATTAAGTTAAACAAAATATTGTATACTGCGTAGACAAATCCAAATAATATAAGAGTCAATGCATCTTCGTTGTTTGGTTCATTACAAAATAATATAAAGATTATATAAACATCTCATTAGAATTGTTAATATATCGTGTAATGAAACAAAAATAATAAAAAGACACTCAGTTTTGTACTATTTAAAATTCTCTACACAATATATAATATTTTGTTTAACTTAATTACATTCACCACACGTTTTTTGTTTAAAATATTACACTTATATCTCATCAGAGTAGTGAGAGTGTAATATATGTATAAAATTAGGGGTGATTTGTATAAGAGATATGGGTGGCTCATGTAAGGACAAAAAATTGAAGGGTAATTTGTGTAATTTCACTAAAACTCAGGGGGTGTCAGTGTAATTAACTCTTTATTTTATTATTAATAATTAGACTTTTTCATTATTAGATAATTAGTAAATAGATAAAAAGAAAATTATTGAAATAAAATAATAAGAATGAAATTAAAAACAATTATATTAAAATATTGAAATCCAATCATTAATATCAATGATGTCTATAATGAGATAAAGTATTATACGAGTGGTCTTCTCTTGTGTGGTGAAAGAGCTCTTAATTGTTGTTGAGGGACTTGAAAGCTCTCCCACTAATGGAAACAACATTGAGGAGGGAGAAATGTATGCCTTGGAGGTTTTTGAGGCTGTACAGGAAAGTAGGGATACTACTATGGAAGATGGAGAAAACATCAGAGAAATGTATGGAAGATTTCAAACTATAACCGATAGGTTGAAATCATTGGGAAAGCATATAAAATTGAGGAACACAGACAAACAATTCATATATGCCTTCCGAAATAATGGAGGCTACAGCATTGATGGAGGAAAATAATGGAAAAAAGTAAAAATTAATTGCTCTGGAAAGAATACTACAAAAAGCAACTCTAAAATTCTTAAAGTTTCACTCACCCATACAATGAATCATCTCTTTTAACAAGAAAATGAAGAAACTTTGGAATAACAAAAGGGAAAACAACAAGGACAATAAATCTGATGATATCATTTGGCATGAATGCAAGAAATCAATAGATATCAAGGTCTATTGTCCAAATCTCAAGAAGCAACCCTCTAAAAAGTCCCCTATAAGAAACTGGGGTAATGACTGCTTAGGATGATGAAAGCTCAAGTGAACCTGAGAAAGAAACTTATAAGCAAAATTATTTTTAATGACATACATTGATTCAAAATTAGATGATGGGTACATTCTACACTTACTAAATTAGCTAATGTTTATGATGAATTGTTAAAAGAATCATAGTGCGTCTCTGTGGTCTATAAATCTCTAAAGAAAGTATGAAAAGCTCTTAGCAAAGTTTACTCACAAACCTGAAGAATTCTCCAGGCTTGAGCAAGAAAACAAAAAACTTGTTTGAGATTAAGTTTACTGTAGATATTCTACAGAAAGTTCTCATAACAAATAGTGCATTGGCTATTCTAGTCAAAGTAAGTGTGTTAAGAATTATAGAATTACAAATGTTAGACATGTATCTAAAATACATCTTAAATCTTCATTTGTTAGACCTGCTTCTTAAACACTTTTTGTTAAACATGTCTCTAACTTACATGGAAAAGAACATGTTATCTGTAAGTAAATTCACAGAAAGAGAAAGTACTCGCAAACTTCTCCAACTAACAAGAAAGGACCCTAGAAATTATGGTATCTAAGTCTTTGATTAATCATGTTGTAGGCATCCTCAAAAAAACAAAACAAACATAGGTTATGATATCTGGACAGTGGATGTTGCAACATATTACATGAAGAAGATCTATGTTCCTAAAACTAGAACCTAAATAAGGTGTGAATGTAACTTTTAGTGGAAACCAAATGGAAAAGATAATATAAGGCAAAATCGATGGAAATATCCTTTACCATGTATCTAAAATGTTTTAATATCAAAGGATTAAAACATTACTTGTTGAGCATAAGTTGATGTACGACATTGGTTATTGCATAACATTCTATAGAAATGCATGTTCGGTAATTGATATAAATGGTAAAGTAATTTTTATGGTAGTAGAGTACACAATTTTTACAAGATTAATTTTTCTAATCTTTCTAAACAAAGAGTTATATTTCTTTTTAGTAAAAATAAAAGATGGCTGTCATAAAAAGTTAGGATAGATAATCATAAAGTATATATATAAATTGAAAAGGTTAAACCTTGTAAGAGGATTTCCTCTCACAACTTTTTATGTGATGCTTGTCAAAGAGGAAAGTAGAAGAAATCTAGTTTCAATTCTAAATGTGAGATTTCAACCTCTAGACCTTTAGGAACTTCTCTATGTTATGCATAAAATTTCAAATGAGCAAGGTTTCTGCATTTTTTATATTAGAAATGATTATGGAGGTGAATTTGAGAATGAACGATTTACAAAGTTCTTTGAAGAGAATGAAATTTCTTATAACTAAGAACTTCTCAATAAAATGGAGTTGTTGAAAGAAATGATAGATCATTATAAGAGATATATAGATCAATGTTGAATAAAAAAATCTACCTATAGTTCAATTTATGTTTGACAATTCATGATTTGTAACTTTGAGGAGAAGCTAGAGAAAAGAGCTTTAGAAATAAAAGCTATTTGACAATTCACGTTTTGTATCACTTAAGTTTTCCACTGTAGATCTATAATTCAATTTAAAAATATATATATTTCAGGCTTCAAGCTTCTCTTTCACTATCATTATGTGTTTTTTCTTCAATTTAATTAGTTCCTTGATAAGCACCATTCTTAGCTATTGATATTGTTAGTTGTAATGCAAGTAAACAAAGATGGATATGATTATCGTACAGAAAAATATAACCAAGAAATTGTTGAAACATTACTCCTATGAAGGACTCCAATGAATGTTTCCTCAAACTTATCTTAAGCTTTTAATATAAAATAATCTCACAACAAAGATGAAGTACAAGCAGCTAAGCAACCATGACATGACGAAGTAGAGATGGTAAAATAGTGAGCGTGATGGGGAGGCAAAAGGGTAGCATAAATGAAATCGATATTATAGGTTTGGAAAAGAAAAAAATTAGCTTATAAAAGAAAAATCAATTTTGTTGCCAATGAAAATCTAACTCTAGACCAATCACATAAGGTAACAGGTCACCTTTATATAAACGACAAAACTTAGGTAAAATACCATATGTACTAATGGTACTTGTAACCTATTAGAGGGTGATATATGGAATTTTTTTTTCTATTTTTAAGGTAAAAAAATACTTGATTATAAATGTAATAAATGTTCCTTCATTGAAAGTAGAAAAAAATGTCCACATGTCACCCTATAATATGTTACAAATACCATTCGTACTTTACCTAAGTTTTGTAGTTATATAAACCCCTAAAGTTCCAAAATTGAGCTTTTAAACTTGAAGTTCATTTTAGTGTAAATTGCCTACAAATTTCAAAGCTATTCTTTTATTAATAGAACTTTTTGTTTAGTGTGTTTGACAAACTTTTGCTTTTAAAGAGAAGATAAGTCAAATAAAAATATGGTGAAACACACATTTTTAGGAGGACAAATGTTTGGTTATTGTAAAATATTGAAAGTCATTCAAATGGTGTTTGATGGAACATTATCCTAGCTTAATTATATTATTTGAACATCAAAATTTGATAAATTCCTCTTCTAACAAAAAGGGATATCTCTCTATGTACCAAAAAGAGGGATATCTCTCACTTTATATTTTATAACCACTATCTCTCACTTTATATTTTATAACCACTAAATTAAAAAGGAGAAAACATAATTACATATTAATATAAGAAACATAACATTAAATTTCAAGGAGCAGGATAGTCAATTTTGGTAGAAATTCTACAATGATAAGTCCTCAATTTAAATTAGAGCATGACAAAAAACACACAGTTGCACCACTGTCATCCAAAAAATAGTTCCAAAAAACAGTAGTCCATTTGTGAAGATGTCCACTATTTACCCCTTGAAAGTCAACATAACTAGGTAGTAGGTACCACTTACAATGGCCAAGTGGGAGCACATATTCTGTCATAAGTGTTCTCCGTGTATCACTTATTATGATTGATCAGAAAAATATAAATATTTAATAAAACTTTTAACTTAAATATATTATTTTTCAAATAATTATAACCAGTGACACATTATCCCAAATGTATTCAAGGATAAGCATACAGCATATAATTTCGCAAGAACTAATAAAGTAAATAACAATATTCATTTTAATATCCAGTCCACAACAAATGAATTTCACTTTATACAAGCTAAAAGTAACATAAGTATGGGCTTATTCAGAACATCATTCTACCCATTTTCTTATTCTCTTCTTCCAAGTTTGCAAAACAAAATAAACATACATGCACAACATGGCAACAGTGGATTATCAATTCTGCTAATGAATAAGTAGCCAGAAGTCTGATCAGAAAATTCAAACTGATGCACTAGATCTATCACCGGACGTGACCAAAACAAGAATGGCTGCATCCCAAAACATAACATTCGACTGCAGCGATCACAACCAGAGTGCCACATGATCAAATATGTCCATTAACTGTGAAGTACATGATTGGTAACCATGGCAATTGATTGAACTTCTGCAGGTTACTCGAAATGTAGCAGAAAGCAGAAACACAAGAATAAAGTCCTTTTCCACTTTCTCTTTTTTTTTGGCGAACTATCCAGGCATTTCCACTTTCTTTACAAAAGGGAAATCCACATATTGAATGCATCCCACTCAGACCAAAATACAAAGAATGTTATACAACTTCAACAACATCTGACATTTATAGACTTCATAGGACTTAACTCCTAGCAAGGACCTCCAAAAGATACCATAAAGCAACACAAGTCTTAACTTTCTTCAGGGAGAACAACCGATTTGGTTGGTCCAACCTTTCTCTCAATTCTTTCAGAACACTTTACTAGCTGTTCGGAACACAAAGAGCAAAGTAATTCCAGACAAAATGTTTCCTCATATTCACTTCCATTGATGCATCGGCCACACTGACTACACCTGGGTATGCAAAGAGTGCACGCCCTACACGCATGAATGGCATTACCCACTCCTTGACAATCCTCTGCTGGACAGTCATACACAAGCCTTAAATTCTGGCATCTTGGACAAACTTCAATATCTATGGCTCGATCATCATCACGGGACAAATATAAGTTTCCCCTACGATAGAAGTGTGGTTTGCGACAGCGCTGCAGCATCTGGTTATCAATGCCAGACAAGAGCATAAGTTCTTCATAATGCTGTTGTGTAACACCATAGAGGCCACCTATGTGTAAATGCTTCACCCCTGGGGTACCCATAGACCTGACAGCTTTTAAAATACCCACAATTCCTTCAACGCTGATCCTTGTACATCCAGGAACACTCAACTGCATAGTTTTAAGAAAATAAAATTAATTAGCTACTTGTCAAAAGCTTAGAGAAGAAAAAACTACGAAATTGACTGAAATCTCAGGTATTCCGTATTCCAGGGCAATAGAAGAATAACAGTTGACAGAAGTCAGATATTATCATGTATATGAAACTTTCATAAATATGATGACCAGAATCGCCACCTATTTTAAAGTGTGAGGATGTATCAAATGGCTAAGCATTATTTAACCTGAATGCATCTACACATTAACAATTTGCATGCGTCAGAGTTAACAGTTAAACAATTAAATTACTTTTCTTTCATGCCTTCCTTAAATATGTCCTTCCAAGCACAACAAAGTATAACACAATTTCTACCTATGCATTAAAAGATAATGATGATACAATACAAAGCTAAAACTGCCAAGTCAAAAATAAACAGACATAAATATACAGTCGCAGTCAACAATATGCTGTCTAATTTTGGAGAGAAATCAAGCATTTTCTACAACTGCATCCATATATGCTTCTACAAATTACCAATTTAATATAGAATAACCATAAAACGACTTCTGTAATTGAGGACAGAAAAAAAAAATCAGACAAAATATCTTTGATGATACAAAGAGGCAAATGTTATACACAGAATCTACTGATAAGACAGATGTTTGACATAAATTGCATCACCAATCCAAAACTAATAAAAATAAAACAACAGAGCCAGCAGTCACCAAGCAGCACAAATCTAAAACCTCATTTCAAATCTACGATATAAAGAAGTTAATGAATGGTTACCTTGATTAACGTGGGATTGGCTTCAACAACACACTTTAGACCATCATCAGTTATCCTAGTACACTCCACCAGGCTTAGGCACTGAAGTTTACCCTGAGATCTATTGCTAAGTTGGAAAAGAACATCATCCGTAACCCTCTCATTTAAAGGTTGGTCTATGTGAATACTCCTCCATAAAAGTGGATCACTTCGAACCGCATAATGCAAAGATTTGCATACCCTTTCAACAGCAAGAAGATCAGCCAAGCCCATATAACTAAGAGCAAAACTTAATGCCGGATGAGGAGCAACTTCGTCTCCTCTAGGGAAATCCTCACCATCATCCATGTCATCTTTGAAGTAACAACCAAAGCCCAATACGTCATCTACATCACAAACAGACTGAAAAACAGAATCGCAGGATTCTCTACGTGAACATTCACCAATGCTCATCTCCTGCAGCTTGTTCTCCTCATTCTTCTTCTCCACATGCATGTTCCCCCGGGTGGGGAATCGATCAAACATCATAGCATTGTTGAAATTACTCCAAATAAAGTTCATAGCAAAAACCTGATAACTCTCCTCATTCACCAAAACCTCATCCCTCCAGTATCCACCATAATCATACTCCAGCCACTCGGTGAAAGCAGCGGTAAAGGATGTGCTCATCTCCATACCGAAGGGATCCGAAGGCAAAATATCAAGAATGTCATTGGAGACAAAATCCTGTGTGGCAGCACCTCCCCCATAATCAAAACGATTCTCAACATCACGCCACCATCGAAACCCATCACCACCACTACTCAAATTCCCATCACTTGCAAAAATCGGCCAACGCGAGAAATTCAGAGCCATCTCTCTTCTATCTTTCTATCAAACTAATGATTATCTATATACACCCTCAACTCCAATCAAAGTAACCAAACCCTATTTATATGTATTGTTTGGGATCAAAATTTATGGATTTTTTAAGGATATTGACACAGTGAGAGGGGCAAAGGGGAAAATATTAAAAAGGAAAAATAGGAGTGGAAGAGATCTAACAAGAAAACCCTCGATTTCGGATTGCAAACTAAAACAACGCACCAAAAACTTCACAGAGTTTCTTGCAATGAACGAGCCCGATGACAATAATAAATAAAAAACATCTAAATTTGAATCAGAGGACGAATAATATAATGAAATTTATGCACAAAAAATTAAATAAAAATGAAATTTCTACCCCTATTTTTTTTGGTTTTGGTGATTTGTTAAGGACTCAAAGCAAAAATAATAGCGTGCTAGAAGAGAAAAGAAAAGGAGATTGTTAATTTAGCAGAGGGAATATTAACTCTAATTCCTTCCGAACGAAGCGAAAGGAAAAGGGAGAGAATGGATTGAATTTGGAATTGATGGGATTAAGAGGGAAATCGGAGGGAATTGAAATACATGCTATGGCGGTGGTTGCGGTTTTTTTATTCCCCGCTGTGTTGGCGGAAAAGGGAGGGAGCCGATTCCGATCGAGATTGCGGAAACAGAGAAAGAGAGAGAGAATATTGAAGAATGCACACAAACGGCACAATAAAAACGGTGATTAAAACTCATATACGGGGTAATTATTAAATAATTACTAATTAAAATAAGATTTTTTAACTCAAGTGAAGATTAATCTCACTTTGGAGGGAAGATTTTTATAACCATGAGTTGCTGAATTGACCAACTAATATCTCTCACAAATATCTTTAGGGGTGACAAAAATACTCAGACTTACCCGTCAAAATATCTGCAATGGGTACTCGCAAAAATAGTTCATGAGTGGGAATAAGTATCATAATATCCGTCCTGCGGATACCCACGTATATATTTTAATTAAATATTATTTATTTATTTATTATTAATTTAATATTATATTTGTTTAATTTATTTTTATTTCACAATAAAATTTAGTGATGAGAGTATAATAATAAAATTATTATAAAAATGTGATTAATTATTATAAAATTATTATAAAATGTATAAAAATGTAATTAATAATCATATTATTTAAGTAAAAATTATTTTCATAGATTAATTATTATAAAATATATAAAAATGTGAATAAAATTTAGTGATGAGAGTATAATAATAAAATTATTATAAAAATATGATTAATTATTATAAAATGTATAAAAATGTAATTAAGATTATTATTTAAGTAAAAATTATTTTCATAGATTAATTATTATAAAATATATAAAAATGTGAAACTCATTCGGTACTCGCGGTTACGCGCTACCAAAACGGGTACCCACAAATAATGCGGGTATAAGAACAGATATGCACTATTTATGCCCGCCCGTGTCCGTTGCTATCCCTAAATATCCATTTAAAAATTTATCATACTTGTGAACCCGCTAGAAAATGTGTAGTTGAAATTGTGTAGTGAGGATAATAATATATTGATAAATTTTCTTGAAAAGTAATATATTCAAATAATCAAAAAGTCTTATTTTAATGGATACCAAAGTATGAATTGGTTCTAATTAATATGGAATTACCAATAAGTTATTGGTCTAGTGATTAAGGTCATTTTAAATTTCAGGAAGACCAAAAGGTCAAGAGATCGATTTTTCGAAACGACATTTATTGGAAGGGAAAGTCATACAATCTAAAAAAGTTTAGTTTCTTACCCAAAAAGTAAGGAGAATACCCTTAATAGTACCAAAAAGAATTAATATGGAATTACTACCACTATCACAATCTATATCTTATCCCTAGTTAATGATAAATAGTTGTACCCTTAAAATAAATTAATATTAAGAGATAAAGAGGGATAGGATAAGGTAAAAGGGTGAATTGTGGAAATTAATTGAGATAATGAGAAGGGTGAGGAGTTTGTGACAACTGGAGGCATTCGAAATTGTGTTGTGATAACACTTTTTTCTTACCCACTTGGATGGATGAAAATATTTTATACCTTGTTCTGTGTGGAGTGCCTTATCTTTCCTGTTCTCATAATCTTTTTATTTTTTTTGGTAATACCAAGTGGATAAGGAACTAAATTTCTCTTATTATGTATAACTCCACAACAAGTATCCTCTTAGGAATCGAATTCTAGACATTTTGATCTTTCTCGAAATCTAACGGGACCTTACACAACCATTTATTAACTTCTTTACTTTGTGCACCAAAAACATTTTCTAATTCTGAGTTAACATCAGTTTTTGTATTAGTAATGTTTTAGATTTAAAATTATACTGTGTCTGTTTCTGTCCATCATCTATTACTTAATATAAATGTAGACATTAGTTTGTTTGAGTCAGAAACATACTAGCTGATGGTGTTAGATTTTTCATACTTTCAGTGGAAAATTAATACGAGTGGGTTTGCATTTAAGTGGTACTGGTAAACTACGAGGTACTGGAGTTGATTAAGTTTGACTTTTCTACCTTGTCCTCCAAGGCTTCATTTTCAGTCTTCAAATTGAAAGTCTTTCTGGTCTCTACATCAATTATTGTTATTGCAATATGCATATTCTATTTATTTCACATAAATTCAATAAAATTTTAAGTTGGTTGTTGATTGTGTGAAAATGGGACTGTACCTGTGGTTATGTTATGTAAAGTCTGTGAACTGGTACTCCTGTGTATTTGATACATCAATTATATCGATCAAACAATTATATCAATCAAATCGGTTATACGAGTTGGTTTTTAATTAAATTGTATTGTTCGTATAGGTCGTTTTCATTTTAAATTAATTTTGAAGAAAATAATTTAATTTTTATCAAAATGTTAGTATGGAGGATCAAACACACTATTACTACTTTTGTTTATACTTCTTAAACATGATCTACCACCAAATGACACATTTTGCTTAAACAAATGGTCTAATTAAACAGAAAAAATGTATGCACAAACAGTGTACGTGTTTTATACACTGTTAATGCATTATTCACCATTCATATTTGAACATCATTTACTCTTCAAAAAAGATAATACAAATGAACGGTAGATGATGACAAGATGTATTGACTGTGTATAAATAATTATACTGACAATAAATATATATTAAATTAATAAATAAAAGTAGTTATTGTGTATTGTAATAATTTTTCAAATAATGTTAGAATAATATATATGTATGTCCAACTTCATCAGTATGTGATTTAATTAGTGACTCATTGATTGAATTATTATATCATTATACCATTATCCTGACTGGTTTGATAACTGGTACAATATTAATAATATTGGTTAATTTTAACCCGACATTAATTTTTATCTGAGTTTTCGTATAGATAGGATTAAGCGTAAGACAAGACGATGTATATGTAGTATAAGTTTAAAAAGAGATAAATAAACGCATACTATATATATGTAAAAAATTTGGAGATCATACCATACCACATGTCACTACATTTAAGTATATTAGACTAGTCATAAAACACAATGAGAAAATTGAGGGAGTTGTAAAGAATAAGATTTAAGTAGAGTGGAGTGGATGAAATGATGAAATATTTCATGTGTCATATGTGATAGAAAGATATCACTCAAACTTAATGGAAAATTTTACTACACATCTATGAGACTCGCAATGCTATAAGATTGCATGTTAGGTGATAAAATATGAACAAGAGAATATAGTTAATGTAGCGGAAATGAGAATGTTGACACGTGAACACAATAGAAAATATATGATTAGGAATTAATGCATCAGGAAAAAAGTTGGCGTTAATCCTATTGCATTAGGTAGTTTGAGCATGTATGGATGATACCTTTAGAAGCCCCTAGTAAAAATAGTTTATCAAATGAAGGTTTGTCAAATTTATAGAGGTAGAGGACACAAAAAAATGATTAAAAAATATTTAGATTTAAATATTTTGTCAATAAACATAATTTATGACAAATACTTATTTCATCATCAAATTCATATAGTTAACTATACCTAATAATAGGCCATATTAATTTCATATTGCCCATCAAACCCAAGAGGGTACTAATACATTGATATAGTGATTCAATAATTAAATGACATGTCGATTAGACCAGATAAAAATGCTTATATTTATATATATATATATATATAACCCTATAACAAAAGAAAAAAAAATTAAATAGTTAGATATTCAAATTTATAATTTATATTCACAATTTAGTAACAATCCCATGAACAACAAAATTTAATTATTTCGTATATGTAATTAGAAATTTATATTTTACAATATTTTTGGACATAAATTCTCCCAAAAGTTTTCTGTTACATATGAAGTGCTTTGAATATTATATATACATAAATATACACATATATTCAATCACACGATTTATGCATATCAAAAATCTTACCTGTCATTTCCTTGTGTGTGCAATATATTTCACATTCCTCAACTCTCACATGTTAACAATCAAAGTTTAAAAAGGTGTAACACAAAGCTCACATGCACTCAATAAGTCAGAAAAAGTTGTTATGCATTTATAAGTACACTTTCCTATTTGTTTCCCTTCAATCTCTTCACTTTCCCTTCTCTGTTTATTCAACCCCCAAATTTAGAAGAGGTTACAATTTTTTTAACTTCCTTCTCCATTTTTTCACTCCCAAATCTATTTCACTATTTCTCCATTGGGTTTCACTTTCACCCGTTTCAAGCTATCTAAGATTCCGAGTATTGCAAAAAACACTCTGTCATAGTGTCAGATGCTTTGAGTTTCACCAATTTCTGGAAGCTAACTGTGGTAGTGACTAAGTAGCTTTGGCTTGGAGGGGAGGAAACCCTCCCATGAAGAAACCTAAGTCAGGCGGTTTCAACCACCAGTTGAGCTAACTTGGAAGCTAAGGAAAGACCATCCAGACGTGAGATAATGCATGACATGAGCCAAGCAAGACAAGCATTAGGTGCTGTTGTATCAGTAGCCTGCAACAATGACACGATATCTTTTTAGCCCAACTCTCTGTTATACGATATCTTACTGCACTGTTCCAACTCTAGTGCCACGGAAAAAAAGGGAGAGAAAGAGGCCGGAAAGACGTCGGCAGAAAATATGGAGGGAGAAAGAAAAGAGCAAGTAAATTCGTACTTGCTCTTGGTGCAATTTACAATGAGGAGGGGAGGCCTCTATTTATAGCGTGAGGCCTCCAACCGACCCTCCATCCGACGGCATTGAAGGATATGATCTACGGCCTGGAGGAGTCAGGCGCGGATTCTCCTCCATAAATACCGGGTCAATGGGACAGCGTGTGCGAGTGGAGATAGCTTCCAGAGGCTTCCACACGCTTCCTTCAACCATGTGGTGAGTCACACGGGTCCAATGTCAAGGCCCATTGGCTTTAGAAAAAAATAAAATAAAAATATTTATTTTGTACAAAAAGAATGTTGGGCCCGAGCCCGACGGCGGAGGTGGTGCGTGCGCGTGTGAGGGTTTTGTGAGTGACTCACACAACCCACTCACAAAACCCCATTGTACCCCTTGGGGCACACCCCAATGGTGGGACTTGAGCCTATAAGGCCTTCCACCTTCCCTTCTCCAACCAATGTGGGACTTGGAGAGTTTTTTGAAATTCACACTCCAAGCTCCCTCTTTAATGGCCACTTTAATGTGCTTTAATGCATCTTGAAACCAACTCTTTTCAACAGGTGCCATGTATAACAAGTGGCCTATGCTAGGCATGTGACCAGCTTGTAGCGACAATAGTTTAAGCACATAGCCTTGGGCAGGAAGCAATAAACTAAGCTAGTCACAAGCTGGCCAACTTGAAAGAACCCTACCAAGTGAGCAATGTGAGGTGCTAAGCGTGCATGGGAGTGGGTTAAGCAAACTTACTCAAACTATGTATAAAGACTTCACACAACTCATCTCAACATTCATCAATTCAATATACATTATTCTTTAACACTCTTCAGTAGCTTCAAGTACTTTATTTTCCTTATAAATTCAGAGAGAATATGAGTGGAAACATGTGATTTGGGAGGTTGTTTTTGGATCACCACTTGAAGCCAAAAGCATCCATGCTTGGATAGCTAATCCTCACGGTTTGGAGAACGGTGTAACATTCTTTAGCTCTATGTATTCATTATGATTTCTTAATGTCAGTTATATGCTTTGATTTTATTGATTCATTCCATCTACTCCTAATGCTTATTTTAGATTGATCAACTAAAATATGATTTTAAGATTCAAAGTCTTTTTGTTGGATGAATCAACAAATGATCTAATGCCAAGACAAAGGGTTAGATTATTTGTCATATCAAGCATCCAAAATAAGCAACTTATTTTCAAGCCTATGAAGCATTGGGGAAGCTGAAATGAGATGTGACATGCTCGTTTTGTCGCGTGCAAACCAATAAGCGGTAGTGCATTAAACAAGGTTTGAAAATCATCTACCTTGTCTATCCCCGTGTAGGTTAGTTAATATATGACGTGTGGTAAAATCAAGCATACCAAAATAATTTGTATACTCAAATCATTTTGATATTGAAATTTTAAAGAACTTTACTTCCATATTTCTAAACATTATTCTTCTATTGAATTATACATAGTTAGTTTTACTTTTCTTGCATATTCATTCACTTGTAAACCAACCAAACTATGTTTTTCTGTTATTTATCTAAAACTAAAGCATGGTTAACATTTATATTGCAATTCCTGGTGGGATCGACACAGCCCTATACTATACTACAATTGAATCTTAAAAAATATTTAAGAGTAAATATAGTAAAAGACAATTCCTTGTACAAAAATAAAATTTTTTATTGATTGAAACTAAAACTCAACTTTTCGTACTCATTGAAAGAGTTAGCTCTTGGGCTTTCAACAAGCACATACCTATAATCATTGCCATTTCCTTTGTCTTTTCAAAATTCTTTTAGATTTGAGAATTGTTTTGTGATGATTTTTTATGTGCGATTGACATTTGGCGATACAATTCCATGGTGATTTTGTCAGTAAAATTGGCTTGATGCCTTTCTCATTGCATTTCATATTATATATAGTAATGTCGGTAATTATAACTCATAATGACTAATTACAACTCATAATAACTAATTACAATTCATAATGACTAATTTCCTATTATATGAATGTAAATTATTCACAATAAATGCAAAGATTATTTCCTGATTAACACCCCCTCAAATTGATGCGGCTGGTCAAGGAGCATCAATTTGCTAACAAGAAACTGATGTCGTGGGTGTGGAACAGCCTTGGTAAGAATATCTGCAACCTGCAACTGAGTAATGACGTGAGGAAGCGATATTATTCGATCATCATAGGCGTCACATATTGAATGACAATCAACTTCTATATGTTTGGTGCGTTCATGAAAAACAGGATTTGCAACAATCTGAATGACACTTGTATTGTCAGCATAAAGTGAAGTTGACTCTGTTTGGGGAAATCCAAGTCCAGCCAAAAGACCACGAAACCAAAGTATTTCTGAACAAGAAGCATACATGACACGATACTCTGATTCAGTAGAAGATTTAGAAACTCTTGCTTGCTTCTTACTTTTCCAAGAGATCAATGAAGAACCAATAAACATGCACCAACCAGTAACAGATCGACGAGTATTAGGACACCCTGCCCAATCAGCATCACTATAAGCACTCAGCTGAAGAGAAATACCCACAGGAAAGAATAATCCGCGGTGAGAGCTTCCCTTTAATTACCGAATTATACGACGAACCGCAACCAAGTGAAGATGGCGAGGAGAATGCATGAATTGACTTACTTGTTGAACAGCAAAAGATATGTCAGGACGAGTAATAGTCAAGTAGTTGAAGCTACCCACAAGTTGTCGATACAATAAGGGATCAGGCAAAAGATCACCAGCATCACGATGATATTTAACATTAACCTCAAGAGGAGTATCTACTGGATTAGCCGATTCTAGACCGACCATAGAAATCAAATATGTAGCATACTTGTGTTGATGGAGAAAGACGCCCTTGGATGTAGAATGAACCTCAAGACCAAGAAAATAATGTAGATTACCCATATCTTTCATGTGAAATGAGGCATGTAACTGTTGCTTAAGTTGTTGAATGGAAGCATGATCCGAACCAGTAATAACCATATCATCAACATACAAAAGAAGCAGACAATGCTCTAGGTAAAGGAGAATCCAAGTAGAGTGGAGCGGAATTTGTTGTACCATGCTCTAGGTGCCTGTTTCAAACCATATAAGGAGCGGTTGAGCTTACACACACCTTTAGATGAAGAGAATAAGCCTTGATGTGGTGTCATATAAATATCTACTGTCAGGTCACCATGAAGAAAATCATTCTTCACATCCATGTGATGAAGAGGACACCCACTAGAAGCAACTATAGAGATGATCGTGCGGACAATTGTCATTTTGGCAATCGGTGCAAATGTCTCATCATAATCAATTCCATATTCTTGCTTGTTTCCTAACGCAACCAAACGAGCCTTATAACGGTTGAGGGACCCATCAGAATTCAGTTTCACAGAATACACCCATTTGCAACCTATAGGTTTTACATCAGGAGGACAAGAAACAATATCCCATATGAAATTCTCTTGAAGAGATTGAAGCTCTTCATTCATTGCTTTTATCCAACACAGATCTTTAACAACCTATGAGTAACAAGTAGGAATAGATATGCTAGAGAGTGTGGCAGTCAGAGAAGTATGTGAGGAATCATACCTGTCTAGTGAATATCTATCTGGTGCACGAGATATTTGACCAGAACGTCGTGATTCAACCGGTACAGGATCAGGTGGCGGTTCAGCGTCGGGAAGGGGTGTGGGAACCTACTGTCTGTGTTTTCTGACATATACATGACCTGGTTTATAACGTTCTATAGATTGAGGCATAATAGAAAACTTAGGAAGAGTAACAATATCATTAATGGCATGAGAAACACAGGGAAACATAAACTGATTATAAAAAAATGTCACATTTCTAGAAATGCGAAAACGGTGGTTAGTGACATCATAACACACACAAATCCCTTATAAGAGTGATTATATCCCATAAATGCACACTGAAAGAATTGTGCTCCAAGCTTATGCCTTTAAAAAGGAGGTAAGTGAACAAAACACACACACCCAAAAGTATGTAAAGCACTATAACCAGGATGAATTTTAAAAAGACGAAAGAAAGGATAATCAAGTTCAATAATTGTAGAAGGAAGACGATTGATCAAGAATACAGCTGTGGAAAGAGCCTCTATCCAAAATTGGGATGGTACAGAAGCATGGAGAAGCAATGTGCGTGTTACATCAAGCAAATGACGATTCTTACGTTCTGCCATACCATTTTGTTGATGGGTATTGGGACAAGATCGTTGCGACAAGATGCCTTTTTGTTGAAGGTATTCCTAAAACTTATGAGACATGTACTCACCACCAGAGTCAGAGCGAAATTTTTTAACACTTGCTTGAAATTGAGTTTCAACATATGTCAAATATTTTTTAAACATAGAAAACACTTCAGATTTAGACCGAAGGAAATATATCCAAACAAAACGACTATAATCATCAATAAATGTGACAAAAAATTTATAGTGAGAATGAGAAACTACAGGAAACATACCCCATACATCACTATGAATCATTTCGAAACAAGTGGAAGCACGATAAACACCAGACGGAAAAGGAAGTGTTTTACTCTTAGCCAATTTGCAAACAGAACATGAAATAGAGGCATTAGAAACATTTTTATTTCATGACAAACCATTTTTAAATTAATGGGACAAAACAAAAGAGTTTGGATGACCTAATTTTCTATGCCAATCCTCATAAGTGTTCAAAACATTATTACAAGCAAGAGATATATGATTAGAAATAAACTGTAGTGGAAACAGTCTTCCAACTTTAGGCCCCTTCGCGATCACCTTCCCCGATGTAACACCCAAAAATTTACCCTCTTTGAAATGAGGTAACAGTCTTGAAGAATGGGGCATACTACCAGATTCTCGCTTGAGCGAGAGGGTCTCGCCCAAGCGAGAGACCCAGTGTTTTATTTTTGGAAATTCTGGGAATCTCGCCCGAGCGAGAAAGCCGTCGCTTGAGCGAGAGTGGTCTCGTTTGAGCGAGAATTGTCTCACCTGGGCGAGAAGAGTAGCATTCAAAGTCTGTTGAGGCTGTAAGATCCTCGTTTGAGCGAGAGGATCCTCGCTTGAGCGAGAGTTGCCTCGCTTGAGCGAGAGAATCTCGCCCAAGCGAGAGAGCACGTGCCTAGAAAATTAAAATATTGTGGGTTTCTCGCCCAAGCGAGAAGACCCAGCTATAAAAGTAAAGAGAGGGTTTCGCAAACCCTAATCTTCATTTTCTTTTCTCCCCGTTCGGCTCCCCATGGATTTCGACTCTTTCCTCCACTAAACCTCAAAAACACATCAAAACCTCTTCCTCTTGCTTCTTAATGGAACATTGGAGAGTTTTGGAGATGAAAAATCAACAATGGAGGTTGAAGGAGATGGAGGGAGATGGAGCTCTTTGCGGATCCATGGAGCTCTTTGCGGATCCATGGAGCTTACGCAACCTAATGTGAGGGAGAAGACCATTGTGGTCTTAGAGTATTTCATTAGAGTCATCATCTCCGATTTCCCTCAAGAATCCGAGTATATTAACGGATAGAAACTCTCTTGGGTGTTTGTGGTCCATGTGAGAGTCTTTATTTTATATGAGGATGTATTAGCCATAAAAGTGGAGATATATGTGTGGGGAAAACCATTTATTTAAGTAAGACGCAATATGCTCACTTATGGTAATACACCGTCATGAAAGATGGTTCTAACGTTAATGTGTTATATGATGAAGAATATGTTGTGTGTGGTTTGTTTATGACAATGGTGTGTTATGGATGGTTGATTTATTATAAACATATATGGATGTGTTTATAATAAGGATTGTAAGATGGGTTGTTTAATGGTAAAGGTAGAAATGGTTATATTGTGTGATTGTTATAAACATATATGGGTGTGTTTGTAACAAGGATCGTGTGAGAATTTGTTGATTTTTAAAAGTGGAGATGAGTATGTTTCTCAAAACGAATATGTTGTGAGTCGTTTTATTGTTATAAACATATATGAGTATATTCGTGACAATGAAGGTGTTGTGTGTTATTTCATGGTGATGGAACAATGTGATGCCTTGTGTTATTGGGTGTATGATATTGAATTGATATTTTGTGTTATGACGAACATGTGGTGTGAGAATAATGTAAAATATAGACCTGTCCGATGTGATATGGGGAATTACTCGACCTGCCTGATGTGGTATGGGGAATTACTCGACCTTCCCGATGTGGTATGGAGAATTAACTAAACCTGTCCGATGTGGTATGGAGAATTAACTAGACATGCCCGATGTGGTATGGGGGAATGAACTAGACCTACCCGATGTGGTATGAGGATTAACTAGAGCTACCCGATGTGGTAGAGGATTATTTGTACGGTCAGACTTGTTGAAAGAGATCAAGGGTAAATTACTATGGAATGTGAATAATGTGAAAAGTGTATGTTTGAAATGAAATAAATATGCATGCTATAGAATATATATTATGGGATATATATACTATCGGGTGAATATGAATGATGAGAAATGAGTATGTTTGAAATGGAATAAATATGCATGCTATATAATATATATTATGTGATATATATACTATAGGATGAATATGAATGAGGAGAAATGAGTATGTTTGGATGTAAGAAATATGCACACTATAGAACATATATATTATGGGATATATGTGTACTATAGGGTGAATATAGATAATATGTGATGAATAAATATGCACACTATAGAACATGTATATTATGAGATATATGTGTACTATAGGGTGAATATGGATAATATGTGTTGATTTGTATATGTTTAATATGATTGATGATAGACGTGTATAGGTTGAATACTTTAATGTCATTACTCCATTTAAATCCACGCTACGGTCGCCGTAGTTGGCTCTTACTCCCTCTGTCTTTCCTTGTATGTGTTGTATATTTGAGTTCAGGTTGTGGAGGTAGCGCATTGGACGTTTGCGGAGAAGAGTAAATGGTAGAGTAGTGTTTTGTGTAATTGACATGTTATATGAAAACGTTTGTAATATGAGAACCTTGTTGGTTTAAGTCTTTTGTAAAATGGAACTTCTCCTAAAGCGTATAATGAAGTTGATTTAATATTTGTAATTAAAAATGTACTTTGTTAAAGGGTAATTGTTTAGATTATGTATTCAAAAGGAAGTGTAATGACATGCTTTTGAAATGAAAGGTATTTGAAATATTTTCGCCTTGTAATTTATAAATGTATTCACTCAAGTTTCCAAACCGTTCAAGTAATGTCTTTCAAAAGTAATCACTTCACTTTCATGAATAAGGTTTTAAAAATAATTTTTTGAATTACGAAAATTGGGTCCTTACACCCGACACGTGCTCCTACACAAGACAACCATCACGAGAAAAGTTAACATCATAATTTTTATCTACCAATTGACCAACAGATAATAAATTAGACGCAAATCTAGGTGATACAAGTACGTCCCGAAAATCAGAGTTTATGTCGTCAATATCAGTAATAGATAAAGTATTACCATCAGCTATTTGAATTTTATGATTACCATGATAAGAGTGTAAATTGTTCAAATATTCTGAAGAACTTGTCATGTGACCATTGGATGCACCCGAATAAAGAAACCATGGGCCCAGAAACATTAGAAGACTTACCCTGAATTCCCAAGGCCGAAAGAGCGGAAAGTACCATCTGTTGAATTAATTCAAGTTGTATAGCAATATTGTATGATGCCCCAATAATAGAAGGAGCAACCACATGATTTGTAGTTGCATGGAAGGCCTGTACTGAGCGTTGTGTTGGTCGTGGAGGACGTGTGGAACACTCAGAGATAATATGACCCTGTTGCTTAAAGTAATTACAAAACTTCTTATTGCAACTATGAGCACTATGACCAAATTGTTTGCAAGAGAATCACTGCACCTGTCTCATATCACAACTTTTACCTTTACTTTGAGCAACATATGCAACTGTCACGGGCTCGGAAATGGTAGCATCATGAGACATGGCTCCTTGAGTAATAAGACGTTGTTCCTCCCTTAGAAGTTCTCCAACACATGTATCTAAAGAAGGAACGGGATTCCTATTCAGCAAGGCACCTCTGACAACCTCAAATTCTGGACGTAGTTTCATGATAAATTGATCTCGCCCACTTGTGTTGTAAACCTCTTGAACAGCCGCGAGAGAGGTATTGAGAACATTAGCATGTATAATAGTAGAGTGTTCTTCCCAGATATTTAAAAAACCATAATAGTATTATTGAATACATAAATCACCTTGTTTGTAGTTGGCTATTTCTAGCTCCAACTGAAAACGTTTTGACGAATTGTCCTGGTTGTAAATGTGCTTCAAATAATTCTACATTTCTTTAGTAGTTGAAAAAGAGCCTAAATTATTGATCATCTGAGGATCAATACTGTTGACAATCCAAGTGATTATTTGAGCATCTTTAGTTTCCCACGCATCTAAAGCAGTTTTCTCCGTCGGTGCCTTAGAAACATCATCTAGATGACTCCATACTCCTTTTCTTTTAACATACATCTTGAACTGAAATTCTCATGCAGAATAATTCTTGCCGATAAAACGGACACAAAAATTCTTTTCATTTTCCATGGCCATGTGAGAGTAATTCTTTTACTCCCAAGCAGTGAAACAACGCGAACAAAATGTGAAACAACACGAACAATTTGTAAAACCAGAAACCACGAGCAATCGAAAACCGTCCAAGAACCGAGAACAACAATCACAAAAATAGTCGCCGGAGATGCCAAAACTAGGTCGCTGAGTGTAGAAAAACTGATTCACCAAGAATACCGAAACATAATTGTAAGTCACAATGTGCTAGTTAGCACTGAACAATTAACGATTACCGAAACAAATTCAACCGCAAGTAAACAACCAAGAATCAATTGCGATAAACACCGCAACAACAAGGACGAAATCACTAGACGGCAACCGAAAGCCTTCGATTGATAACAAAACGATTTCAAGACAAATGCAAATTAGTAACACGATTACATGAGCGACCCAGTGGGGTGTCGCTGTTCAGCCAAAAAGGATTCACAGGTTTGATCGAACCCATCTGGTATCATGTCAATAAAATTGGCTTGATGCCTTTCTCAATGCATTTCATACTATATATAATAGTGTCGGTAATTATAAGTAATTACAACTCATAATGACTAATTACAACTCATAATAACTAATTACAACTCATAGTGACTAATTTCCTATTCTATGAATGTAAGTTATTCACAATAAATGCAATGATTATTTCCTGATAAACAGATTTATGGTTGTTGAGCTTACGACGATGGAGGAATACAAATGGAGGTTAAAAAACCCCAAATGTGCAGACAAGGATGTGGATAAAAACCCAAAAAACTCCAATTCCCAATTTATTGTAATTTTACTATGAGAATTCAATTCTAAGCGGATTGAATCGGTAATGGATAATGAGTTTTGGTGTTTTGAGAAGGAAACTTTTTGTTATGAAAATTCTGTCTTTTTGTTGTTTTGAGTTGCCATGTTTGTGAATTGGGAAATGAAGTTTTTCGTTGAGGAAAGGGAAACATAAATGATAAAGGCAAAATATCAAGGGTTTGATTCTTGGAGTCGTGTAAGGGCTAGCTAAGTTCCTAGAAGCATGCTCTTTTATTTATAAGAGCAGATATAACAGATTAATGAATATGAATGTAAAGAAGACTAAATACATCTAATGAACCTATACTACAAAACATGCCAGGTACATTAAGAGAGTCATAACTACACTAATATCCCCCCTAGATTCGAGGCCATCATGTCAACGTTGAGCAGCAAACAAGTCAACAACATGAAGTTTGTCTCTAAGAATAGTAAACTTATAAGTAGAGAGAGCCTTGGTGAAGATATCCGCAGCTTGATGCTCTAAGGAGACATGGTCAACAACCAATTGTTTGCTGATGATTCTTTCTCATACCCAGAATGTGACACCCTGAATTTATATTTCTTAAGTTGTAGTAACAGTCCTAAAGGGTGGGACAAATTGCCAAATTCTCGCTTGAGCGAGAGGGCCTCGCCCAAGCGAGAGGGTTAGAGTTTCTCCCAGGATTTTGTCTGGAAGCCTCGCTTGAGCGAGAGAAAGCTCGCCTGGGCGAGAGATGGCTCACTAGGGGAGTGGAAAACTGGGAGATGCTGAAGGATTCTCGCCTGAGCGAGATTTGGCTCGCCTAGGCGAGGGAAAGAGGTGTTGCCACTAGAGGATCCTCGCTTGAGCGAGAATCCCTCGCTTGAGCGAGAGCGCCATATCTGAGTTTTTAAAATGGACGGGATTTTCTCGCTTGAGCGAGAACCCGACGCTGAAACTTTAAAATAGAAACCCTCAAACACATTTAGGGTTAGAACTTGAGAGAGAAGAGAGAAAGATGTGATTTTGAGAGCAAGGATTCGTGGGAATCAACTAGAAGCTTGAGAAGAGGTAAATCTCTTGATTCTAACTCTCTTTCTCCCTTTCAAACTCGTTTTGGGTGTATGAGATCTCTTCTCAAAATGTGAAAAACCATGAAAACTCTTCCTTTTGAGTTATGATTCGTTTTATTTAGTTTCTCTCTTGTAAACTCTTGGTTTAGAGTTGGTATTCAAAGAAAGGAAATGGTTTATGGGTTGATTCATGAAAACCCAAAACCCCCAAAATGAAAATGTGGTAAAAGAGGAGGTGAAATGATAGATGAAAAAGATGTGTATGTGTTCTAATGTAAAATAGAAGATGAATATATATGTTTTAATGTTTGGAAACTTCTAATGAAAGTAGTTTTGGAAACATTGGAAAAATGTGAATATCATATATGTTGCAAATGTAATATGAGTTGTGTGTATATTATTGTGAATGAAGTACCAAAATTAATGAAAATATATTTACTCGTATACTATTTCGATTTGTCTTCAAAATATATTATATTTTGTTTAACTTAATTACACTTATCATCATTTTTATTTAAAAAATTATACTTCTTTCCTATGCAGGGGTGGTTAGTGTAATGTATGTATAAAAAGTATGGGGTTTTTTATAGGTGTAAAAAATGAAGGAGCGATTTATATAATTTCACTAAAACTCATGAAATATCAGTGTAATTTACTCTTATTTTTATATCATTCATGCAAAACATTTCAAAGAACATTAGTAATATATCCAGATTATTCAAATGAAGAAATGAATAGCACCATCATTTCACCCTATATAAGTGTTGACGCAATTGTCTTGTTTTTGTTAATTAACAAACAATATTTGCATTTACCAATTAATTTTATTCCTTTGTATAAAAAATTAAACCTACATGAATTTCATTTTTTGTACTACCAAGGTATCCCTTACTTTATGGTTTATGGGTAAAAACTAATAATTCATTTCAAGAAATGAATAGCATCTTCTTCAAACAATTGTTATTTATAGGAATCGAACCCTTTACATTTTGATTTTATGGTTATTTAGCGACCATTATGTACCAAAAAATAATAAAAATGCCAAAACACAACCATTTTACTCAGCTAATCAGTATTTTATTAAAGGCAAATTAAAAATGTCATTGAAAAAGCGTGGGATAAGTATAATGAGATGCAAACGCCATAGAAATCAGCTTTTATGTTATTTCGGTGGGTATAATGTCCTTTTGTTGTTATGCAGATTTTTCCTCGTATTTGCTTGTTAGATATTTGAGTCTATTAAAAATATAGTCAACTTCATAGATATCATCTCATTAGTTTCAGTGACGTTACGATATATATGAAATAAAATACTATATATTTACACGTAAGTGATTCTTTATCTAAAATTGAATATATCTGTATACTAAAATGATTATATTTACACGTAAGTGTTGCTTGTTATCTGTTACTTGTAACCTTAAAAATGTTGATACATAAAACAAGTATGCTGATGTAATGTTTGAAATGTCGGCTATATTTTCTGCAAGGACAATGATGTAAACCATTTTTATGCACTGTTTTTAACCTCCCTTTTGAAGCATAGTTGAATTTAACCCTAAATTCTATTACGCTCACATAGACATTGTCTAAAAGTATTATTATAATTTTAAGTAAAGTTGTTTTATCATTCTAGCAGAGTGACTGACAAAATAACCCACAAGTATAGTGAGTCTTCTGTATAAATATTACAGTGGTGCAAGTTAATGTTATCTTATACATAAAATAAATAAGAGTAATGCTTTACCGGTAAAGTACCAAACTGATGAATAAAAAGAACACCAAAACATTACTCATAGAATATAGTTAAATTTATTAACAAGTCTCCATAGTTGTTGAATGAACACTTGAATTTCTTAAATATGATGTGATATTATTGCGTGTATGGAAAATAATTATTGATAATAGCAAATTTCATTTTAATAATCTTACATCTTGAAAGGGTTTTTATTGGCTAAGACACCTTAGTATACACCCAAGATTTTCCATAGTTGGTTAAGCTATTGAACAATCTTCCAAGTTCCAATGAACCTTCCCTTCAATAAAGGATTTGTGAAATATAATCAACTTGATAGGGAGTTAGGGACACTTTTCTCACTTGAAAGTTAATGAGTACCATATAGTCTAACTTATTATGTTGCAAAATCAAACAAAAAATATTGGCTATCAAACATTTTTAAAATGATTTTTATTTATCATTCCCTTTTGTACATCAAACTAAAGAAGTTTGGTTGCTTATGGGATCGGATCATCGGATTAACACACTGTTGGGAGATCATCATCTATGGATAATATCATTCTTTCATGAGCTAAGTGAAAGAATCATATAATTGGGCTTGACAACACATCTTGACCCAAAACTTTAAGGCATTAGGTCTATGAGTTCATCCAATTATATGCTCATTAACTCATCCACTTTTGCACAATGTGGAACTTCTTCATTCACACTTGGAATACTCAACATCTCCCCCTCAAGTGTGAGTTGCTCCCCTTCGAGTATTGGATACACTAGAGTTCAACTCTCTATCTACTTGCACCGCCGTTGGCTTGTCCCTTATCAACGGAACATGTCGCCTTGACCTCTCGCGAGGAAGACTTTCGACACAAGGATCCCTCATGGATCTACCGACCATTTGTGGCTTCAATACTTCGTTGAGCCGTCGAACCATGGGCTCTGATACCACTTGTTGGGAGATATTCATCCATGAGATGTGTCATTCTTCCATGGCTAAGTGAAAGAAGCATATAAGTGGGTTTGACACCACATCTTGACCGAAAACCTTACGACATTAGGTGTATGGGTCCATCTATTTATATGCTCTTTAACTCTTCCACTTTTGCACAATGTGAGACTTCTTCATTGAGATAAGGTTGAGACGCTGGTTTTGCAAGTCACTTTGGTGCTGGAAAGTGGAAACTTTCAAAAAGCAACCTAGTCATTGATAGAGGCTCAAAGGAAGGATCTTTAACATTATGCAAGAAGGAATTTGTTTTGGAGAAACAAATGTTGCTACCGACTCAAAAGATCTTTGACATAGACGATAAGAGAACATGAGTGAGAAGGCACTTCAAATGCTGGGGAAAGACCACATTTTAGGTATAAAAGATCAAATTTTAGACTCATGTACTGATTGTCTTTATGGTAAACAACATAGAGTCAGTTTTCAGAGATCTGACATTCCCTCGCGGAGAGATGAAGTACATGAACTCATGCATAGATGTTTGCGCACCATCTGAAAGATCCCTTAGAGGAGCCTATTATTTTTTCACATTTATAGATGATCATTCGAGAAGAAGAGTTTCAAATACTATCGACATTCAAAGAGTTTCATGCACTAGTGGAATATGAGACTGAGAAGAAGCTGACGTGTCTGAAAGCAGACAATGGTGGAGAGTATCGTGGTCCATTTGAAGCTTATTGCAAGGCTTATGGTATCATACTAAAGAAAACACTATCAAAGAATCCTCAGTTGAATGATGTATTTGAGAGGATGAACCACACAATTGAAGAGAAGATCATATGCATGTTGCAAGATGTCAATCTCCCCAAGTCTTTCTAGGGTGAAGCAGTGAAGACTGCAGTAGATCTAATAAATCGGACACCTTCAAGACACCTAAATGGAGAAATTCCATAGGAAGTGTGGTATAAGAAGAAGGCATCCTTCAACCACCTAAGAGTATTTGTATGCAAAGCCTTCGTTCACATTCCAAAAGATGAGAGAAATAAGCTGAATGCTAAGACCAAGGAGTGCATTTATCTTGGGTCTCCAAATGACGATTTTGGGTACAAACTGTGTGATTCGATAAACAAGAAAATTGTGAGAAGTAGAGATGTTGTGTTCTCTGAGGAACAGACTATCAAAGATGTTCAGAAGAAAAACCAGTGCATGACCAAAGATTGCATTGATTTAGGGAGAAAGATTAATCAACAGACAAATCCTCATCATCAGATTGATCTAGAACAGATAGACCAACAGGCAGAACATGCTCACAAAGAACTTGATCAAATTAATGAAGAGTCAGATCATGATGAAGTAGTGGTAGACACACAAATGCATCAAAAATTCGAGCAAGTAGAGCATCAGATGCAAGTTGAATTGCGGTACTCTGGAAGAGGCATAATACCTTCTTCAAAGTATCCAGAAGAAAATTATATCACATTGATAGACAATGGTGAGCCTCATGACTTCTCAGAAACTATGCAGACGACTGAGAAAGCAGAGTGGATTAAAGCCATGGAAGATTAGATGAACTCGTTACATGAGAACCAAACTTATGATTTGGTGGAGTTTCCCAAAGGAAGAAAAGCCTTAAAAAAATGAGTTTATAGGCTTAAAGTTGAAGAAGGAAACTCGAGACCAAGGTACAAAGCTCAGATTGTTGTAAAAGGATGCAATAATAAAAAGGAAGTTGATTTTGATGAGATATTCTCACCAGTGGTAAAGTATTCCTCCATAAGAGTAGCATTAGGTCTAGTAGCTAGCCCAGACTTTGAAGTTGAGCAACTTGATGTCAAAACATGGAGACATCAAAGAATAAATCTATATGGAGCAACCATAAAGTTATGAAGAAATAGGCAAAGAGCACTTATTGTGTCGTTTGGAGAAGAGTTTATATGGTCTAAAGCAAGCCCCCAAACAGTAGTACAAGAAGTTTGAATCCTTCATGACCAAACATGATTTTAAGAAGACAACTCGTGATCATTGTGTATTCATCAAAATGTATGAAGATGAAATCTTTATTGTCCCTCTATTATATGTTGATGATTGTTAATTATTGGGCATGATAAAACCAAGATTGTTGGTTTGAAGAATGCTTTAAGCAAGTTTTTTTCTATGTAAGACTTGAGTCCTGCAAAGTAGATCCTTGGAATAAGGATAACAATAGATCGTTCCAAGAAGGTTTTATGGCTATGACAAGAGAAGTATATTGAAAAAGTTGTCAAGAGATTCAACATGAAAAGGCAAAGAATGTTAGTGTTCCACTTGCTGCACATTTCAAGTTAACAATAATGCAATATCCAACTAGTGATGAAGAAAGGAAATATATGAGCAGAATGCCTTATTCATATGTGGTAGGAAGCCTAATGTATGTCATGATTTGAACAAGATCAGATATTGCCCATGCAGTTGGAGTTGTGAGTCGGTTCTTGTCCAATCCCGACAAAGAGCATTGAAATGCACTGAAGTGGATATTGAGATATCTGAAGGAAACTACCAAAAAAATGTTTATGTTTTGGTAATGAAGATCTTATGTTTGTAGGTAACACAGACGCTGACATGGTTGGAGATGTAGATTCCAGAAAATATACATCAGAATATCTAACTACCTTTGTAGGGGGTTGTATCTTGGCAATCCAAGTTACAAAGATGTGTTGCATTATCAACAACTGAAGTAGAGCACATTGATTATCGTTATCATTGGATACGATATGGTTTGGAGGATGATGAGTTGCAGCTAGAGAAAATTCATACAGATGACAATTGGTCTGACATGATGACCAATACAGTTTCACTCAAGAAGCTAACAGACTGTTACAGAGGTGCAGGACTTGTGATGCCTCTCAATTAATTTAGGAAGGGGGAGATTTGTTGGGAATCCTTCCTAATTGATGTGGAAGCATAACCATGCACATTGGTAGATGATCCATTGTATACATTCAATGATGGCTATTCCAGGGACTCTTGGAAACTAAGAAGCCCAACTTAGAAAGTTGGAGTAGGTATTGAAATTACTAATTGACTCTTGAAAAATATAAAGTGCAACTTAGGAAGTTGGAGTAGCATTTTCAAGGTATGTTGGAAGTATGACAACATTAATCATCCACTATGTTTCTATGATGAAGTATTCATTCCCTTCAATATATAAAGGGAACTTGTGAGGAAGAAATGCATAAACAAGTGAGAAAAAACAACATAAGAGAAAATGAGAGAGCTTATAACCACCTTAGTGTGAGACTTGTATTCCTAGTGAGATACTAGAGAAATTTTTTATTTCCATCATTTTTTGTGTGAGATTGAGTGTTATCCTCTTAGTAAGAGAAAGTCAAATATTGTAATCTTACTTTCTATAGTGGAGATATTTTATGGAATAGGTCCCGTGGTTGTTTCCTTCTCACATTGAGGAAGTTTTTCAAAGGAAATAGAAGATTTGAGAACTATGAAATACATTGGTGAGATTACTCCAATGCCTTTCATTTTCATTTATTCCCCTCTAAAACTCGCAAACAGACCATTAAAGTTTTAGCAAGAGAATGAACACAAAGATAGTATCTTAGAGGGTGAAAGCAAATTGATTAGGGGTGTAAGCGGTTCTTGTTTAAACCGTGAAACTGGTGGAACTGAACCAAACGATAAAATGTGATTTGGTTCGGTTCCGCGGTTTGTTTAGGTTATTTTTTTTTAAGGAAACATTTGTGTACAGTTAGGTTCATGGTTTTAGAAATTTAGGAACCATTGGAACCGAACCGAACTGCTTATTAAAGAAATAAATACTAGAGAATAATATTGTATTATTATTTGAATTCTTTAACCAATTTTGTGGCTTAAGTTATCAATTTTGTGTGAGTTGTAGTGTTATATATGTTATCACTTACTAAACTATTATATATATGTGCTAGTTTTCTATTGTCTTCATGATTTGGAATATATCTTCTAACTTTCATGGTACAAGGCGTTAAACTAACATACACCATAAATTGTTATACATGTATTGCTATATATATTATTATTTATGAATTGTAATGTTATGTTACTAATTTATATATATATATATATATATATATATATATATATATATATATATATATATATTACTAATAGTAGATTTTCCTATATATATAAATCATTTGTTTTTTTTCTTTCTAAATTACATAATTATTATATACGTTATTAAAAAGCAATTACGAGTTTCAATATTTTTAATAATTATGAGTTTCTAATAATAATAGTAGTAGTGTTCTTCCTTTTATGGAAAAACAATATCTTTTGTAATACATTTTCAAGTTTCAACTCTCAATTAACACAAGATTTAAAAAATAGAAAAATCATGGAACCGAACCATTCAAGTTCGACTCAATTCCTACAATAAAAATTGAGATTAATTGACGATTTGAAATGAACCGAATTATGTATTTGTGTTCGATCACTAAATTGATCCAAAAACCAAACTAAACTTTTACCACCTTACAATTGATCTACACACTTATACTTCTATGAGTATATTATAAGCATTTTAAACTTGAACTTGATCACAAATCATGGTGATAATAATAATAATAGTAATAGTTAATAATAATAATAATAATAATAATAATAAAAGATAATGGACTAACCATTAAGTTCTGGAAACTAATTAATCAAACCCCAATTTTAAGCTTTATTATAACTCAACGTTTGGATAATACCACAGTCTAAATTGGCATATAAGCATTAAGCAAGAGAGAGGTGGTCAATTTCCATGACTTCCCAAAAACCAAAGAAGCAGACTAGGTATGACAAACTTGCAAATGGTAACTTGTATCTAATAGATATAACTCTCTGTTTGAACCAAAACTGACGGCATTGAAAATCCAACCCACCTATTGTATATGGGTCCTCAACATAGTCATTCAAAGCATCATTAACAAAATGTCTAAATAAGTTTATCAAAACCAAGAATCCTACTTAATTCCTAGACTTCTTTTTCGACGACTTGGATGAAGGCTTGGTTTGTTCTGAAACTGCAGCAGCTCCTTTGGAACCAGTTGCCTGGTTAGATTTTGGATTTGAATTGTTGATAGAGGCAGCAGCGTCGTGTTTTTCTCTAACTACAGCACCCTGAGAGCCTCTCACTTGAGCAGCTCTTTTATCCTTCCTCTTGGGCCTATAACTTGATCTCTCCCGCTTAGGAAGCCATCTTTCGGGATCTGGGGGAGGACCTGGTTTTGCAGGGTCAAACCCTTTAGGATACCTTGGCTTTCTCTTTCTCTTTTTCTTAGCTTTTGCCTTATTTTTTCCTTCCTCTTGTGTTTCAGTGACTGCAACATGAGGAGCATCAACTTGTTTCACCCCGGAAGTACGTTCCACGCTGTCCACATCAATTCCCTTTAAACCAGGTAAGGTTTTCAGTTTCTTTTCATAAAGCTCTGCCTTATTAACATCCAGGCGTGCAACAGTCGTTACCAGCCCAACCAGTGCTTCTATGTTTCCTTGGCTTTTAACGAGGTCCTCGTAGAGCCGAGCAGCATCCTCTTCCTTGCCATGTCTGAGTTTGAATGAAGCAGCCTCTTGAATTATTGTATTAAGCTTATTGTCCTCAGTCATAGCATTAGACCACCATTTGATTGCAGAGTCAAGCACGGCAGCTGCACCATCAATGTCGCCAGCGCGCTCTTTCAAAGATACAAGGGTGGCAACAGTAGCAGGCATATGTTGAATATCAGGTATCTTAGCCAAAGAATCGGCTGCGATATGTGGGTGGCCAGCAGCAGCAGCAACCTGAGCCCTGGCTAAGAAAACAATCTTGGACTTATCAGGGAACTTACCAGCAAACTGTGCCAGTATTTCCTCAGCCCTTCCAGCTTTGTTCTCTCTAACCAAGAGGGCAGCTTGCAGCAATACTGGTACCACACTTTCTGGAAACATTTCAGGCAATCTGGAAACAAGTTCACGGGCCTACAAATTTCGATAGTATAGAAATAATCAATCGCATACTCCCTGGCAAAGTTTTAAAAGGAATCAATGTTTCATGGAGAGGGATGAGAAGACAGAAATAGATTAAAGACCTGATCCAACTTATTCGCATGAAGAAGCAAAAGGACCCTATTTGAATATATTGCTTCCTTTTGCTTTGCTAAAAGTTTCAAGTCCAGTCCACGAGCAAGCTCAAAGTTCTGTGTCTCTTTCTCTTTTAGACGATCAAGTTTCCTTAGGCTATCAGAAACATCTTTTGGACCTTTAAGTGAAATAAGATTGTTAACTGCCACTGCAATTGATGATTCATCAGCCAAATCTCGTTTAATTATGTCTGTATAAGCTTCCATAGCATCTTGCTTACGCCCAAGAAGCTGTTCATGTATGGTTAACTAACACTTTAGGCTATTGAAAAGATATACGCTTGAAGGAAAAATAAATTTGTAGGAAATCAGAATCTTTACCTGCTGGACATAGGCCAATTGTACAGCTATAGGAAATAATTCAATTTCTATCTCATCATCAGGGAAGTTGTCATCCATGAGGATCTCTTGACCAACTCTGATAAAAAAATATACGAAAAGCATGAGTTTGTGCCATTTTATGGATAATTTCATGGATAATATGCTTATTGCCTAAATAGGTTATACACCATTGAAGTAAAGACTAATCGATAAGCAAATGAAAAATTAACAATTTTATTTAATAAAACATCAAAAGTTTAGTATAATCTACCATATCATAGTGTGCTTAATTTCTTGTCTTATTCCTACTGGCTAAAACACTACATGGCATTAGCATGTTCTGAATTCCAAAAACAAACAGGCTTAAAACATAAGGTACCACACATAACGTGTTTTTTCTCACTTTTAAAGAATTTATACCCACTCAAGCGAAGATGCAAAGTACTCAAAATGAGAACAACAACCAAGCCTTTAATACTACTAGGTGGGTCAACTAGATGGATCGATTGAATGACGCAATAATATTACATCATAAATCATGTTCATTGAAAAAACATTGATCTATAAACTTTTGCCAATCGTTTTGCCTATGGTTTTTTCTTGGCCTCTCTTCCTATAGAAATTGGACTAACCTCCATTTGATCTACTCTCCTTAGCAAGACTTCTAATAGGTTTCTCCACACATGTTCAAACCACCTAAGGCGTGATTCTACAATATTTTCAATAATAGGAGCTACTCCAACTTACTCCTTAATGCATTCTTTTCTAATCCTATCTTGTTTAGTGTGTCCACTCATCCACAACAATATTTTCATCTTCCCTACATGGAGTTTATTCTCTTGTTGACAAAATGGGAAGAACAACAAATAAGTAATTACACCAGAAAATCCAAAGGAACAACAGAGAGAATACACCATTAAATCTCTTGTTACTATAAGTGAAAGTTCAAAAGATAAGTTTGCATGTTAGAAGTCATAACTGAACAGCAGCTCTGTCAAACAATTCTATTTGTTAGAGTTTGATATATGGTAAGTATAGTTCAGGAAACAATAGTCAATATAGATACTGTCATTCAGTTAATTCAGTTACCATGGAGATATACTCTCTGTTTGTGAACGCATGTGTGTTCTCCTTCTCATTCTCTCAAATTCTCACACTTTCTCAAAAGCCTGGATTTCTGAAACTCAACATAGTAAGATATTCATTTTTTTATTAATGGCATATCAGACCACACACAACAAATGCTGTGGATTTGGCATCTAGCAAAAGATTAGCCAGACATGAAGAATAAATATCACAGAGATTAAAAAAGATTATTATTGTATAATGCAGATAAAAGGGTGGGCCAGTGCACGATAATCCCACCTGGTGGGGTTAGTGGAGGGTATATGTCAACAGTCTTACCCTCGTAAGCAAAGACACTGTTTTTCCAGAATTGAAACTCGTGACCTCTAGGTCACAAGGCAATAACCTTACTGTTGCACTGAGACTCGCCCTCATTTTTCTATACATTCTCTCAATATGATGATTTTCAGTAAAAATAACACATCACCTTCTGCCTGACAACAAAAGTTGTTCTGCATCTATGTACTTCCCCCTTTCAATTAAAGAACAAGCAGTATTGTATGCCAATTCAAAGCTGCTTGTTGCTTTAATCCGAAGTGAATCCAGCAATCCTTGAACTTCAGATGACCTCCCAGCCATAGCTAGACTGGCAACAGAATTTATTTCCAAGCTATCAATCTTGGATTTCTGGAGCTTCTGGTAGATATCCAAGGAAGTATCCATTTTCCCAAGACGATACAAAATCTGAGATTCCAAAAGCATAGTCTCATCACTTCTCTCTTATCCTTTCAGAGCATCCAAAGCTTCATCCAACTTGTTTTGTCTGTACAAGCAGTATGCCTACTTAGAAACAGAAGAGGAAAAAACGGTCATCAATGGTAAGCATTTAATCTTCCATTAGGCCATGCATGAAGCAATTGTATGATGAACTCTAAGAAAGTTCTATGTGGAAATGCACATTCTTGAGGGCATGAACCCTTCAGAACACTGGAGTGCATAGTCTTCTTTTAAAAGCAGTGGAGCCTGTATATGAATTAGGACTTAAACACAATATAAACAAATTATACTGAGACAATGACATATTGAAACAATTGACACAACTAAACACAATATAAACAAATTATACTGACAGAATGACATTGAAACATTCAACACAACAAATTTACGTAGACCAGGGAAATGTAAAACACATACATCCAACAAGAATACACGGGGGAATCACCAAAGAACCTCGAATGTACCGTTAACTAAAAAAGGAGTAACATGGGTCAGTTACTATTAGCAACTGTAAGTTACTCCTGTTCTTATAGTTGACCCCACCTAGTGGGATTAAGGCTTGGTTGTAGTTTTTGTTAAAATTAATCATGTTCTTAACTGTGACCTAGCGTCTACTAACAGAGCATATTGGTCCTTTCTTGAGTGTCAAGTTCACTTATCTGTAATCTCAATCATCAAAGACTCCAGATTCCAAACCCTGGTTAGAAAAGCTGATTGAAGTCAAATGCATAGCAGCAGAAAACTTCAAGTTCATAAAAATTCATAAATTAAATGTTTGGAGATTCGATAATAAAAATTTGAATGTTTGATTGTGAGGTATGCCACCTACCTAGGTAGTAAATCGCACACGATAGCGGCATAGCCATCGCGCCTGTAGCAGGTTGAAGAGTGTCAGTCTTCTTCCCTAAATCACGGGTCAGAACGCGCTCCAAGTTGCTTATTGGAGGAAAACCCTAATTTTACAAGTGAGAAGTCATTGTTGCCCTTATTTTTTAATATGTGGCATGGTTTTTCAGTAATTTAGCTCTCACCTTCCCCTCCCTTTTCTAAAACACGTGAATAGCAGCCCAGCCCAGCCCAGCCCAGCCCAGCCCAATCCAGCCACAACCCTCACCTTCCCTTCCCTTTTTAAATCAGAAGTGCAGCCCAGCCACACTTCTTCTCCTTCACTATTCCCTTCCATCTGCATATTTTTGTTTGCTTTCCCTCTTGACACTTTCTGCACATTTACAAATGTTCTGCTTCCCTTCCTTCTCTCGCTTCCCTTCCTTCTCACTCTCATCTCAGGCAGAAATTCTTCCAACCTTCCCTTCCTTCATTTTGGAGTTGCATAACCATGGTTCATCTCGACCTCCCAATGCTATACCAACTACAAATGATGTGTTGTCGAAACCCACTGTAAATAATGTTTATATGGCATGGGAATGGAACAGGGAAGGAGAATTAATCAATTATATCCTTAATTTGGTGTATATTTTTGTGTATTTATATGTGTAGGTATAAATTATTTATATTTTTCCCTTAGCTTTAATGGTCATCCCGCTACCCGCTATATTGTTTTTGGGGCTGGCCGCTATGCTCCGCTATCCGCAATTAACTACCTAGCCACCTACATCTATTTCCTGCCTTCTTTCTAAGTTTATCTTGCTGTTACAATATCCATACTCTTTTTTTCCCTCTCCTTTCTGACTGTATAAGGTTCACAGCTTTTATTTGCAACCAGAATAGTTTCCCCACTTGTGTCTTAAAAAAAATTGACACAGCAAGAAGTTTGAGTAATGATAAAATAGGTATTCTAGAATTTACCATAAAAAAGGAAAAAACTTGGAATAATACTGAGTACTGACACTCATAATTGTTTTTAACCTAGTGGTGGCTGGTGGGCTCTTCTAAAAAACATGACTGACGTGAAGGACTTGATCTAGAGTTTTCAAGTTCTAATGACCTAATTCTACTAAAATTGTCTGAAAGGGTAGCTAAAAGAACTCAGTAACATTCCTAAATAGTAAAATACTCTCCTAATCTCTTAACTACTCTCACTCTACATCTATATCTAAAATCTCATAGAAATAAAGCATAGCATCACTTCTAGTTCTCAATTTTGGCAATTAAAATGACCCAGAGAACAAGATCCTTAGCTTCTGTAGCACGGAAAAGTTCATGGTATGAAACATTCCAATGTTTTCTATCTCTGCCTCCCAGTTTAAGAATATTTTCAATGTTATAGTTGATGTATCAAACATTAACTATACACTGCAAGAACTTTTTCTTGCTCCAAGAGCACCTAAGAAACTTTGCATCTAAAACACAATAACTCTAATTATTTTCTACTCAGTTCAAATTTTCACTTCATATTGCATGTCATTCTGACCGATAATTCAATCCCTAATCTCCAAACAACTCTATCCTACATATATATCTCTACAATCTCAAATCAGTATGAATATCCTTACTTGTAGTCCTCAATTTTTCCACCATGCTACGTGCTATCACTGCTTGCAATTTAACAAAATTTTAATGCTATAACTTTTTTCTTAATTTTAAGAAGAACCAATGTTTTAAATTGCAGTTGCGATTGCGGTAACCGTTGCAGTTATTGCGATTGCGGTAACCATTGCGGTAACAGTTGCAGTTATTGCCATTGCGGTAACAGTTGCAGTTATTGCGATTGCGGTCACTGCAGCAGTTGCGATGCAGACTACGGTTGTTGCGGTATGAATTATTTTTTGATTAAAACAATATTTTTGAAAATCCGATGAGGCCTGATGCGGTTTGATGCGGTCCAAATCTGGTCCGATACGGTTGTCTTGTGGTCTAATGCGATCGCATCATTGTGATCCGGAGTCACACCGCAATTGCGGTGTTGCGGCCGCATTAGGTAATGCGATCCGCAATTTAAATCAATGAGGAGAACCTATGAATCTCGGCATTTAAAACATGAATCCAGTGTAGTTTAATTACAATAAAAAAGAAGCACGAGTATCAGTTTAATTTGCAGTAAGAAGTTAATCATCTCAAAACCTCCACAATATCTATGCATTGAACTTAATATAAAATCTAATGGCCTCAATCAAATTAAGCAATGAAACACGAAATAACGGACCTTAAGGAAACCAAAATCATCTAGCGACTTGGGAGAAGATCGAATGGCAGATAGCGCTTCGTCGATACGATCATCTTTGATGAGCGCAACGATCTTGCATCGGATAGCATCCTCATCGGAAGATGAAATAGCGAGAACTGCGAGAGTGAGTTTCAAATCATCATATATATATATATAAGTGAAATGAAGAAAGGGAAAACGGAACGGAAAGAAATGAACGGACTCTGATCGGAGAGTTTAACGGCATTTTGGAATGCGGAAGCGTTGATGTGTTTGTTGAGCGTAGTGAAGAGATCTTCGACAGAAGGAGGAGGAGTAGGCTGCGACGATGCGGGTTTTGGTTTCGGAGCCATTTCGTTTGGTTGAGGCAAAAGTTGAAACAAGGAGAGGAGAATTGACTTGTGTGGATTCGGCTATGGTTCTCAATTTGGGCCCGTTCAGCCCAACCCATTCATACTAATTCTTGTTCAAACGTAACTAGTTAAAAAATAATTAAAAACATATATTGGGATCAAAAGTGAATAAGTTTTGTTGGTAAACTTTATGCAGTAGGAAAGAGCTTATTTAGTGGAGCAAAACTGGACTTTAGAAAAATAAAAAATTAATGTAAATCTACTTGATTGATCTTGAGTTTTGGTTTTGTTGTTTGCTGAGTTGTTCATGTCTTCAAGTTTGTCTATCATCCTTATCTTACTCTTATCTTCACCAAAACAATATGATGACGCATGATTGCATTCTCAATCTCCCCAATATGATGTTGCATGCTTGCATTCTCAATCTTTCCTTTTTGATAATGACAAACTTATGATAAACACTAGTGTGTTTATTTGTATGAAAACTTGATGACAATCAACTTATTTTGCATTTGTTTAAAATTTGACACTCTCCTCTCCCTTACTCTATTCTCCCCCTCAATCCATGCATGAGGTAGTGTGTAAGATAGCTCAATCCTTTCTCCCCCTTTATTTAGGTGGGTGCGAAAACATACACCCTGCAAAACTCAAACAACAAATTTATCCCCATTTTGGCGTGATCAAAAAGTAATGATATAATATGGAGAATATAGCCAAAAGTAATGAAAAATAACAAATTACAGAGTATTTAATCAATTGAACAGCTTGTTAATCAATTAAGGAGGTAAAAAAATGAAACGTGAAACAATGAATTATACTTAATTGGATATGACTGTAGTTAATCGATTAAAAATCTCAAGTTTTATACAGACATGAATTTTTGAACTGATCTTAATCAATTATGTCTTCTATTAATCGATTAAATATACTATTATTCCATATTTCAATTCAAATTACATGCTAATTGCATAAGTCAATGTACAATATTATCCATGTCATGATAAACACATTTAGAGCAGTGAGATCAATGCATCAGATTTAGAACCAAATATTCATTCATTGATCAAAGTAAACATAAAAGTACAATAACAAAAGTACATAATATCAAAGTAAACATAAAAGTACAATTAAGCATGTCATGTTAGTACAATTCAAAGTACAATATAACAAATCATGAGATTACAATGCAATAACCAAAAGTGCACAAACCAACAACTCCTAAAACTAGAACCTAAGTATGACAATACAAAGACGCTCTAAGCTAGACTAAACATTAGGAGGTGGTCACGAAAAGCCAATTGCTCAAACTAGTTTTTTTTCCAACTATTGTCTTCGAAACTCCCTTTGGTCTCCTATCACTTATTATGGCAGAAACTGAGTTAAAGTTTCCAAAAAGGTTAAATTTCGGTAAGTGATTTCAAGAGAAATCGAAACGAGATGTGGTTGCTCGAATTACAATTTAAGGAGGAATGTACAAGATGAATATGGAGGAATAAGACATAACACATGAGGTTAGACGTTTGACACAAAACTGAACCTAGAATTGTACTTGAATATGTTCTGTGACTTGATTTAATCGATTAAGCTTTGTGTTGATTGATTAACGGGTTTGAAATTTTAACAAAGATTATATATTGTGCCCTAGTTTAATCGATTAATAATTTGGTTAATTGATTAACGACCTGACAATTGTTGTTAGTGGAACTAAGAATTAGTCCAGTTAATTGATAAAGACCTTAGTTAATCGATTAAGTATTTGAAAAAAATTGCGCAATTAATCGATTAAGGGGACACATAATGGATTAATACTCTTAGAAAAACCTCAAGTAAACAATTAAAACACAGAACAATTAATTAAATAAGTCATTATGACAAATTTTATCACAACTCAAATTAGTCTAAGGGTTTGCTAAGAATCCAATAGAATGAACCTATGCTAAAATCTTACTACATACTAAAATAGAGCCAAAAACACATGAAAGCATATACAATCAAGAAAGCATGCGTATATTGGCTATAAGTGATTGTTTAGGGTTATCTAGGCATCTAACATATATACAAACACTAAGCATTATTATACCAGGCAAAATATATGATAATTCAGTAAAGAAAAAAACATGCATTGATATATGGTTACCTCTATAGCTTTACCTTTTTCCATCTTCATCAAGATACTAGAAGGTTGCCACATGTTAACTTTTTTTACCTTTCTTCACGTTCTTTATTCTTGTCTTGCTCATTTTGCATAACAATATTCTCCTTAGAATGTGCATCCTCAAGAACACCAACAAAACATTACAAATACCTCCCCTTTCCTCTTTTGGAAATGACTTATCAAATATTAAGTTTGAATAGAATTTTCAAAACATTGGTCATTGGCCTTAAGAAGAGATATGTTTTGTTGTACTTTTCATGATTAGCATATCCTAGAAATGTGATTTTTGGCCTTACAAAATATTTTAGGGGAATTCTCACAAAAGAAAAACATTGGTCTCACCATGATTTCATTTGATGATATAAAATAATCTATGTCACTTAAAAAAATGATATATCACTTACAGTTAGAAAAGATACATCATTACCTTTTTAGCACAAACTTTCTAACTTCAAGAATTTGTCTTCCACTATTTTATCCATAATTGACATTGTCCATTTCCTTAGGTGATAGGTCAATGCAGATTGATCTTCTCACCAATCATGTGCCTAGAATATCTATTGTCCAAGTATGATTTGATGCCAATATGTCCTTAGGCACACCTATAAAACAAGTTTACTTGCTTGTCTTGGGTAGCAAAATTATGTTGGTCCCCTTCTTATTAGTAACCAAGGGAACTTGTCCCTTTTGTATCCACATATATTTTCCACTAGGTATACCATGCACTCTAATATTGCAAGAAATATAAGTATGTCTATATAAGCCACGATAAAAGCATGTAGATAATTTTTGATGCGACATTTTGGCATAAAATACTTGTTTCATGTTTGACTTTCTTCTCTTAACATGCTTGTAACCTAGGCTGGATCAGTTGCCTATATTTCTAGATGCAACAAGTATATTATTTAAGTTTTGACTACTACTTGTGAAGTTTGCAATTTTATATTTTAAATACAAATTTTCATCTTCCAAAGTTTTCCATTTTTCACAGGTAGATGCCTTACTTAACTTAGTAGAACAATCACATGAAGAGTTAGCATAGATAAGGTCCAAGTCAATAAAAGTTTGTAACTCAATTTTTTTTTTCATGTTCAAGAATCAACATTTTCCTATCCGCATACTTTTTTTGCTAACTTTTTAAGTTCTTCATGCATTTCAAGATATGCACCATAAAGTTTATCATATGTGGGGTAATCATCAGAATTAGAACTAGAATCGGAAGAGTTTACCTCGCTAGATTCATCTTGCTCACTTACTTGGCAAGAATTCAAATTTGAGCAATTAAGCATAGTTTGTTCGATTCTCCATCTCTAGGGTGCTTGTTGATGTAGTGTCCTCTTCGGGCGCATCCCAAATGATATAAGTCTTCTTTGCTTTGATTTCCCAAGAGTCTTCCTTATTGTTATGTTCAATCTTCTTGAGATAAGTAGGACATGTGTACCTCATGTGGACTACTTTCCCACACCCATGGCATGTTGCATCTTCTTTAGAATATTTTCCCTTCTTGATTGAGTATCTTGTGTGACACCCCGAATTTAAAGCCATTAAATTATAGTATCAGTCCTGGGAATCTCGCTTGAGCGAGAAAGGTGTCGCCTGGGCGAGAGTGGCTCACCCGGGTGAATGAAATAATGGGCTATACTGAAGGATTCTCGCTTGAGCGAGAGGATCCTCGCTTGAGCGAGAGGATCCTCGCTTGAGCGAGAGTTGTCTCGCCTGGGCGAGAAGTGGCATTCTGGGACTGTCAAGGCTGTAAGATCCTCGCTTGAGCGAGAGGATCCTCGCTTGAGCGAGAGCTGCCTCGTCTGAGCGAGAAATCCCTCGCTTGAGCGAGAGCGTCAGATCTGAAATTTTAAAAAGGCAGGATTTTCTCGCCTGAGCGAGAACCCGACGAGTTTACTTTATAATAGAAACCCCAAACACATTTTAGGGTTAGAAATTGAAAGAGAAGAGAGGAGAAGGTAATTTTGAGAGCAAGAACTCGTGGAAATCATCTAGAAGCTTGAGAATAGGTAAATCTCTTGATTCTATCTCTCTTTCTCCCTTTCAAACTCGTTTTTGGGTGTATGGATCTCTTCTCAAAATGTGGGAAACCTTGGAAACTCATCCCTTACAGTTATGGTTTGTTTTATGTTGTTTTTCTCTTGAAATCTCTTCGTTTAGAGTTGGTATTGGATAAATGAAAAGGTTTGGTGGGTTGGTCTATGAAAACCCCAAAACCCCCAAAATGAGGATATGAGTAAAAAGGGAAATAGATGAAATGGTAGAGGTAGGAGATGAAAATGTGTTCTAATGTTGAATATTAGATGAATATGTATGTTTTAGATGTTTGTAAACTTATAATGAAAGTAGTTTAGAAACATTGAAAATGTGTTAAATCGCTTATGTGGTTAATGATGCAAAATGAGTTATTTATGTGTTATTTGGGATAAATGACTAACCTTTGTGTGATACGGTGGGAATGAGGAAAGATCCTAAGGTTGGAGGAAGTCGCGGAGGAGATTGGTAAAGTTACTCAAAACCGACCCCAACGTTCACCAAGGTAAGGATAAGTCTTTAATTGTACTTCGTAATGGAAAGTGTACGGATTTTCTGGTTGTGAAAGTGGTTGAAATGCAAGTCATTTATTTATTATAAACATGCATGAGTATGTTTATAATAAAGAAATGTGTGAAATTGCTAATTATAAATTGGTGATGTGTCAACGAAAAGAAAACATGTTTTTAGCCAACAACGGATGGTTACCGACTTTGGGCTCAAGTTATGTAGCGACACCCTGGCTCGGGTTAAGGAGGCGATATTGCGGCTCCAGTTATGTAGCGATACCCTGGCTCGGGTTAAGGAGGCGATACTGCGGCTCTAGTTATGTAGCGACACCCTGGCTCGGGTTAATGAGGCGATACTGTGGGCTCCTGTTATGTAGCGACACTTCAGCTCAAGTTATGTAGTACGGTTATGTTTGTGAAATAATGGTACGGTCTTACGATGAATATACATGCTATATAATATATATTATGAGATATATATACTATAGGATGAATATAGATTTTTTGGAAATGAAAGTGATTTGGAAAGAATGAATATGCATGCTATAGAATATATATTATGGGATATATATACTATAAGATGAATAAGGTGTTTTTGGAAATGAAAGTGATTTGGAAAAGGTGAATATGCATGTTATAGAATATATTTATGGGATATATATACTATAGGGTGAATATAAAAGATAAGGAAGAGAAAGTGATTTGGGATAGATTAATATACATGCTATAGAGTATCTATATCATGGGATATATATATGCTATAGGATGAATATGGATAATATGGAAAGAAAAGAAAGTAGATATGAACGGTTATCTTCTTGTACTTGTAATACGTGTTTCACTCTAATGTTTATATTGTATTCAAAATGTGGATTATCTAAGAATGATGATTATTGAATTAATGACTTACTCCTTTGTGCGTTTTGTGTATTAGTTATCGATAATCCCATTGCAGATAAACAGGTAAATTGAGGATGCTCGTTTGGGGAACTTAGGAGCTTTATAGCTGGATTTCTCTTGTTGTGCTTGTGGTTTGTAACTAATTACCTGTGGATTTGAATTCTTGTAATCATGGATAAGGTGTTAGTTTTTAGTTGTGTAATTATGGGAATCCCGTTAAGTGGAACCATATCTATTGATATTTTACTCTCGCGGAGAGTTACTTATTCGAATTATGTTTTTCTGCATTGCGAACATGTGTCTTGCTGATTTATGTATAGTATCTGAAAAAATAACTAATGGGTGTTTAAAAATAACTCCTTGGATGTTCGAAATGATATGATGAAGGGAAATTATTTTAATTAAGGAAAAAATTTCAAGGGTAGAATTTGGGTCCTTACATCTTGAATCTTCTTTATGAAACTTTCTGAGTCCTCCCTTCCTTCTTAGGAACTTTCTAAATTTGTTGACAAGGAGGGAAATAGTTTCATCATCGATGTCGGAACCAGACTCTTTATCATCAATTTTCTCTTCTTGATTTCTTGAATGTGAGTTTTTTGCTTTAAATGAGATTCCTTTGACGTTCTTGTTCGTTTTCTCATGGAGGGTCAAGCCTCCTAGCTCCATATTGTATTTTTGAATCTTTCCAAAAAGTGTTGCGAGTGACATAAAATCCAAGTCTTTTGATTCAATTATTGCTGTCACCTTTGACTATCATTTTCTGTCAAGAGATCTTAAAAATTTATTAGTCAATTCACCAATAGTAAACATTTTCTCTAATGCAACAAGATGATCAACAATGTGAATAAATTGCTTTTACATATCACTAATAGATTCATGTGGAAATATGTGAAATAACTCATATTTATATGTCAATGAATTTAATCTAGCTCACTTGACCTCACTAGTGCCTTCATGGGTTACTTGTAAAGTATCCCACATTTACTTGGCACTTATGCATTGAGAAACCCTAAAGAACTCATCATATGAAAGTGCAGAAGTAATAAATTTTTTTGCGTTGAAATCAAGTTGCACTTTTCTCTTCTCCTCATTGGTCAAAAGGTTTGGTTTCACTATCCACTAAGAATAGTGGAATATAAGGTCCATATCGTACGACATCCCAAATATCTGTATCAATAGCCTCAATGACTATAATCATTCCTACTTTTCAATAGGTGTACCTCTCGCCACTAAAAACCGGAGGGCGGTTAATGGATGGTTCTTCGTCGTAGAAAAAGTTAGTGGAGCCCATTGTGAAAAATGCCTAGGATCAACGATATAAGCGACTAATCTAGCATTTGCATACTAGCTCTGGTACTACTTGTTGGGTAACTAGATAAATAAAGACACCTAGAGGGTGTGAATAGGTGTAGCGGTCCTCGATTATGGCTTTTCTGATTAATGAGATATTCTACAAAATCAACAGTTTAATCGATTATGACTTCTCTTAATCGATTACTCTAGATGTGTTTAATCGATTAACACGAGGTTTAGTCGATTAACGTGAGTCTTTGAATTCTTGAAAACAGAACACTTGCGAAACAAGAAACAATGAAATTAATAAATTACATAATCAATTCACCTAAATAATTTATGCCTAAATGTTAATAGAATCAAAACATGCAACAAACTCAATAAGAAAATCTATTAAACCACGTAAATCATAAATTGATTGAAATTAAAGAGACGAGGGATAGAGAAAATCAAGACGATGATTTTTATCCTAGTTCATTTGCAGGTCCACTTGCAAACTACATTCAGACCTCTCCTTCTGATCTTGGGAGATTTTTCTTCACTATTTGAAACACAAATGTTTGACAAACAGACTTCCAAATCAATACAAGATTCCCCTTTTGGCCCTAGAGTCCCCAAAATGGTTTGACCTTCTACCCGCTTCTAATGGATACTCAACACCACTTCTAATGGTTTGTCCCCAACCACTTATGACTCCCAACCAATACTCTTGTATATGTGAAGAGAATAACCTAACCGTAGCAACAATTTTCTAGTGAGATCGTCTAAGAAATTCTTCAAGTTACTTTGCACCTCAATGTGCGAATATACAACATTAACATCCCTAAAACTAGCCTAGAAATCTCACAAAGACTCAGAAGTATTTTTGTGTGATTAAGCTAGGTTTTCCAAGAATGATGTGAAAATTATGCACAAAGGATGATTCTTGAAACTATCCTATCGCTCTTTTGAATCAATGAAATCTTATCAATTTTCTCACAGCAAGAGATTCACTCAAAGATATGACAGTTAAGATCTGAGATGTATGTAAGCCTATATGCAATCTTGTGTCTCTCTGCTTGAACTCATGCGAAAAAACAACTTTTATACAAATCTATTTTATGTTGGACTTAATGGATTAACTTGCAGCTTAATCGATTAATGGTCCGAAGAAATACAACATTTCAACTATTGTAACTCCATTTAATCGATTAATCACATACTTAATCGGTTAACGGGTTCACATGTTCATTTAATCGGTTAACACAAGTTGTAATCAATTAATTGTGTTATAAAACATTTTCTTTGAAGCATGATGAACCTTCTATATGATGTGTATATGCACGGTTCATGATTTTGAAGATATAAATGATAAACTCAGTTTAATGCACTAAAATCATGTTACCATATGTAAATGCACGAGCATATGTCAATCATATGTGAATGTATGCAAGTCTCATTTTAGATTAGTTCAATTTTAGAGTTTGCGAGACTTCCACTCAAGGTTCACCTAGCCCAGAATTTACCCAATCAATCATATTAAGACTCTAGAAAATAAAAAACTTAACCTATGTCTACTTGATTGATATTGAGCCTTGGACTTGTTGTTTATTGAGTTGCTCATATCTTGAAGCTTGTCTATCGTCCTTGTCTTACTATTGTCTTCATCAAACAATATGAGGATGCATGCTTGCATTATCAGTCTCCCCAATGTGATGATGCATGCTTGCATTATCAATCTCCCCAATATGATGATGCATGCTTGCATTCTCAACATTCCATTGTCCATTTTCTTGATTTGTAACCCAAAAATGAATGTAAGCTCTCTCATCATTGACATTTCGATTTAACCTTTCATCAATTCATAAAAATTCTTACATAAAACATCATTAGTAGCACCAAATATGATATCATCAACATACATTTTCACTAATAAATATCTTATGCAGCTTTTAAAATGAAAAGTATTGTATCAACATTCCCTATTACAAAGCCCTTTTCCAAAAGGAAGGAGCTTAGCCTATCATACCAAGCTCTAGGAGCTTGCTGCAAAACATATAAAGCCTTTTTTTAAATTTGAAAACATGATTTGGAAATTTATAGTTTTAAAAAACGGGAGGTTGATCCACATCCACTTCTTCTTGAATAAAATCATTCAAGAATTCACTTTTCACATCCATTTGAAATAATTTGAAATGTACGGTTGATGCAAAAGCTAAAAGCATTCTTATAGCCTCTAACCTTGCCACAAGAGCATATGTTTCATCGTAGTCAATAATTTCTTCTTGACTAAATCCTTTAGCTACTAATGTAGCTTCGTTTATTATAATTAAGCTAGACTCATCTAGTTTATTTCTAAACACCCATTTAGTGCCTATTATGGGATGATCACTTGTTCTAGGGACTAAATCTCTTACTTTGTTTCTTTCAAATTGGTTTAGCTCTTCTTGCATAGATAGTGACTAATGCTCAATCTCAATAGCCTCATCAATAGTCTTAGGATAATTTTGAGAAAAAAATTATAAATATTGCGCAAAAAGTTACGATTGTCACTCCCTTAGAAATGTCACCTATCACATTGTCGATTGGTGGTCCTTCTTGGTTTTCCATGCTTGTGCCATTCCTTCAATTTCTTGATTTTTATTTTTCTCCTCTTGCATAAAATTTTCAGATTCTTGATCCTTTAATTACACATCCTCAAGTGTACCTATAAGATCATCACACATGCATTTCCTCTCCTCTTTTGGAGAAGACTCACCAAATACAACATGTATAGATTCTTTTTCAGTCATAGATCTTTTTTTATAGACTCTATATGATTCTCTATGACTAGAATAACCAAGAAATATTCCTACATCCTCTTTTGAATCAAATTTAATTAAAAGATCTTTTCCATTATTCATAATAAAGCGTTTGCATCCAAAAACATAAAAATGAGAAATATTTGGTGTTTGGTCCTTATGGAGTTCATAAGAGTTTTTCTTGAGAATATGCTTTAACATAGCAAGTGATATGTGTTAAGATATATGGCCACCTAAGAGGGGGGGGGGGGGGGGGGGGGGGGGGGGGGGCTGAATTAGGTGTAGAGACTTAAAATAACTTTTTCTACTTTTATTTAAAACTTTGCAAGTTAATGAGTGTTTTTCTATGAGCGGAAGTAATAATCAGAATATTTGAGAAGAAGTAGAAGATAATGAAAAATATAAAAAGTTGAAGAAGGAAACTCGAGACCAAGAACCGAGAACAACAATTATAGATGATGAAAAGTGTGAGTTGCTCCCCTTCGAGTATTGGATACACTAGAGTTCAACTCTCTATCTACTTGCACCGCCGTTGGCTTGTCCCTTATCAACGGAACATGTCGCCTTGACCTCTCGCGAGGAAGACTTTCGACACAAGGATCCCTCATGGATCTACCGACCATTTGTGGCTTCAATACTTCGTTGAGCCGTCGAACCATGGGCTCTGATACCACTTGTTGGGAGATATTCATCCATGAGATGTGTCATTCTTCCATGGCTAAGTGAAAGAAGCATATAAGTGGGTTTGACACCACATCTTGACCGAAAACCTTACGACATTAGGTGTATGGGTCCATCTATTTATATGCTCTTTAACTCTTCCACTTTTGCACAATGTGAGACTTCTTCATTGAGATAAGGTTGAGACGCTGGTTTTGCAAGTCACTTTGGTGCTGGAAAGTGGAAACTTTCAAAAAGCAACCTAGTCATTGATAGAGGCTCAAAGGAAGGATCTTTAACATTATGCAAGAAGGAATTTGTTTTGGAGAAACAAATGTTGCTACCGACTCAAAAGATCTTTGACATAGACGATAAGAGAACATGAGTGAGAAGGCACTTCAAATGCTGGGGAAAGACCACCTTTTAGGTATAAAAGATCAAATTTTAGACTCATGTACTGATTGTCTTTATGGTAAACAACATAGAGTCAGTTTTCAGAGATCTGACATTCCCTCGCGGAGAGATGAAGTACATGAACTCATGCATAGATGTTTGCGCACCATCTGAAAGATCCCTTAGAGGAGCCTATTATTTTTTCACATTTATAGATGATCATTCGAGAAGAAGAGTTTCAAATACTATCGACATTCAAAGAGTTTCATGCACTAGTGGAATATGAGACTGAGAAGAAGCTGACGTGTCTGAAAGCAGACAATGGTGGAGAGTATCGTGGTCCATTTGAAGCTTATTGCAAGGCTTATGGTATCATACTAAAGAAAACACTATCAAAGAATCCTCAGTTGAATGATGTATTTGAGAGGATGAACCACACAATTGAAGAGAAGATCATATGCATGTTGCAAGATGTCAATCTCCCCAAGTCTTTCTAGGGTGAAGCAGTGAAGACTGCAGTAGATCTAATAAATCGGACACCTTCAAGACACCTAAATGGAGAAATTCCATAGGAAGTGTGGTATAAGAAGAAGGCATCCTTCAACCACCTAAGAGTATTTGTATGCAAAGCCTTCGTTCACATTCCAAAAGATGAGAGAAATAAGCTGAATGCTAAGACCAAGGAGTGCATTTATCTTGGGTCTCCAAATGACGATTTTGGGTACAAACTGTGTGATTCGATAAACAAGAAAATTGTGAGAAGTAGAGATGTTGTGTTCTCTGAGGAACAGACTATCAAAGATGTTCAGAAGAAAAACCAGTGCATGACCAAAGATTGCATTGATTTAGGGAGAAAGATTAATCAACAGACAAATCCTCATCATCAGATTGATCTAGAACAGATAGACCAACAGGCAGAACATGCTCACAAAGAACTTGATCAAATTAATGAAGAGTCAGATCATGATGAAGTAGTGGTAGACACACAAATGCATCAAAAATTCGAGCAAGTAGAGCATCAGATGCAAGTTGAATTGCGGTACTCTGGAAGAGGCATAATACCTTCTTCAAAGTATCCAGAAGAAAATTATATCACATTGATAGACAATGGTGAGCCTCATGACTTCTCAGAAACTATGCAGACGACTGAGAAAGCAGAGTGGATTAAAGCCATGGAAGATTAGATGAACTCGTTACATGAGAACCAAACTTATGATTTGGTGGAGTTTCCCAAAGGAAGAAAAGCCTTAAAAAAAATGAGTTTATAGGCTTAAAGTTGAAGAAGGAAACTCGAGACCAAGGTACAAAGCTCAGATTGTTGTAAAAGGATGCAATAATAAAAAGGAAGTTGATTTTGATGAGATATTCTCACCAGTGGTAAAGTATTCCTCCATAAGAGTAGCATTAGGTCTAGTAGCTAGCCCAGACTTTGAAGTTGAGCAACTTGATGTCAAAACATGGAGACATCAAAGAATAAATCTATATGGAGCAACCATAAAGTTATGAAGAAATAGGCAAAGAGCACTTATTGTGTCGTTTGGAGAAGAGTTTATATGGTCTAAAGCAAGCCCCCAAACAGTAGTACAAGAAGTTTGAATCCTTCATGACCAAACATGATTTTAAGAAGACAACTCGTGATCATTGTGTATTCATCAAAATGTATGAAGATGAAATCTTTATTGTCCCTCTATTATATGTTGATGATTGTTAATTATTGGGCATGATAAAACCAAGATTGTTGGTTTGAAGAATGCTTTAAGCAAGTTTTTTTCTATGTAAGACTTGAGTCCTGCAAAGTAGATCCTTGGAATAAGGATAACAATAGATCGTTCCAAGAAGGTTTTATGGCTATGACAAGAGAAGTATATTGAAAAAGTTGTCAAGAGATTCAACATGAAAAGGCAAAGAATGTTAGTGTTCCACTTGCTGCACATTTCAAGTTAACAATAATGCAATATCCAACTAGTGATGAAGAAAGGAAATATATGAGCAGAATGCCTTATTCATATGTGGTAGGAAGCCTAATGTATGTCATGATTTGAACAAGATCAGATATTGCCCATGCAGTTGGAGTTGTGAGTCGGTTCTTGTCCAATCCCGACAAAGAGCATTGAAATGCACTGAAGTGGATATTGAGATATCTGAAGGAAACTACCAAAAAAATGTTTATGTTTTGGTAATGAAGATCTTATGTTTGTAGGTAACACAGACGCTGACATGGTTGGAGATGTAGATTCCAGAAAATATACATCAGAATATCTAACTACCTTTGTAGGGGGTTGTATCTTGGCAATCCAAGTTACAAAGATGTGTTGCATTATCAACAACTGAAGTAGAGCACATTGATTATCGTTATCATTGGATACGATATGGTTTGGAGGATGATGAGTTGCAGCTAGAGAAAATTCATACAGATGACAATTGGTCTGACATGATGACCAATACAGTTTCACTCAAGAAGCTAACAGACTGTTACAGAGGTGCAGGACTTGTGATGCCTCTCAATTAATTTAGGAAGGGGGAGATTTGTTGGGAATCCTTCCTAATTGATGTGGAAGCATAACCATGCACATTGGTAGATGATCCATTGTATACATTCAATGATGGCTATTCCAGGGACTCTTGGAAACTAAGAAGCCCAACTTAGAAAGTTGGAGTAGGTATTGAAATTACTAATTGACTCTTGAAAAATATAAAGTGCAACTTAGGAAGTTGGAGTAGCATTTTCAAGGTATGTTGGAAGTATGACAACATTAATCATCCACTATGTTTCTATGATGAAGTATTCATTCCCTTCAATATATAAAGGGAACTTGTGAGGAAGAAATGCATAAACAAGTGAGAAAAAACAACATAAGAGAAAATGAGAGAGCTTATAACCACCTTAGTGTGAGACTTGTATTCCTAGTGAGATACTAGAGAAATTTTTTATTTCCATCATTTTTTGTGTGAGATTGAGTGTTATCCTCTTAGTAAGAGAAAGTCAAATATTGTAATCTTACTTTCTATAGTGGAGATATTTTATGGAATAGGTCCCGTGGTTGTTTCCTTCTCACATTGAGGAAGTTTTTCAAAGGAAATAGAAGATTTGAGAACTATGAAATACATTGGTGAGATTACTCCAATGCCTTTCATTTTCATTTATTCCCCTCTAAAACTCGCAAACAGACCATTAAAGTTTTAGCAAGAGAATGAACACAAAGATAGTATCTTAGAGGGTGAAAGCAAATTGATTAGGGGTGTAAGCGGTTCTTGTTTAAACCGTGAAACTGGTGGAACTGAACCAAACGATAAAATGTGATTTGGTTCGGTTCCGCGGTTTGTTTAGGTTATTTTTTTTTAAGGAAACATTTGTGTACAGTTAGGTTCATGGTTTTAGAAATTTAGGAACCATTGGAACCGAACCGAACTGCTTATTAAAGAAATAAATACTAGAGAATAATATTGTATTATTATTTGAATTCTTTAACCAATTTTGTGGCTTAAGTTATCAATTTTGTGTGAGTTGTAGTGTTATATATGTTATCACTTACTAAACTATTATATATATGTGCTAGTTTTCTATTGTCTTCATGATTTGGAATATATCTTCTAACTTTCATGGTACAAGGCGTTAAACTAACATACACCATAAATTGTTATACATGTATTGCTATATATATTATTATTTATGAATTGTAATGTTATGTTACTAATTTATATATATATATATATATATATATATATATATATATTACTAATAGTAGATTTTCCTATATATATAAATCATTTGTTTTTTTTCTTTCTAAATTACATAATTATTATATACGTTATTAAAAAGCAATTACGAGTTTCAATATTTTTAATAATTATGAGTTTCTAATAATAATAGTAGTAGTGTTCTTCCTTTTATGGAAAAACAATATCTTTTGTAATACATTTTCAAGTTTCAACTCTCAATTAACACAAGATTTAAAAAATAGAAAAATCATGGAACCGAACCATTCAAGTTCGACTCAATTCCTACAATAAAAATTGAGATTAATTGACGATTTGAAATGAACCGAATTATGTATTTGTGTTCGATCACTAAATTGATCCAAAAACCAAACTAAACTTTTACCACCTTACAATTGATCTACACACTTATACTTCTATGAGTATATTATAAGCATTTTAAACTTGAACTTGATCACAAATCATGGTGATAATAATAATAATAGTAATAGTTAATAATAATAATAATAATAATAATAATAAAAGATAATGGACTAACCATTAAGTTCTGGAAACTAATTAATCAAACCCCAATTTTAAGCTTTATTATAACTCAACGTTTGGATAATACCACAGTCTAAATTGGCATATAAGCATTAAGCAAGAGAGAGGTGGTCAATTTCCATGACTTCCCAAAAACCAAAGAAGCAGACTAGGTATGACAAACTTGCAAATGGTAACTTGTATCTAATAGATATAACTCTCTGTTTGAACCAAAACTGACGGCATTGAAAATCCAACCCACCTATTGTATATGGGTCCTCAACATAGTCATTCAAAGCATCATTAACAAAATGTCTAAATAAGTTTATCAAAACCAAGAATCCTACTTAATTCCTAGACTTCTTTTTCGACGACTTGGATGAAGGCTTGGTTTGTTCTGAAACTGCAGCAGCTCCTTTGGAACCAGTTGCCTGGTTAGATTTTGGATTTGAATTGTTGATAGAGGCAGCAGCGTCGTGTTTTTCTCTAACTACAGCACCCTGAGAGCCTCTCACTTGAGCAGCTCTTTTATCCTTCCTCTTGGGCCTATAACTTGATCTCTCCCGCTTAGGAAGCCATCTTTCGGGATCTGGGGGAGGACCTGGTTTTGCAGGGTCAAACCCTTTAGGATACCTTGGCTTTCTCTTTCTCTTTTTCTTAGCTTTTGCCTTATTTTTTCCTTCCTCTTGTGTTTCAGTGACTGCAACATGAGGAGCATCAACTTGTTTCACCCCGGAAGTACGTTCCACGCTGTCCACATCAATTCCCTTTAAACCAGGTAAGGTTTTCAGTTTCTTTTCATAAAGCTCTGCCTTATTAACATCCAGGCGTGCAACAGTCGTTACCAGCCCAACCAGTGCTTCTATGTTTCCTTGGCTTTTAACGAGGTCCTCGTAGAGCCGAGCAGCATCCTCTTCCTTGCCATGTCTGAGTTTGAATGAAGCAGCCTCTTGAATTATTGTATTAAGCTTATTGTCCTCAGTCATAGCATTAGACCACCATTTGATTGCAGAGTCAAGCACGGCAGCTGCACCATCAATGTCGCCAGCGCGCTCTTTCAAAGATACAAGGGTGGCAACAGTAGCAGGCATATGTTGAATATCAGGTATCTTAGCCAAAGAATCGGCTGCGATATGTGGGTGGCCAGCAGCAGCAGCAACCTGAGCCCTGGCTAAGAAAACAATCTTGGACTTATCAGGGAACTTACCAGCAAACTGTGCCAGTATTTCCTCAGCCCTTCCAGCTTTGTTCTCTCTAACCAAGAGGGCAGCTTGCAGCAATACTGGTACCACACTTTCTGGAAACATTTCAGGCAATCTGGAAACAAGTTCACGGGCCTACAAATTTCGATAGTATAGAAATAATCAATCGCATACTCCCTGGCAAAGTTTTAAAAGGAATCAATGTTTCATGGAGAGGGATGAGAAGACAGAAATAGATTAAAGACCTGATCCAACTTATTCGCATGAAGAAGCAAAAGGACCCTATTTGAATATATTGCTTCCTTTTGCTTTGCTAAAAGTTTCAAGTCCAGTCCACGAGCAAGCTCAAAGTTCTGTGTCTCTTTCTCTTTTAGACGATCAAGTTTCCTTAGGCTATCAGAAACATCTTTTGGACCTTTAAGTGAAATAAGATTGTTAACTGCCACTGCAATTGATGATTCATCAGCCAAATCTCGTTTAATTATGTCTGTATAAGCTTCCATAGCATCTTGCTTACGCCCAAGAAGCTGTTCATGTATGGTTAACTAACACTTTAGGCTATTGAAAAGATATACGCTTGAAGGAAAAATAAATTTGTAGGAAATCAGAATCTTTACCTGCTGGACATAGGCCAATTGTACAGCTATAGGAAATAATTCAATTTCTATCTCATCATCAGGGAAGTTGTCATCCATGAGGATCTCTTGACCAACTCTGATAAAAAAATATACGAAAAGCATGAGTTTGTGCCATTTTATGGATAATTTCATGGATAATATGCTTATTGCCTAAATAGGTTATACACCATTGAAGTAAAGACTAATCGATAAGCAAATGAAAAATTAACAATTTTATTTAATAAAACATCAAAAGTTTAGTATAATCTACCATATCATAGTGTGCTTAATTTCTTGTCTTATTCCTACTGGCTAAAACACTACATGGCATTAGCATGTTCTGAATTCCAAAAACAAACAGGCTTAAAACATAAGGTACCACACATAACGTGTTTTTTCTCACTTTTAAAGAATTTATACCCACTCAAGCGAAGATGCAAAGTACTCAAAATGAGAACAACAACCAAGCCTTTAATACTACTAGGTGGGTCAACTAGATGGATCGATTGAATGACGCAATAATATTACATCATAAATCATGTTCATTGAAAAAACATTGATCTATAAACTTTTGCCAATCGTTTTGCCTATGGTTTTTTCTTGGCCTCTCTTCCTATAGAAATTGGACTAACCTCCATTTGATCTACTCTCCTTAGCAAGACTTCTAATAGGTTTCTCCACACATGTTCAAACCACCTAAGGCGTGATTCTACAATATTTTCAATAATAGGAGCTACTCCAACTTACTCCTTAATGCATTCTTTTCTAATCCTATCTTGTTTAGTGTGTCCACTCATCCACAACAATATTTTCATCTTCCCTACATGGAGTTTATTCTCTTGTTGACAAAATGGGAAGAACAACAAATAAGTAATTACACCAGAAAATCCAAAGGAACAACAGAGAGAATACACCATTAAATCTCTTGTTACTATAAGTGAAAGTTCAAAAGATAAGTTTGCATGTTAGAAGTCATAACTGAACAGCAGCTCTGTCAAACAATTCTATTTGTTAGAGTTTGATATATGGTAAGTATAGTTCAGGAAACAATAGTCAATATAGATACTGTCATTCAGTTAATTCAGTTACCATGGAGATATACTCTCTGTTTGTGAACGCATGTGTGTTCTCCTTCTCATTCTCTCAAATTCTCACACTTTCTCAAAAGCCTGGATTTCTGAAACTCAACATAGTAAGATATTCATTTTTTTATTAATGGCATATCAGACCACACACAACAAATGCTGTGGATTTGGCATCTAGCAAAAGATTAGCCAGACATGAAGAATAAATATCACAGAGATTAAAAAAGATTATTATTGTATAATGCAGATAAAAGGGTGGGCCAGTGCACGATAATCCCACCTGGTGGGGTTAGTGGAGGGTATATGTCAACAGTCTTACCCTCGTAAGCAAAGACACTGTTTTTCCAGAATTGAAACTCGTGACCTCTAGGTCACAAGGCAATAACCTTACTGTTGCACTGAGACTCGCCCTCATTTTTCTATACATTCTCTCAATATGATGATTTTCAGTAAAAATAACACATCACCTTCTGCCTGACAACAAAAGTTGTTCTGCATCTATGTACTTCCCCCTTTCAATTAAAGAACAAGCAGTATTGTATGCCAATTCAAAGCTGCTTGTTGCTTTAATCCGAAGTGAATCCAGCAATCCTTGAACTTCAGATGACCTCCCAGCCATAGCTAGACTGGCAACAGAATTTATTTCCAAGCTATCAATCTTGGATTTCTGGAGCTTCTGGTAGATATCCAAGGAAGTATCCATTTTCCCAAGACGATACAAAATCTGAGATTCCAAAAGCATAGTCTCATCACTTCTCTCTTATCCTTTCAGAGCATCCAAAGCTTCATCCAACTTGTTTTGTCTGTACAAGCAGTATGCCTACTTAGAAACAGAAGAGGAAAAAACGGTCATCAATGGTAAGCATTTAATCTTCCATTAGGCCATGCATGAAGCAATTGTATGATGAACTCTAAGAAAGTTCTATGTGGAAATGCACATTCTTGAGGGCATGAACCCTTCAGAACACTGGAGTGCATAGTCTTCTTTTAAAAGCAGTGGAGCCTGTATATGAATTAGGACTTAAACACAATATAAACAAATTATACTGAGACAATGACATATTGAAACAATTGACACAACTAAACACAATATAAACAAATTATACTGACAGAATGACATTGAAACATTCAACACAACAAATTTACGTAGACCAGGGAAATGTAAAACACATACATCCAACAAGAATACACGGGGGAATCACCAAAGAACCTCGAATGTACCGTTAACTAAAAAAGGAGTAACATGGGTCAGTTACTATTAGCAACTGTAAGTTACTCCTGTTCTTATAGTTGACCCCACCTAGTGGGATTAAGGCTTGGTTGTAGTTTTTGTTAAAATTAATCATGTTCTTAACTGTGACCTAGCGTCTACTAACAGAGCATATTGGTCCTTTCTTGAGTGTCAAGTTCACTTATCTGTAATCTCAATCATCAAAGACTCCAGATTCCAAACCCTGGTTAGAAAAGCTGATTGAAGTCAAATGCATAGCAGCAGAAAACTTCAAGTTCATAAAAATTCATAAATTAAATGTTTGGAGATTCGATAATAAAAATTTGAATGTTTGATTGTGAGGTATGCCACCTACCTAGGTAGTAAATCGCACACGATAGCGGCATAGCCATCGCGCCTGTAGCAGGTTGAAGAGTGTCAGTCTTCTTCCCTAAATCACGGGTCAGAACGCGCTCCAAGTTGCTTATTGGAGGAAAACCCTAATTTTACAAGTGAGAAGTCATTGTTGCCCTTATTTTTTAATATGTGGCATGGTTTTTCAGTAATTTAGCTCTCACCTTCCCCTCCCTTTTCTAAAACACGTGAATAGCAGCCCAGCCCAGCCCAGCCCAGCCCAGCCCAATCCAGCCACAACCCTCACCTTCCCTTCCCTTTTTAAATCAGAAGTGCAGCCCAGCCACACTTCTTCTCCTTCACTATTCCCTTCCATCTGCATATTTTTGTTTGCTTTCCCTCTTGACACTTTCTGCACATTTACAAATGTTCTGCTTCCCTTCCTTCTCTCGCTTCCCTTCCTTCTCACTCTCATCTCAGGCAGAAATTCTTCCAACCTTCCCTTCCTTCATTTTGGAGTTGCATAACCATGGTTCATCTCGACCTCCCAATGCTATACCAACTACAAATGATGTGTTGTCGAAACCCACTGTAAATAATGTTTATATGGCATGGGAATGGAACAGGGAAGGAGAATTAATCAATTATATCCTTAATTTGGTGTATATTTTTGTGTATTTATATGTGTAGGTATAAATTATTTATATTTTTCCCTTAGCTTTAATGGTCATCCCGCTACCCGCTATATTGTTTTTGGGGCTGGCCGCTATGCTCCGCTATCCGCAATTAACTACCTAGCCACCTACATCTATTTCCTGCCTTCTTTCTAAGTTTATCTTGCTGTTACAATATCCATACTCTTTTTTTCCCTCTCCTTTCTGACTGTATAAGGTTCACAGCTTTTATTTGCAACCAGAATAGTTTCCCCACTTGTGTCTTAAAAAAAATTGACACAGCAAGAAGTTTGAGTAATGATAAAATAGGTATTCTAGAATTTACCATAAAAAAGGAAAAAACTTGGAATAATACTGAGTACTGACACTCATAATTGTTTTTAACCTAGTGGTGGCTGGTGGGCTCTTCTAAAAAACATGACTGACGTGAAGGACTTGATCTAGAGTTTTCAAGTTCTAATGACCTAATTCTACTAAAATTGTCTGAAAGGGTAGCTAAAAGAACTCAGTAACATTCCTAAATAGTAAAATACTCTCCTAATCTCTTAACTACTCTCACTCTACATCTATATCTAAAATCTCATAGAAATAAAGCATAGCATCACTTCTAGTTCTCAATTTTGGCAATTAAAATGACCCAGAGAACAAGATCCTTAGCTTCTGTAGCACGGAAAAGTTCATGGTATGAAACATTCCAATGTTTTCTATCTCTGCCTCCCAGTTTAAGAATATTTTCAATGTTATAGTTGATGTATCAAACATTAACTATACACTGCAAGAACTTTTTCTTGCTCCAAGAGCACCTAAGAAACTTTGCATCTAAAACACAATAACTCTAATTATTTTCTACTCAGTTCAAATTTTCACTTCATATTGCATGTCATTCTGACCGATAATTCAATCCCTAATCTCCAAACAACTCTATCCTACATATATATCTCTACAATCTCAAATCAGTATGAATATCCTTACTTGTAGTCCTCAATTTTTCCACCATGCTACGTGCTATCACTGCTTGCAATTTAACAAAATTTTAATGCTATAACTTTTTTCTTAATTTTAAGAAGAACCAATGTTTTAAATTGCAGTTGCGATTGCGGTAACCGTTGCAGTTATTGCGATTGCGGTAACCATTGCGGTAACAGTTGCAGTTATTGCCATTGCGGTAACAGTTGCAGTTATTGCGATTGCGGTCACTGCAGCAGTTGCGATGCAGACTACGGTTGTTGCGGTATGAATTATTTTTTGATTAAAACAATATTTTTGAAAATCCGATGAGGCCTGATGCGGTTTGATGCGGTCCAAATCTGGTCCGATACGGTTGTCTTGTGGTCTAATGCGATCGCATCATTGTGATCCGGAGTCACACCGCAATTGCGGTGTTGCGGCCGCATTAGGTAATGCGATCCGCAATTTAAATCAATGAGGAGAACCTATGAATCTCGGCATTTAAAACATGAATCCAGTGTAGTTTAATTACAATAAAAAAGAAGCACGAGTATCAGTTTAATTTGCAGTAAGAAGTTAATCATCTCAAAACCTCCACAATATCTATGCATTGAACTTAATATAAAATCTAATGGCCTCAATCAAATTAAGCAATGAAACACGAAATAACGGACCTTAAGGAAACCAAAATCATCTAGCGACTTGGGAGAAGATCGAATGGCAGATAGCGCTTCGTCGATACGATCATCTTTGATGAGCGCAACGATCTTGCATCGGATAGCATCCTCATCGGAAGATGAAATAGCGAGAACTGCGAGAGTGAGTTTCAAATCATCATATATATATATATAAGTGAAATGAAGAAAGGGAAAACGGAACGGAAAGAAATGAACGGACTCTGATCGGAGAGTTTAACGGCATTTTGGAATGCGGAAGCGTTGATGTGTTTGTTGAGCGTAGTGAAGAGATCTTCGACAGAAGGAGGAGGAGTAGGCTGCGACGATGCGGGTTTTGGTTTCGGAGCCATTTCGTTTGGTTGAGGCAAAAGTTGAAACAAGGAGAGGAGAATTGACTTGTGTGGATTCGGCTATGGTTCTCAATTTGGGCCCGTTCAGCCCAACCCATTCATACTAATTCTTGTTCAAACGTAACTAGTTAAAAAATAATTAAAAACATATATTGGGATCAAAAGTGAATAAGTTTTGTTGGTAAACTTTATGCAGTAGGAAAGAGCTTATTTAGTGGAGCAAAACTGGACTTTAGAAAAATAAAAAATTAATGTAAATCTACTTGATTGATCTTGAGTTTTGGTTTTGTTGTTTGCTGAGTTGTTCATGTCTTCAAGTTTGTCTATCATCCTTATCTTACTCTTATCTTCACCAAAACAATATGATGACGCATGATTGCATTCTCAATCTCCCCAATATGATGTTGCATGCTTGCATTCTCAATCTTTCCTTTTTGATAATGACAAACTTATGATAAACACTAGTGTGTTTATTTGTATGAAAACTTGATGACAATCAACTTATTTTGCATTTGTTTAAAATTTGACACTCTCCTCTCCCTTACTCTATTCTCCCCCTCAATCCATGCATGAGGTAGTGTGTAAGATAGCTCAATCCTTTCTCCCCCTTTATTTAGGTGGGTGCGAAAACATACACCCTGCAAAACTCAAACAACAAATTTATCCCCATTTTGGCGTGATCAAAAAGTAATGATATAATATGGAGAATATAGCCAAAAGTAATGAAAAATAACAAATTACAGAGTATTTAATCAATTGAACAGCTTGTTAATCAATTAAGGAGGTAAAAAAATGAAACGTGAAACAATGAATTATACTTAATTGGATATGACTGTAGTTAATCGATTAAAAATCTCAAGTTTTATACAGACATGAATTTTTGAACTGATCTTAATCAATTATGTCTTCTATTAATCGATTAAATATACTATTATTCCATATTTCAATTCAAATTACATGCTAATTGCATAAGTCAATGTACAATATTATCCATGTCATGATAAACACATTTAGAGCAGTGAGATCAATGCATCAGATTTAGAACCAAATATTCATTCATTGATCAAAGTAAACATAAAAGTACAATAACAAAAGTACATAATATCAAAGTAAACATAAAAGTACAATTAAGCATGTCATGTTAGTACAATTCAAAGTACAATATAACAAATCATGAGATTACAATGCAATAACCAAAAGTGCACAAACCAACAACTCCTAAAACTAGAACCTAAGTATGACAATACAAAGAGCTAGACTAAACATTAGGAGGTGGTCACGAAAAGCCAATTGCTCAAACTAGTTTTTTTTCCAACTATTGTCTTCGAAACTCCCTTTGGTCTCCTATCACTTATTATGGCAGAAACTGAGTTAAAGTTTCCAAAAAGGTTAAATTTCGGTAAGTGATTTCAAGAGAAATCGAAACGAGATGTGGTTGCTCGAATTACAATTTAAGGAGGAATGTACAAGATGAATATGGAGGAATAAGACATAACACATGAGGTTAGACGTTTGACACAAAACTGAACCTAGAATTGTACTTGAATATGTTCTGTGACTTGATTTAATCGATTAAGCTTTGTGTTGATTGATTAACGGGTTTGAAATTTTAACAAAGATTATATATTGTGCCCTAGTTTAATCGATTAATAATTTGGTTAATTGATTAACGACCTGACAATTGTTGTTAGTGGAACTAAGAATTAGTCCAGTTAATTGATAAAGACCTTAGTTAATCGATTAAGTATTTGAAAAAAATTGCGCAATTAATCGATTAAGGGGACACATAATGGATTAATACTCTTAGAAAAACCTCAAGTAAACAATTAAAACACAGAACAATTAATTAAATAAGTCATTATGACAAATTTTATCACAACTCAAATTAGTCTAAGGGTTTGCTAAGAATCCAATAGAATGAACCTATGCTAAAATCTTACTACATACTAAAATAGAGCCAAAAACACATGAAAGCATATACAATCAAGAAAGCATGCGTATATTGGCTATAAGTGATTGTTTAGGGTTATCTAGGCATCTAACATATATACAAACACTAAGCATTATTATACCAGGCAAAATATATGATAATTCAGTAAAGAAAAAAACATGCATTGATATATGGTTACCTCTATAGCTTTACCTTTTTCCATCTTCATCAAGATACTAGAAGGTTGCCACATGTTAACTTTTTTTACCTTTCTTCACGTTCTTTATTCTTGTCTTGCTCATTTTGCATAACAATATTCTCCTTAGAATGTGCATCCTCAAGAACACCAACAAAACATTACAAATACCTCCCCTTTCCTCTTTTGGAAATGACTTATCAAATATTAAGTTTGAATAGAATTTTCAAAACATTGGTCATTGGCCTTAAGAAGAGATATGTTTTGTTGTACTTTTCATGATTAGCATATCCTAGAAATGTGATTTTTGGCCTTACAAAATATTTTAGGGGAATTCTCACAAAAGAAAAACATTGGTCTCACCATGATTTCATTTGATGATATAAAATAATCTATGTCACTTAAAAAAATGATATATCACTTACAGTTAGAAAAGATACATCATTACCTTTTTAGCACAAACTTTCTAACTTCAAGAATTTGTCTTCCACTATTTTATCCATAATTGACATTGTCCATTTCCTTAGGTGATAGGTCAATGCAGATTGATCTTCTCACCAATCATGTGCCTAGAATATCTATTGTCCAAGTATGATTTGATGCCAATATGTCCTTAGGCACACCTATAAAACAAGTTTACTTGCTTGTCTTGGGTAGCAAAATTATGTTGGTCCCCTTCTTATTAGTAACCAAGGGAACTTGTCCCTTTTGTATCCACATATATTTTCCACTAGGTATACCATGCACTCTAATATTGCAAGAAATATAAGTATGTCTATATAAGCCACGATAAAAGCATGTAGATAATTTTTGATGCGACATTTTGGCATAAAATACTTGTTTCATGTTTGACTTTCTTCTCTTAACATGCTTGTAACCTAGGCTGGATCAGTTGCCTATATTTCTAGATGCAACAAGTATATTATTTAAGTTTTGACTACTACTTGTGAAGTTTGCAATTTTATATTTTAAATACAAATTTTCATCTTCCAAAGTTTTCCATTTTTCACAGGTAGATGCCTTACTTAACTTAGTAGAACAATCACATGAAGAGTTAGCATAGATAAGGTCCAAGTCAATAAAAGTTTGTAACTCAATTTTTTTTTTCATGTTCAAGAATCAACATTTTCCTATCCGCATACTTTTTTTGCTAACTTTTTAAGTTCTTCATGCATTTCAAGATATGCACCATAAAGTTTATCATATGTGGGGTAATCATCAGAATTAGAACTAGAATCGGAAGAGTTTACCTCGCTAGATTCATCTTGCTCACTTACTTGGCAAGAATTCAAATTTGAGCAATTAAGCATAGTTTGTTCGATTCTCCATCTCTAGGGTGCTTGTTGATGTAGTGTCCTCTTCGGGCGCATCCCAAATGATATAAGTCTTCTTTGCTTTGATTTCCCAAGAGTCTTCCTTATTGTTATGTTCAATCTTCTTGAGATAAGTAGGACATGTGTACCTCATGTGGACTACTTTCCCACACCCATGGCATGTTGCATCTTCTTTAGAATATTTTCCCTTCTTGATTGAGTATCTTGTGTGACACCCCGAATTTAAAGCCATTAAATTATAGTATCAGTCCTGGGAATCTCGCTTGAGCGAGAAAGGTGTCGCCTGGGCGAGAGTGGCTCACCCGGGTGAATGAAATAATGGGCTATACTGAAGGATTCTCGCTTGAGCGAGAGGATCCTCGCTTGAGCGAGAGGATCCTCGCTTGAGCGAGAGTTGTCTCGCCTGGGCGAGAAGTGGCATTCTGGGACTGTCAAGGCTGTAAGATCCTCGCTTGAGCGAGAGGATCCTCGCTTGAGCGAGAGCTGCCTCGTCTGAGCGAGAAATCCCTCGCTTGAGCGAGAGCGTCAGATCTGAAATTTTAAAAAGGCAGGATTTTCTCGCCTGAGCGAGAACCCGACGAGTTTACTTTATAATAGAAACCCCAAACACATTTTAGGGTTAGAAATTGAAAGAGAAGAGAGGAGAAGGTAATTTTGAGAGCAAGAACTCGTGGAAATCATCTAGAAGCTTGAGAATAGGTAAATCTCTTGATTCTATCTCTCTTTCTCCCTTTCAAACTCGTTTTTGGGTGTATGGATCTCTTCTCAAAATGTGGGAAACCTTGGAAACTCATCCCTTACAGTTATGGTTTGTTTTATGTTGTTTTTCTCTTGAAATCTCTTCGTTTAGAGTTGGTATTGGATAAATGAAAAGGTTTGGTGGGTTGGTCTATGAAAACCCCAAAACCCCCAAAATGAGGATATGAGTAAAAAGGGAAATAGATGAAATGGTAGAGGTAGGAGATGAAAATGTGTTCTAATGTTGAATATTAGATGAATATGTATGTTTTAGATGTTTGTAAACTTATAATGAAAGTAGTTTAGAAACATTGAAAATGTGTTAAATCGCTTATGTGGTTAATGATGCAAAATGAGTTATTTATGTGTTATTTGGGATAAATGACTAACCTTTGTGTGATACGGTGGGAATGAGGAAAGATCCTAAGGTTGGAGGAAGTCGCGGAGGAGATTGGTAAAGTTACTCAAAACCGACCCCAACGTTCACCAAGGTAAGGATAAGTCTTTAATTGTACTTCGTAATGGAAAGTGTACGGATTTTCTGGTTGTGAAAGTGGTTGAAATGCAAGTCATTTATTTATTATAAACATGCATGAGTATGTTTATAATAAAGAAATGTGTGAAATTGCTAATTATAAATTGGTGATGTGTCAACGAAAAGAAAACATGTTTTTAGCCAACAACGGATGGTTACCGACTTTGGGCTCAAGTTATGTAGCGACACCCTGGCTCGGGTTAAGGAGGCGATATTGCGGCTCCAGTTATGTAGCGATACCCTGGCTCGGGTTAAGGAGGCGATACTGCGGCTCTAGTTATGTAGCGACACCCTGGCTCGGGTTAATGAGGCGATACTGTGGGCTCCTGTTATGTAGCGACACTTCAGCTCAAGTTATGTAGTACGGTTATGTTTGTGAAATAATGGTACGGTCTTACGATGAATATACATGCTATATAATATATATTATGAGATATATATACTATAGGATGAATATAGATTTTTTGGAAATGAAAGTGATTTGGAAAGAATGAATATGCATGCTATAGAATATATATTATGGGATATATATACTATAAGATGAATAAGGTGTTTTTGGAAATGAAAGTGATTTGGAAAAGGTGAATATGCATGTTATAGAATATATTTATGGGATATATATACTATAGGGTGAATATAAAAGATAAGGAAGAGAAAGTGATTTGGGATAGATTAATATACATGCTATAGAGTATCTATATCATGGGATATATATATGCTATAGGATGAATATGGATAATATGGAAAGAAAAGAAAGTAGATATGAACGGTTATCTTCTTGTACTTGTAATACGTGTTTCACTCTAATGTTTATATTGTATTCAAAATGTGGATTATCTAAGAATGATGATTATTGAATTAATGACTTACTCCTTTGTGCGTTTTGTGTATTAGTTATCGATAATCCCATTGCAGATAAACAGGTAAATTGAGGATGCTCGTTTGGGGAACTTAGGAGCTTTATAGCTGGATTTCTCTTGTTGTGCTTGTGGTTTGTAACTAATTACCTGTGGATTTGAATTCTTGTAATCATGGATAAGGTGTTAGTTTTTAGTTGTGTAATTATGGGAATCCCGTTAAGTGGAACCATATCTATTGATATTTTACTCTCGCGGAGAGTTACTTATTCGAATTATGTTTTTCTGCATTGCGAACATGTGTCTTGCTGATTTATGTATAGTATCTGAAAAAATAACTAATGGGTGTTTAAAAATAACTCCTTGGATGTTCGAAATGATATGATGAAGGGAAATTATTTTAATTAAGGAAAAAATTTCAAGGGTAGAATTTGGGTCCTTACATCTTGAATCTTCTTTATGAAACTTTCTGAGTCCTCCCTTCCTTCTTAGGAACTTTCTAAATTTGTTGACAAGGAGGGAAATAGTTTCATCATCGATGTCGGAACCAGACTCTTTATCATCAATTTTCTCTTCTTGATTTCTTGAATGTGAGTTTTTTGCTTTAAATGAGATTCCTTTGACGTTCTTGTTCGTTTTCTCATGGAGGGTCAAGCCTCCTAGCTCCATATTGTATTTTTGAATCTTTCCAAAAAGTGTTGCGAGTGACATAAAATCCAAGTCTTTTGATTCAATTATTGCTGTCACCTTTGACTATCATTTTCTGTCAAGAGATCTTAAAAATTTATTAGTCAATTCACCAATAGTAAACATTTTCTCTAATGCAACAAGATGATCAACAATGTGAATAAATTGCTTTTACATATCACTAATAGATTCATGTGGAAATATGTGAAATAACTCATATTTATATGTCAATGAATTTAATCTAGCTCACTTGACCTCACTAGTGCCTTCATGGGTTACTTGTAAAGTATCCCACATTTACTTGGCACTTATGCATTGAGAAACCCTAAAGAACTCATCATATGAAAGTGCAGAAGTAATAAATTTTTTTGCGTTGAAATCAAGTTGCACTTTTCTCTTCTCCTCATTGGTCAAAAGGTTTGGTTTCACTATCCACTAAGAATAGTGGAATATAAGGTCCATATCGTACGACATCCCAAATATCTGTATCAATAGCCTCAATGACTATAATCATTCCTACTTTTCAATAGGTGTACCTCTCGCCACTAAAAACCGGAGGGCGGTTAATGGATGGTTCTTCGTCGTAGAAAAAGTTAGTGGAGCCCATTGTGAAAAATGCCTAGGATCAACGATATAAGCGACTAATCTAGCATTTGCATACTAGCTCTGGTACTACTTGTTGGGTAACTAGATAAATAAAGACACCTAGAGGGTGTGAATAGGTGTAGCGGTCCTCGATTATGGCTTTTCTGATTAATGAGATATTCTACAAAATCAACAGTTTAATCGATTATGACTTCTCTTAATCGATTACTCTAGATGTGTTTAATCGATTAACACGAGGTTTAGTCGATTAACGTGAGTCTTTGAATTCTTGAAAACAGAACACTTGCGAAACAAGAAACAATGAAATTAATAAATTACATAATCAATTCACCTAAATAATTTATGCCTAAATGTTAATAGAATCAAAACATGCAACAAACTCAATAAGAAAATCTATTAAACCACGTAAATCATAAATTGATTGAAATTAAAGAGACGAGGGATAGAGAAAATCAAGACGATGATTTTTATCCTAGTTCATTTGCAGGTCCACTTGCAAACTACATTCAGACCTCTCCTTCTGATCTTGGGAGATTTTTCTTCACTATTTGAAACACAAATGTTTGACAAACAGACTTCCAAATCAATACAAGATTCCCCTTTTGGCCCTAGAGTCCCCAAAATGGTTTGACCTTCTACCCGCTTCTAATGGATACTCAACACCACTTCTAATGGTTTGTCCCCAACCACTTATGACTCCCAACCAATACTCTTGTATATGTGAAGAGAATAACCTAACCGTAGCAACAATTTTCTAGTGAGATCGTCTAAGAAATTCTTCAAGTTACTTTGCACCTCAATGTGCGAATATACAACATTAACATCCCTAAAACTAGCCTAGAAATCTCACAAAGACTCAGAAGTATTTTTGTGTGATTAAGCTAGGTTTTCCAAGAATGATGTGAAAATTATGCACAAAGGATGATTCTTGAAACTATCCTATCGCTCTTTTGAATCAATGAAATCTTATCAATTTTCTCACAGCAAGAGATTCACTCAAAGATATGACAGTTAAGATCTGAGATGTATGTAAGCCTATATGCAATCTTGTGTCTCTCTGCTTGAACTCATGCGAAAAAACAACTTTTATACAAATCTATTTTATGTTGGACTTAATGGATTAACTTGCAGCTTAATCGATTAATGGTCCGAAGAAATACAACATTTCAACTATTGTAACTCCATTTAATCGATTAATCACATACTTAATCGGTTAACGGGTTCACATGTTCATTTAATCGGTTAACACAAGTTGTAATCAATTAATTGTGTTATAAAACATTTTCTTTGAAGCATGATGAACCTTCTATATGATGTGTATATGCACGGTTCATGATTTTGAAGATATAAATGATAAACTCAGTTTAATGCACTAAAATCATGTTACCATATGTAAATGCACGAGCATATGTCAATCATATGTGAATGTATGCAAGTCTCATTTTAGATTAGTTCAATTTTAGAGTTTGCGAGACTTCCACTCAAGGTTCACCTAGCCCAGAATTTACCCAATCAATCATATTAAGACTCTAGAAAATAAAAAACTTAACCTATGTCTACTTGATTGATATTGAGCCTTGGACTTGTTGTTTATTGAGTTGCTCATATCTTGAAGCTTGTCTATCGTCCTTGTCTTACTATTGTCTTCATCAAACAATATGAGGATGCATGCTTGCATTATCAGTCTCCCCAATGTGATGATGCATGCTTGCATTATCAATCTCCCCAATATGATGATGCATGCTTGCATTCTCAACATTCCATTGTCCATTTTCTTGATTTGTAACCCAAAAATGAATGTAAGCTCTCTCATCATTGACATTTCGATTTAACCTTTCATCAATTCATAAAAATTCTTACATAAAACATCATTAGTAGCACCAAATATGATATCATCAACATACATTTTCACTAATAAATATCTTATGCAGCTTTTAAAATGAAAAGTATTGTATCAACATTCCCTATTACAAAGCCCTTTTCCAAAAGGAAGGAGCTTAGCCTATCATACCAAGCTCTAGGAGCTTGCTGCAAAACATATAAAGCCTTTTTTTAAATTTGAAAACATGATTTGGAAATTTATAGTTTTAAAAACGGGAGGTTGATCCACATCCACTTCTTCTTGAATAAAATCATTCAAGAATTCACTTTTCACATCCATTTGAAATAATTTGAAATGTACGGTTGATGCAAAAGCTAAAAGCATTCTTATAGCCTCTAACCTTGCCACAAGAGCATATGTTTCATCGTAGTCAATAATTTCTTCTTGACTAAATCCTTTAGCTACTAATGTAGCTTCGTTTATTATAATTAAGCTAGACTCATCTAGTTTATTTCTAAACACCCATTTAGTGCCTATTATGGGATGATCACTTGTTCTAGGGACTAAATCTCTTACTTTGTTTCTTTCAAATTGGTTTAGCTCTTCTTGCATAGATAGTGACTAATGCTCAATCTCAATAGCCTCATCAATAGTCTTAGGATAATTTTGAGAAAAAAATTATAAATATTGCGCAAAAAGTTACGATTGTCACTCCCTTAGAAATGTCACCTATCACATTGTCGATTGGTGGTCCTTCTTGGTTTTCCATGCTTGTGCCATTCCTTCAATTTCTTGATTTTTATTTTTCTCCTCTTGCATAAAATTTTCAGATTCTTGATCCTTTAATTACACATCCTCAAGTGTACCTATAAGATCATCACACATGCATTTCCTCTCCTCTTTTGGAGAAGACTCACCAAATACAACATGTATAGATTCTTTTTCAGTCATAGATCTTTTTTTATAGACTCTATATGATTCTCTATGACTAGAATAACCAAGAAATATTCCTACATCCTCTTTTGAATCAAATTTAATTAAAAGATCTTTTCCATTATTCATAATAAAGCGTTTGCATCCAAAAACATAAAAATGAGAAATATTTGGTGTTTGGTCCTTATGGAGTTCATAAGAGTTTTTCTTGAGAATATGCTTTAACATAGCAAGTGATATGTGTTAAGATATATGGCCACCTAAGAGGGGGGGGGGGGGGGGGGGGGGGGCTGAATTAGGTGTAGAGACTTAAAATAACTTTTTCTACTTTTATTTAAAACTTTGCAAGTTAATGAGTGTTTTTCTATGAGCGGAAGTAATAATCAGAATATTTGAGAAGAAGTAGAAGATAATGAAAAATATAAAAAGTTGAAGAAGGAAACTCGAGACCAAGAACCGAGAACAACAATTATAGATGATGAAAAGTGTGAGTTGCTCCCCTTCGAGTATTGGATACACTAGAGTTCAACTCTCTATCTACTTGCACCGCCGTTGGCTTGTCCCTTATCAACGGAACATGTCGCCTTGACCTCTCGCGAGGAAGACTTTCGACACAAGGATCCCTCATGGATCTACCGACCATTTGTGGCTTCAATACTTCGTTGAGCCGTCGAACCATGGGCTCTGATACCACTTGTTGGGAGATATTCATCCATGAGATGTGTCATTCTTCCATGGCTAAGTGAAAGAAGCATATAAGTGGGTTTGACACCACATCTTGACCGAAAACCTTACGACATTAGGTGTATGGGTCCATCTATTTATATGCTCTTTAACTCTTCCACTTTTGCACAATGTGAGACTTCTTCATTGAGATAAGGTTGAGACGCTGGTTTTGCAAGTCACTTTGGTGCTGGAAAGTGGAAACTTTCAAAAAGCAACCTAGTCATTGATAGAGGCTCAAAGGAAGGATCTTTAACATTATGCAAGAAGGAATTTGTTTTGGAGAAACAAATGTTGCTACCGACTCAAAAGATCTTTGACATAGACGATAAGAGAACATGAGTGAGAAGGCACTTCAAATGCTGGGGAAAGACCACCTTTAGGTATAAAAGATCAAATTTTAGACTCATGTACTGATTGTCTTTATGGTAAACAACATAGAGTCAGTTTTCAGAGATCTGACATTCCCTCGCGGAGAGATGAAGTACATGAACTCATGCATAGATGTTTGCGCACCATCTGAAAGATCCCTTAGAGGAGCCTATTATTTTTTCACATTTATAGATGATCATTCGAGAAGAAGAGTTTCAAATACTATCGACATTCAAAGAGTTTCATGCACTAGTGGAATATGAGACTGAGAAGAAGCTGACGTGTCTGAAAGCAGACAATGGTGGAGAGTATCGTGGTCCATTTGAAGCTTATTGCAAGGCTTATGGTATCATACTAAAGAAAACACTATCAAAGAATCCTCAGTTGAATGATGTATTTGAGAGGATGAACCACACAATTGAAGAGAAGATCATATGCATGTTGCAAGATGTCAATCTCCCCAAGTCTTTCTAGGGTGAAGCAGTGAAGACTGCAGTAGATCTAATAAATCGGACACCTTCAAGACACCTAAATGGAGAAATTCCATAGGAAGTGTGGTATAAGAAGAAGGCATCCTTCAACCACCTAAGAGTATTTGTATGCAAAGCCTTCGTTCACATTCCAAAAGATGAGAGAAATAAGCTGAATGCTAAGACCAAGGAGTGCATTTATCTTGGGTCTCCAAATGACGATTTTGGGTACAAACTGTGTGATTCGATAAACAAGAAAATTGTGAGAAGTAGAGATGTTGTGTTCTCTGAGGAACAGACTATCAAAGATGTTCAGAAGAAAAACCAGTGCATGACCAAAGATTGCATTGATTTAGGGAGAAAGATTAATCAACAGACAAATCCTCATCATCAGATTGATCTAGAACAGATAGACCAACAGGCAGAACATGCTCACAAAGAACTTGATCAAATTAATGAAGAGTCAGATCATGATGAAGTAGTGGTAGACACACAAATGCATCAAAATTCGAGCAAGTAGAGCATCAGATGCAAGTTGAATTGCGGTACTCTGGAAGAGGCATAATACCTTCTTCAAAGTATCCAGAAGAAAATTATATCACATTGATAGACAATGGTGAGCCTCATGACTTCTCAGAAACTATGCAGACGACTGAGAAAGCAGAGTGGATTAAAAGCCATGGAAGATTAGATGAACTCGTTACATGAGAACCAAACTTATGATTTGGTGGAGTTTCCCAAAGGAAGAAAAGCCTTAAAAAAATGAGTTTATAGGCTTAAAGTTGAAGAAGGAAACTCGAGACCAAGTACAAAGCTCAGATTGTTGTAAAAGGATGCAATAATAAAAAGGAAGTTGATTTTGATGAGATATTCTCACCAGTGGTAAAGTATTCCTCCATAAGAGTAGCATTAGGTCTAGTAGCTAGCCCAGACTTTGAAGTTGAGCAACTTGATGTCAAAACATGGAGACATCAAAGAATAAATCTATATGGAGCAACCATAAAGTTATGAAGAAATAGGCAAAGAGCACTTATTGTGTCGTTTGGAGAAGAGTTTATATGGTCTAAAGCAAGCCCCCAAACAGTAGTACAAGAAGTTTGAATCCTTCATGACCAAACATGATTTTAAGAAGACAACTCGTGATCATTGTGTATTCATCAAAATGTATGAAGATGAAATCTTTATTGTCCCTCTATTATATGTTGATGATTGTTAATTATTGGGCATGATAAAACCAAGATTGTTGGTTTGAAGAATGCTTTAAGCAAGTTTTTTTCTATGTAAGACTTGAGTCCTGCAAAGTAGATCCTTGGAATAAGGATAACAATAGATCGTTCCAAGAAGGTTTTATGGCTATGACAAGAGAAGTATATTGAAAAAGTTGTCAAGAGATTCAACATGAAAAGGCAAAGAATGTTAGTGTTCCACTTGCCTGCACATTTCAAGTTAACAATAATGCAATATCCAACTAGTGATGAAGAAAGGAAATATATGAGCAGAATGCCTTATTCATATGTGGTAGGAAGCCTAATGTATGTCATGATTTGAACAAGATCAGATATTGCCCATGCAGTTGGAGTTGTGAGTCGGTTCTTGTCCAATCCCGACAAAGAGCATTGAAATGCACTGAAGTGGATATTGAGATATCTGAAGGAAACTACCAAAAAAATGTTTATGTTTTGGTAATGAAGATCTTATGTTTGTAGGTAACACAGACGCTGACATGGTTGGAGATGTAGATTCCAGAAAATATACATCAGAATATCTAACTACCTTTGTAGGGGGTTGTATCTTGGCAATCCAAGTTACAAAGATGTGTTGCATTATCAACAACTGAAGTAGAGCACATTGATTATCGTTATCATTGGATACGATATGGTTTGGAGGATGATGAGTTGCAGCTAGAGAAAATTCATACAGATGACAATTGGTCTGACATGATGACCAATACAGTTTCACTCAAGAAGCTAACAGACTGTTACAGAGGTGCAGGACTTGTGATGCCTCTCAATTAATTTAGGAAGGGGGAGATTTGTTGGGAATCCTTCCTAATTGATGTGGAAGCATAACCATGCACATTGGTAGATGATCCATTGTATACATTCAATGATGGCTATTCCAGGGACTCTTGGAAACTAAGAAGCCCAACTTAGAAAGTTGGAGTAGGTATTGAAATTACTAATTGACTCTTGAAAAATATAAAGTGCAACTTAGGAAGTTGGAGTAGCATTTTCAAGGTATGTTGGAAGTATGACAACATTAATCATCCACTATGTTTCTATGATGAAGTATTCATTCCCTTCAATATATAAAGGGAACTTGTGAGGAAGAAATGCATAAACAAGTGAGAAAAAACAACATAAGAGAAAATGAGAGAGCTTATAACCACCTTAGTGTGAGACTTGTATTCCTAGTGAGATACTAGAGAAATTTTTTATTTCCATCATTTTTTGTGTGAGATTGAGTGTTATCCTCTTAGTAAGAGAAAGTCAAATATTGTAATCTTACTTTCTATAGTGGAGATATTTTATGGAATAGGTCCCGTGGTTGTTTCCTTCTCACATTGAGGAAGTTTTTCAAAGGAAATAGAAGATTTGAGAACTATGAAATACATTGGTGAGATTACTCCAATGCCTTTCATTTTCATTTATTCCCCTCTAAAACTCGCAAACAGACCATTAAAGTTTTAGCAAGAGAATGAACACAAAGATAGTATCTTAGAGGGTGAAAGCAAATTGATTAGGGGTGTAAGCGGTTCTTGTTTAAACCGTGAAACTGGTGGAACTGAACCAAACGATAAAATGTGATTTGGTTCGGTTCCGCGGTTTGTTTAGGTTATTTTTTTTTAAGGAAACATTTGTGTACAGTTAGGTTCATGGTTTTAGAAATTTAGGAACCATTGGAACCGAACCGAACTGCTTATTAAAGAAATAAATACTAGAGAATAATATTGTATTATTATTTGAATTCTTTAACCAATTTTGTGGCTTAAGTTATCAATTTTGTGTGAGTTGTAGTGTTATATATGTTATCACTTACTAAACTATTATATATATGTGCTAGTTTTCTATTGTCTTCATGATTTGGAATATATCTTCTAACTTTCATGGTACAAGGCGTTAAACTAACATACACCATAAATTGTTATACATGTATTGCTATATATATTATTATTTATGAATTGTAATGTTATGTTACTAATTTATATATATATATATATATATATATATATATATATATATTACTAATAGTAGATTTTCCTATATATATAAATCATTTGTTTTTTTTCTTTCTAAATTACATAATTATTATATACGTTATTAAAAAGCAATTACGAGTTTCAATATTTTTAATAATTATGAGTTTCTAATAATAATAGTAGTAGTGTTCTTCCTTTTATGGAAAAACAATATCTTTTGTAATACATTTTCAAGTTTCAACTCTCAATTAACACAAGATTTAAAAAATAGAAAAATCATGGAACCGAACCATTCAAGTTCGACTCAATTCCTACAATAAAAATTGAGATTAATTGACGATTTGAAATGAACCGAATTATGTATTTGTGTTCGATCACTAAATTGATCCAAAAACCAAACTAAACTTTTACCACCTTACAATTGATCTACACACTTATACTTCTATGAGTATATTATAAGCATTTTAAACTTGAACTTGATCACAAATCATGGTGATAATAATAATAATAGTAATAGTTAATAATAATAATAATAATAATAATAATAAAAGATAATGGACTAACCATTAAGTTCTGGAAACTAATTAATCAAACCCCAATTTTAAGCTTTATTATAACTCAACGTTTGGATAATACCACAGTCTAAATTGGCATATAAGCATTAAGCAAGAGAGAGGTGGTCAATTTCCATGACTTCCCAAAAACCAAAGAAGCAGACTAGGTATGACAAACTTGCAAATGGTAACTTGTATCTAATAGATATAACTCTCTGTTTGAACCAAAACTGACGGCATTGAAAATCCAACCCACCTATTGTATATGGGTCCTCAACATAGTCATTCAAAGCATCATTAACAAAATGTCTAAATAAGTTTATCAAAACCAAGAATCCTACTTAATTCCTAGACTTCTTTTTCGACGACTTGGATGAAGGCTTGGTTTGTTCTGAAACTGCAGCAGCTCCTTTGGAACCAGTTGCCTGGTTAGATTTTGGATTTGAATTGTTGATAGAGGCAGCAGCGTCGTGTTTTTCTCTAACTACAGCACCCTGAGAGCCTCTCACTTGAGCAGCTCTTTTATCCTTCCTCTTGGGCCTATAACTTGATCTCTCCCGCTTAGGAAGCCATCTTTCGGGATCTGGGGGAGGACCTGGTTTTGCAGGGTCAAACCCTTTAGGATACCTTGGCTTTCTCTTTCTCTTTTTCTTAGCTTTTGCCTTATTTTTTCCTTCCTCTTGTGTTTCAGTGACTGCAACATGAGGAGCATCAACTTGTTTCACCCCGGAAGTACGTTCCACGCTGTCCACATCAATTCCCTTTAAACCAGGTAAGGTTTTCAGTTTCTTTTCATAAAGCTCTGCCTTATTAACATCCAGGCGTGCAACAGTCGTTACCAGCCCAACCAGTGCTTCTATGTTTCCTTGGCTTTTAACGAGGTCCTCGTAGAGCCGAGCAGCATCCTCTTCCTTGCCATGTCTGAGTTTGAATGAAGCAGCCTCTTGAATTATTGTATTAAGCTTATTGTCCTCAGTCATAGCATTAGACCACCATTTGATTGCAGAGTCAAGCACGGCAGCTGCACCATCAATGTCGCCAGCGCGCTCTTTCAAAGATACAAGGGTGGCAACAGTAGCAGGCATATGTTGAATATCAGGTATCTTAGCCAAAGAATCGGCTGCGATATGTGGGTGGCCAGCAGCAGCAGCAACCTGAGCCCTGGCTAAGAAAACAATCTTGGACTTATCAGGGAACTTACCAGCAAACTGTGCCAGTATTTCCTCAGCCCTTCCAGCTTTGTTCTCTCTAACCAAGAGGGCAGCTTGCAGCAATACTGGTACCACACTTTCTGGAAACATTTCAGGCAATCTGGAAACAAGTTCACGGGCCTACAAATTTCGATAGTATAGAAATAATCAATCGCATACTCCCTGGCAAAGTTTTAAAAGGAATCAATGTTTCATGGAGAGGGATGAGAAGACAGAAATAGATTAAAGACCTGATCCAACTTATTCGCATGAAGAAGCAAAAGGACCCTATTTGAATATATTGCTTCCTTTTGCTTTGCTAAAAGTTTCAAGTCCAGTCCACGAGCAAGCTCAAAGTTCTGTGTCTCTTTCTCTTTTAGACGATCAAGTTTCCTTAGGCTATCAGAAACATCTTTTGGACCTTTAAGTGAAATAAGATTGTTAACTGCCACTGCAATTGATGATTCATCAGCCAAATCTCGTTTAATTATGTCTGTATAAGCTTCCATAGCATCTTGCTTACGCCCAAGAAGCTGTTCATGTATGGTTAACTAACACTTTAGGCTATTGAAAAGATATACGCTTGAAGGAAAAATAAATTTGTAGGAAATCAGAATCTTTACCTGCTGGACATAGGCCAATTGTACAGCTATAGGAAATAATTCAATTTCTATCTCATCATCAGGGAAGTTGTCATCCATGAGGATCTCTTGACCAACTCTGATAAAAAAATATACGAAAAGCATGAGTTTGTGCCATTTTATGGATAATTTCATGGATAATATGCTTATTGCCTAAATAGGTTATACACCATTGAAGTAAAGACTAATCGATAAGCAAATGAAAAATTAACAATTTTATTTAATAAAACATCAAAAGTTTAGTATAATCTACCATATCATAGTGTGCTTAATTTCTTGTCTTATTCCTACTGGCTAAAACACTACATGGCATTAGCATGTTCTGAATTCCAAAAACAAACAGGCTTAAAACATAAGGTACCACACATAACGTGTTTTTTCTCACTTTTAAAGAATTTATACCCACTCAAGCGAAGATGCAAAGTACTCAAAATGAGAACAACAACCAAGCCTTTAATACTACTAGGTGGGTCAACTAGATGGATCGATTGAATGACGCAATAATATTACATCATAAATCATGTTCATTGAAAAAACATTGATCTATAAACTTTTGCCAATCGTTTTGCCTATGGTTTTTTCTTGGCCTCTCTTCCTATAGAAATTGGACTAACCTCCATTTGATCTACTCTCCTTAGCAAGACTTCTAATAGGTTTCTCCACACATGTTCAAACCACCTAAGGCGTGATTCTACAATATTTTCAATAATAGGAGCTACTCCAACTTACTCCTTAATGCATTCTTTTCTAATCCTATCTTGTTTAGTGTGTCCACTCATCCACAACAATATTTTCATCTTCCCTACATGGAGTTTATTCTCTTGTTGACAAAATGGGAAGAACAACAAATAAGTAATTACACCAGAAAATCCAAAGGAACAACAGAGAGAATACACCATTAAATCTCTTGTTACTATAAGTGAAAGTTCAAAAGATAAGTTTGCATGTTAGAAGTCATAACTGAACAGCAGCTCTGTCAAACAATTCTATTTGTTAGAGTTTGATATATGGTAAGTATAGTTCAGGAAACAATAGTCAATATAGATACTGTCATTCAGTTAATTCAGTTACCATGGAGATATACTCTCTGTTTGTGAACGCATGTGTGTTCTCCTTCTCATTCTCTCAAATTCTCACACTTTCTCAAAAGCCTGGATTTCTGAAACTCAACATAGTAAGATATTCATTTTTTTATTAATGGCATATCAGACCACACACAACAAATGCTGTGGATTTGGCATCTAGCAAAAGATTAGCCAGACATGAAGAATAAATATCACAGAGATTAAAAAAGATTATTATTGTATAATGCAGATAAAAGGGTGGGCCAGTGCACGATAATCCCACCTGGTGGGGTTAGTGGAGGGTATATGTCAACAGTCTTACCCTCGTAAGCAAAGACACTGTTTTTCCAGAATTGAAACTCGTGACCTCTAGGTCACAAGGCAATAACCTTACTGTTGCACTGAGACTCGCCCTCATTTTTCTATACATTCTCTCAATATGATGATTTTCAGTAAAAATAACACATCACCTTCTGCCTGACAACAAAAGTTGTTCTGCATCTATGTACTTCCCCCTTTCAATTAAAGAACAAGCAGTATTGTATGCCAATTCAAAGCTGCTTGTTGCTTTAATCCGAAGTGAATCCAGCAATCCTTGAACTTCAGATGACCTCCCAGCCATAGCTAGACTGGCAACAGAATTTATTTCCAAGCTATCAATCTTGGATTTCTGGAGCTTCTGGTAGATATCCAAGGAAGTATCCATTTTCCCAAGACGATACAAAATCTGAGATTCCAAAAGCATAGTCTCATCACTTCTCTCTTATCCTTTCAGAGCATCCAAAGCTTCATCCAACTTGTTTTGTCTGTACAAGCAGTATGCCTACTTAGAAACAGAAGAGGAAAAAACGGTCATCAATGGTAAGCATTTAATCTTCCATTAGGCCATGCATGAAGCAATTGTATGATGAACTCTAAGAAAGTTCTATGTGGAAATGCACATTCTTGAGGGCATGAACCCTTCAGAACACTGGAGTGCATAGTCTTCTTTTAAAAGCAGTGGAGCCTGTATATGAATTAGGACTTAAACACAATATAAACAAATTATACTGAGACAATGACATATTGAAACAATTGACACAACTAAACACAATATAAACAAATTATACTGACAGAATGACATTGAAACATTCAACACAACAAATTTACGTAGACCAGGGAAATGTAAAACACATACATCCAACAAGAATACACGGGGGAATCACCAAAGAACCTCGAATGTACCGTTAACTAAAAAAGGAGTAACATGGGTCAGTTACTATTAGCAACTGTAAGTTACTCCTGTTCTTATAGTTGACCCCACCTAGTGGGATTAAGGCTTGGTTGTAGTTTTTGTTAAAATTAATCATGTTCTTAACTGTGACCTAGCGTCTACTAACAGAGCATATTGGTCCTTTCTTGAGTGTCAAGTTCACTTATCTGTAATCTCAATCATCAAAGACTCCAGATTCCAAACCCTGGTTAGAAAAGCTGATTGAAGTCAAATGCATAGCAGCAGAAAACTTCAAGTTCATAAAAATTCATAAATTAAATGTTTGGAGATTCGATAATAAAAATTTGAATGTTTGATTGTGAGGTATGCCACCTACCTAGGTAGTAAATCGCACACGATAGCGGCATAGCCATCGCGCCTGTAGCAGGTTGAAGAGTGTCAGTCTTCTTCCCTAAATCACGGGTCAGAACGCGCTCCAAGTTGCTTATTGGAGGAAAACCCTAATTTTACAAGTGAGAAGTCATTGTTGCCCTTATTTTTTAATATGTGGCATGGTTTTTCAGTAATTTAGCTCTCACCTTCCCCTCCCTTTTCTAAAACACGTGAATAGCAGCCCAGCCCAGCCCAGCCCAGCCCAGCCCAATCCAGCCACAACCCTCACCTTCCCTTCCCTTTTTAAATCAGAAGTGCAGCCCAGCCACACTTCTTCTCCTTCACTATTCCCTTCCATCTGCATATTTTTGTTTGCTTTCCCTCTTGACACTTTCTGCACATTTACAAATGTTCTGCTTCCCTTCCTTCTCTCGCTTCCCTTCCTTCTCACTCTCATCTCAGGCAGAAATTCTTCCAACCTTCCCTTCCTTCATTTTGGAGTTGCATAACCATGGTTCATCTCGACCTCCCAATGCTATACCAACTACAAATGATGTGTTGTCGAAACCCACTGTAAATAATGTTTATATGGCATGGGAATGGAACAGGGAAGGAGAATTAATCAATTATATCCTTAATTTGGTGTATATTTTTGTGTATTTATATGTGTAGGTATAAATTATTTATATTTTTCCCTTAGCTTTAATGGTCATCCCGCTACCCGCTATATTGTTTTTGGGGCTGGCCGCTATGCTCCGCTATCCGCAATTAACTACCTAGCCACCTACATCTATTTCCTGCCTTCTTTCTAAGTTTATCTTGCTGTTACAATATCCATACTCTTTTTTTCCCTCTCCTTTCTGACTGTATAAGGTTCACAGCTTTTATTTGCAACCAGAATAGTTTCCCCACTTGTGTCTTAAAAAAAATTGACACAGCAAGAAGTTTGAGTAATGATAAAATAGGTATTCTAGAATTTACCATAAAAAAGGAAAAAACTTGGAATAATACTGAGTACTGACACTCATAATTGTTTTTAACCTAGTGGTGGCTGGTGGGCTCTTCTAAAAAACATGACTGACGTGAAGGACTTGATCTAGAGTTTTCAAGTTCTAATGACCTAATTCTACTAAAATTGTCTGAAAGGGTAGCTAAAAGAACTCAGTAACATTCCTAAATAGTAAAATACTCTCCTAATCTCTTAACTACTCTCACTCTACATCTATATCTAAAATCTCATAGAAATAAAGCATAGCATCACTTCTAGTTCTCAATTTTGGCAATTAAAATGACCCAGAGAACAAGATCCTTAGCTTCTGTAGCACGGAAAAGTTCATGGTATGAAACATTCCAATGTTTTCTATCTCTGCCTCCCAGTTTAAGAATATTTTCAATGTTATAGTTGATGTATCAAACATTAACTATACACTGCAAGAACTTTTTCTTGCTCCAAGAGCACCTAAGAAACTTTGCATCTAAAACACAATAACTCTAATTATTTTCTACTCAGTTCAAATTTTCACTTCATATTGCATGTCATTCTGACCGATAATTCAATCCCTAATCTCCAAACAACTCTATCCTACATATATATCTCTACAATCTCAAATCAGTATGAATATCCTTACTTGTAGTCCTCAATTTTTCCACCATGCTACGTGCTATCACTGCTTGCAATTTAACAAAATTTTAATGCTATAACTTTTTTCTTAATTTTAAGAAGAACCAATGTTTTAAATTGCAGTTGCGATTGCGGTAACCGTTGCAGTTATTGCGATTGCGGTAACCATTGCGGTAACAGTTGCAGTTATTGCCATTGCGGTAACAGTTGCAGTTATTGCGATTGCGGTCACTGCAGCAGTTGCGATGCAGACTACGGTTGTTGCGGTATGAATTATTTTTTGATTAAAACAATATTTTTGAAAATCCGATGAGGCCTGATGCGGTTTGATGCGGTCCAAATCTGGTCCGATACGGTTGTCTTGTGGTCTAATGCGATCGCATCATTGTGATCCGGAGTCACACCGCAATTGCGGTGTTGCGGCCGCATTAGGTAATGCGATCCGCAATTTAAATCAATGAGGAGAACCTATGAATCTCGGCATTTAAAACATGAATCCAGTGTAGTTTAATTACAATAAAAAAGAAGCACGAGTATCAGTTTAATTTGCAGTAAGAAGTTAATCATCTCAAAACCTCCACAATATCTATGCATTGAACTTAATATAAAATCTAATGGCCTCAATCAAATTAAGCAATGAAACACGAAATAACGGACCTTAAGGAAACCAAAATCATCTAGCGACTTGGGAGAAGATCGAATGGCAGATAGCGCTTCGTCGATACGATCATCTTTGATGAGCGCAACGATCTTGCATCGGATAGCATCCTCATCGGAAGATGAAATAGCGAGAACTGCGAGAGTGAGTTTCAAATCATCATATATATATATATAAGTGAAATGAAGAAAGGGAAAACGGAACGGAAAGAAATGAACGGACTCTGATCGGAGAGTTTAACGGCATTTTGGAATGCGGAAGCGTTGATGTGTTTGTTGAGCGTAGTGAAGAGATCTTCGACAGAAGGAGGAGGAGTAGGCTGCGACGATGCGGGTTTTGGTTTCGGAGCCATTTCGTTTGGTTGAGGCAAAAGTTGAAACAAGGAGAGGAGAATTGACTTGTGTGGATTCGGCTATGGTTCTCAATTTGGGCCCGTTCAGCCCAACCCATTCATACTAATTCTTGTTCAAACGTAACTAGTTAAAAAATAATTAAAAACATATATTGGGATCAAAAGTGAATAAGTTTTGTTGGTAAACTTTATGCAGTAGGAAAGAGCTTATTTAGTGGAGCAAAACTGGACTTTAGAAAAATAAAAAATTAATGTAAATCTACTTGATTGATCTTGAGTTTTGGTTTTGTTGTTTGCTGAGTTGTTCATGTCTTCAAGTTTGTCTATCATCCTTATCTTACTCTTATCTTCACCAAAACAATATGATGACGCATGATTGCATTCTCAATCTCCCCAATATGATGTTGCATGCTTGCATTCTCAATCTTTCCTTTTTGATAATGACAAACTTATGATAAACACTAGTGTGTTTATTTGTATGAAAACTTGATGACAATCAACTTATTTTGCATTTGTTTAAAATTTGACACTCTCCTCTCCCTTACTCTATTCTCCCCCTCAATCCATGCATGAGGTAGTGTGTAAGATAGCTCAATCCTTTCTCCCCCTTTATTTAGGTGGGTGCGAAAACATACACCCTGCAAAACTCAAACAACAAATTTATCCCCATTTTGGCGTGATCAAAAAGTAATGATATAATATGGAGAATATAGCCAAAAGTAATGAAAAATAACAAATTACAGAGTATTTAATCAATTGAACAGCTTGTTAATCAATTAAGGAGGTAAAAAAATGAAACGTGAAACAATGAATTATACTTAATTGGATATGACTGTAGTTAATCGATTAAAAATCTCAAGTTTTATACAGACATGAATTTTTGAACTGATCTTAATCAATTATGTCTTCTATTAATCGATTAAATATACTATTATTCCATATTTCAATTCAAATTACATGCTAATTGCATAAGTCAATGTACAATATTATCCATGTCATGATAAACACATTTAGAGCAGTGAGATCAATGCATCAGATTTAGAACCAAATATTCATTCATTGATCAAAGTAAACATAAAAGTACAATAACAAAAGTACATAATATCAAAGTAAACATAAAAGTACAATTAAGCATGTCATGTTAGTACAATTCAAAGTACAATATAACAAATCATGAGATTACAATGCAATAACCAAAAGTGCACAAACCAACAACTCCTAAAACTAGAACCTAAGTATGACAATACAAAGAGCTAGACTAAACATTAGGAGGTGGTCACGAAAAGCCAATTGCTCAAACTAGTTTTTTTTCCAACTATTGTCTTCGAAACTCCCTTTGGTCTCCTATCACTTATTATGGCAGAAACTGAGTTAAAGTTTCCAAAAAGGTTAAATTTCGGTAAGTGATTTCAAGAGAAATCGAAACGAGATGTGGTTGCTCGAATTACAATTTAAGGAGGAATGTACAAGATGAATATGGAGGAATAAGACATAACACATGAGGTTAGACGTTTGACACAAAACTGAACCTAGAATTGTACTTGAATATGTTCTGTGACTTGATTTAATCGATTAAGCTTTGTGTTGATTGATTAACGGGTTTGAAATTTTAACAAAGATTATATATTGTGCCCTAGTTTAATCGATTAATAATTTGGTTAATTGATTAACGACCTGACAATTGTTGTTAGTGGAACTAAGAATTAGTCCAGTTAATTGATAAAGACCTTAGTTAATCGATTAAGTATTTGAAAAAAATTGCGCAATTAATCGATTAAGGGGACACATAATGGATTAATACTCTTAGAAAAACCTCAAGTAAACAATTAAAACACAGAACAATTAATTAAATAAGTCATTATGACAAATTTTATCACAACTCAAATTAGTCTAAGGGTTTGCTAAGAATCCAATAGAATGAACCTATGCTAAAATCTTACTACATACTAAAATAGAGCCAAAAACACATGAAAGCATATACAATCAAGAAAGCATGCGTATATTGGCTATAAGTGATTGTTTAGGGTTATCTAGGCATCTAACATATATACAAACACTAAGCATTATTATACCAGGCAAAATATATGATAATTCAGTAAAGAAAAAAACATGCATTGATATATGGTTACCTCTATAGCTTTACCTTTTTCCATCTTCATCAAGATACTAGAAGGTTGCCACATGTTAACTTTTTTTACCTTTCTTCACGTTCTTTATTCTTGTCTTGCTCATTTTGCATAACAATATTCTCCTTAGAATGTGCATCCTCAAGAACACCAACAAAACATTACAAATACCTCCCCTTTCCTCTTTTGGAAATGACTTATCAAATATTAAGTTTGAATAGAATTTTCAAAACATTGGTCATTGGCCTTAAGAAGAGATATGTTTTGTTGTACTTTTCATGATTAGCATATCCTAGAAATGTGATTTTTGGCCTTACAAAATATTTTAGGGGAATTCTCACAAAAGAAAAACATTGGTCTCACCATGATTTCATTTGATGATATAAAATAATCTATGTCACTTAAAAAAATGATATATCACTTACAGTTAGAAAAGATACATCATTACCTTTTTAGCACAAACTTTCTAACTTCAAGAATTTGTCTTCCACTATTTTATCCATAATTGACATTGTCCATTTCCTTAGGTGATAGGTCAATGCAGATTGATCTTCTCACCAATCATGTGCCTAGAATATCTATTGTCCAAGTATGATTTGATGCCAATATGTCCTTAGGCACACCTATAAAACAAGTTTACTTGCTTGTCTTGGGTAGCAAAATTATGTTGGTCCCCTTCTTATTAGTAACCAAGGGAACTTGTCCCTTTTGTATCCACATATATTTTCCACTAGGTATACCATGCACTCTAATATTGCAAGAAATATAAGTATGTCTATATAAGCCACGATAAAAGCATGTAGATAATTTTTGATGCGACATTTTGGCATAAAATACTTGTTTCATGTTTGACTTTCTTCTCTTAACATGCTTGTAACCTAGGCTGGATCAGTTGCCTATATTTCTAGATGCAACAAGTATATTATTTAAGTTTTGACTACTACTTGTGAAGTTTGCAATTTTATATTTTAAATACAAATTTTCATCTTCCAAAGTTTTCCATTTTTCACAGGTAGATGCCTTACTTAACTTAGTAGAACAATCACATGAAGAGTTAGCATAGATAAGGTCCAAGTCAATAAAAGTTTGTAACTCAATTTTTTTTTTCATGTTCAAGAATCAACATTTTCCTATCCGCATACTTTTTTTGCTAACTTTTTAAGTTCTTCATGCATTTCAAGATATGCACCATAAAGTTTATCATATGTGGGGTAATCATCAGAATTAGAACTAGAATCGGAAGAGTTTACCTCGCTAGATTCATCTTGCTCACTTACTTGGCAAGAATTCAAATTTGAGCAATTAAGCATAGTTTGTTCGATTCTCCATCTCTAGGGTGCTTGTTGATGTAGTGTCCTCTTCGGGCGCATCCCAAATGATATAAGTCTTCTTTGCTTTGATTTCCCAAGAGTCTTCCTTATTGTTATGTTCAATCTTCTTGAGATAAGTAGGACATGTGTACCTCATGTGGACTACTTTCCCACACCCATGGCATGTTGCATCTTCTTTAGAATATTTTCCCTTCTTGATTGAGTATCTTGTGTGACACCCCGAATTTAAAGCCATTAAATTATAGTATCAGTCCTGGGAATCTCGCTTGAGCGAGAAAGGTGTCGCCTGGGCGAGAGTGGCTCACCCGGGTGAATGAAATAATGGGCTATACTGAAGGATTCTCGCTTGAGCGAGAGGATCCTCGCTTGAGCGAGAGGATCCTCGCTTGAGCGAGAGTTGTCTCGCCTGGGCGAGAAGTGGCATTCTGGGACTGTCAAGGCTGTAAGATCCTCGCTTGAGCGAGAGGATCCTCGCTTGAGCGAGAGCTGCCTCGTCTGAGCGAGAAATCCCTCGCTTGAGCGAGAGCGTCAGATCTGAAATTTTAAAAAGGCAGGATTTTCTCGCCTGAGCGAGAACCCGACGAGTTTACTTTATAATAGAAACCCCAAACACATTTTAGGGTTAGAAATTGAAAGAGAAGAGAGGAGAAGGTAATTTTGAGAGCAAGAACTCGTGGAAATCATCTAGAAGCTTGAGAATAGGTAAATCTCTTGATTCTATCTCTCTTTCTCCCTTTCAAACTCGTTTTTGGGTGTATGGATCTCTTCTCAAAATGTGGGAAACCTTGGAAACTCATCCCTTACAGTTATGGTTTGTTTTATGTTGTTTTTCTCTTGAAATCTCTTCGTTTAGAGTTGGTATTGGATAAATGAAAAGGTTTGGTGGGTTGGTCTATGAAAACCCCAAAACCCCCAAAATGAGGATATGAGTAAAAAGGGAAATAGATGAAATGGTAGAGGTAGGAGATGAAAATGTGTTCTAATGTTGAATATTAGATGAATATGTATGTTTTAGATGTTTGTAAACTTATAATGAAAGTAGTTTAGAAACATTGAAAATGTGTTAAATCGCTTATGTGGTTAATGATGCAAAATGAGTTATTTATGTGTTATTTGGGATAAATGACTAACCTTTGTGTGATACGGTGGGAATGAGGAAAGATCCTAAGGTTGGAGGAAGTCGCGGAGGAGATTGGTAAAGTTACTCAAAACCGACCCCAACGTTCACCAAGGTAAGGATAAGTCTTTAATTGTACTTCGTAATGGAAAGTGTACGGATTTTCTGGTTGTGAAAGTGGTTGAAATGCAAGTCATTTATTTATTATAAACATGCATGAGTATGTTTATAATAAAGAAATGTGTGAAATTGCTAATTATAAATTGGTGATGTGTCAACGAAAAGAAAACATGTTTTTAGCCAACAACGGATGGTTACCGACTTTGGGCTCAAGTTATGTAGCGACACCCTGGCTCGGGTTAAGGAGGCGATATTGCGGCTCCAGTTATGTAGCGATACCCTGGCTCGGGTTAAGGAGGCGATACTGCGGCTCTAGTTATGTAGCGACACCCTGGCTCGGGTTAATGAGGCGATACTGTGGGCTCCTGTTATGTAGCGACACTTCAGCTCAAGTTATGTAGTACGGTTATGTTTGTGAAATAATGGTACGGTCTTACGATGAATATACATGCTATATAATATATATTATGAGATATATATACTATAGGATGAATATAGATTTTTTGGAAATGAAAGTGATTTGGAAAGAATGAATATGCATGCTATAGAATATATATTATGGGATATATATACTATAAGATGAATAAGGTGTTTTTGGAAATGAAAGTGATTTGGAAAAGGTGAATATGCATGTTATAGAATATATTTATGGGATATATATACTATAGGGTGAATATAAAAGATAAGGAAGAGAAAGTGATTTGGGATAGATTAATATACATGCTATAGAGTATCTATATCATGGGATATATATATGCTATAGGATGAATATGGATAATATGGAAAGAAAAGAAAGTAGATATGAACGGTTATCTTCTTGTACTTGTAATACGTGTTTCACTCTAATGTTTATATTGTATTCAAAATGTGGATTATCTAAGAATGATGATTATTGAATTAATGACTTACTCCTTTGTGCGTTTTGTGTATTAGTTATCGATAATCCCATTGCAGATAAACAGGTAAATTGAGGATGCTCGTTTGGGGAACTTAGGAGCTTTATAGCTGGATTTCTCTTGTTGTGCTTGTGGTTTGTAACTAATTACCTGTGGATTTGAATTCTTGTAATCATGGATAAGGTGTTAGTTTTTAGTTGTGTAATTATGGGAATCCCGTTAAGTGGAACCATATCTATTGATATTTTACTCTCGCGGAGAGTTACTTATTCGAATTATGTTTTTCTGCATTGCGAACATGTGTCTTGCTGATTTATGTATAGTATCTGAAAAAATAACTAATGGGTGTTTAAAAATAACTCCTTGGATGTTCGAAATGATATGATGAAGGGAAATTATTTTAATTAAGGAAAAAATTTCAAGGGTAGAATTTGGGTCCTTACATCTTGAATCTTCTTTATGAAACTTTCTGAGTCCTCCCTTCCTTCTTAGGAACTTTCTAAATTTGTTGACAAGGAGGGAAATAGTTTCATCATCGATGTCGGAACCAGACTCTTTATCATCAATTTTCTCTTCTTGATTTCTTGAATGTGAGTTTTTTGCTTTAAATGAGATTCATTTGACGTTCTTGTTCGTTTTCTCATGGAGGGTCAAGCCTCCTAGCTCCATATTGTATTTTTGAATCTTTCCAAAAAGTGTTGCGAGTGACATAAAATCCAAGTCTTTTGATTCAATTATTGCTGTCACCTTTGACTATCATTTTCTGTCAAGAGATCTTAAAAATTTATTAGTCAATTCACCAATAGTAAACATTTTCTCTAATGCAACAAGATGATCAACAATGTGAATAAATTGCTTTTACATATCACTAATAGATTCATGTGGAAATATGTGAAATAACTCATATTTATATGTCAATGAATTTAATCTAGCTCACTTGACCTCACTAGTGCCTTCATGGGTTACTTGTAAAGTATCCCACATTTACTTGGCACTTATGCATTGAGAAACCCTAAAGAACTCATCATATGAAAGTGCAGAAGTAATAAATTTTTTTGCGTTGAAATCAAGTTGCACTTTTCTCTTCTCCTCATTGGTCAAAAGGTTTGGTTTCACTATCCACTAAGAATAGTGGAATATAAGGTCCATATCGTACGACATCCCAAATATCTGTATCAATAGCCTCAATGACTATAATCATTCCTACTTTTCAATAGGTGTACCTCTCGCCACTAAAAACCGGAGGGCGGTTAATGGATGGTTCTTCGTCGTAGAAAAAGTTAGTGGAGCCCATTGTGAAAAATGCCTAGGATCAACGATATAAGCGACTAATCTAGCATTTGCATACTAGCTCTGGTACTACTTGTTGGGTAACTAGATAAATAAAGACACCTAGAGGGTGTGAATAGGTGTAGCGGTCCTCGATTATGGCTTTTCTGATTAATGAGATATTCTACAAAATCAACAGTTTAATCGATTATGACTTCTCTTAATCGATTACTCTAGATGTGTTTAATCGATTAACACGAGGTTTAGTCGATTAACGTGAGTCTTTGAATTCTTGAAAACAGAACACTTGCGAAACAAGAAACAATGAAATTAATAAATTACATAATCAATTCACCTAAATAATTTATGCCTAAATGTTAATAGAATCAAAACATGCAACAAACTCAATAAGAAAATCTATTAAACCACGTAAATCATAAATTGATTGAAATTAAAGAGACGAGGGATAGAGAAAATCAAGACGATGATTTTTATCCTAGTTCATTTGCAGGTCCACTTGCAAACTACATTCAGACCTCTCCTTCTGATCTTGGGAGATTTTTCTTCACTATTTGAAACACAAATGTTTGACAAACAGACTTCCAAATCAATACAAGATTCCCCTTTTGGCCCTAGAGTCCCCAAAATGGTTTGACCTTCTACCCGCTTCTAATGGATACTCAACACCACTTCTAATGGTTTGTCCCCAACCACTTATGACTCCCAACCAATACTCTTGTATATGTGAAGAGAATAACCTAACCGTAGCAACAATTTTCTAGTGAGATCGTCTAAGAAATTCTTCAAGTTACTTTGCACCTCAATGTGCGAATATACAACATTAACATCCCTAAAACTAGCCTAGAAATCTCACAAAGACTCAGAAGTATTTTTGTGTGATTAAGCTAGGTTTTCCAAGAATGATGTGAAAATTATGCACAAAGGATGATTCTTGAAACTATCCTATCGCTCTTTTGAATCAATGAAATCTTATCAATTTTCTCACAGCAAGAGATTCACTCAAAGATATGACAGTTAAGATCTGAGATGTATGTAAGCCTATATGCAATCTTGTGTCTCTCTGCTTGAACTCATGCGAAAAAACAACTTTTATACAAATCTATTTTATGTTGGACTTAATGGATTAACTTGCAACTTAATCGATTAATGGTCCGAAGAAATACAACATTTCAACTATTGTAACTCCATTTAATCGATTAATCACATACTTAATCGGTTAACGGGTTCACATGTTCATTTAATCGGTTAACACAAGTTGTAATCAATTAATTGTGTTATAAAACATTTTCTTTGAAGCATGATGAACCTTCTATATGATGTGTATATGCACGGTTCATGATTTTGAAGATATAAATGATAAACTCAGTTTAATGCACTAAAATCATGTTACCATATGTAAATGCACGAGCATATGTCAATCATATGTGAATGTATGTAAGTCTCATTTTAGATTAGTTCAATTTTAGAGTTTGCGAGACTTCCACTCAAGGTTCACCTAGCCCAGAATTTACCCAATCAATCATATTAAGACTCTAGAAAATAAAAAACTTAACCTATGTCTACTTGATTGATATTGAGCCTTGGACTTGTTGTTTATTGAGTTGCTCATATCTTGAAGCTTGTCTATCGTCCTTGTCTTACTATTGTCTTCATCAAACAATATGAGGATGCATGCTTGCATTATCAGTCTCCCCAATGTGATGATGCATGCTTGCATTATCAATCTCCCCAATATGATGATGCATGCTTGCATTCTCAACATTCCATTGTCCATTTTCTTGATTTGTAACCCAAAAATGAATGTAAGCTCTCTCATCATTGACATTTCGATTTAACCTTTCATCAATTCATAAAAATTCTTACATAAAACATCATTAGTAGCACCAAATATGATATCATCAACATACATTTTCACTAATAAATATCTTATGCAGCTTTTAAAATGAAAAGTATTGTATCAACATTCCCTATTACAAAGCCCTTTTCCAAAAGGAAGGAGCTTAGCCTATCATACCAAGCTCTAGGAGCTTGCTGCAAAACATATAAAGCCTTTTTTTAAATTTGAAAACATGATTTGGAAATTTATAGTTTTAAAAAACGGGAGGTTGATCCACATCCACTTCTTCTTGAATAAAATCATTCAAGAATTCACTTTTCACATCCATTTGAAATAATTTGAAATGTACGGTTGATGCAAAAGCTAAAAGCATTCTTATAGCCTCTAACCTTGCCACAAGAGCATATGTTTCATCGTAGTCAATAATTTCTTCTTGACTAAATCCTTTAGCTACTAATGTAGCTTCGTTTATTATAATTAAGCTAGACTCATCTAGTTTATTTCTAAACACCCATTTAGTGCCTATTATGGGATGATCACTTGTTCTAGGGACTAAATCTCTTACTTTGTTTCTTTCAAATTGGTTTAGCTCTTCTTGCATAGATAGTGACTAATGCTCAATCTCAATAGCCTCATCAATAGTCTTAGGATAATTTTGAGAAAAAAATTATAAATATTGCGCAAAAAGTTACGATTGTCACTCCCTTAGAAATGTCACCTATCACATTGTCGATTGGTGGTCCTTCTTGGTTTTCCATGCTTGTGCCATTCCTTCAATTTCTTGATTTTTATTTTTCTCCTCTTGCATAAAATTTTCAGATTCTTGATCCTTTAATTACACATCCTCAAGTGTACCTATAAGATCATCACACATGCATTTCCTCTCCTCTTTTGGAGAAGACTCACCAAATACAACATGTATAGATTCTTTTTCAGTCATAGATCTTTTTTTATAGACTCTATATGATTCTCTATGACTAGAATAACCAAGAAATATTCCTACATCCTCTTTTGAATCAAATTTAATTAAAAGATCTTTTCCATTATTCATAATAAAGCGTTTGCATCCAAAAACATAAAAATGAGAAATATTTGGTGTTTGGTCCTTATGGAGTTCATAAGAGTTTTTCTTGAGAATATGCTTTAACATAGCAAGTGATATGTGTTAAGATATATGGCCACCTAAGAGGGGGGGGGGGGGGGGGGGGGGGGGGGGGGGCTGAATTAGGTGTAGAGACTTAAAATAACTTTTTCTACTTTTATTTAAAACTTTGCAAGTTAATGAGTGTTTTTCTATGAGCGGAAGTAATAATCAGAATATTTGAGAAGAAGTAGAAGATAATGAAAAATATAAAAAGTTAATGGAAGAGAAGATCACACCAAGATTTATACTAGTTCACCTTCAATTTGAAGGCTACATCCAGTCCTTCTTGTTACCAAGACGATTTTTCCACTATTGCAAGAACCAATGATACACCTTCTCCGTCTTCTTCCAAGACTACTCACATATTCCACTAGGCACCAGACTAACACCGTTATTTCATAATAGACTCCACTTCACCACACTTGGTGAAATGTTTACAAAACTTTTGAATAAGTGATTCTCTAATTGTAATTGGAGCCTTATGAATTTGAATCACTAACTAAATGATCACTTAATTTAAAATCAAATAACTTGGACAAAAACTTTTGTTTGTGCTTAAGACTTTGAATAATTTCCAGAATTGGAGAGATATGAGAATTGATTTCAAAGTCTTAATACTTATGAGTGAATGAGAGAAATTATGAGAACTTTGTGAGTATGAAAGTTGTATTCAGAATTGTGTATCTGAAAACAAGTCATATAACACCTATTTATAGTGTTCAAATCGTGCACATGAACTAGTATGAGTTTGTGAAAAGTTAAGAGCTACATTAGTTCGATCAAAACAGAACTAATATGACTGTTCTGGTATGTGTAATCGATTACACCAGTTAAAAAATTTAAAATTCAAACTCAAACGGATTGATGTAATCGATTACCAAGTATAGGTAATCGATTACATTATAAAAAATGCACATATCTTATGCTTTTAATATGTTGTAATCTATTGTCAGGATAGTGTAATCGATTTCATCATGAAAAATGCACAGGTCTGATGATTTTATCAATCTATAATCGATTACCAGGATAGTGTAATCGATTACACTGTTTAAAAACAGAATCCTGTTATTTTCCTTATTTTGTGATAAATCGATTAAAATCCAAGGTAATTAATTACACAGTGTAACACTATGCTTTAGTGCAAGAATGATCTTAGTTTTATGCATGAGTTTTTCAAAAATCTGCCTTTATCGTATAGTTAAGAGATTTTAAGTTTAAGTATCGTTTTACCTAGAAGACTTAGACTACACACTTGAGCTTCTTTGACTCTTGATTTGCTACTCTTCTTTTTGCATTTGATGATATAGTGAGCATCATCAAAACCTTAGCCATAGGTTGGGAAAGATCACCATCTTCACAATATGAACCGCATCTGCCCAAAAATACTTGGGAACTTTACTATCATTTAACATGGTTCTTGATAACTCCTATAGAACTCTATTCTTTCTTTCAACAACTCCAGTTTGTTATGGAGTTCTATGTGTAGAGTATTGATGTTCTATACCATGTTTTTCACAAAACTTATCAAATTCACCACCTTAATCACTTCTTATTGTCACAATCTTATGGTTCTTTTGGTTTTGGACTAATTTGGCGAGCCTCTTGAACGATTTAAAAGTATCACTTATGAGTGTAAGAAAAAAAGTCCATGTGAATCTTGAATAGTAATTTACAATAACAATGGCATAATAACTTCCATTAAAACTCATTATTTGAGATGGTCCAAACAAGTCCATATGAAACAATTCTAATGCCGTTGTTGTGGAAACCATGTTTTTAGAAGAGAATAAATTTTTTATTTGTTTTCACTTTCGACAAGAAACACAAATCTCTTCCATTTTAAATTTGAGTTTAGGTAAGGTAATTATTATGTCCTTTGTAGCTAACTTGTTCAAGTGCTTAAAATGGATATGTGCACTCCGCCTATGCCAAATACAAAATATCATCCTCTTTTGAAATTAGACATTTTGAAAATAAGGAGGTGGTATCATCCAAATTAAACATATGGATGTTATTTGTTATATGGCCAATAAATTTTACAGTATTGTTTATTTCACTTTTAATGATGCAAAACATATAGTTAAAGATTACCTTATTACCTTTGTCGTACAATTTGCTAATGCTTAATAGATTATGCTCCAAGCCTTCAACAAAGAGCACATTATCAATGTTGGTTTGAGAAGGATTTCAAATCTTTCCAAATCCAAGAATTTTTCCTCGATTAATGTCTCAATAAGTGACATGACATTTTTCTTTAGGTGATAGCTCGATAAACTTACTCTTATCATCCATCATGTGCCTAGAATACCCGCTGTCCAAGTACCATTGATGTCCAAATGTCCTTAGGCACATCTACAAAACAATATTTTACTTGCTTGTTTTTTGTACCTGATGGTCTTGGGTCCCGTAGAGTTAGTATTCTTGGGATCTTGTCCCTTTTCAATCCAAACATAATATCCATTGGGTAGCCCATGCAATCTAATATGACAAGCATTTGAATTATGATGGTACAAAGCACAATAGAAACAAGTAGGTGATTTTTTATAGCAAATTTTAGAAAAATCAACACGTTTTGTGTATAACTTTATTATAGCATGCATATAGCCCAATCCATATTTATTTCCAATATTTCTTTGTGAAGCAAATAAGTGTTTTAGTTTATGACCACAGTTAGAGAAATTAGCAATTGTTTCATTTAAACATGTATTCTCTTTTTCCAAAGATGTGCATTTTTCACAAGAGGATGTCATATTCTTTTTTGAAGCACAATCACAAGTAGAATTAGCGTATATAAGATCTACAGTTTCATTTTGGAGTTTGAGCTCATTAATAAAAAAATTGAATTTCAAGAATCTTATTTTCATGCACCAAAATCAATCTTTTTCTATCGGCATTTATTTTTGCTAATTTCTTGAGTTCTTCATGCAATTCAACATAAGCACCATATAATATGTCATATGTGGAGGAATCATCAGAATTACAATCAGAACCGAAATTACTTACCTCACTTGAGTCACCTTGCCCACTACTTTCGCAAGATTATAATTTTGAGTCATTAGGCAAAGTTTGGCTGATTCTTCATCTTCTATGGTTCTTGATGTTGTTTCTTCTTCAGGTACATCCCATATAATGTAGGCTTTCTTTGTCTTGATGTCCCTTGAGTCCTTCTTTTCATTCTCAACCTTTTTGAATTAGGTAGAACAAGTGAATTTATGTGTCATACATTCCCCAATTCATGGCAAGTACTTTTGTCTTTTGAATTCTTGCCCTTCTTGGTTGAGTCTCTTGTTTCTTTTATTTGAAAGTTTTTGAACGCTCCTTTCTTCTTCATATGATTCTCCTCTTGTACTTTTGCATTTGAGGTTGTAGCCTTATGGGAAATTCCTTTCTTTTTCTTGTATGATACTTCGTATAGTGTTAAGCGTCCAATTTCCATCTCATTCTCTTGTAACTTTCCAAAAAGAGTTTCAAGTGACATAGTGATGACAACCTCTTAGGGACGATCTATTGTTGAATCAATTTTGTTAAGTGTTGTATGATGAATTTAACTTAAGCACAACTGGAATTGTTAGTAAGATAATAGAATATTGATTAGATTTGAGGTGGTGAAGCGTCACAAATAAGAATTTGATTGATAAGTCAAAATGAAGTTCGCCACAAGAATTTTAGTAATCTTGATAAGAACAATTTGATCTTGGTCCAGCCAAAAGCTTAGGTGAACAATGCCCGTTTTTTGCTCCCTATATTGATAGATCAAGGCCCCCTTCCGTCATTTCAGTGACTCATAAGGCTTCCCTCAGCTTAGTTCTTGAGAATGGTTGCCACCTATCCCAGGACCGGAATGATTATCCTTGCCCGATGGGTCTACATCCATCCCTGAATGTCTTCGGGTACTGTTCACTTCCAGGCCATTCTTGTAATCGTCACCTGTAATCCGCGTAGGTGTGTCCGCACCCCCCTAAGTGGACGAGAAAGAAAGGTTTTTCGGAGACTTTGTTCCAGACCCAAGAGTCAACTTTCCCGTATGAGCATTCGGTACATGTATCAGTCTGTGGAAGAGTGAAAGGGTGACCACTACTGAGGATCTCCCCCCTAATCTTAGATAGGTCGTCTGAGGGTTCATCGCGGTTCATTGCTATGCTTACACACTAGGCTACCCTTCTCCGAAAGCTCCGCGGGACCACCTACCACTAGTCTTCGGCCGGAGGGGTTTATTGCACAAAAACGCCGGGACGCAGGCTCCCGAAGAGGGAAGCCCAACGAATATCAAATGCAAAGCGTCACACCTCATTAAGATCATATTGGCATACTCTCCCAAAAAAAAGAGCAAACCCCATTGAAGACGAGAGTGAGGTACAACAAGGCCATTTTTGTCCACCGCCCTTCTCACGGGACCGTACGTGGACGTTACCGCTCATACAGCTCCCAGCCGGCAAGCAGTTAGCCCCCTATACAAAGAATGGAAGTATGAATGAATCGACATCAAATAAAATAGAGGAATTAGGTTTTTATTTTCAGCAATAACATGATAAGAGCACCCCTTTCAGCACCTTGTGATCTTTGAGAAGATCATTACGAGCCCTCTCTTAGAATGTTTTTGTAGATTCTGAAAATTCCACGGTGGATCAGGATGAGTATATCCTGGATTCCCAGATTCATTCTCATTCTGGAGCTTCTGCTCTCCTCCGGTTCCGCGTCCTATTCCGATTTTGTGTCCGATTCCGAGTTCGAATCTAGGGAGGGATTTTTATAGATAGAGAGGTGAGTCGAGGGTAGCCCCCCGCTTGACCGAATTCTCAGAATCTTCTTCTAACTATATGTTCTACACAAGAGCCAAAGGAAGCAATCTTCGATTTGTCGCCACCACCCTTGTTCCCATTACTCGGCTTGCCCTTGTTGTTCTTTTTCCCTTTTGACTGTTAGAGTCTTTCACTTGGATTCTTCTCACGAATTGGATTTGAACCAATATCTCCGGGCTACTTTCCTTTTAGTCGATCGTGAGTGGGTATGTCGTCCTCCTAATTATAGTCCTCCTAAAATCAATAGCATTTCGTCGGAAAACATCCTGTCCTTTTACCTGAGTAGTCCTATGCATAGTAAGTACTATAGCCCCAACCATGGCATCTATACTAATGGATACTTTGATACAATAGTCCAAGCCTTGAACATTGAAAGCCTCACTAAAGTGGATAATTTCCACAAAATTCAACTACTTTTATTCATGATGGAACACAACTACATATAGGTGTGGCTGACCAAAATTGGCTTCCACGAAAGTACAAAGAGAAATGAAATAAAATGCCTAAGACACTAAATGACTCATTTGTGGTTGCCCAACATTGGATTCCACTAAGTCACTTATTCTACACTTCACAGCGACTAGAAGCACAAAGGAAAAAACACACATGGTTACTTGCATAATTAATACATTAAAAATGCTAATTAGTGGATGGTCAACATGGGATCCCATTCAACCACCTTTCCCACGTTTTCCTAGCATGAGACATACTTAAAAAACAGCTAGAAGCATAAACTATTCGGTCATAATGAGCTTCCAATGGCTGGACAAACAAATTACACATTTTAAACGCACATTACTCCCCTCTTAAAACGACAGCCTACCAATAGAATATCCACCCACGCCTCTCTCTCATTCTTTTAGTGTGGTGGTTACACTTTGATGGAAAATTTGCCACATTATTTACAAGGCTTTTATTCCACGCAAAGATGCCTACACAATGCAGAAAAGTACACGTGACAAATGAACGAGTGTGGCTGCCAATAATGCACATGGTCCCACTTTCATAATTCTCACTTATTGATGCACACATAATGACTTGATGACTTGTGTTACACCTCCCCTTGAAACACGTGACCACCATGTTGATCTCATACTTGAATGATACAATTTGTTAACTTTGAAATCTTCATGAATTAATTTTTTACTTGCAACCATAAGAAGTCCAACTAGTTGTCCAAGTGCTTGTTGTGCCCCTTTTGCCATTGTCCTTGTCATAGGGCCTCCAAGACCTTGAATGCCTTCATGATCAATGTTGGGCTTCAATGGACTCACATCATCCCCTCCTTCTTTAACTGAATTTTTCCTCGAATAAGGGTCTTCATCACCTACATCAAAATATAAAGCAACCACATTAAAGTTGCAATAATGTTTTCATATTCACTATGAAGGTCCAATTTGTATGCATTGTCATTTATTTTTGTCACCACATGAAATATTTCCTTCCTCATGTGCACCCAAACCCAATCTATGGGTTCAAATACCACTTTATTTCTTCCTTTGTTGGCTTGCTTTGCATAACTCTCAGTCTTCTTCTCAATTTGGATTTTAACTTGCTCTTTTAACTTCTTCACATATTCATCCTTGGCCCTATCATCATTGTGCTTCAAAATATAAGAGTTAGGTAAAGGCAATAAATCAAGAGGAGTTAGAGGATTAAAACCATAAACAACTTCAAAAGAGAAAATTGTTTAGTACTATGTGTTTCCATGTTATAAGCAAATTCAACATGGGGTAAACATTCATCCCAAGACTTGATATTATTTTTTTCACGACAGTCAAAAGGTATGAGAGTGTCATGTTCACAACCTCAGTTTACCCATCCTTTTGAGGATGCCAAGTAGTGGAGAAAAGAAGCTTTGTTCCTAGCTTCTCTCATAAGGTTCTCCAAAAGTGGCTTAGGAACTTTGCGTCCCTATCACTTATAATACTCCTTGGTAGACCATAAAGTCTTACCACTTCTTTGAAGAACAAATCTTCCACATGATAAGCATCACAAGTTTTTCACATGGTATAAAATGTGTCATTTTGGAAAATCTAACTACCACCACAAAAATTGAGTCCTTACCATTTCTAGATCTTAGTAGTCCGACAATGAAATCTATAGATAAATCAATCCAAGGTGAATCAGGGATAGACAAAGGTGTATAAAGACCATGATGTATAACCTTTGATTTGGACTTTTTACATACAATGTATTTTCACAAATATTTTGCACATCATGTTACATATGTGCCCAATAAAAATGTTCATGCAGCATGTATAAAGTCTTTTTGACACCAAAATGTCTCAACAATCCCCCCTCATGAGCTTCACTAATAAGCAAATCCCTTATGGAACATCTAGCCACACACAATGTTTTTTATTTAAATAAAAATCCATTGTGCCTAAAGTATCCATTTTGGGAAGAATGCATACAATTAGTATAAATATGAGAAAAATCTCTATCATGCTCATATGATTCCTTAATGCATTCAAGTCCAAATAATTTTGTTTCAAGAGTAGAAAGCAAAGCATGCCTTCTTGAAAGAGCATCGCCCACAATATTAGTTGTGTCTTTCTTAAGTGTCACAACTTAAGGAAATTGCTCCAAAAACTCAACCCATTTGGCATGTTTTTTGTTTAACTCACCTTGCCCCTTTAAATACTTCAATGTCTCATGACCACTATGGATCACAAATTCCTTGGTAAGAAGATAATGTTGCCATGTTTGCAATGCCCTTACCAAGACATACAACTCCTTATCATAGGTGGGATAATTAAGTGTAGCACCACTTGAATTCTCGCTAAAATAAGCAATTGGATGTACATCCTCCATCAAAACAATTCCAATACCAACATTAGATGCATCACATCCTATCTCAAAAGATTTAGCAAAATTTGGTAAAAGAAGAATTGGTGGACTAGAGAGTTTATGCTTAAGCTCTTGGAAAGTTTGTTCTTGTTTTTCACCCCATTTAAAACCAACAATTTTTTTAACATCTCATTAAGAGGTGCAACCGTGGTACTAAAATCCTTAACAAACCTCAAACCATGAAAGCTTCTTACCTCGGTCATGGTTTTAGGAGTTGGCCAATCTTGAATGTCCATGATTTTTTCCTTATCAATGTGAACTCCTTTGGAATTTATCAAAAAGCCAAGAAAGATCATATGATCCACACAAAATGTACATTTTTCAAAGTTAGCATATAATTTTTCTTTTCTCAATACAAGCAAAACAATCCTCAAATGTTCATAATGTTCATCCAAGTTTTTGCTATATATCAAGATGACATCAAAATATACTACCACAAACTTCCCCAAAAACTACCATAAAACATTGTTCATTAGTCTCATGAAAGTGTTGGATGCATTAGTTAAATCGAAAGGCATAACCAATCACTCATACAAACCAAATTTTATTTTATAAGCAGTTTTCCTCTCATCCCCTTTTAGTTATTCTAAATCAATTTTTAAAAATACACAGGCACCATACAATTTATCTAATAAATCATTAAGTCTAGGGATAAGATGTCTATACTTCACTATTATGTTGTTCACGACCGTACAGTCAGTACACATCCCTAAGAGCCATCTTTCTTTGGCACCAAAATGACCAGAACAACACATGGGCTCAAACCTTCTTGAACCCCACCCTTCTTGCATCAAATCTTTAACTTGCTTTTGATTTTTTTTGGTTTCATTGGGATTGCTCCTATAGACAAGCCTATTGGTCAATGATGCACCAGGAATGAGATCAATATGATGTTTAATCCCCCTTAAGGGTGACAGAAAAAGTGGTATTTCCTTATGGAAGACATCATCTTAACCTCCTGTTTTGTTGCAAGAAAACCCTCTTTCCTCTCCTCCTCATCTTGATTGTTCTATCTATTTCTCTCGATATTATTTTTTAGTCTTTTTCATTTTCATTCTTTTTGTCTCTCTTTTTTCACACTTTTTTCACTCTCCCTCTCTTTTCTCTCTTCCTCCATTTTTCCATCAATTTCTTTTCATGCTCACTTACTTTCTTTCGAGATAAAGGAGATAACCACCTTGCAATTTTGGTGCAGAAAAGTGAATTTATTAGAAAAACCATCATGAGTGACCTTCTTATCATACTGCCATGACCTCCCCAACAATATGTTGTTGGCCTCCATAGATACTACATCACCAAGGACCTTGTCCTCATACTTCCCAATAGTAAAGGGAACCTCCACCTGCTTATTCACCAACATTTTACCAACCTCACTTAACCATTGAAGTCGTTAAGGGTTTGGATGTGCTTTAGTCACTATGTTCAATTTTGACACTAACCTTGAACTAACCATGTGAACACCCAACTTTTCTCTCCTATTTACAATATCAATTTTTTTTAAAGAACTGAAAGAATATTTCTTTTTAAAATGTCCCGAAACTATCATATCCCTTTTGGTTGTTTGAATCTCAATAATCAATACAAAACCTTAGTTATCATGAGTTTTTAATTAATAATCAGGTTTTAAAATATAGTTTATTAAAAAGGACTATACAAATGATTTAATTGATATGTTACAAATTATTTTTTAAAGAGAGAAAATGAAGAGAACGTAGAGGTTTTGAGTTAGGTTACTCCTAAAGATGAAACATCTTGAAAAATAAGAAAACAAGAAAAAAACCTTTTGGCTTGAGACAATTATACTTTGCTATAGGTGAGCTATTTACATCCAAATTCAATATCGGAAAAGAAAGGTTTTTTCTCTAATGTGAGAATCTTGAGTAAGACTATTCTCCATTAATGAAGAGATAAGTGATTTTTTCATATGTATTCTAAGGATAAAAATGTAATCTTATTTAAAATGAAAATGATATAAATGTCAATGTATTGTTTTTCTTTGCTATTTCACATCACTTCTATCTCTATTAATGGAGATGAGTCTCACTCAAGAATCTTGGAATGGGGATCCTCTGTCCCAAATACACTCTGTCCCCATGTCCCAATCCAATAAGATTGCATCAAATAATATAAAACATTACTTTATATATTTTTTCACTTTTTTATCTCAATTAAATGACGTTTTTCCATTGGCTTGGGACACCAAATGGGGACAACACATCCCCATTCAGAATCTTGGATCTTTGTTAACATTTTAATCCGATTTATTCACCACTTCACTATCTCTGAAGCTATATATCACCCCCAACGATTACCTCCCTCTCTTTCTGTAAATGGCCTACAACATGGAGAATTGACACCTCCATCATGAATCTGTCATAAATCCTAGCCGCAACATAGATCTTGTCATTAAAGAAGTGAATTTCCTTTCATCTAATAATCATACCAGCAACAAGAAGGCATTTACGTAAAACATAGAGAAACCAGAGAGTCTATAAGAGGGGAGGCCAATCACACACCATGGAAAATTACAACAATAGAAATGGTAGTGAGAGTGGGCATATAACTACTACATGGTTTTACTATTCTTAGAAATTGATTAATCCAAGCTAGCATTAGTGTAGTTAGTTTAGTTGAGAAACTTGCCTTTTATAGTATGTTTTTGAATAACAGTTTTTCTGGTTTTGGTTTGTTGCTATAAATAGCAATTATTCATTCACTTGCATATTAATGAGAACAAAAGTATTTTTCATTCACTCTCTCTCAAATCCCTAATTCTTCATCTTCTTCTTTGAGTTTTCTATTCCAACAAATTGGTATCAGAGCACGTTATGATCCACAATCATGCTATCATTCTTCTTCAACAATCATCTTCTTTTTTCTTCGATTCACTATGTGTGAATCTCTTTCAACAAGATTGAGTCACGAATTGGGTGCAAAAGGGTGCAAGAAAGTGAAAGAATTGCAAGAACAATTGAAGCTTGAAGTAGTGTTGAAGCAACTTGAAGGTAATGGCAGGAAATAGTGGCAACCTTCCATCAATGAGTCTCCCTGTTCTCAATGAGAGGAATTGGGATAGATGGTGCACTCAAATGAGAGTATTGTTCAATTTTCAAGAAGTCAGTGAGGTGGTTGAGCTTGGGTTGCCTATGGTTAGTCTTGAAGGTACTGAAAGTCAGAGAGATTTATACAAGGAGGACAAGAAGAAGGACAACAAAGCTTTATTCTTGCTTCACCAATGTGTAGATGATACACACTTTGGTAAGTTGCAAAATGTCACTACTACAAAAGAAGCCTAAGACATCTTGATTCGAAGTCATGATGGTGGAGAAAAGATCAAGAAAGTGAAGTAGCAATCTTTGAGGAAGCAATATGAACTAACTCATATGGAAGATGGTGACAAGATAGGTGATTACTTCACAAAGGTCTTGACTCTCACAAACCATATGAAAGGGTGTGGAGAAGTGATCACTAGTCTCATGATCATTGAAAAGATCATGAGATCCCTGCCTCAAAAATTTGACTTCATAGTAGTTGCTATAGAAGAGTCAAAAGACTTGAGCTTGATGAAGATAGAAGAGCCACAAAGCTCACCACAAGCATATGAGATGAGGCTCATGGACAGAAATCCAAGCAAGAACCATGAGCAGACCTTGAAAAGCACACAATTCAGGGGTGAAGAGAGAAGGAAGAACATCAGATGGAAAGGAAAGAAGAATACTAATTTGTCTGAATCTAAAGATGCAAGAGGAGGACCATGAAGATTTCAAAAAAAAAAGTTTGGCAAGAAGAGTGTGGAATGCTATAATTGCCACAAGATGGGTCATTACTCCTATGAATGCACTAGTGACAAAGGAAAACAGAAGGAAGGTGACTTACAGCCATTAAGCTTGATGGTTACAAGCACAGCTGAAAACACACAATGTGAGACATGGTATCTTGATCCAGGGTGCTAAAATCACATGACAAGTCACAAGGAATGGCTTGTGCACTTTGATGCTAGCAGAAAAAGCCAAGTGAAGTTTGCTGATGATAGCACACTTAGAGTAGAAGGGGTTGGCGATGTGGTATTCCTAAGAAAGAATGGAGCCAAAGCAGTGATCTCAGATGTGCTATTTGTCCCTAGAACGAAGTGTAATCTACTAAGCATTGGCCAGCTTGTAAACAAAGGTTTCACTACAATACTTGGAGATGGTCAACTCAAGCTATTTTATGCAAGCAAGAAGCTTAAATTGAGAAGCTTAGTGACCAAGAACAGAACATTCCAAGTAGATATCAAGGCTGTTGAGATTCAATGTCTTGCTAATACTATGTCTAATGAGGAAAGCTGGTTGTGGCATCAAAGATATGGGCATCTGAACTTCAAGAGTTTGCATAATCTTGGATCAAGCAAGATGGTTCATGGAATTCCTATAACAGAGTTGCCAGAAAAGATGTGTGAAATCTGCTTGATTGAAAAGCAAACAAGAAAGTCATTCCAATCACACACAAATATGAGATCAAGAGGAGTCCTAGAGGTTGTGCTTTCAGATGTATGTGGGCCTTTTGAGCATCCTTCAGTAGCTGGCAACAGATACTTCATCACTTTTGTGGATGAGTTCGGCAAGATGATATGGTTTTATGTGATAAAGCTGAAGAGTGAAGCTTTTGAAGTGTTTCTGAGATTCAAAGCCATGGTAGAAAGAGAAAGTGGAAAGAAGCTAAAGATACTCAGAACTGATGGTGGTGGTGAATACACTTCAAGCACTTTTGATTCCTATTGTCAAAAGTTTGGAATCAAGCATGAAGTCACATCTCCATACACACCTCAACTTCTGTTTACCTACTAAATAGAAGCCCTACAAAGAAGCTAGATGGAAAGGTGCCTATTGAAGCATGGTCTGGACAGAAACCAAGTGTGAGTCACGTCAAGGTGTTTGGATCACTTGCATACAAGCATGTGCCTGATCAAAAGAGAACCAAGCTGCAAGACAAGAGTTCAGATCAGTAGAGATGTGATAATTCTAGAGCATGAAAGTTGGAATTGGCAAGAAATGACCACTAGCTTAAAGAAAATCATGACAGTGATGAATGAAGAAGAAACAGTTGTGAATTCAAAAGAAAGAGTTGAAAGAATCAGTGAAGATTCCATCACTCAAAGATCACAAAGAAGGAGAGTTATGCCTACAAGATTCAGTGACTATGAGGTGCATCTTGATAATCAAATCAGTGTTGATGGTGACTTAGTGCACATAGCTTTGATGGCTGAAGCAAAACCAATCAATGAGAATGAAGCACTGAAACAGAAATTTTGGAAGGATGTAATGGCTGAAGAAATCAGATCATTGAGAAGAATAAAACTTGGAGTTTGGTTGCTCTTCCTAAAGACAAGCATCAGATAGGAGTTAAGTGGGTTTTCAAGCAAAAACACAACCCTGATGGGACCATCTCAAGGCACAAAGCAAGATTGGTAGCCAAAGGGTTCCTACAAAGAGAAGGAGTTGATTATTCAGAGGTGTTTGCACCAGTTTCTAGAATTGAAACCATAAGACTTGTGGTGGCAATTGCTTGTGCAAAGAATTGGCCACTGTCTCAGCTTGATGTGAAGTCTGCTTTCTTGCATGGTCCATTGGAAGAGGAAGTCTATGTGCAACAGCCTCCTGATTTCATTGTGAAAGGGAAAGAACACTATGTCTACAAGCTAAGCAAGGCACTATATGGCTTGAAGCAAGCACCAAGAGCCTATAATAGAAGAATTGATGCATTCTTATTCAAGCTCAACTTCAAGAAGTGCATAGTAGAGCATGGTGTGTATCTAAAAGAAGGTGAAGTTGGTGATTTGATGATCATTCGCCTCTATGTGGATGACTTGCTAGTAACAGGGTCAAATCCAAGTGAAATTGAAGAATTGAAAAGGGTCATGGAAGTTGAATTTGAGATGACAGATTTAGGCAAACTAAGCTACTTTCTTGGGCTAGAATTCACACTCACACCAGATGGTTTGCTTATGCATCAGAAGAAGATGCAAAGGAAGTGTTGTAGAGATTCAACATGGTCTCTTGCAATGCTGCTGCAAGTCCAGTTGAGACAACAATTAAGCTCACTAAAGATGAAGAGGGTGAGGCATTTGATGAAATACTCTTCAAACAGATACTTGGTTCCCTAAGATATCTATGCAATAGTAGACCTGATTTGGCTTATGGACTGGGGCTTGTGAGCAGATTCATGTGCAAGCCAAAGAAGTCACACATGCTGGCTGCTAAAAGGTTGCTAAGGTATGTGCAAGGAACAACAGATTTTGGAGTTCTATTTCCTACCAAGATGCAACAACAGAGCTTGAAATGGTTGGCTATGCAGACTCGGATTATGGTGGAGATTTAGTGGAGAGAAAGAGCACTTATGGGTACTTGTTCATGTTGAATAATGCTCCAATCTCTTGGAGTTCTAAGAAGCATTAAGTCATAACTTTGTCTAGTTGTGAAGCAGAGTATATTTCTGGAAGTTATGCAGCATGTCAAGCAATGTGGCTTGAGGAATTGATGAAGGAATTGAAGTTGGGTGTAAAAACACCAATACAGTTGAGGATTGATAATGTTTCTGCAATAAACTTATCAAAGAATCCTGTGAGTCATGGCAGGAGCAAGCATATAGAAGTAAGGTTTCATTCTCTAAGAGAGCTGGTAAACAAAGAAATGCTTGATGTGGTTTATTGTAAAACCGAAAATCAACTTGCTGATGGCCTTACCAAAGCACTAAAACCAGTCAGATTCACGGTTTTGAAGAAGATGATGGGCATTGTATCTCTTGCTGGTTCAACTTGATGAAGAATGCTTGCTTGACTTAAGGGAGAATGTTAGAAATTTATTAATCCAAGCTAGCATTAGTGTAGTTAGTTTAGTTGAGAAACTTGCCTTTTATAGTATGTTTTTGAAAAACAGTTTTTCTGGTGTTGGTTTGTTGCTATAAATAGAAATTATTCATTCACTTGCCTTTTGTAGTATTTTTCATTCACTCTCTCTCAAATCCCTAATTCTTTATCTTCTTCTTTTGAGTTTTCTGTTCCAACAACTATCACCTATATCTTTTTGCACACACTTTCACTTTGTCTTTTTCTTATCCATAACCAAATTTCTAAAACAAGCATAATCCCCTCGTATACAACAATCCATCAAAAGACAACAAAGACTTACAAACCTTCAGAAACACAAAAAGCCAGCAAGCACACATAGAAATTTGGAATAAAAAGTTCAGAAAAAGATTAGAAGTGTGAGCACAATCAGAAAGATAGAGGTTATAGTAATTGAATAGGAATTTTAAAGAAGTACCAGCGAAGGAAAAGAACCAGCATCAAGTGAATCATCACAATAAGCAGCAGTCCAAGTTAGCATTCTACTATATACATAATAATCCTTATATGACATCATGTTTATCACTCTTAAAGGCTTCCGATCTAAAATTACATCCATAAATATTTTTTACTGTTTATAAAAAAGACATTCAGATCAAAACAGTGCACGCGCTTCCATCTAAAAAGGACAAATATTATGAAACAGAAAATATTTCTACCCACTATTTATAACATACATAATGTAATAGTACCTTCATAAGCACCATTTTCATCATCAAATCAAAACCTTTAGCCTGCATATTCATAAACATTCAGTTAATTGCAAATCAAAAGCAATACCTGTCATTAGTAATGCCACGTTCACCTTCCATAACCACAACTGTGAAGAATCATAATCTCAGCCAGAGAACAAGTCCATCTACAGGACTTAGATGTTATGTAATACAATTCAATATGGTCAATTATCACAAAAGATCAGTGTTTTAAGTTGCGGTCGCAATTGCGGTAATGGTTGCGGTTAGTGCGATTACGGTCGTTGCGATGTGGATTGCAGCCCATTGCGGTGTGAATTGTTTTGTGATTAAAACAATATTTTTGAATCTGAAGCGGTCACATTATTGTGATTTGGAGTCACACCGCAAATGTGGTTGCGGCGGTCACCGCAAATGCGGTTGCGGCGGTCACCGCAACTGCAATATTGCGGCCCCATCAGGTGATGCGACCTGCAATTTATAACACTGCATAAGACCCTTGATAGAGAAAATCGAGAAGGAAGGTAATTGTACTCCTTTGTTGATTCTGGTCACCGTTGCGAGATGTCGGGAACTTCGCCACATACATCGAATGTTTGTGGATAGAGGGAGAAGACACCGAACCGGAAGTCGCAATCGGCATAAACTCCAAGTAAGGAGAGGAGAAGGGTGAAGATGACCTCAGAGCCATATTACACGACCCTGAAACCCCATTTGTCACTGTCTTCCCGTGTTAGCCCATTGTGTTCATCGCCGAGTCTCCCTCTTGAGATTGAAAGTAATCATCATCATATTGTTTTGATAAAGACAACGATAATAGGTAAGCTGAAAGACAAGGCTAACTCAACAGACAACAAAGCCAAGGCTCAAATACAATCAAGAACACTTAAGCTAATTTTTTATATTTCTAGAAGTCTTAGGATGATTGATCGGGTAGAGTCTAGGCTAGGTGAACCTTGAATGGAAATCTAATAATCTTAAAATGAGATTTTCATATATTCATACAAGATTAACATGCTCATGAATTTACATATGGCAACATGATTAACATGCTCATGAATTTACATATGACAACTTGATTTTGGTGCATTAAACTTGGTTTATCACGTACATCTTTCAAAATCATACACCATGCATATACACATCATGTAGAAGGTTCATTATGCATCAAAGAAATGCTTTTCAACGCAGTTAATCGATTACAACTTGTCTTAATCGATTAAATAATCTAGGGAACCGTTAATTGATTAAGTGTGAAATTAATCGATTAAATAGAGTTACAATAACTAAAGTTTTGGATTTCTTAGGATCAGTAATTGATTTAGCTACAGGTTAATCGATTAAATCTAACAGAAAACAGTCACGTATAAAAACTAATTTTCCCCAATTGCTAAAAAACAACAAATCTCAAAATTCTAGGAAAATACTTTCAAATTCTTGAGGGATGGGATAGGATAGTTTCATAGAAGATTATCCATTGTGCATCATTATCAAATCAATTTTTAAAAAAACCTTACATAGTCACACATCATTCTTTTGAGTTTTTGTTAGATTTCTGGGAAGGTTTTCAGTGTTATTCTTGATTGTAAAATTAGCACATTTAGGTTCACACAACTTGTAAATTTTGTAGACGATTTTCTTGGATTCTCTAGGTGTGTTAGTATCACCTTGTTAGAGAATAGTGGTGGGAAATCCTAGTTGCGGTAAGGTATTGGTGGTCTTCACATTAACAAAATTCTTGGAGTTAGGAATGGCTAGGGCCAGACTATTAGAAATGGTGTTGGCTGTCCATTAGAAGCGGCAAGAGGGTCAAACCATTCAAGAGCTCTAGGGACAATATGGGATTCTTATATTTTAGAAGTGTGTTTGTATAACATTGATTTCCAATAGTGAAGAAAAATCTCCCAAGATCAGAAGGGGAGACCTGAATGTAGTTTGCAAGTGTACCCGCAAACAAATCAGGATAAAAGGTCATAATCTCAATTTTGTCTATCCCTTATCTCTTTAATCTCACTTGATTTACAGTTTACGTAATTAGATTGCTTTACTTATTGAGTTTATTGCATGTTGTGGATCTTTTAACATTTAGGCATAAATTAATTAAGTGGATTGCATCTGGAATTGATTGAAATAGTTGTAACTTTATGTGCAAGAAATCCATTTTTCGAGAAAACAAGAATCAAGTTAATCGATTAAACACGTCTAGAGTTAATCGATTAAACACGTCTAGAGTTAATCGATTGAGAGCATACATAATCAATTAAAATGATAATTTTCGAGAATATCTCATTTACCGGAAAAGTGGGAATTGTGATCTGCTACACCTATTCACCCCATGTGTTTTAAATCCTTATTGTCCAACAAGTGATATCAAAGCTAGATTAACCGCTTAGATCATTGATCCTAAGCATTTTTCCCAATGGGCTCCAATAACCCTTTCACTAGAGGCGACTCATCTATCAACCGCCCTCCGGTTTTCAGTGGTGAGGGGTATGCCTATTGGAAAGTTAGAATGAGAATATTCATCGAGGCTATTGATACATATATTTGGGATGCCGTACAAAATGGTCCTTACACTCAACTACACTTAGTGGAAGGTGTAACTAAAGAAAAACCAAAGAGCTTGTGAATAGATAATGAGAAACGAAAAGTATAACATAATTTGAAAGCAAAAAATATCATTACGTCTGCATTGTCTTATGACGAGTTTTTTCGGGTTTCACAATATATCAGTGTCAAGAAAATGTGGGATACTTTAAAAGTAATTCATGAGGGCACTAGTGGGATCAAGCAAGTTAGATTGAATCCTTAACACATGAATATGAGTTATTTCACAAGTTTCCAAATGAGTCAATTAGTGATATGAAAAAGTGGTTTACTCACATTGTTAACCATCTAATTGCATTAGATAAAGTTTTGGCTAAGGGTTAATTGACTAATAAAGTTGAGATTTCTTGAGATGTCTTGAAAGAGAATGCCATGAATGCGGTAAAACGGGCCACATGAGATACAAATACCCAAATTACCTCAAGAAGGTTGAGAATGACAAGAGCAATCCTCAGAACTTCAAATCGAAGAAAGCATACATAGTGTGTGATTTTCCCGAAGATGATTCGACATCTAGCACCTCGGAGGAAGAGGAATCAACAAAATTGTGTCTAATAGTTCAAAATCAAAATTCTTTCAAAATAAGTGAGCAAGATGAATCTAGTGAGGTAAACTCTTCCGATTCTAATTCTAATTCAAATGATTCCCTTATGTACGATGTGTTTTATGGTGCTTATGTTGAAATGCATGAATAACCTAAAACGTTAACTAGAATAAATGTAGATAGGAAAAGTTTGATTCTTGCACATGAAAAGAAAATTTGTGAATTGCAAACTTTTATTAATGAGTTAAAACTTGAGAATGAAACCTTGGACCTTATATATGCTAGATCGTCATGTGATTGTTCTACTAAGTTAAATGTGACACCTACTTGTGATCGGCCAACCAAGACTATATTTTAAAACAAGGGATATTCCTCCGGTAGAGGAGTCAATGGTCAATCTAACCGAAGTGATACCTACCCCCCCCCCCTATGCAGGGGACTCCTACAGGCGCGACTGCACCTACCCCTCCGCCTTCTAACCATCATATGCCCGAAATGGGAAAAACATCAGACTCTCAGTCCAATAGTCGACCGTATTCAGTGTTCAGTATCCCCCAGTTGGTGGACCATAACTCGGTGACCTCTAGGGTGAAGGAGGTATTGGACGGGATTACCTTACCCGCGATACAAAGACAACTGTGGGTGTCCTTGGTGATCGCGAGTAGCCCTGGCTTTGGTTGGCCCTTGGTGGCCCTTCAAGAGCAGGACATCACCGACCTTCAGAAACTCAAGGATTCCCATGTCGCAAAGGTACAAGAGCTGGAGTCACAAGTCATGGCAGATAGTGAGCATATTTCTAGAATTTCTGTAACACCCCAAATTTTAATCTTTAAAAATATAGTATCAGTCCTGGAAGCCTCGCTTGATCGAGAGATTCTCGCCTGAGCGAAAAAGGATCAGCTGGGAGGGTGAAATCCTGGACTATACTGGAGGATTCTCGCGTCGAGAAATGGCAATTTTAGGCTGTTGACACAGTGTAATCGATTACACTCTGCTGGTAATCGATTACATCGTATTAAAAGCATCAGATATGTGCATCTGACACAGTGTAATCGATTACACACTTCTGGTAATCGATTACACACTGCTGGTAATCGATTACACTCTGCTGGTAATCGATTACACTCTGCTGGTAATCGATTACACTCTTCTGGTAATCGATTACACTCTGCTGGTAATCGATTACACTCTTCTGGTAATCGATTACACTCTTCTGGTAATCGATTACACTCTTCTGGTAATCGATTACACACTTCTGGTAATCGATTACATCCTATTAAAAGCATCAGATATGCGTATTTTTCACGTTGTAATCGATTACACCATGTTGGTAATCGATTACAACCCGACGACACCTCTTTAAAACAGAAACCTAAACACATTTTTGGGTTAGAACTTCGAAGAGAAGAGAGAAATGAGAGCTTTTCAAGAGCAAAGAGCCTTAGGACTCATCTTGGAGCTTGAGAAGAGGTAAACCTCTTGTTACTAACTCTTTTTCTTCCTCTCTAACTTGTTTTGGGTATGTTGGATTTATTTTCAAAACATGAGAAACCATGGAAACTCATCTTTTAGAGTTATGGTTCCTTTTATGTTGTTTTTATCTTGTAAACTCTTAGTTTAGAGTTGTTATTTGATGAATGGAAAGTTTTATGGGTTATTCATGAAAAACCCCAAAAACCCCCAAAAATGAGAATACGAGTATAAAGAGAAAGAGATGAAATGTTAGATGTGGATAATGGCTTTGATGTTGTTATATGAGATGAACATGTATGCTTTGATATTTTGAAACTTGTATTGAAGTAGTTTTGGAAATATTGAAATATGAGATGTTATGCATGTTTTAGATGGTTGAATATTTTGTATGATTAAATGATGCAGAGTAAGTTGTTTATGTGATATTTGGAATAAATGACTAACATTGTTGTTATTGGTGGAAATGAGGAAAGATCCTAAGGTTGGAGGAAATCGCGGAGGAGACTTTTAAAGTTACTCGGAACCGATCCCCAACGCTCACCAAGGTAAGGGATAAGTGGCTCTAATTCATACTCACTTATGTGAATGAGGTATGTGAAAGAGGTAACGTGTTGGTAAGTTTATGGTTGTTACCCTACCCGAGGAGGTAGTGGTTTATCATTGTGTCCTACCCGGAGTGGTAGTGAACTATTTATCGTGTCCTACCCTGAGTGGTAGTGAACTGTTTATTGTGTCCTACCCGGAGTGGTAGCGGACTGTTATGGTGTCCTACCCGGAGTGGTAGTGGACTGTTATTGTTATCCTACTGGGAATGGTAGTGAAGTATTGTGTATGACTTGCCCTATGTGGTATTGCGTATGACTTGCCCTATGTGGTATTGTGTATGACTTGCCCTATGTGGTATTGCGTATGACTTGCCCTATGTGGTATTGCGTATGACTTGCCCTATGTGGTATTGTGTATGACTTGCCCTATGTGGTATTGTGTATGACTTGCCCTATGTGGTATTGTGTATGACTTGCCCTATGTGGTATTGTGTATGACTTGCCCTATGTGGTATTGCGTATGACTTGCCCTATGTGGTATTGTGTATGACTTGCCCTATGTGGTATTGCGTATGACTTGCCCTATGTGGTATTGTGTATGACTTGCCCTATGTGGTATTGCGTATGACTTGCCCTATGTGGTATTGTGTATGACTTGCCCTATGTGGTATTGTGTATGACTTGCCCTATGTGGTATTGCGTATGACTTGCCCTATGTGGTATTGTGTATGACTTGCCCTATGTGGTATTGTGTATGACTTGCCCTATGTGGTATTGCGTATGACTTGCCCTATGTGGTATTGTGTATGACTTGCCCTATGTGGTATTGCGTATGACTTGCCCTATGTGGTATTGTGTATGACTTGCCCTATGTGGTATTGCGTATGACTTGCCCTATGTGGTATTGTGTATGACTTGCCCTATGTGGTATTGTATATGACCTACCCGAAGTGGTAGTGGATCATTAAGGGAAATTGCCAACCCGAAGTGGTAGTGGATCATTGAGAAATTACATACCCGATGTGGTAGAACCGGAGGAGGTAAAGAGTAAGCCTGATGGCGAGAATAAGCAATGAGACAAAAAGATTTGAGATAAACGAATATGCATGCTATAGGATATATAGTATGAGATATATATTCTATAGGGTGAATATGGATGATAAAGTGGAAGATGTGAACAATGAAAGTCATATGCATGTTATAGGATATATAGTATGGGATATATATTCTATAAGGTGAATATGAAGGATGAGAACTGAGAATGTCACAATGAAAGTCGTATGCATTCTATAGAGTATATTGTATGAGATATATATTCTATAGGGTGGATATGAATGATGAGAAGTATGAGGTTTCGAAGGAACGTAGTAGGCGTGCTATAGAATATATATTATGGGATATATATATACTATAGGACGAATATGAATAACGTGGAAATGAAAGAAAGAATATATGAACGTTTACATTTATTTATTTGTGGTTATGATTTATATCAATGCTTAATTGTATTTGAAATGTGGATTATCGTGTGATGTTAGTTTTGAACTAATGACTTACTCCCTTTTGTTTTTGTGTGTTGTTTATGATAATCCTATTGTAGGTAAATGAAGGATTTTGAGGATGAAGCTCAATTAGGAAGCTTTTGTGTTTATTTACTCGATTGTCTTTATTGCTATTTGATATTGTAGTTGATTTGATAGTATTTTGGGATAAATGTAATCTGATTAGGATAATATGGTGACATGCAGTTATGGACGTTATAACTCTGGAAAACCCATAACTGGACGTATGTGATAAAGGCTATCTGAATGAATTATGTTTTTCCGCAACATAAATTTGTATGATAATATAATAGGGTAAAGAGTATTTTCAAAGAAATATACTTTAGAGTTTTTAATGAAGGTGACGACTGTATGTAAGAAAGGATTAAAATAAATGAAAAATTTTCAAGGGTAGAATTTGGGTCGTTACAATTTCCACCATGACGATGCATGTCGAGCAGCCCTGGCTGCCAAAAAGGAATTGGCCTCCTTGACCGTTAATGGAGAATAGGTTGATGTTGAGATCCATCAATTGAACGACAAGTTAAGGTTGTTTGAGGAGAGGGAACGAGCTACTCACGATTCCCTTGCTTGCGGCCAAGGTTAGGTTACCTAACTCACCGAGGAGGTGAACACCTCGAGGGCTCAAGTGGAATCCTTGGAGAAGGAGAATGTGGTCTTGGTCGAGGAAAAGGTTGTACATGCCGCTAAATTAGACGATCTGACTACCTTTACTAGCGATGCCGCTCAAGCCGCTTAAGATAATGTCTTGGGGCAGGTCCGCTAAGTACATCCAGACAAGGATTGGTCGTGGATGAATATCAACGGATATGTTGAGGAGGGGAAGGTGTTGTTAAGGAGTCAGGTGGCATTGTTGTTAAGCTGTCAATTCTCGGTAAGGGTGGTTAGATTGAGGAATTCGGCCTTTGATGTCGTGTAATAAATGTAAGACTTGTAACCTTTACTTTAATGAACTTTCCTACTAGTTTACCTGACTATTCTTATTTTTTGTCATTTCCTTTTCCCTTTATAAATTTTGTTAAGATACATTGGACCGAATCTGTACTTTAATTAACCAGATTTTGAAAAAGATAATCTACCGAATCTGATCCTCAATTAAGTGAAATTTGGATAAGATTAACCTAACCGAATTTCACCTACATTTAACCGGATTTTGAATTAAGATAATCTTGGCTGAAATTTGATAAGATAAACTTGGTCGGATCCGGACTTCACCAACTAGAATTTGATAAGATAAACTTAGTCGGATCTGGATATTGTAAGGACCCAAATTCTACCATTGAAATGTTTTCCTTAGTTTATTCTTTTAACATACATTTTTCCTATAACTTAGATTCACAAGTGTAACAATCCTCATTTCAAACCCACTTCCTCATTCATATTCTTTCCTTAACACAATATCCACATACATATTCATTTAACAGAAAATCATAATTCATATTAATGTATTCGGGTAACTACCGCATACAACTATCTATGGGTTTCCAAAATACCCATAGCTACAAATATCCAGAGTTACAATTATCCCAAAAATTACAATGATCTTAGTTACAAATACTTAAATCCACAAATATTCAATCATGAATACAAAAAGGTGCAAATAAAGGAATCCATGTTTTCAGCTCCTAAGGCATCAAACAAAGCCTCCTCAATTTACTTGTCTACCTACAATGGGATTATTAATGACAAATACACAAAACATACAAAGGAGTAAGTCGTTAATTCAATAAATATCATTAAGCGATAATCCACATTTTAAAGAGATTTAAATAAACGATTTGACATTCGAATATAAAATCAACATATCATATTACCCATCTCATACCACCTCATTCATCACTTTTGTCCATACATTCATCCTCACCACACCTTGTCATTTACTCATCATTACTACACCTCACAATTACATCCCACGCATATATTTACCTTTACATTACCACATGGGGCAAGACATTCAATTCAATACCACGTAGGGCAAGTCATTCGCAATATCACATAGGGCAAGTCATTCTCATTACCACGTAGGGCAAGTCATTCACAATATTACGTAGGGCAAGTCATTCTCATTACCACGTAGGGCCAGTCATTCTCATTACCACGTAGGGCAAGTCATTCACAATACCACGTAGGGCAAGTCATTCTCATTACCACGTAGGGCAAGTCATTCCCAATACCACGTAGGGCAAGTCATTCGCAATACCACGTAGGGCAAGTCATTCGCAATACCATGTAGGGCAAGTCATTCACAAATCATATACATAATCGGAAAATTCACACATTTTTATCATCATATACAATTAACCACTTCTCCTTACCTTGATGCGTGTCGGGGTTGGTTTCGGGTAACTTTGCAAGTTCCTTCGTTACCTCCTCCAACCTTAGGATCTTTCCGCATCCACACTAAACAACAATGTCAGTCATTTATTCGAAATAACAGATAACAACTCATATTTCATCTTTAAACATACAAGAGATTTACACATTCTCAATGTTTCCAAAACTACCTTCATTAATAGTTTCCAAACATCTAAAACATACATATTCATCTCATATCCAACATTAGAACATATATTCATCTTCTACATCTAACATTTCACCTATTTCCCTTTTTACTCATATTTTCATTTTGGGGGTTTTGGGGATTTCATGAATCAACCCACAAAACCTTTCCATTGATCAAACACTAACTCTAAACCAAGAGTTTACAAGAGAAAAACAACATAAAACGAACCATAACTCTAAAGGATGAGTTTCCATGGTTTATCACATTTTGATAAGAGATCCAACATACCCAAAACGAGTTTGAAAGGGAGAAAGAGAGTTAGAATCAAGAGATTTACCTCTTCTCAAGCTTCTAGATGATTCCCACGAGTTCTTGCTATCAAAATCACCTTCTCCTCTCTTCTCTCTCAATTTCTAACCCTAAAATGTGTTTGGGGTTTCTATTATAAAGTAAACTCGTCGGGTTCTCGCTCAGGCGAGAAAATACCGCCTTTTTAAAATTTCAAATCTGACGCTCTCGCTCAAGCGAGGGATTTTCGCTCAAGCGAGAATCTCACAGCCTCTACAGCTTCAGAATGCCATTTCTCGTCCAGGTGAGACAACTCTCGCTCAAGCAAGAACGCTCTCGCTTAAGCGAGGATCCTCTCACTCAAGCGAGAATCCTTCAGTATAGCCCAGTATTCCACTCACCCAGGTGAGCCACTCTCGCCTAGGTGACACCTTTCTCGCTCAAGCGAGATTTCCAAGACTGATACTATAATTAAATGAATTTAAATTTAGGGTATCACAGACATCACTAACTGGAATTTGATGAGATAAACTTGGTTGGATCTGGAATTCAGTAACTGGAATTTGATAAGAGAACGTTGGTCGAATGCGAGCATCACTAACTGGAATTTGATGAGATAAACTTGGTCGGATTCGTACTTCACTGACTAGAATTTAATAAGATAAACTTGGTCGAATCCGAACTTCACTAATTGGAATTTGATAAGATAAACTTGGTCGATGATGAATCTTCGACATAATGATGACTAGCAATAGATTAAAATAACTAACATTGTTAGTATTCATCCTCGAGGTGGTTTGCACCTTGGATGATATTGTTCACCGACGCTAAATGGGGACATGATACACGTATTTGGGGTGTATTGGACCACTGGTCAAGATGGATATGGTTCGCACCTTGGGTGATATTAATGACCACCACCAAAAGGGAACACGATCCATGAATTTGGGGGTGTATTGAACCACTCGTCAAAGGGAACATGGTCCACACCCTGGGCGATATTGCTAATCGCTTCCAAATGGGGCATGTTCCACACATTTGGGAGGTGAATTGGACCTCCGTCAAGGGGGACATGGTCTGCACGCTGGGTGATATTGTTGAGCGCCACCAAAGGGAACATGGTATACGCATTTGGGGGTGTATTGGACCACCAGTTAAGGGGAACATGGTTCGCACCTTGGGTGATACTTTTTTACCGCCGCCAAAGGAGAACATGGTCCACACATTTGGGGTGTATTGGACCACCGGTCATTGGGAACATGGTCCACGCATTTGGGGCGTGTATTGGACCACTTGTCTAGGGGGACATGGTCCACACCTTGGGTGATATTGTTGATCGCCACCAAAGGGGGACACATGAGACGCATTTGGGGGTGTGTTGGACCACCAGTTAACAGGGATATCCTCCGCACCTTGGTGAACAAGGTTCATGTAAGATGCGATAAAGACAAAAAATTAATAATATTTCGTTACAGTAAATCTATTTTTAGGGTGTTATAAAGGTTGTCCAACCTCGAAAGGGGTTTTCGACATAAGAATTAAGCATAAAATACACATAGGTTTGAAGTTTTCCATGTTCGGGGACCTCTTTCCTAGCTAGATCTTCCAACTTGTAAGCGCCTGTACCGATCTTAGCTGTTACCCGGTAAGGCCCTTCCCAATTAGGTGCTAGCTTCCCCTTGGCTTTTCCAATATCTTATCTTCGGAGTACTGAAGCCCTAGATTCAAAATTTCTTGGGATGAGCGAGGAGTTGTAATTATTTGATGTCCTCCCTAAGATTGCAAGAGAAGTCAATATGAAAGGTTGTAACTTCGATCTTTTGATTTGGTTTTGATGAAAACAAAGATGCTATGGAAAATCTTGAAGACATGACAAGTCATCAAACAACAATTCAAGGCTCAAGATCATCTTAGGCTTAGGGAAGTTATTTTTATATTTTTAGAAGTCCTAAGATGATTGCTTAGATTGAGTCTAAGTAGATAAAACCAATGATGAGAGTCTCACATGATCTTAAAAAAAGTTTAACTATTTTTGAGTTATCATCCATCCATATTTTATTAGGTTGCATTAAAATGATAGGTTTTCTTAAAATCATTCATTGCATCAACTTACATCATATAGGAGAGTTACTTGAAAATCAAGAAACTATTTTATGCTTAAGTGTTAACTGATTAAATGGTTCAACAATCGATTAATTAGTTGTTGAAGCCTAATAATGGATTAAGCTTCAAATTAATCGATTAAGTAGTTGTTGCTATTATGTTAAGTTCTGGTGTAGCACCCTCTTCGTGGGATGAAATTTTATTGACTATTTGCTTTGTGCTAAACAGAGTCCCCAAGGCTAAAAGCAAAATATCCCCATATGAAATCTTTAAGAATAGACAACTAAACTTGTCTTATTTGAGAACTTGAGACTATCGTACAAGTTTACCAGTAGACCTAGTATGGAGCATTGACATGCTATTGAAATGGTAATGAGGTACCTTAAGAAATAATAAACCTTGGATTACATTGTCGAATATTTCCAGTTGTCTTAGAAGGATTAAGCGATGTTGATTAGAACACTCTTTTAGATGATTCCAAAGTAACCAGTGGCAATATATTTAGCATACCTGGTGGGGTTGTTTCTTGGAAGTCAAAGAAACAGACTACTTTGGCTTAATCCAATATGGAAGTTGAGATGATAGCACTAACAACAGTTAGTGAAGAAGCAAGCTGGCTGAGAAGCTTGCTTGCAGAGATTCACATATGGGAAAAACTGATACCAGTTGTGATGATCCATTATGATAGTACTACGACTATTGCAAAGATTGAGAATCGTTTTTATAATAGTTAGAAACAACAAATACGTCGTAAGCACAACACCATTAGAGAATTACTCTCTACAGGAGCTGTTAGAGTGGATCATGTACGCCCTGAGAATAATTTAGCAGATCATTTGATGAAAGGACTAGCTAGAGATAAAGTTCATAATGCTTCTAAGATTATGGGACTATTGCCCTTAGAACGAATATCACTCATGATTGTAACCCGACCTAACTGACTAGAGATCCCAAGAAATAGGTTCAATGGGTAATAACAAGTTGTGAAGTGATATGAGAATGAACATGCTATGAAATTATGAAAACCATGATTCCTGCAATATATGTAATTAAACTCTTAATGAGATCTATACTACATGAGTACTATTGATAGACTCACATATGTGAATGTGGAAGTGGATATCGCTTTCTATGAAATTTAGGGGCATAAAATTCTAGAGCGTTCACTAAACTGGGATAAATGTGTATGACCTTTAAAGCACAAACTTTACTGAATACACATTTGAAAATGGTGTGTGTGGTTTGATGCCAGAGATAGAGTTCAAGACTACGAGTCCCTCTAGTAAAATCTGGATCTTATTCACTATGCAAAGGTTGAAGTCGCATGACACATTTTGAAAGGACCCGATTTTCATAACTCGAAAATTCACTTTTAAAAATCCTTATTCGTGAAAGTGCAGTGATTACTTTTGAAAGACATTACTCGGACAGTTTGGAAACTTGATTGATTATAAATTTACAAGGCGGAAATATTCCAAACCCCTTTCATTTCAAAAGCATGTCATTACACTTCCGTTCAAATACATCCTTATACAATTAAACTTTCTCAAAATTACCTTGAATACAAACATTAGATTCACTTCATTATACACTTACAAGAAAGTTGTTTATACATGGATTCACTTTAACATGTTCTTCATATTACAAATATTTATCATATAACATGTCAATTCCATATTATCCACTACTCTATCATGTACTCTTCTCCGCAAGCGTCCAATGCGCTACCTCCACAACCTGAACCCAAATATACAACACATACAAGGAAAGACAGAGGGAGTAAGAACCAACTACGGCGACCGTAGCGTGGATTTACATGGAGTAATGACATTAAAGTATTAAAACCACACACATCTAACATCAATCATGATATGTATATATCAATCAATACATATTATCCATATTCACCCTATAGTACACATATATCCCATACTATATGTGTTTTATAGTGTGCATACTTATTTATCACATAGTATCCATATTCACCCTATAGTACACATACATCCCATACTATATGTGTTCTATAGTGTGCATATTTTATTCGTCCAAATATACTCATTTCTCATCATTCATATTCACCCTATAGGATATATATCTCATAATATATATCCTATTGCATGCATATGATTTTCATTCCGATTATACACTTTTCACATCCTTCACATTTCGTAGTAATTTTACCCTTGATCTTGTTCCACAATTCTGCACCGCACAAATAATCCCCATACCACATCGGGCCGGTCAAGTAAATCCCCATACCTCATCGGGCAGGTCGAGTTTCCACATTACACTCACATCCATGTCATACACAATCAACACAAGGCATCTCATTATCTTATCACCGTAGATAACATACAACATCTTCATTGTCACAAACATACCTTTACCCATTTTAACACATTCACAACTCATCACACATTCATTGTTACAACACACCCATACATGTTTATAACAATCAACCACTCACAACATACTCATTTTGATAAACATACTCATATCCATTATAACACATTCACAACTCATCACACATTCATTGTTACAAACACACCCATGTATGTTTATAACAATCAACAACCCACAACATACTCATTTATGCTTATGACTATAAACATCTCACGCACCATCATTATCACACAACATAACCATTATCATAAACAAACCACACAAAACATATTCTTCATCATATACACATTAACGTTAGAACCATCTTTAATGACGGTGTATTACCATAAATGAGCATATAGAGATTTACTTAAATAGACGGTTTTTCCCACACATATATATCCACTTTTATGGCTAATACATCCTCATGTAAAATAAAGACTCTCATATGGACCACAAACTCCCAAGAGAGTTTCTATCCGTTAATATGCTCCGATTCTTGAGGGAAATCGGAGATGATGACTCTAATGAAATACTCTAAGACCACAATGGTCTTCTCCCTCACCTTAGGTTGCGTAAGCTCCGTTGCTCCGCAAAAAAGCTACATCTCCCTTAATCTCCTCCAACCTCCATTGTTGCTTTTTCACCTCCAAGCTTTTCCAAATGTGTCACCATGAAGCAAGAGGAAGGTTTTGATGAGTTTTGAGGCTTAGTGGAGGGAAAAATTGTCCATTTGGGTGGAGCCACCGTGGGGAGAGAAAGGGGTAAAAAGAAAATGAAGATTAGGGTTTCTAGGTCCCTTTTTTTTCACTTTTATAGTCACAGCGATGAGTGTAATCGATTACCAACATGTTGTAATCGATTACAATGTGAAAAATGCACATATCTGATGCTTTTAATATGATGTAATCGATTACGAGTATAGTGTAATCGATTACATCGTGAAAAATTACACATGTCTGATCAGATATCAGCAGGTAATCGATTACCAGGATCATGTAATTGATTACATCATGGAAAATTACACATGTCTGATCAGATATCAGCATGTAATCGATTACCAGGATCATGTAATCGATTACCAGGATCATTAATCGATTACATCATGGAAAATTACACATGTCTGATCAGATATCAGCATGTAATCGATTACCAGGACCATGTAATCGATTACATTGTGTCAACAGTCCAAAATTGTCATTTCTCGCCCAGGCAACTCTCTCTCAGGCGAGAATCCTCCAGTATAACCCAAGATTTCACCCTTCCAGGTGATCCTTTCTCGCTTAGGCGAGAATCTCTCGCTCAAGCGAGGCTTCCAGGACTGTTACTATAATTTTTAAAGACTAAAATTCGGGGTGTTACAATCATCCCCCTCTTATAAGAATTTTCGTCCCCGAAAATTAAACATACCTAGGAAAATAATATCACCACCTAGACCTTAGGCACAAGAACACTCAACCAAAATCACAATTCGATTCTCTATTCCATTAAGCTTACTTAATCGGTCACTAAGTGCATACACCACTAAACCGTGATATCACCAAACCAATTCATCAATGTCCAAATATTAAGATCTCAGCCTTTAATAACTCGAATGCCATGAGAATTAACCCATAATTCCGACTAAAGAATTTCCCTATATCCATCAAGAACCACAAATTCTCTAGCACATATCCATCTATCAATCCTAACATACATTAAGAATCCCGATAACACTCTCGAACTTCAGCGAATGGGGAACTCCTTATCCCATATCTATCTAAATGCATCTTTTAACATCCATCATACACTAGCTTGTTCCATCTCCAATCAAGAATCTAGCACAATTTCATTTTACTCGATCCACAAAATACTTACAAAATGGGACTCTTAGTGTCTCATCCATTGTAAACAATCAAACTATCTAGTAATCGCTAATTACATCAAATATTTCTACCATCACAATAGATCTCCCTGATCCATCACTACAATAATCATTCAAAACGATTAACCTATATGGTCCGAATCGCAACAACACTCTCGAACCCAGTTCGAAGTGAGACTCCATACTCATCGCGCACCAAGATGTACTGGCTCGCACCCAAAAATGCAGTACCTAGATCGACATCCACTCGATGGAAACAACATCATTTCATTGCATATGTGCAAATAACTACGGTTTACTCAAAATTCTCCACTAAAATTTCAATTTATACTTGCTACAATCACAGAAACATGATATTCATCCAAGCAGCATTTAGACAAACAAGACTCTTGGAGTCTTTCACATACCAATCAAAATCACCAACATCCAACTCAACCCAACATTCCTACTACAACGAATGTGGTTTAAGACGATTTGCTAGTTCATAAATTTCAGCTAGGCATACAAGGTCGTAGACCCACTCAAATCGCATACGTTGTTACCATTGATTTTTGCCATTTACGAATATCCAATCCAAAAACTTGAGTTTTATATGGATACCCAAAATACAATGATGGACATGCACCTCGTGCTCAAGTCTACATCATATCGAGAAACACATGCTCATAATTACCTCACAAGAGTTTTAACACATCACATTCATCCAAGGTGAAGTTTTTTTAAAAATTCGGATTTCAACATGAAACTTAATCAATGCTTAGTCGAATAGTACACTTCATTCGAAAAACGATTTTCGAAAATAGATTAGATGTAAGTTTCATGGAAGTTCTCTTGTGGAAGCAGAGGTTTTCCTAATCATTTCAAAATATCTTAAAATCATTTTTCTCATGCGACACCGACTGCCCAAATCAAAATTTTCAAAAGCTAGTTATTTTTGAAGTTACATTTCATCCAGGACATGAGAGTCCCCACAGTACACTCACAGAAACATGCTTACACCATAACACTGCAATCACGTATAACAATTACTGACGCACATGAAATAGAAATAGTTTTTTGAAAGCACAATATCAAAGCAGTTAATTTGAGTTCATTACCACTATATCGTGCATTGCAAATGTTCAATTACAAATGGTCAATCATCACAGACCAGAAGTTTCATGCACAAAAGATAATCCACTACCTCTTAGGGTAGGCAATTCAACCATGGTCCACTACCACTCCGGGTAGGCAACTCAACAACGATCCACTACCGCTCCGAGTAGGCAACTCAACAATGATCCACTACCCCTCCGGGTAGGCAATTCAGCAATGATCCACTACCGCTCCGGGTAGGCAATTTTCCTCAATGATCCACTACCACTCGGGTAGGTAATTTTCTTCAATGATCCACTACCACTTCGGGTAGGTAATTTTCCTCAATGATCCACTACTACTTCGGGTAGGTAATTTTCCTCAATGACCCACTACCACGTCGGGTAGGTAATTTTCCTCAATGATCCACTACCACGTCGGGTAGGTAATTTTCCTCAATGATCCACTACCACTCGGGTAGGTAATTTTCCTCAATGATCCACTACCACTTCGGGTAAGTAATTTTTCTCAATGATCCACTACCACTTCGGGTAGGTAATTTTCCTCAATGATCCACTACCACGTCGGGTAGGTAATTTTCCTCAATGATCCACTACCACTCGGGTAGGTAATTTGACCACGGTCCACTACCGCTCCGAGTAGGCAATTTAACAATGGAACAAGGTTGTTAAACCATTTTGAAATTCATTTTTTCTTTGATGCATAACTTGAGTCAAAGTCGCTACACCATTTAAGGTTAGCTAAAAACGAGTTTTATTTCCATTGATTTCACCATAAATCGTTTTCCCGCAAATCGACGCCCACTTTAGTATAAACACACCCATATATGTTTATACTAAATGCGTAATTCACAACTCCATCCTTACATAACCAGAAAATACACACATTTTCCATTTCCGTAAATCTACGCTCACTTTAGTATAAACACACCTATATATGTTTATACTAAATGCATAATTCACAATTCAATCATTCATTTTCAATTATCTTAATCTTAGTGATAAAAGAAATTCCACACCAAGAACTCTCCATAAACAATTTCAACAAGATTCTAACAACCAAAAACTTTTAGCAAGAATTTCACTAGAGAATCCCCAACAAGGGTCTCACACAATAAATTCAACCAAAGTTTTACAACAAGGAGTTTTCAACAACCAAATTCATCAATAACTCATAACAAGACATCCAACGATAAATTCACAACCAAACACTTATCATCATCTTTCAAATCAGCAGTTACCACAGTCAACAACAATGCATAAGTCAAGTAGTTAACTAACACAAATTTCACAAAGAAGCATGTAAGGTCATACCCTAGGCCGCAGAGTTGACATATGCTCTGATACCATATTGTAAGGACCCGATTTTCATAACTCGAAAATTCTCTTTTAAAAATCCTTATTCGTGAAAGTGCAGTGATTACTTTTGAAAGAGATTACTCGGACAGTTTGGAAACTTGATTGATTATAAATTTACAAGGCGAAAATATTCCAAACCCCTTTCATTTCAAAAGCATGTCATTACACTTCCGTTCAAATACATCCTTATACAATTAAACTTTCTCAAAATTACCTTGAATACAAACATTAGATTCACTTCATTATACACTTACAAGAAAGTTGTTTATACATGATTTCACTTTAACATGTTCTTCATATTACAAATATTTATCATATAACATGTCAATTCCATATTATCCACTACTCTATCATGTACTCTTCTCCGCAAGCATCCAATGCGCTACCTCCACAACCTGAACCCAAATATACAACACATACAAGGAAAGACAGAGGGAGTAAGAACCAACTACGGCGACCGTAGCGTGGATTTACATGGAGTAATGACATTAAAGTATTAAAACCACACACATCTAACATCAATCATGATATGTATATATCAATCAATACATATTATCCATATTCACCCTATAGTACACATATATCCCATACTATATGTGTTTTATAGTGTGCATACTTATTTATCACATAGTATCCATATTCACCCTATAGTACACATACATCCCATACTATATGTGTTCTATAGTGTGCATATTTTATTCGTCCAAATATACTCATTTCTCATCATTCATATTCACCCTATAGGATATATATCTCATAATATATATCCTATGGCATGCATATGATTTTCATTCCGAGTATACACTTTTCACATCCTTCATATTTCGTAGTAATTTACCCTTGATCTTGTTCCACAATTCTGCACCGCACAAATAATCCCCATACCACATCGGGCAGGTCAAGTAAATCCCCATACCTCATCGGGCAGGTCGAATTTCCACATTACACTCACATCCATGTCATACACAATCAACACAAGGCATCTCATTATCTTATCACCGTAGATAACATACAACATCTTCATTGTCACAAACATACCTTTATCCATTTTAACACATTCACAACTCATCACACATTCATTGTTACAACACACCCATACATGTTTATAACAATCAACCACTCACAACATACTCATTTTGATAAACATACTCATATCCATTATAACACATTCACAACTCATCACACATTCATTGTTACAAACACACCCATGTATGTTTATAACAATCAACAACCCACAACATACTCATTTATGCTTATGACTATAAACATCTCACACACCATCATTATCACACAACATAACCATTATCATAAACAAACCACACATAACATATTCTTCATCATATACACATTAACGTTAGAACCATCTTTAATGACGGTGTATTACCATAAATGAGCATATAACGATTTACTTAAATAGACGGTTTTTCCCACACATATATCTCCACTTTTATGGCTAATACATCCTCATGTAAAATAAAGACTCTCATATGGACCACAAACTCCCAAGAGAGTTTCTATCCGTTAATATGCTCCGATTCTTGAGGGAAATCGGAGATGATGACTCTAATGAAATACTCTAAGACCACAATGGTCTTCTCCCTCACCTTAGGTTGCGTAAGCTCCGTTGCTCCGCAAAAAAGCTACATCTCCCTTCATCTCCTCCAACCTCCATTGTTGCTTTTTCACCTCCAAGCTTTTCCAAATGTGTCACCATGAAGCAAGAGGAAGGTTTTGATGAGTTTTGAGGCTTAGTGGAGGGAAAAATTGTCCATTTGGGTGGAGCCACCGTGGGGAGAGAAATGGGTAAAAAGAAAATGAAGATTAGGGTTTCTAGGTCCCCTTTTTTTCACTTTTATAGTCACAGCGATGAGTGTAATCGATTACCAACATGTTGTAATCGATTACAATGTGAAAAATGCACATATCTGATGCTTTTAATATGATGTAATCGATTACGAGTATAGTGTAATCGATTACATCATGAAAAATTACACATGTCTGATCAGATATCAGCATGTAATCGATTACCAGGATCATGTAATCAATTACATCATGGAAAATTACACATGTCTGATCAGATATCAGCATGTAATCGATTACTAGGATCATGTAATCGATTACCAGGATCATGTAATCGATTACATCATGGAAAATTACACATGTCTGATCAGATATCAGCATGTAATTGATTACCAAGACCATGTAATCGATTACACTGTGTCAACAGTCCAAAATTGTCATTTCTCGCCCAGGCAACTCTCTCTCAGGCGAGAATCCTCCAGTATAACCCAGGATTTCACCCTTCCAGGTGATCCTTTCTCGCTTAGGCGAGAATCTCTCGCTCAAGCGAGGCTTCTATGACTGTTACTATAATTTTTAAAGACTAAAATTTGGGGTGTTACACATTTGTTTATGCACAATCTTATTGACACCATAGAAATTCCCGGAAATCGTTTTTTAATTTCAAGTGGGGGGTTGTTGGATTTTGCTTTGTTGGATGCCATTAGTGGAGACTTTTGGGTGTGAAATTGAAAAACTCACAAGTCCCACATAGGAAGATTGTGGAAAAATATCACAAGTCCTACATAGGAAGATTTTGGAAAAACCTCACAAGTCCCACATAGGAAGAGTTTGGAACTTGAAAAAAATCTCATGCTATAAATAAAAGTCTTCTCTCTTCATATTTTCTTACAACAAGTTGAGTACGTTTTTACTCAGCCTTTCTTTCTCCCTCATATTTTCTGCCGACACATTTCCGGCAAATTTCTCCCTCTTTCTTTATGTGGCACTAAGAATTGGCACAGACAACCATATTTTGAGAATTTCGCGAAGTGAAATTGGTAGTCAGGTTGTGGGAAATAAATTGACACTGATAGTCATACTATGTGAATTTATATAATTGGCACTAGTAGCCATAATGAGGTAATTTCTAGAATTGAAACTTGTAGTCATACTGTGAGAATTTCGAGAATTGTCACTAGTAGCCATATAGTGGTGTGTGCATTCAAGATCGGTTATTACAATGCAGTAAGAATTCAATAACAGAGAACTGAGCTGTTTTATCCTGGGGACGGTGTGGTTGATAGTCTGCTTGCACAATTTGGGCAGTACCATGAAACGTCTTAAAGAGAGTGACTTTGTCGTGACTCAACCAATAAATATTATTTCGTGTCATTTAAAATTGTTGCAAGCTACGGTAATAGCAATGCTAAACTCATGTTTATAAAGAAATAAATTAAATATAAATATGATAAAAGATTTAAATTATTAGTTGATATTTATATATTTTCATATCTTGACCCTTATAAATTTAAGATCACCACTTTAATTTTGTCTATTTATAAATAAAAAACATAGCTAAAAATAGGTGAATTATCTTTTGATTCTTAATGAACCTAAATCATTATTAGTCTACTAGATCATTATCATTGAAAAAATATCATCTACCTCAAGTTTGTTACGTTAGCAACTTCAAATTCATATATCATGCTATTTTATACATTTTAGTTTTTTTTTTATTTATTCAAAGTTTTCACATTTTTAAAGTTTATGTAATAATAAAAAAATTAAAACAAGTTTTAAGGGAATACCAACTAAATATCAGATAAGTCCTTTTTACATAAATATCTCCGTTTATATTAACAATAGAAACATGATATCTCATCTCAATGTCCAATTTTAACTAATATTTATCGGCTTTAAAACATAAAAACAAGTATTCAGTTCTTTATATGACCGAACTATCACTTGCATCTTATTTTTATAAATACTTCAAAATTTCAATGACACATTTAATAGAGAAATGCTTCATAATTCAAAAATAAAATAAAATAAATCAAATCAAACAAATAACCTAATAAAACCCGCTCTTGGTGTTCTCGTTCTTTGACAAAAGTCACACTGCAAAACCCTTTTCTGTGTGCAGGTGTGGCTTCCTCTGATTCCGAAGTTTCTCATATTTCATTGTGGATCTTCTATTTTCTGTTCCAATATCAAAATATTTTCTTGATTCAAAACTTGCAAACAATAACCCTTCATTCTACCCCAATCACTAGCTCCTGCTCTGTTCTCAGGTATTGTTCTCTGATTCATTTTTAGGGTTTTGATCTTTCCAAGAGTACTACTTAGGCTTTATTTATTTATGTTCATTTAACCATTCATTTTACTTGTCTACAAATGTGTGAAGATTTTTATTTTATTGTATAATCACATTTCTGAGATGGGTTTTATATTATGAAGCGATTTGATGCATTGTATTGCTTTATGTATGATACTTTAGTGCAGATTTTGTTGAAAGTGTTTGTCCAACTTCATTGCTCATAATCCATTATCCAAATTTCCAGGCATTAAATTCCTTTGGATGTGAATGTGTAAGATCACTATAAAGAACTTGAGATGTGTCATATTGTTATTTTACTTTTCTATTTTTCTTGATAATGTGAATGTGCTTAGATTGTTATGAGTAGCAAGATAACTACGAAGAGTTTTCCCCATGAGTAATGTTTACTGAATTCAAACAATTATTCTTTTATTGTGCATCCCATTATTTTAAATTGCGGTCACGGTTTTGGTTATTGTGATTTTACTACATTGAGAGCACGGTCATTGTTGTTGTTGTGATGTGTATTGCAGTCGAAAAAATATTTTTGAATTCAATGCGGCCCAAATGCAGCTCATCATTGTAATTTGGTGTCACACTGCAATTGCGGTGTGATATGGTTGCGGTGGTTATCGCAATCGCAGTATTGGGTCGATAAATACAGAAGATTGTTTTAGTAGTTGGAAGAGCTTTCTGTATAATTAAAGTGTTCCTCCTTTTTCTGTAGAGTGGGGAGTTTTAGCCAATTGTTTGAGATGTTTAGACTTTAGACATGATTAGTTTGCCTATTGTTTTGGCCAACTCCGTTACATTTCTGCTTTATAAACTGAGGAGGGATCCACTTACTCCAAGAGTAAGTGGAAAATGACTTACTCCACATCTTAACCATCCAATCTTGGAAAATCTAATGGTTTAGATGTACTTACCAATTCAAACCATTGGATTTTCCAAGATTGGATGGTTAAGATGTGGAGTAAGTCATTTTCCACTTACTCTTGGAGTAAATGGATCCCTCCCCATATAAACTAATACATTATGCACCATTACTATTTTCTTACAGTGGTGTGTATGATGGCTTTACTTAATTATTATTCAATCTTACCAAAATCAACGAGGCACAATACTGACTAAAAGTAAAAGAGTGAATTGATTTTCTAATAAATAATCTTATTAAGGAAGTGTATTGGAAGTTATAAATTGGTTAAGCTACTCTTTTCTGTTCGACTATGATTTTGTCACATATATATTTGTTTGATATCTTGGTTCACTGTTATCAGAGCCTCACGTAGTGATAATTTCATGAGGTTTAATGTCAGTGATACAGCAAATGGAGCTCATTGGACCTCTATGATCATGAGATGATTATTAAAATCCTTTGCTCTAATATTTACTTTTTATATTACTTAGTTATTAGATTGTCATGCATCATTGTGTTGCAGATTATTTTCTGATGAAAAATTGTTTTAGATGGCTCTTCAGCTTTTGAATTTTTGTTGTAAACTGGGTAGTCAATACATTCCATTTTTTCAGTATGTGTAGTTTAGTAAGGTTATTCATTGGAATCAGGGCTTAAAGAACTTGAAGGTTGTTGTCCTAACATCCTCGTGAAATGTTTAATTGAATTTTAGAGAAAAAACTTCTCTAAACTTCATTTTTTTTTTTGCAAGTATCTATAGACTATTTTATTCCTTTAAACTTTATCAATTGATGAAATTGGTCCATATATAGATATATTGTTAAATTATTTGTATGACAACAAGGAAACAACTACAATCACACTCAAAGTAGTGTAGCAATGGAGCAATTAGGTTAACCAACATTAATTTCATGAGGATATTATTATCAAAATACAAAATTGATGAGAATGTGATAAGTAATTTTTTTTTTGAATTAAAAGTGGTTAATTAATATTGATATATACCAACAAGGCTAGACTAGTGGCCTAGTGTCCTAGTAGTTTAGGGTTTAGAGTTTAGGGGTAATTATGAACCCCGAAAGTGATTAGTTTCTTACCTATAGGATGAGGGATACCATTGGTAGTACAAAAACTAGGGGAGGACAATGGTTTAGATGTACCCACAATTCAAACTATTGGATTTTTCAAGAATGAATGATCATGATGTTGGAGTAGGTTTTTTCCACTTAGTATTGGAGTAAGTGGATCTCTCCCCCAAAAACTATTGATATATATATATTATATATAATAATGATAATAATAATAATAATCTAATAGGGGAGTTTAAAATAAAGTGTATGATATAATTCTTTTACAATTAATTTAATGTCATCTTCGCGTAGAGATCAATTCCACCAGCTAAAGTTTAATGGAGTAATTAGGAAGAAAAAATGGTTTATGATAGTCATTTTCAAAAATATGAAGTTTAAGGTGTTTTCTTGTACTTTTCCATAATATGCATTCTTGAAAGAGATGAAGATGAAGAATGAAAACTCATACTATTATGTGTAGGTTTAGGAAATACAAGCATATAAAAGAATACAAAGACTATGAGGCTCAATGGCTTAATCCAGATTTGCGGGTACCAGCAAATAATATCTACAATGGGTTGGGTCTGGGTCCATGTTTTAGATCTGTGGGTAATTGAGACCCACAATTTTAAGGTTTGGTGTTAGACGAGTCTGAGTTCGAGTAATGAGGTACCCAAACCTGTGGGTACTCGAACCCGTTATTTCTTCCTAAATCTAAATATATATACATATGTAGCAACATAATTGTAATATCATGTTATATATATTGTAATATCATATTAATCCATAATTATAATATCATATTAATTCATAAATATGATTGTTATGTTGTTAAACTAAGATATTATATTGTTAATTAATATGTATGATATAATGTTATGTTAATTGAAGAGTTATTACTAAATAAACTTTTCATCCTAATGTGAAGTTGTTTGTAATGTTTGTTTGAATAAAATGAGTTGTGCTTAATAGTCAAATTAAGTTGTGTTTATAATTTTAAATTAAGTTTTATAATTTTTTATCTTGTTGATTGTCTAAATAACATATAAGATCGTAGAAAACAAATATACATCTGCATAAATTACTTGCAGTTATTTTTAATATTTTTGAATTTTTGGATACCCAGGGATCCGCTGGGTACCCAAGGCCCCACGGGTAGTATACCCAACGAGTATTAGCATGGGTCTAGGGCGGATTTAGGTCCAAAAATGAAGTAATGGGGCGGGTTCGGGTAATGCACTACCCGGACCCATCCAGACCCATTGTCATCTCTAGGGCTGGCAGACCGGCGGGTTGACCCTTTTTTTTCTTTCAAAAAACACATTTATAACTAATTCAATCACAATTTCAAAAATAAATAACCATAACGCCTTATAAATGTTTTTTAAAACAAAAAATCACAAACTAAAGTTCACAATCTCATATTAATATATCGCATTGGTTAAAACTTGTAAGTTCTAGTATTAAACTTTTAGACTTTTAGTTCACAATAAAATTTCAAGCTTTAAACATTAGATGCTATGTTGGAAGAATATCCCTCCACTTTTCTATGCAAAAAGTATTCTTTTGAGAAGACTTGTATACGATTAATAACCAATTTAAAGAGTAAATTACACTCATAAGTAAATGTTTTGTATATGATAAAAATATCTTGTATATGATATAAATTACTTATCAGATGTAATATTACATAATAGTATAATTAATTTAGTATTAATATTACTAACCAATTTAGTATAACATGTGTAACATTTGCAAAAGTTTATTAATAATATAAAGAGTAAATTACACCGATATTCTCTCAGTTTTAGTGAAATTATATAAAATATCCTTTCATTTTTTATACTTAAAAAATTCCCTTAATTTATAAACATATCTTATATTGACCAACCCTACATGAGAAATAAGTATAATTTTTTAAACAAAAAATAATAAATATAATTAAGTTAAACAAAATATAATATATGATATAAAATAAGCACTGATATGTAAATGTCTTGTATATTATCTAAATTACATTGATAAGTAATTTACTCATAAATATCTTATATATGAATAATAAATTCCTTCCTCACGGTAAGTGTAAAATGTCCGATTGGAAAACAATATTAAATTTGTTACATTATTAGAACCACATGTTATCTTAAAATACTAAAGCAATATTAATGTTGGCCCGTCGGGCTAGCCCCGACCGCCATGGTCCGTCTAAAAAATGGGCTTACAAATTGGGTTGAATATGAGCTTTTGGAGTAAAATCTCTAATCCGACTCGCTAAAAATGTCAATACAAACGGGTTGGCCCGTCGGGCCAAACCCATATTATAATCCCTTATTTGAAGAGTATAACGTAATAATTAATTAATGTGATAAAATAAATAAAGTTGTTATTAAATAATTAATACAAAATTACATTGATTTATAAATAAGAATTTAATTTCTATACTTATTTACTATATCATTCATCATTCATTTGTATTATTTTAATAATTAAATATGAATGGTGCATAATACAATGATATTGTAAAAAACTTTTATAATATTATTACATACATTTTTCCCTTACCCATTTCTTACCCAAAAAAAACAAGATAAAACCTTATATAAGAGTTGAAAGAAATATATATAGAAAATTACATTCCCCTGAGTTTTACTCAGATTATATAAATCACCCTCCATGTTTTTGTCATTACACAAATCACTCATCCATGTTTTGTCACTGCATAAATCACCCCTAATTTTTGACATAAATTACATTAACTCCCCTGAGTTTTACTCAGATTATATAAATCACCCTCCATGTTTTTGTCATTACACAAATCACTCATCCATGTTTTGTCACTGCACAAATCACCCCTAATTTTTGACATAAATTATATTAACTACCCACATAAGATATAAGTGTAATTTTGTTAAGAAACAAACATGTGTTAAGTATAATTAAGTTAAACAAAATATTGTACATTGTATAGACAAATCCAAATAGTATAAGAGTCAATATGTCTTCCTTATTTTTGGTTCGTTACAAAAAATATAACAATTACAATATTTAAATATATCATTAGAATTATTAATGTAATGTAATGAACCAAAAAATAATAAAGAGATACTGACTCTTAACTATTTGGAATTTTTTAGTATTGTTTTAAAAACAAATGAGTGGTTAATCAAATAATAATTTCAAAAATGAGAATCCAATCAAACAAATAATTATTATTAATGGCAAGTAGTCAATTCTTTTCATTTCAGTGTATACAAAATTTAAAATTTTAAAATTGTTCAACAAAAAGTACTTTACAAATATGATGTACCCTTCCCCACACTTAAATTGAAGCATTGTCCCCAATACTTCCCCACACTTAAGGCAAAAAACGAACAATGATAAAAAAATGTGAAAGAAAAGCTTAGGTTATTGAGAAAACTTTCCTGGTGGTGTTCTAGCTCTCAGCCTCTAGTGTTCTAGCATGTTAAATTACCACACATATGCAAAATGCAGAAAAACATAATTCATATCACTATCTCCCGGTAACTACTGCATACAACTAACTATGGGTTTCCAAAATTACCCATAGCTACAAATATCCGAAGTTACAAACATTCAGAATTACATATTATCCAAGTAGCATTAAATTAGTCATAGTACAAAATGGCAAAATAAGAGAATTCGATTATAAGCTCCTAAACCATCAACCAAGCATCCTCAACTATCTTGTTTACCTGCAATGGGATTATCAACGGCAATACACACAATATACAAAGGAGTAAGTCATTAATTCAATAAATACCATTATAAGATAATTCACATTTTAAAGGGGTTAGTAAACTATTTTTAAATTCGTTTTCGCTACATCACTTGAGCCAAAGTTTGCTCTTTCGCTTGAGCCAAAGCTTGCTACATAACTTGAGCCAAAGTTTCGCTACATAACTTGAGCCAAAGTATTGCTACATAACTTGAGCCAAAGTATCGCTACATAACTTGAGCCAAAGTATCGCTACATAACTTGAGCCAAAGTATCGCTACATAACTTGAGCCAAAGTATCGCTACATAACTTGAGCCAAAGTATCGCTACATAACTTGAGCCAAAGTATCGCTACATAACTTGAACCAAAGTATCGCTACATAACTTGAGCCAAAGTATCGCTACATAACTTGAGCCAAAGTATCGCTACATAACTTGAGCCGAAGTATCGCTACATAACTTGAGCCAAAGTATCGCTACATAACTTGAGCCAAAGTATCGCTACATAACTTGAGCCAAAGTATCGCTACATAACTTGAGCCAAAGTATCGCTACATAACTTGAGCCAAAGTCGCTAACCAATCATGATCGGCTAAAAACGTGTTTTCTTTTCATTGACACACCATCAATTCATAAACAGCAATTCCAAGCATTTTCTCAATACGACATGCTAGTTAAAGACTTATCCTTACCTTGGTGAGTGTTGGGTTTGGTCCTTAGTGACTTTGCAAGTTCCACCGACACCGCCTCCAACCTTAGGATCTTTCATCATCCCCACCACATAACAACAATGTCAGTCATTTATTCGAAATAACACATAAACAACTCATATTTCATCTTTGAACACACAAGAGATTCACACATTTTCAATGTTTCCAAAATTACCTTTATTAAGGGTTTTCAAACATCTAAAATATGCATAATCATCTTATATTCATCATTAGAACATATAGTCATCTTCTACATCTAACATTTCACTTATTTCCCTTTTTACTCATATTCTCATTTTGGGGTTTTCATGAATCAACCCACAAAACCTTTCCATTCATCAAATATCAACTCTAAACCAAGATTTTACAAGAGAAAAACAACATAAAACGAACCATAACTCTAAAGCATGAGTTTCCATGGTTTCTCATGTTTTGAGAAGAGATCCCATACACTAAAAAACGAGTTTGCAAAGGATAAAAAGAGTTAGAATCAAGAGATTTACCTCTTCTCAAGCTTCTGGATGATTCCCACGAGTTCTTGCTCTCAAAATCACCTTCTTCTCTCTTCTCTCTCAATTTCTAACCCTAAAAGTGTTTGAGGGTTTCTATTATAAAGAAAATTCGACGGGTTCTCCCTCAAGCGAGCCCATTCTCGCTCAAGCGAGAAAATCCCGCCTTTTTAAAATTTCAGATCTGACGCTCTCGCTCAAGCGAGAATCTCACAGCCTCTACAGCTTTAGAGTGCCATTTCTCGCCCAGGCGAGACAACTCTCGCTCAAGCGAGGATCCTCTCGCTCAAGCGAGAATCCTTCAGTATAGCCCAGTACTTCACTCACCCAGGTGAGCCACTCTCGCCCAGGTGACACCTTTATCGCTCAAGCGAGATTCCCAGGACTGATACTATAATTTAATGACTTTAAATTTAGGGTGTCACACATATAATACCAGGAATATAAATTTACTCCCACTGAACTTCTGGTACACACAATCTTCAACTTTATTTGCCTCAAAACCATACGAGGTAATAACTTGATGAAACTTGTGATTCCACTGACGAGAGGCTTGTTTAAGGCCATTGATGGATTTCTTTAATTTGCACACCATAGATTTTGAGCCAATTGATTCAAGTTTTCTGGTTGCAGCATATATATTGTTTATTTAATGTCACCATTTAGAAATGCAATCTTAACATCCATCTGATGTAACTCTAAATTAAAATGAGCTACTAGTGTCAATATTATTCTAAAAGAATCCTTCGAAGATACTAGAGAGAAGGTTTCTTTATAATCAATGTCTTCTTGGTTTTAAATGTCCATTTGCAATCAATAGGTTTCACAACTTCAGGTATATCGACAAGATCCCAAACGTCATTATCATGCATAGACTCTATCTCATCTTTCATGACATCAATCTACTTTTGAGAGTTAGAACCTTTCATGGCTTGAAAGAGGTTCAATGGATCATCATCTGTTAACGCAATGTCATCCTCATGTTCTTGAAGAAATACAATATAATCATCTGAAATTGCATTTCTCCTCTCTCTAGTGGATCTCCTTAATGGCACTTCTACTTATTGAGGTTGTTGAATTTGCTCCGAAAGTACTTCAGCGAGAACCTCATTGTTGTCTTGTTCTGTAATATTGTCAGGAACAATATTCTGAACATTTTGTTCTATTACCGAAGTTGTTCCTTGAATGTTAATAGGCAGAAGAACTTTTTCACCATTGGTGACAGGTTCTTCCTCAAAGACAACATTCCTTATGTTCTCTTCCTTCCCAAAATCAACTTCCTCAAGAAATCTCACATTTCCTGTCTCAAAGAAAAATTCTTGTAATAGGATCATAAAATTTATAGCTCCGTGAACGTTCAACATAGCCAACAAAGTAACAGCTAACTATTCTCGAGTCCAATTTTCTTTCATGTGGCCTATAAGGCTGCGCCTTAGCTGGACAACCCCAAATGTGCAAGTGTTTTAAGCTTAGTCTTTTACAAGTCCAAAGGTCATATGGGGTTTTGTTAACTGTTTTACTTGGCACCTTATTAAGGATATAAACTATGATCTTTAAAGTTTCCCCTAAACAGACTCTGGTAAGGAAGAATGAATAATCATACTTCTCACCATATCCTTAAGAGTTCAGTTTAGTCACTCAACAACACCATCCATGATAGGTTTGTCTGACATAGTGTATTGTAGAACAATTCCACTTTCTCTTAGAAAAAATGTAAATAACTCTTTCAAAACATCCTTATTTTTCTTTCTTTTCTTATTCCGATAGGTCATAACCAAATGAGCAATTTCAGTCTTATCTCTCTGCTGCCTCTCTCTCTCTTGAGTGTTATAGCTCACTTTGAATTTCTCAAAGTGTGCAGGAAGCGAGATCAAAACCAAGTGCACAAGCAAGTCTTCACCAAGCTCTAACTTTAGTGACTTGAGTTTCAATGCGAGATTAGACATCTCCATAATGTACTCCATTATTTTCCCTTTGCTTCATACCTTATGGAGATGAGTTTTGCCAAAAGGCTATTCGTCTCCGCCTTTTTTTTAGCAAAGTACTATTCTATTTATTCAAGGAATTTCCTTGCATTTTGACTCTCAGAAATAGAGCACTGAAACGCTTCTAGAATAGAGCATTTCATGATCATTAGACACATTCGATTAGAGCGTTCTCATTTCTCAATTTTAACCTCATCGAGGTTTTCTGGAGTAGAAATGGATTTCTCCATACAAAGTGTCAGATCCAAATCTATACAGCCGAGAATAATCTCTATGACTTCCTTACAGACCTCAAAGTTTGTCCCATCTAGCAATGAGATGTCATTAATTTGAGCATAAATATTTGCAGTACTGGTAAAAGACATTGAATCCAATATAACCAAGAACAAAATAAATTGCAATCATTCTTACAATAAACTCACATCAAGTTTAAACCTTAAAATCCAATGGGATACATCACGAGTTACCTAGTACAACATTAATATTCAGTCTTTGGACAAAAAATATTAACTTGTACAATTGGTAACTTCACGTTTTTACTCCTTGCACAAATGACCCTCTTCATGATAGTCATTCCACATGGAATACGTTTCTGAGTGTCCGAGGTTTGAGAAACATGATCAGCACTTTTGGAAGCAATTGATGAAGTTGGTTATCTACTTGAACAAGTTTGAGAGATTATGAGGTTTTCTTAATGTACAAGTTTGAGAGTGTACAGAGATATGAATCAATTTTTGATATTTAAAACATCATAACAAATCAACAACGCTCATTTAAGAAAGTAATGTTGATGTGGCATCTTCAACAACACATCTTAATCTTTAAGGAAGCGCTATTGAATAGATGTACATTATCAATGCGTTCTTACACGCACACTGTTAAACTGAACTCACATCGCACCATTCCCATCATGGCTACGTTCACTACACCAAATTTTGTATTTTGTGGAGTTTTTTTTGTGTAGATTATTCAAACCTCCCTAATAAATCAAATGAGGCGGGCTGTGCAATTAACTAAATATATAGTGAAAGTTTTTAGTTAATTTATGGAGGTTTTCAACCTCCAATATATTTTTCAATTTTGGTAGTAAATGATTTATAGAAATCAAACCCTAAAATGGTCTTCAACACATAACAAAACCATTGATATCTTCTCCTTTATTTTATCTTCTCATTTTATGTTCTATCAAATGTAACTGAATAAAAGAAGTTGAGAATGAAAGAAAAAGAGTGAAGGTGATAAGTAGCTTTTAATGAGTAAATTGGTTCATCCAGACCAACCACACCACCAAATATTTTCTTTAAACTTCCCGATTTATTTTCTTTTCTTACTTATTTTTTATTTTTTATTTTGTCTGGAACCCATGATACTGTGTGGATGTGGAATTCTATACGTTGGATGTGGAATTTTTAACTTTGTACCTAACCTTAAAATTCTACAGATAGGATGTGGAATTTAACCGAAACGTCGATATTGTGAGGCGTTGCAATGGTTGTTTATGTTTCTATGCTTTCATGATGCTTAAATCTAATTTATTGTTTTTGATGATGGATCCTAGAAGGTGAGCTTGTTCAGATTTCAAGTTCTGTAACAATCGGAAAATACGTGGTGCTCACCTCCGCCACACGAAGAAGAATTAGGCGATAAAATCAAAATTATGAAGCCGAAGATTAGAATCGAGAAGGAGAGATTTCATTCTCGTTTATTCTCTAAACCGAAGTTGTTCCAAATTTCTATCACTCGTTTATTCTCGTTTCAGAATCACTTTTCAAAATTGTGCAACATATAAGAGAATTTTTTCCCCTATCCAAAGTTTGTTCTATTTTTCTAAATTCCCCTTTCCAAGTAAATTTGAATGTATAACTTTGAAATTATAATTTGTTGTTCTATGTTTCCTATTTCGATAGGGTTATGATTGTTCTTTGTTTCGATATCAAACTCTTGAAATTATGTGTTGTCATATTTGTTAATTCGTATTTTATGATTGTTTCTATTAGGGTTGATGGTTTGAAATTTGGAGTTGGATGATGATGATTAGGGTTTACACCATCATTTGCTCATAAAAATGGTGTAATGGATAACATCATTTCCAAAACTTAGGTTCGACTGCTGGACGCATTGTCATTTGCTCCCTTGTCAAATTAGTGAACTTTGTAGTTATGAATCCTTAGTGTAAGCTTTGTTTATATCATATGTTATTTGGATGTTATTTTTCTTTAATTATATTAAAACTTATATGTGCTGCCATGATAATTGGAATTTGTATAGGTTTGCTGGACAAAGTATGTTGGTTTATTGTGAAGTTAGGTTCCAGGTTACAATTTGTCTCAATGTTGTTTGCTTAATACTAGTATGAAGCTATATACTAGCTGTTGATTACATGTTTAATGATTAGAATGCCTAACTCAAGCTTTTTACTTCCGTTATTGGTGACTAGGGTGGTTTATCAGCATGTGATACGAAGGATAGATTAGATTTTGGTTACTATGTAGTGTGCTCTTTTGAATCATAATAAAACTTTGGGTTTGATAATGGCACTACCTAGCTTCGTATTTATTTCCTTCTTTGATCTATCTTGAGTTTCTCACAATAATAGACTTTGAGTTGAAATCTGATCTTGTGCATTCTGTGATGTTTACCTCAATGAATACTAACATCATTTTTGTGTCGTAAATTTGGAAAAGATACGATTTTAATTTGTTTTCCTTCTCTATGTTGAGAATAATAATTCATGTTTTGTTATATGTTGACTTTGTAGTTATAAAGTTCAGAGTTATAAAAAGTGTGTTATTAATTTTTTTATTACCTTCCATCCTTGTTTTGGTACATTAAATTTGTCTGAACTATGAAGGATCTGGTAGCAAGTGAATCATGATTTGATATTCTTTTTTTTTGGGTGTTCAGTCTAAAAGTGTCCATTTTGTTGCATGGAGAGTCTGTTTTTAAATATGGATAATCATCTATATTTTATGTTAGTTAACTGTCAATTGGGAAATGTGAACATCCGCTAGGCTCAGTTTGGTACATTGTATAATGCCTGATAGTATAAGTTTATACTATATAGTTTGTGTTTCTGGAATGTTTGGTCTTCGATACTTGGTAGAATAAAGTTATCCCATCCATTCATCTTTATCCTATAATTATAAGATAAACTTTTCAGATTTCTAGTGTTCTGATAAGACCTAATAGTATAAATCCATTCCCAAATCAACACCAACCACCATGTTTTGCATGCTCCCGTTCCTTCGGCTTTCAGTCGATGTCAACTTGGAGATTCCAGCCAGGCCTGCTAAAGCTAAACTTGCTCAATATTGAAATATCATCCAGGAAAAGGTAGGAAGTATTTGTTTTACTTTATTCAATACCTCAGACTCACGTCCATTTATCATTATGGCACATTGCATAGGACATTTCCAATTGGTGATATTGAGAATTATTAAATAAATAAAGAAAGCAAATGTAGGAAGTTTTAAAAGCTTATTGTGTCTTAAATCTACATGACTTGAGATTTGAGAATGCATAACTAGTAGAAAACATAAGCCACTCACTCCATTGGCATATGCTAGGACATCATAGTTATACCTCATACCCCTAGTGTTGTTGTCTGGGACATTGATCCTCAGCATTGGAAAGGCAGATTGTACTCCCAGGTTAGAAAGGTTCATGCCAGCTCAAAAAACTATCAAACATATAATAGTTACATTTCAATAGGTCTCCATATGTTATTTCGAGTAGTGGGGGTTGAAAAGCTCCATAATTAACCTTCTCAAATAGTGGAGGTTTAAAGCCTTCATTGTAAACACTACAAAAACCTCCTCATATTGTGGAGGTTTACAACCTTCACGATAAATGCTGCAAAAACCTTATCAAATAGTGGAGGTTAAAAACCTCCTCAAACAGTGAAGGTTAAAAATCTTCTCAAATAGTCGAGGTTAAAAACCTCCACAAATAAACCGCTACAAGTTTATTGGTACTAGAGGTTTTCTAAAACCTCCGCAAAACGCTTCCAACGGTCATAACTGTTGCAATTTTTGAAACCCCTAGTTATATTGTGGAGGTTAAACACCTCTGCTAATCGCATAAAAAACCTCCACTACATACAAAATCTATTGTAGTACTAGTCCACATGTACTTCATTTGTGTGATTATTTGAAATAATTTTAAATAATTGGTATTTATATAATGAGTATGTTGAGTTGTTTCCATAATTATTCTTCAATTAAATACAATGTTTTTTAGTAAGAGAAACTTAGTATTTTTGGTAGGAGACTTAATGGCATATACAAATGAAAAATTCATAAACAAAAATTATAGTATGCAAAGTTGTACTCCTTTATATTCAAAGTAAAGAGCAAAGAGACCTTCTCTGAACATCAAGAACAATATATCAAATATATTGGATCTTACACATTAAAGGTTATTTATGAACTAGTTACAAGACTCCATGAGTTACTTGCATTTCATACTATTTCGATATCATTCTCAACTGAGCCTTTGCATTAAAATGTATTCCTAAACTAATATTTGTTTGAAATTATTTGGAGCTTCTATGAAAACTTTGAAGGCCTCCTATGTATGAAAACCATCTCTGAAAATTCAAGTTGGTTATAAAGGCGATCTGTATGAACTTGTAAACATTAAGCTAAGTTATATAACATTAGAATATTGGATGGATCGAAATAGTATATGTTTTTTTTGCACCTGATCAAATATAAAAAGGTTTGCTGACAATTATCTAAAGATAAGCAACTCAAATGTGTAAAGTCAATATTGGAAGCTGTACATTTAGTTTTTAACAATCGACATTTTGTGTAATAAGACGATAATATAATTATGTATTTAAGCTATTCGATCATTATCTAATATTTAGATTTAGTAACTTCGAAAATGCAAGTTATGATTTAATTAATAAGATAAAAAGAAATAAAATTTGTTTTAAGTTTATTGTATTGCTAATTTTGATTTTAATGTTTTTTTAAAAATATTTTAACTGAAATAGGTTTTATGTGCCAGAGATGTGTGCTTTATGTGTTCACGTGTAATCTATGTATATGCGTAATAATTGTAAAATAACAAAATATTCAAATTGTGATTGGTTTCTTGGTCAAACCAAACAATGGTTATTCTAAATAAATACTCAACTTACACAAACAAACCGAATCAACCCAAAAAAGTATGATTTGGATTGAGCTAGATAACTTGATTTTGGTCTTTAATCTTAATTTATTGGATTTTCCTAAAATGAATTATGATGTGGAGTAGTTTTTTTCCACTTACTCTTGGAGTAAGTCTTAGTCTTCCATTCTTGAAAAATTCAATGATTTAGATGTACTCACAAATTCAAACAATTGGATTTTCCAAGAATGAATGACTATGATGTGGAGTAGGTTTTTTCCACTTACTCTTAGAGTATCGATTGAAGATAGCGACAGTAGAAATGAACAAAGTCACTTCTCAATCAGAAGTAGAAAGTAAGATATGACACGAGTCTTGACTATGATGTGTAGTAGTTTTTTTCCACTTACTCTTGGAGTAAGTCTTAGTCGTCCATTCTTGAAAAATTCAATGATTTAGATGTACTCACAAATTCAAACAATTGGATTTTCCAAGAATGAATGACTATGATGTGGAGTAGGTTTTTTCCACTTACTCTTAGAGTATCGATTGAAGATAGCGACAGTAGAAATGAACAAAGTCACTTCTCAATCAGAAGTAGAAAGTAAGATATAACACGAGTCTTGACCGTACTATCAAATTCCCAATTAAGTTTTAATCTAATTTTTTGAGTAATTAATAGGGTTAATAGAAAATAGACAACATTGACCATAAATTGTTCTCTTGCCCCAATACATAGCAGATATAATAGAAATGACAAGAATTGCATGAGTCACATCCCTCCCCTCAATCCCTTTAAAATAATATATTTAAAATATATTTTTTCTATTCTTAATTTATAAATTATTATTGAACTTAATTATTATTTTAATAGAAAATATTTATTATATAAAATTATAGAAATAATATCAATTACAATAATATATAAAAGGGAAATGGAAATTTATCTAGGACTGGGCTACAAGAAGACAAATATTTTCTTGAATTTTTAAAGCTAAATATCTTAAGAAATCTTTTGTAGTGTGGTCTACGCATTCAAAGGACTAAGCTCATCTGATTATTTCTCACGTCAGAAGAACTAAGATTGTCTAAGGACCAAGCGCATCCGAGGACCGATTGTGTCCAATGACACGTGCATCCAAGAGACAAACACGTACAAAGTCAAGTGTGTTTAAGAGACAAACATGTCCAATGACCGGCGTGTTCAAGACTTTAATTGCTTTGCTATCTCATACTAGCCCACTGTACTTCATTTGTGTGATTATTTGAATTAATTTTTAATAATTGGTATTTATATAATGAGTATGTTTGATGTTTTTAGTAAGAGAAACTTAATACTCTTGGAAACTCAATGTTTTTACTCTAACGTCTTTGTAACAAAAGAGACGTAATGGCACACACAAATGAAAAATTCATAAACAAAAATTATAGTACTTAAACTTGTACTACTTTATGTTCAAAGTAAATAGTAAAGAGACCTTCTAACAACATCAAGAAGAATATATCAAATGTATTTGATCTCATACATTAAAGATTATCTCTGAACTAGTTATAAGTCTCCATGGGTTACTTGCATTACATCCTATCCCGATATCATTCTCAACTGAACCCTTGCATTAAAATGTTTTCCTAAATTAATATTTGTTTGAAAAATGTTGGAGTTTCTATGAAAACCTTGAAGAACTCCTATGTATCAAAACCACTTTTGAAAATTCAAGTCGGTTAGAAAGGCGATCTGGATGAACTTGTGAACATTGAACTAAGTTATATATCACTAGAATATTGGGTGGATTGAAATAGTAGATATTTTTATTTGCACTTGGTCAAATAACAATTATCTTAATATTTTTTTTTTAAAAAATATGTTAACTGTAATAGGTTTTGTATTCCACATAGTTGAAATATTTGCATTTGGTTCGTATAATCTCAATTGTTTACCTAAATTGTTAGTGGTGGTGACAAAAGGCAACAATACTTCTAGAGATATCACATGTGGTAGTCTTTTAAAACAAGATGAGTTACTTAATAAAGACTTTAACTTCAAAGAAGATACTCTAACGCTATGAGTTTTCATGCTTTTGGGGGTCGGCCCAAACGACCGAACCCATTTCATAGGTCTATGTATAACTAATTAATATGGTTTGAAAACTAAAATAATGATTTAACTTCCTGTGTCAGAGTTGTGTGCTTTATGTGTTTAAGTGTAATATATATATATATATATGCGTAATAATTTTAAAATAACATAATATTCAAATTATGATTGGTTTATTGGTAAAACCGAAAAATGATTATTCTAAATAAATACTCAAATCAAACAAACAAAAGGAACCAACCCAAAAAAGTATGAATTGGATTGAGCTAGATCACTTGATTTTGGTGTATAATTTTAATTTATCTTCCCTTACAAAGTCAAAACATTTGAATTAAGTTACCCATATTGCTTCCTTTAAACAACAAATCTACCTTTTCTTTCCAACTTTTAACATTTTATTATAATAGGATAACATTATTTGATAGTAGAAATGGGTAACATTATTCTCTAAAAAACAAAGACACAAATTAGAAGTGATCAATCATCTTCTGTATAATCAATCTAAGCAAGATTTTTTACATAAACATTTTTTAAATAAGACTACGCCATGACATTTCCCTGTGGGGAAGCCCTCGCTTTGGCAAATACTAGCACAATTGGTATTACTTTGACATATTCCAAGGAACTTTTGGCTTTCAGACTTACACTTCCTTGCTTCTGCCACCATTCTAGGCATCATTTCTGCTTAACATCAAAAAACAATGACACAAGTAAACAACAAACTATGAGTTAAGTTTAGATATACAACATATAATGATGAAAAAGGAAACCAAGTTATATATTTAGATAAATGTATACTAGTTAAATATGTTTTTAAAATACATACACAGTGGAGATAAATTCATTCTTGTGACGAAGTATATATAAAAAGATGGTTTCAAATAATTTATGACGTTAAGTTGATTCTTATTAAATTCTGACATGAATGATGAAAGTTAATTTTATACCTGTAGACTTTGAGACATAGCTAGGTGAAGCCATAAATAATAAAATAAAAGCAAATAAGGGTGTTAGGCATTAAGAAAGACCCACCAGTAGCAACCAGAAGCATAAGAATGACGAAAATGGTGGAAATTGAAGGTACACTAGGAGTCATACTATGACATGTAAATGAAAATATGTTTTAGTGGATTAACAAAAGTTTTAGAGTAAGAGGCTAAATAAATTTGTGTTTGATGGACAACGTAAATAGAGCAAGTTCGCTTTAAATAGGACAACCACTTCGAACCAATGAAAATTGTTGTGAATCAATTTTTGATTGACCATCGGGTACACGACTTAGAAAGAGATATAATAAAATTCCAATATATTTCATTAAATATGCAGTAGCCTAGTTTGTATTAAAATTGTAATGTTGTTAATTGCATGAAACTTTATATGTCAGACTTGTTGAATTAAATATTTAATTATTATATCAAAATAACCTATTTTTTAAGGTCTATGAAGAGAATTCATTCATCTTCTATGTATCGCTATATGCAATATAGAAATCAAGATTACATAGTGATGTGAACCTCTTTAGGAAGTTCTTGGTATTGATCTATCATGATTGGTGTTGCACTTTGCCCACGTTTTTATGGGCTATTTTGTGGATGAATTTTGGCAGCGGAATGATATTGTAAGATAAAAGAAGATGGGTAAGATATGGGGTGGTAGGCGCCACAACACTTGAGTGTTGATAAGCCGGGTGATGTTCGCCACAAGAACTTGGTTCTTGATAAGAACTTTTAATCTTGGTTCAGCCAAGAAGTTTGGAGAAGACAAAGCTCTCACACAAGGAAATACTCCTTAATTTTTAAATCCAACAAAACTTGATTTCATTCAGCAAATTAGAAGTACACTTATAGGCAAACCATGATGGTTCCCATGTGACTCTACCATGAATCAAGACTTAATTTGGTCTAGATTAATCCTAATACATGGCTGGTTACATTGCACCCTTCCAGCCATGTTCAACACGAAAATAATGCAAGTAAATGTCCTACATGGGAATTCCTAAGTAATTAAATTACAAAATGCAAGACTCTTTGAATTTCCATGAAGTGGTCCAGCCAATTGAAAGAGAAATTCGGCCATCCTTTAATGCCTTGGTCCCCACAAGTTTAAGGAAGCAATTTTGGACTTTGAATTGTGCATAGGTCTTGGCTGGATGCATTGCACGAAATTCACACCCACATTTATCATGATTGAGTTCCCCATTTGGTTGTATTAAATGGGTGGAGGCTTTGCACAAAAATCATCCTCTTCATTTATCAATATGGAGTTTCCCATTTGGATACATTAAGTGAGTGCACGAAAATCACACCCTCATTTACCATGTTTGAGTTCCCAATCTGGTGCAATAAGTACATCCTCTCTCCAGCTTTTAATGATGTGAATGAAGTTAATGCTATGGTCCCCACGAGTTAAGGCAACCTTTATTCTGAATTCAAATAAACAAAAGTAGTTTAGAACTAGTAAAAACAATTAGGACACATTAAAGATGTCCTAGCCATGCCTTGGACACGGCCTTGGCCCAATTAAGATGTTTGGGAATTATTTTCCCCATTTCGGTCAATATGCAAAGTCACATAATGAATGAAGTGAGGACTCCCTTGATTTGAACGTGGAGCATTCTCTTTGATGCCTTCCATGAGTAGTCCTAGTGCCTCTTGTACTCGTTTGGCCCTTGCCCTTGTCATGGGTCCACCTATGCCCCTTAAATTATCATTATCCAGTTTGGGCTCACTTGGGTTCACATCATCCCCTCCTTCTTGAAAGAATTTCGACCTCGAAATAAGTTCGCCCTCACCTGCATCAAAAGGAGTTAAATCAGAAACATTGAAGGTGGCACTTATGTTACCATACTCACTTGGAAGTTCAAGTTTGTAGGCATTATCATTCACTTTGTTCAAAACACGAAATGGACCATCTCCTCTAGGAAGGAGTTTGGATTTCCTTTGTTCAGGAAACCTTTCCTTCCTCATATGTACCCAAACCCAATCTCCGGGCTCAAATATCACTTGTTTCCGCCCCTTGTTAGCTTGTTTTGCATAGCTTGCATTCCTTTTCTCAATTTGAGCCTTGACTTGCTCATGCAATTTTTGGACATACTCTGCTTTAGCCCATCCATCCCTATGCTTCAAAATAGAGTCATTAGGAATTGGTAACAAATCAAGAGGTGTTAATGGGTTAAACCCATATACAACTTCAAAAGGAGAAAAATCAGTAGTGCTATGAGTTGCTCTATTGTAGGCAAACTCAACATGGGGTAAACATTCCTCCCATGACTGAAGATTCTTTTTTATCATGGCCCTTAGGAGGGTGGAAAGAGTCCTATTGGAAACCTCAGTTTGCCCATCCGTTTGAGGATGGCAAGTGGTTGAATAGAGAAGCTTAGTGCCAAGCTTTCCCCATAGGGTCCTCCAAAAGTGACTAAGGAACTTGGTGTCCCTATCACTCACTATACTTTGGGGTACTCCATGGAGCCTTACCACTTCCCTGAAAAACAAATCAGCAACATGGTTAGCATCATCAACTTTCTTGCATGGGATAAAGTGTGCCATTTTAGAAAATCGATCAACAACCACATAAATTGAATCATTGCCTTTCTTTGTTCTAGGCAGTCCTAAAACAAAATCCATGGATATATCCATCCAAGGTGAATCTGGAACAGTTAATGGGGTGTATAGGCCATATGGCATGACCCTTGATTTGGACTTTTTACATGTTATACACCTTTCACAAAAGTTTTGCACGTCTTGTTTCATACGTGGCCAATAAAAATGTTCTTTCAACATGTCTAAAGTTTTTTGAACACCGAAGTGCCCCATTAGACCCCCCTCATGGGATTCCTTCACCAATACTTCCCTAATGGAGCTTTTAGGCACACACAATTGTTTTTCTTTGAATAAAAAGTCATTGTGCCTAAAATACCCATTATAGGCCGAATGCATACAAGCAACATAGACTTGTGAAAAATCTTTGTCATGCTCGTATTGTTCCTTGATGCATTCCAATCCAAACAATTTAGTTTCCAAAGTGGAGAGCAATGTGTGCCTCCTTGAAAGAGCATCAGCCACCACATTGGCCTTGCCTTTCTTATGCTTTACCACATATGGGAATTGTTCCAAGAACTCAACCCATCTTGCATGCCTTTTGTTCAACTTACCTTGGCCCTTAAGATATTTAAGGGACTCATGATCACTATGAATCACGAATTCCTTTGATAAAAGGTAGTGTTGCCAAGTTTGTAGCGCCCTTACCAAGGCATACAATTCCTTATCATAAGTAGAATAATTAAGGGTTGCTCCACTTAACTTCTCACTAAAATAAGAAATCGGATGTCCATCCTGCATCAAAACAGCTCCAATGCCAATGTTAGAAGCATCACATTCTAATTCAAATGATTTAGCAAAATTTGGAAGCAATAAAACAGGTGCACTAGTAAGTTTGGCCTTAAGCTTGTTAAAGGCCTCTTTTTGTCTCTCACCCCAACGAAAGACAACATTTTTCTTTACAAGCTCATTAAGGGGTGATGCCAAGGTACTAAAATCCTTAACGAACCTCCTATAGAAGCTTGCTAATCCATGGAAACTCCTTACCTCGGTCACGGTTTTAGGAGTAGGCCAATCCTGGATGGCCTTTATCTTTTCTTGGTCCACATGGACCCCATTGGCATTTATCATGAATCCAAGAAAAATCACATGATCAACACAAAAAGTGCATTTTTCAACATTAGCATATAACTTTTCTTTTCTCAAAACAAGCAAAACAGCTCTTAGATGTTCATGATGCTCATCTAAGGTTTTAGAGTAAATCAAAATATCATCAAAGTAGACAACAACAAATTTACCCAAAAATTCCCTCAAGACATGATTCATTAGACGCATAAAAGTACTTGGGGCATTAGTTAGCCCAAATGGCATGACAAACCATTCATATAAACCATAAGTGGTCTTAAAGGCAGTTTTCCATTCATCACCTTCTCGGATCCGAATTTGATGGTAACCACATTTTAAGTCAATTTTTGAAAAGATGGTGGCACCACATAATTCGTCCAACATGTCATCCAACCTTGGGATTGGATGCCTATACTTCACTGTTATGTTGTTCACTGCTCTACAATCAGTACACATCCTCCATGTGCCATCCTTTTTGGGCACCAAGATGATTGGAACAGCACAAGGGCTTAGGCTCTCTTGAACTCATCCTTTTTGCATCAATTCTTCAATTTGGTTTTGAATCTCCTTTGTTTCAGTGGGGTTGCACCTATAGGCTGGCCTATTAGGTAGAGATGCACCGGGTATGAGATCAATTTGATGCTCAATGCCCCTTATAGGTGGTAAACCGTGAGGTACCTCCCTAGGGAACACATCACCAAATTCCTGCAATAAATTCTCAACAAACATAGGCAATTCTCCTTCCTTAGAAGGGTTAGTAGTTAGACAAAACTCCCTACTAAAAAGTAGGTACAAAGGTTGTTTTGAAATCAAAGCATGTTTTATCTCCCCCTTGGTTGCCATGTACCCCTCTCTTTTTACAAACTCACTCTTTTTGTCTTTGTGTGTATCCTTTTTTCCACTCATTTTCACTTTCTTTTCACTCAGATTTTCACACAATTTTTCACTCTCCCTTTCTTTTCTCTCCATTTCAATCTTTTCTCTCAATTTCTTTTGATCCTCACCAATTTGTCTAGGTGACAATGGAGATAGCACAACCTTGCGGTTTTGGTGCTGAAAAAAGAACTTATTGGAGCGCCCATCATGGGTGGTTCCCTTATCATATTGCCATGGACGGCCCAAGAGTAAATGGCTAGCCTCCATGTCAACAACATCACATAAAAACAGAATCCTTATACTTTCCAATTGAAAATGCAATTTCAACTTGCTTATTAACAATCATTTCCCCTACCTCACTTAACCATTGTAATCGGTAAGGAGTGGGATGGCCTTTATCTTTTCTTGGTCCACATGGACCCCATTGGCATTTATCATGAATCCAAGAAAAATCACATGATCAACACAAAAAGTTCATTTTTCAACATTAGCATATAACTTTTCTTTTCTCAAAACAAGCAAAACAGCTCTTAGATGTTCAGGATGCTCATCTAAGGTTTTAGAGTAAATCAAAATATCATCAAAGTAGACAACAACAAATTTACCCAAAAATTCCCTCAAGACATGATTCATTAGACGCATAAAAGTACTTGGGGCATTAGTTAGCCCAAATGGCATGACAAACCATTCATATAAACCATAAGTGGTCTTAAAGGCAGTTTTCCATTCATCACCTTCTCGGATCCGAATTTGATGGTAACCACATTTTAAGTCAATTTTTGAAAAGATGGTGGCACCACATAATTCGTCCAACATGTCATCCAACCTTGGGATTGGATGCCTATACTTCACTGTTATGTTGTTCACTGCTCTACAATCAGTACACATCCTCCATGTGCCATCCTTTTTGGGCACCAAGATGATTGGAACAGCACAAGGGCTTAGGCTCTCTTGAACTCATCCTTTTTGCATCAATTCTTCAATTTGGTTTTGAATCTCCTTTGTTTCAGTGGGGTTGCACCTATAGGCTGGCCTATTAGGTAGAGATGCACCGGGTATGAGATCAATTTGATGCTCAATGCCCCTTATAGGTGGTAAACCGTGAGGTACCTCCCTAGGGAACACATCACCAAATTCCTGCAATAAATTCTCAACAAACATAGGCAATTCTCCTTCCTTAGAAGGGTTAGTAGTTAGACAAAACTCCCTACTAAAAAGTAGGTACAAAGGTTGTTTTGAAATCAAAGCATGTTTTATCTCCCCCTTGGTTGCCATGTACCCCTCTCTTTTTACAAACTCACTCTTTTTGTCTTTGTGTGTATCCTTTTTTCCACTCATTTTCACTTTCTTTTCACTCAGATTTTCACACAATTTTTCACTCTCCCTTTCTTTTCTCTCCATTTCAATCTTTTCTCTCAATTTCTTTTGATCCTCACCAATTTGTCTAGGTGACAATGGAGATAGCACAACCTTGCGGTTTTGGTGCTGAAAAAAGAACTTATTGGAGCGCCCATCATGGGTGGTTCCCTTATCATATTGCCATGGACGGCCCAAGAGTAAATGGCTAGCCTCCATGTCAACAACATCACATAAAAACAGAATCCTTATACTTTCCAATTGAAAATGCAATTTCAACTTGCTTATTAACAATCATTTCCCCTACCTCACTTAACCATTGTAATCGGTAAGGAGTGGGATGGCCTTTATCTTTTCTTGGTCCACATGGACCCCATTGGCATTTATCATGAATCCAAGAAAAATCACATGATCAACACAAAAAGTTCATTTTTCAACATTAGCATATAACTTTTCTTTTCTCAAAACAAGCAAAACAGCTCTTAGATGTTCAGGATGCTCATCTAAGGTTTTAGAGTAAATCAAAATATCATCAAAGTAGACAACAACAAATTTACCCAAAAATTCCCTCAAGACATGATTCATTAGACGCATAAAAGTACTTGGGGCATTAGTTAGCCCAAATGGCATGACAAACCATTCATATAAACCATAAGTGGTCTTTAAGGCAGTTTTCCATTCATCACCTTCTCGGATCCGAATTTGATGGTAACCACATTTTAAGTCAATTTTTGAAAAGATGGTGGCACCACATAATTCGTCCAACATGTCATCCAACCTTGGGATTGGATGCCTATACTTCACTGTTATGTTGTTCACTGCTCTACAATCAGTACACATCCTCCATGTGCCATCCTTTTTGGGCACCAAGATGATTGGAACAGCACAAGGGCTTAGGCTCTCTTGAACTCATCCTTTTTGCATCAATTCTTCAATTTGGTTTTGAATCTCCTTTGTTTCAGTGGGGTTGCACCTATAGGCTGGCCTATTAGGTAGAGATGCACCGGGTATGAGATCAATTTGATGCTCAATGCCCCCTATAGGTGGTAAACCGTGAGGTACCTCCCTAGGGAACACATCACCAAATTCCTGCAATAAATTCTCAACAAACATAGGCAATTCTCCTTCCTTAGAAGGGTTAGTAGTTAGACAAAACTCCCTACTAAAAAGTAGGTACAAAGGTTGTTTTGAAATCAAAGCATGTTTTATCTCCCCCTTGGTTGCCATGTACCCCTCTCTTTTTACAAACTCACTCTTTTTGTCTTTGTGTGTATCCCTTTTTCCACTCATTTTCACTTTCTTTTCACTCAGATTTTCACACAATTTTTCACTCTCCCTTTCTTTTCTCTCCATTTCAATCTTTTCTCTCAATTTCTTTTGATCCTCACCAATTTGTCTAGGTGACAATGGAGATAGCACAACCTTGCGGTTTTGGTGCTGAAAAAAGAACTTATTGGAGCGCCCATCATGGGTGGTTCCCTTATCATATTGCCATGGACGGCCCAAGAGTAAATGGCTAGCCTCCATGTCAACAACATCACATAAAAACAGAATCCTTATACTTTCCAATTGAAAATGCAATTTCAACTTGCTTATTAACAATCATTTCCCCTACCTCACTTAACCATTGTAATCGGTAAGGAGTGGGATATGACTTAGTCACAAGATTAAGTTTTGACACCAATCTTGCACTAACCACATTAGCACAACTTCCACTATCAATTATTAAAGAACATAGCTTACCATCCACGAAACATCTTGTGTGAAAGATGTTTTCCCTTTGACTTATATCATGCTCTTTGATTTGGCTTCCTAAGAGCCTCCTCACCATGAACAGATCTCCTTCAGGAATGATATCCTCCTCCTCTCCATTATTATCCTCTTCATCACTAGAAGCCTCAGATTGAGATTCCACTTCTCCATTCTTCAAAATCATGGTTCTTCTAGTTGGACATTGAGAAGCTATGTGTCCAAGGCCTAAGCACTTGAAACATTTAACATCTCGACTCCTTTGGTTGGACTCCATTTTTTGCTTGCCTTGGCTTGTGGCCACGACCTCCTTGGTACTAGGTGTACCATTTTTGAATGGTCCTCCCTCCCTCTTGGACTTGTCCATCCACTTTGAAGCTTGAAATTTGGAACTAGAACTTGAGGAAAATTTTGACTTCTTCCTCCTCAATTGTTGTTCCACTTTCATGGCTTGTTGAACCAAATCATCCAATTCAACATAATATTGCAATTCAACAACATCTTGGATATCTTGGTTTAGTCCATGTAAAAACCTAGCCATAGTAGCCTCCCTATCCTCCTCGAAATTGGACCTTAGCAAAGCTAATTCCATCTCCTTAAAGTATTCATCAACACTCTTAGACCCTTGAGTGAGTCTTTGGAGTTTTTTATGAATATCCCTTTGGTAAGAACTAGGGACAAACCTCCTTCTCATGATCAACTTCATCTCAAGCCATGAATCAATAGGTTCGGCTCCTACTCTTCTTCTCTCCTTGTTAAGTTGATCCCACAAAATCAAGGCATATTCCTTGAATTCAAGTGCAGCCACCTTAACCTTCTTATTTTCTTGGTATGAGTTGCACTCAAAGACTTGCTCCATTTTGAGCTCCCATTCCAAGTATGCTTCCAGATCGTTTTTCTCGATAAAGGTGGGAACCTTTATCTTGACCCCTTCAAGCCTATCCTCCTCATGTCTCCTTTCCCTACGTGCTTCTCTCCTTGCTCTCCTCCTTCCTCCTTCTTCCTCATCACTTGAGTAATCATTTGCACGATAACGCAGCCTCCTATCATACTCCACTCTCATTTGCTCCATCTCCCTTCTTAAGGTTTGGAATTGTGTTGTCATCATTTCATGAAGTGTTGCTGTCCTTGGGGACAGTGGTGGACTCTCACTCTCATTAGACATATTCACTCAACTCTCTTTGTGTTTCACTCAAATTTTTGGTGGAAAATGTTTCACTCAATACTCACTTGAACACTCAATATTTGTGGAAAATGTATATCTCAACACTCACTCTCCTCCACGGCCCTCTTGAATGAACCAAGGGTAGAACCAAGAATTTGTGAAAGAAAACCCAAACTTACCAAGAAATGTTTTGACACGAATTTACTTGGAATTTCGACTCTTTGACACTTTTGATTTTATTTTGGACTTTGACACTTTGGCACTCTTTTTTTTTTTTGTAAGAAGAAAGAAATGGAAGAACACAGCCAACAAGAACACTTTAAAACACCAAGCAAGAGCCTTAGCTCTGATGCCACTTGATGTGAACCTCTTTAGGAAGTTCTTGGTATTGATCTATCATGATTGGTGTTGCACTTTGCCCACGTTTTTATGGGCTATTTTGTGGATGAATTTTGGCAGCGGAATGATATTGTAAGATAAAAGAAGATGGGTAAGATATGGAGTGGTAGGCGCCACAACACTTGAGTGTTGAAAAGCCGGGTGATGTTCGCCACAAGAACTTGGTTCTTGATAAGAACTTTTAATCTTGGTTCAGCCAAGAAGTTTGGAGAAGACAAAGCTCTCACAAAAGGAAATACTCCTTAATTTTTAAATCCAACAAAACTTGATTTCATTCAGCAAATTAGAAGTACACTTATAGGCAAACCATGATGGTTCCCATGTGACTCTACCATGAATCAAGACTTAATTTGGTCTAGATTAATCCTAATACATGGCTGGTTACATTGCACCCTTCCAGCCATGTTCAACACGAAAATAATGCAAGTAAATGTCCTACATGGGAATTCCTAAGTAATTAAATTACAAAATGCAAGACTCTTTGAATTTCCATGAAGTGGTCCAGCCAATTGAAAGAGAAATTCGGCCATCCTTTAATGCCTTGGTCCCCACAAGTTTAAGGAAGCAATTTTGGACTTTGAATTGTGCATAGGTCTTGGCTGGATGCATTGCACGAAATTCACACCCACATTTATCATGATTGAGTTCCCCATTTGGTTGTATTAAATGGGTGGAGGCTTTGCACAAAAATCATCCTCTTCATTTATCAATATGGAGTTTCCCATTTGGATACATTAAGTGAGTGCACGAAAATCACACCCTCATTTACCATGTTTGAGTTCCCAATCTGGTGCAATAAGTACATCCTCTCTCCAGCTTTTAATGATGTGAATGAAGTTAATGCTATGGTCCCCACGAGTTAAGGCAACCTTTATTCTGAATTCAAATAAACAAAAGTAGTTTAGAACTAGTAAAAACAATTAGGACACATTAAAGATGTCCTAGCCATGCCTTGGACACGGCCTTGGCCCAATTAAGATATTTGGGAATTATTTTCCCCATTTCGGTCAATATGCAAAGTCACATAATGAATGAAGTGAGGACTCCCTTGATTTGAACGTGGAGCATTCTCTTTGATGCCTTCCATGAGTAGTCCTAGTGCCTCTTGTACTCGTTTGGCCCTTGCCCTTGTCATGGGTCCACCTATGCCCCTTAAATTATCATTATCCAGTTTGGGCTCACTTGGGTTCACATCATCCCCTCCTTCTTGAAAGGATTTCGACCTCGAAATAAGTTCGCCCTCACCTGCATCAAAAGGAGTTAAATCAGAAACATTGAAGGTGGCACTTATGTTACCATACTCACTTGGAAGTTCAAGTTTGTAGGCATTATCATTCACTTTGTTCAAAACACGAAATGGACCATCTCCTCTAGGAAGGAGTTTGGATTTCCTTTGTTCAGGAAACCTTTCCTTCCTCATATGTACCCAAACCCAATCTCCGGGCTCAAATATCACTTGTTTCCGCCCCTTGTTAGCTTGTTTTGCATAGCTTGCATTCCTTTTCTCAATTTGAGCCTTGACTTGCTCATGCAATTTTTGGACATACTCTGCTTTAGCCCATCCATCCCTATGCTTCAAAATAGAGTCATTAGGAATTGGTAACAAATCAAGAGGTGTTAATGGGTTAAACCCATATACAACTTCAAAAGGAGAAAAATCAGTAGTGCTATGAGTTGCTCTATTGTAGGCAAACTCAACATGGGGTAAACATTCCTCCCATGACTGAATATTCTTTTTTATCATGGCCCTTAGGAGGGTGGAAAGAGTCCTATTGGCAACCTCAGTTTGCCCATCCGTTTGAGGATGGCAAGTGGTTGAATAGAGAAGCTTAGTGCCAAGCTTTCCCCATAGGGTCCTCCAAAAGTGACTAAGGAACTTGGTGTCCCTATCACTCACTATACTTTGGGGTACTCCATGGAGCCTTACCACTTCCCTGAAAAACAAATCAGCAACATGCTTAGCATCATCAACTTTCTTGCATGGGATAAAGTGTGCCATTTTAGAAAATCGATCAACAACCACATAAATTGAATCATTGCCTTTCTTTGTTCTAGGCAGTCCTAAAACAAAATCCATGGATATATCCATCCAAGGTGAATCTGGAACAGTTAATGGGGTGTATAGGCCATATGGCATGACCCTTGATTTGGACTTTTTACATGTTATACACCTTTCACAAAAGTTTTGCACGTCTTGTTTCATACGTGGCCAATAAAAATGTTCTTTCAACATGTCTAAAGTTTTTTGAACACCGAAGTGCCCCATTAGACCCCCCCTCATGGGATTCCTTCACCAATACTTCCCTAATGGAGCTTTTAGGCACACACAATTGTTTTCTTTGAATAAAAAGTCATTGTGCCTAAAATACCCATTATAGGCCGAATGCATACAAGCAACATAGACTTGTGAAAAATCTTTGTCATGCTCGTATTGTTCCTTGATGCATTCCAATCCAAACAATTTAGTTTCCAAAGTGGAGAGCAATGTTTGCCTCCTTGAAAGAGCATCAGCCACCACATTGGCCTTGCCTTTCTTATGCTTTACCACATATGGGAATTGTTCCAAGAACTCAACCCATCTTGCATGCCTTTTGTTCAACTTACCTTGGCCCTTAAGATATTTAAGGGACTCATGATCACTATGAATCACGAATTCCTTTGATAAAAGGTAGTGTTGCCAAGTTTGTAGTGCCCTTACCAAGGCATACAATTCCTTATCATAAGTAGAATAATTAAGGGTTGCTCCACTTAACTTCTCACTAAAATAAGAAATCGGATGTCCATCCTGCATCAAAATAGCTCCAATGCCAATGTTAGAAGCATCACACTCTAATTCAAATGATTTAGCAAAATTTGGAAGCAATAAAACAGGTGCACTAGTAAGTTTGGCCTTAAGCTTGTTAAAGGCCTCTTCTTGTCTCTCACCCCAACGAAAGACAACATTTTTCTTTACAAGCTCATTAAGGGGTGATGCCAAGGTACTAAAATCCTTAACGAACCTCCTATAGAAGCTTGCTAATCCATGGAAACTCCTTACCTCGGTCACGGTTTTAGGAGTAGGCCAATCCTGGATGGCCTTTATCTTTTCTTGGTCCACATGGACCCCATTGGCATTTATCATGAATCCAAGAAAAATCACATGATCAACACAAAAAGTGCATTTTTCAACATTAGCATATAACTTTTCTTTTCTCAAAACAAGCAAAACAGCTCTTAGATGTTCATGATGCTCATCTAAGGTTTTAGAGTAAATCAAAATATCATCAAAGTAGACAACAACAAATTTACCCAAAAATTCCCTCAAGACATGATTCATTAGACGCATAAAAGTACTTGGGGCATTAGTTAGCCCAAATGGCATGACAAACCATTCATATAAACCATAAGTGGTCTTAAAGGCAGTTTTCCATTCATCACCTTCTCGGATCCGAATTTGATGGTAACCACATTTTAAGTCAATTTTTGAAAAGATGGTGGCACCACATAATTCGTCCAACATGTCATCCAACCTTGGGATTGGATGCCTATACTTCACTGTTATGTTGTTCACTGCTCTACAATCAGTACACATCCTCCATGTGCCATCCTTTTTGGGCACCAAGATGATTGGAACAGCACAAGGGCTTAGGCTCTCTTGAACTCATCCTTTTTGCATCAATTCTTCAATTTGGTTTTGAATCTCCTTTGTTTCAGTGGGGTTGCACCTATAGGCTGGCCTATTAGGTAGAGATGCACCGGGTATGAGATCAATTTGATGCTCAATGCCCCTTATAGGTGGTAAACCGTGAGGTACCTCCCTAGGGAACACATCACCAAATTCCTGCAATAAATTCTCAACAAACATAGGCAATTCTCCTTCCTTAGAAGGGTTAGTAGTTAGACAAAACTCCCTACTAAAAAGTAGGTACAAAGGTTGTTTTGAAATCAAAGCATGTTTTATCTCCCCCTTGGTTGCCATGTACCCCTCTCTTTTTACAAACTCACTCTTTTTGTCTTTGTGTGTATCCTTTTTTTCCACTCATTTTCACTTTCTTTTCACTCAGATTTTCACACAATTTTTCACTCTCCCTTTCTTTTCTCTCCATTTCAATCTTTTCTCTCAATTTCTTTTGATCCTCACCAATTTGTCTAGGTGACAATGGAGATAGCACAACCTTGCGGTTTTGGTGCTGAAAAAAGAACTTATTGGAGCGCCCATCATGGGTGGTTCCCTTATCATATTGCCATGGACGGCCCAAGAGTAAATGGCTAGCCTCCATGTCAACAACATCACATAAAACAGAATCCTTATACTTTCCAATTGAAAATGCAATTTCAACTTGCTTATTAACAATCATTTCCCCTACCTCACTTAACCATTGTAATCGGTAAGGAGTGGGATGTGACTTAGTCACAAGATTAAGTTTTGACACCAATCTTGCACTAACCACATTAGCACAACTTCCACTATCAATTATTAAAGAACATAGCTTACCATCCACGAAACATCTTGTGTGAAAGATGTTTTCCCTTTGACTTATATCATGCTCTTTGATTTGGCTTCCTAAGAGCCTCCTCACCATGAACAGATCTCCTTCAGGAATGATATCCTCCTCCTCTCCATTATTATCCTCTTCATCACTAGAAGCCTCAGATTGAGATTCCACTTCTCCATTCTTCAAAATCATGGTTCTTCTAGTTGGACATTGAGAAGCTATGTGTCCAAGGCCTAAGCACTTGAAACATTTAACATCTCGACTCCTTTGGTTGGACTCCATTTTTTGCTTGCCTTGGCTTGTGGCCACGGCCTCCTTGGTACTAGGTGTACCATTTTTGAATGGTCCTCCCTCCCTCTTGGACTTGTCCATCCACTTTGAAGCTTGAAATTTGGAACTAGAACTTGAGGAAAATTTTGACTTCTTCCTCCTCAATTGTTGTTCCACTTTCATGGCTTGTTGAACCAAATCATCCAATTCAACATAATATTGCAATTCAACAACATCTTAGATATCTTGGTTTAGTCCATGTAAAAACCTAGCCATAGTAGCCTCCCTATCCTCCTCGAAATTGGACCTTAGCAAAGCTAATTCCATCTCCTTAAAGTATTCATCAACACTCTTAGACCCTTGAGTGAGTCTTTGGAGTTTGTTATGAATATCCCTTTGGTAAGAACTAGGGACAAACCTCCTTCTCATGATCAACTTCATCTCAAGCCATGAATCAATAGGTTCGGCTCCTACTCTTCTTCTCTCCTTGTTAAGTTGATCCCACCAAATCAAGGCATATTCCTTGAATTCAAGTGCAGCCACCTTAACCTTCTTATTTTCTTGGTATGAGTTGCACTCAAAGACTTGCTCCATTTTGAGCTCCCATTCCAAGTATGCTTCCGGATCGTTTTTCCCGATAAAGGTGGGAACCTTTATCTTGACCCCTTCAAGCCTATCCTCCTCATGTCTCCTTTCCCTACGTGCTTCTCTCCTTGCTCTCCTCCTTCCTCCTTCTTCCTCATCACTTGAGTAATCATTTGCACGATAACGCAGCCTCCTATCATACTCCACTCTCATTTGCTCCATCTCCCTTCTTAAGGTTTGGAATTGTGTTGTCATCATTTCATGAAGTGTTGCTGTCCTTGGGGACAGTGGTGGACTCTCACTCTCATTAGACATATTCACTCAACTCTCTTTGTGTTTCACTCAAATTTTTGGTGGAAAATGTTTCACTCAATACTCACTTGAACACTCAATATTTGTGGAAAATGTATATCTCAACACTCACTCTCCTCCACGGCCCTCTTGAATGAACCAAGGGTAGAACCAAGAATTTGTGAAAGAAAACCCAAACTTACCAAGAAATGTTTTGACACGAATTTACTTGGAATTTCGACTCTTTGACACTTTTGATTTTATTTTGGACTTTGACACTTTGGCACTCTTTTTTTTTTGTAAGAAGAAAGAAATGGAAGAACACAGCCAACAAGAACACTTTTAAACACCAAGCAAGAGCCTTAGCTCTGATGCCACTTGATGTGAACCTCTTTAGGAAGTTCTTGGTATTGATCTATCATGATTGGTGTTGCACTTAGCCCACGTTTTTATGGGCTATTTTGTGGATGAATTTTGGCAGCGGAATGATATTGTAAGATAAAAGAAGATGGGTAAGATATGGGGTGGTAGGCGCCACAACACTTGAGTGTTGATAAGCGGGTGATGTTCGCCACAAGAACTTGGTTCTTGATAAGAACTTTTAATCTTGGTTCAGCCAAGAAGTTTGGAGAAGACAAAGCTCTCACACAAGGAAATACTCCTTAATTTTTAAATCCAACAAAACTTGATTTCATTCAGCAAATTAGAAGTACACTTATAGGCAAACCATGATGGTTCCCACTGTGACTCTACCATGAATCAAGACTTAATTTGGTCTAGATTAATCCTAATACATGGCTGGTTACATTGCACCCTTCCAGCCATGTTCAACACGAAAATAATGCAAGTAAATGTCCTACATGGGAATTCCTAAGTAATTAAATTACAAAATGCAAGACTCTTTGAATTTCCATGAAGTGGTCCAGCCAATTGAAAGAGAAATTCGGCCATCCTTTAATGCCTTGGTCCCCACAAGTTTAAGGAAGCAATTTTGGACTTTGAATTGTGCATAGGTCTTGGCTGGATGCATTGCACGAAACTCACACCCACATTTATCATGATTGAGTTCCCCATTTGGTTGTATTAAATGGGTGGAGGCTTTGCACAAAAATCATCCTCTTCATTTATCAATATGGAGTTTCCCATTTGGATACATTAAGTGAGTGCACGAAAATCACACCCTCATTTACCATGTTTGAGTTCCCAATCTGGTGCAATAAGTACATCCTCTCTCCAGCTTTTAATGATGTGAATGAAGTTAATGCTATGGTCCCCACGAGTTAAGGCAACCTTTATTCTGAATTCAAATAAACAAAAGTAGTTTAGAACTAGTAAAAACAATTAGGACACATTAAAGATGTCCTAGCCATGCCTTGGACACGGCCTTGGCCCAATTAAGATGTTTGGGAATTATTTTCCCCATTTCGGTCAATATGCAAAGTCACATAATGAATGAAGTGAGGACTCCCTTGATTTGAACGTGGAGCATTCTCTTTGATGCCTTCCATGAGTAGTCCTAGTGCCTCTTGTACTCGTTTGGCCCTTGCCCTTGTCATGGGTCCACCTATGCCCCTTAAATTATCATTATCCAGTTTGGGCTCACTTGGGTTCACATCATCCCCTCCTTCTTGAAAGGAATTTCGACCTCGAAATAAGTTCGCCATCACCTGCATCAAAAGGAGTTAAATCAGAAACATTGAAGGTGGCACTTATGTTACCATACTCACTTGGAAGTTCAAGTTTGTAGGCATTATCATTCACTTTGTTCAAAACACGAAATGGACCATCTCCTCTAGGAAGGAGTTTGGATTTCCTTTGTTCAGGAAACCTTTCCTTCCTCATATGTACCCAAACCCAATCTCCGGGCTCAAATATCACTTGTTTCCGCCCCTTGTTAGCTTGTTTTGCATAGCTTGCATTCCTTTTCTCAATTTGAGCCTTGACTTGCTCATGCAATTTTTGGACATACTCTGCTTTAGCCCATCCATCCCTATGCATTCAAAATAGAAGTCATTAGGAATTGGTAACAAATCAAGAGGTGTTAATGGGTTAAACCCATATACAACTTCAAAAGGAGAAAAATCAGTAGTGCTATGAGTTGCTCTATTGTAGGCAAACTCAACATGGGGTAAACATTCCTCCCATGACTGAATATTCTTTTTTATCATGGCCCTTAGGAGGGTGGAAAGAGTCCTATTGACAACCTCAGTTTGCCCATCCGTGTGAGGATGACAAGTGGTTGAATAGAGAAGCTTAGTGCCAAGCTTTCCCCATAGGGTCCTCCAAAAGTGACTAAGGAACTTGGTGTCCCTATCACTCACTATACTTTGGGGTACTCCATGGAGCCTTACCACTTCCCTGAAAAACAAATCAGCAACATGGTTAGCATCATCAACTTTCTTGCATGGGATAAAGTGTGCCATTTTAGAAAATCGATCAACAACCACATAAATTGAATCATTGCCTTTCTTTGTTCTAGGCAGTCCTAAAACAAAATCCATGGATATATCCATCCAAGGTGAATCTGGAATAGTTAATGGGGTGTATAGGCCATATGGCATGACCCTTGATTTGGACTTTTTACATGTTATACACCTTTCACAAAAGTTTTGCACGTCTTGTTTCATACGTGGCCAATAAAAATGTTCTTTCAACATGTCTAAAGTCTTTTGAACACCGAAGTGCCCCATTAGACCCCCCTCATGGGATTCCTTCACCAATACTTCCCTAATGGAGCTTTTAGGCACACACAATTGTTTTTCTTTGAATAAAAAGTCATTGTGCCTAAAATACCCATTATAGGCCGAATGCATACAAGCAACATAGACTTGTGAAAAATCTTTGTCATGCTCGTATTGTTCCTTGATGCATTCCAATCCAAACAATTTAGTTTCCAAAGTGGAGAGCAATGTGTGCCTCCTTGAAAGAGCATCAGCCACCACATTGGCCTTGCCTTTCTTATGCTTTACCACATATGGGAATTGTTCCAAGAACTCAACCCATCTTGCATGCCTTTTGTTCAACTTACCTTGGCCCTTAAGATATTTAAGGGACTCATGATCACTATGAATCACGAATTCCTTTGATAAAAGGTAGTGTTGCCAAGTTTGTAGTGCCCTTACCAAGGCATACAATTCCTTATCATAAGTAGAATAATTAAGGGTTGCTCCACTTAACTTCTCACTAAAATAAGAAATCGGATGTCCATCCTGCATCAAAACAGCTCCAATGCCAATGTTAGAAGCATCACACTCTAATTCAAATGATTTAGCAAAATTTGGAAGCAATAAAACAGGTGCACTAGTAAGTTTGGCCTTAAGCTTGTTAAAGGCCTCTTCTTGTCTCTCACCCCAACGAAAGACAACATTTTTCTTTACAAGCTCATTAAGGGGTGATGCCAAGGTACTAAAATCCTTAACGAACCTCCTATAGAAGCTTGCTAATCCATGGAAACTCCTTACCTCGGTCACGGTTTTAGGAGTAGGCCAATCCTGGATGGCCTTTATCTTTTCTTGGTCCACATGGACCCCATTGGCATTTATCATGAATCCAAGAAAAATCACATGATCAACACAAAAAGTGCATTTTTCAACATTAGCATATAACTTTTCTTTTCTCAAAACAAGCAAAACAGCTCTTAGATGTTCATGATGCTCATCTAAGGTTTTAGAGTAAATCAAAATATCATCAAAGTAGACAACAACAAATTTACCCAAAAATTCCCTCAAGACATGATTCATTAGACGCATAAAAGTACTTGGGGCATTAGTTAGCCCAAATGGCATGACAAGCCATTCATATAAACCATAAGTGGTCTTAAAGGCAGTTTTCCATTCATCACCTTCTCGGATCCGAATTTGATGGTAACCACTTTTTAAGTCAATTTTTGAAAAGATGGTGGCACCATATAATTCGTCCAACATGTCATCCAACCTTGGGATTGGATGCCTATACTTCACTGTTATGTTGTTCACTGCTCTACAATCAGTACACATCCTCCATGTGCCATCCTTTTTGGGCACCAAGATGATTGGAACAGCACAAGGGCTTAGGCTCTCTTGAACCCATCCTTTTTGCATCAATTCTTCAATTTGGTTTTGAATCTCCTTTGTTTCAGTGGGGTTGCACCTATAGGCTGGCCTATTAGGTAGAGATGCACCGGGTATGAGATCAATTTGATGCTCAATGCCCCTTATAGGTGGTAAACCGTGAGGTACCTCCTAGGGAACACATCACCAAATTCCTGCAATAAATTCTCAACAAACATAGGCAATTCTCCTTCCTTAGAAGGGTTAGTAGTTAGACAAAACTCCCTACTAAAAAGTAGGTACAAAGGTTGTTTTGAAATCAAAGCATGTTTTATCTCCCCCTTGGTTGCCATGTACCCCTCTCTTTTTACAAACTCACTCTTTTTGTCTTTGTGTGTATCCTTTTTTCCACTCATTTTCACTTTCTTTTCACTCAGATTTTCACACAATTTTTCACTCTCCCTTTCTTTTCTCTCCATTTCAATCTTTTCTCTCAATTTCTTTTGATCCTCACCAATTTGTCTAGGTGACAATGGAGATAGCACAACCTTGCGGTTTTGGTGCTGAAAAAAGAACTTATTGGAGCGCCCATCATGGGTGGTTCCCTTATCATATTGCCATGGACGGCCCAAGAGTAAATGGCTAGCCTCCATGTCAACAACATCACATAAAACAGAATCCTTATACTTTCCAATTGAAAATGGAATTTCAACTTGCTTGTTAACAATCATTTCCCCTACCTCACTTAACCATTGTAATCGGTAAGGAGTGGGATGTGACTTAGTCACAAGATTAAGTTTTGACACCAATCTTGCACTAACCACATTAGCACAACTTCCACTATCAATTATTAAAGAACATAGCTTACCATCCACGAAACATCTTGTGTGAAAGATGTTTTCCCTTTGACTTATATCATGCTCTTTGATTTGGCTTCCTAAGAGCCTCCTCACCATGAACAGATCTCCTTCAGGAATGATATCCTCCTCCTCTCCATTATTATCCTCTTCATCACTAGAAGCCTCAGATTGAGATTCCACTTCTCCATTCTTCAAAATCATGGTTCTTCTAGTTGGACATTGAGAAGCTATGTGTCCAAGGCCTAAGCACTTGAAACATTTAACATCTCGACTCCTTTGGTTGGACTCCATTTTTTGCTTGCCTTGGCTTGTGGCCACGGCCTCCTTGGTACTAGGTGTACCATTTTTGAATGGTCCTCCCTCCCTCTTGGACTTGTCCATCCACTTTGAAGCTTGAAATTTGGAACTAGAACTTGAGGAAAATTTTGACTTCTTCCTCCTCAATTGTTGTTCCACTTTCATGGCTTGTTGAACCAAATCATCCAATTCAACATAATATTGCAATTCAACAACATCTTGGATATCTTGGTTTAGTCCATGTAAAAACCTAGCCATAGTAGCCTCCCTATCCTCCTCGAAATTGGACCTTAGCAAAGCTAATTCCATCTCCTTAAAGTATTCATCAACACTCTTAGACCCTTGAGTGAGTCTTTGGAGTTTGTTATGAATATCCCTTTGGTAAGAACTAGGGACAAACCTCCTTCTCATGATCAACTTCATCTCAAGCCATGAATCAATAGGTTCGGCTCCTACTCTTCCTTCTCTCCTTGTTAAGTTGATCCCACCAAATCAAGGCATATTCCTTGAATTCAAGTGCAGCCACCTTAACCTTCTTATTTTCTTGGTATGAGTTGCACTCAAAGACTTGCTCCATTTTGAGCTCCCATTCCAAGTATGCTTCCGGATCGTTTTTCCCGATAAAGGTGGGAACCTTTATCTTGACCCCTTCAAGCCTATCCTCCTCATGTCTCCTTTCCCTACGTGCTTCTCTCCTTGCTCTCCTCCTTCCTCCTTCTTCCTCATCACTTGAGTAATCATTTGCACGATAACGCAGCCTCCTATCATACTCCACTCTCATTTGCTCCATCTCCCTTCTTAAGGTTTGGAATTGTGTTGTCATCATTTCATGAAGTGTTGCTGTCCTTGGGGACAGTGGTGGACTCTCACTCTCATTAGACATATTCACTCAACTCTCTTTGTGTTTCACTCAAATTTTTGGTGGAAAATGTTTCACTCAATACTCACTTGAACACTCAATATTTTGTGGAAAATGTATATCTCAACACTCACTCTCCTCCACGGCCCTCTTGAATGAACCAAGGGTAGAACCAAGAATTTGTGAAAGAAAACCCAAACTTACCAAGAAATGTTTTGACACGAATTTACTTGGAATTTCGACTCTTTGACACTTTTGATTTTATTTTGGACTTTGACACTTTGACACTCTTTTTTTTTTTGTAAGAAGAAAGAAATGGAAGAACACAGCCAACAAGAACACTTTTAAACACCAAGCAAGAGCCTTAGCTCTGATGCCACTTGATGTGAACCTCTTTAGGAAGTTCTTGGTATTGATCTATCTTGATTGGTGTTGCACTTTGCCCACGTTTTTATGGGCTATTTTGTGGATGAATTTTGGCAGCGGAATGATATTGTAAGATAAAAGAAGATGGGTAAGATATGGGGTGGTAGGCGCCACAACACTTGAGTGTTGATAAGCCGGGTGATGTTCGCCACAAGAACTTGGTTCTTGATAAGAACTTTTAATCTTGGTTCAGCCAAGAAGTTTGGAGAAGACAAAGCTCTCACACAAGGAAATACTCCTTAATTTTTAAATCCAACAAAACTTGATTTCATTCAGCAAATTAGAAGTACACTTATAGGCAAACCATGATGGTTCCCACGTGACTCTACCATGAATCAAGACTTAATTTGGTCTAGATTAATCCTAATACATGGCTGGTTACATTGCACCCTTCCAGCCATGTTCAACACGAAAATAATGCAAGTAAATGTCCTACATGGGAATTCCTAAGTAATTAAATTACAAAATGCAAGACTCTTTGAATTTCCATGAAGTGGTCCAGCCAATTGAAAGAGAAATTCGGCCATCCTTTAATGCCTTGGTCCCCACAAGTTTAAGGAAGCAATTTTGGACTTTGAATTGTGCATAGGTCTTGGCTGGATGCATTGCACGAAACTCACACCCACATTTATCATGATTGAGTTCCCCATTTGGTTGTATTAAATGGGTGGAGGCTTTGCACAAAAATCATCCTCTTCATTTATCAATATGGAGTTTCCCATTTGGATACATTAAGTGAGTGCACGAAAATCACACCCTCATTTACCATGCTTGAGTTCCCAATCTGGTGCAATAAGTACATCCTCTCTCCAGCTTTTAATGATGTGAATGAAGTTAATGCTATGGTCCCCACGAGTTAAGGCAACCTTTATTCTGAATTCAAATAAACAAAAGTAGTTTAGAACTAGTAAAAACAATTAGGACACATTAAAGATGTCCTAGCCATGCCTTGGACACGGCCTTGGCCCAATTAAGATGTTTGGGAATTATTTTCCCCATTTCGGTCAATATGCAAAGTCACATAATGAATGAAGTGAGGACTCCCTTGATTTGAACGTGGAGCATTCTCTTTGATGCCTTCCATGAGTAGTCCTAGTGCCTCTTGTACTCGTTTGGCCCTTGCCCTTGTCATGGGTCCACCTATGCCCCTTAAATTATCATTATCCAGTTTGGGCTCACTTTGGTTCACATCACATAGTTTTGAGTTGATAAGTGATTAATAAGTTGATTTGACTTTTATTAATTGGCGTTGCAAGATTAGAAACATATTGTACATCTCACTCCCTAATTTGGGAGATGGCAGATGCATAAGTAATGATTTGAACAACTTCTCAACCTAGATAGAAAGGAAAGAGACGATATTAGTTTAGATTTTTCTTGCAATTCTCAACTTAGTTTAGCAAATAGTAAGTAATATTACTTTTTCGTCAAAAGTATTATGTAATTGATTGAAATGGAATTGATAGCAAAGATGTAACATTGATCGTGAAATGTCTTCCTAATTCGAGAGAAGGTAGAGATGACACTAATCACCACGTCCTCTTTTGACCTCAAATCTGAAAATAAGATTTGACATGACATGTGATATCTCTATTAAATTCTCAAATAAAATTTATTACTTATGTAAGTAAAACAATTTAGTTTAATTTTTATTTTTTAATAAAAAAATATTTTTATTTATTGAAAGTGAATTAATTTCAAAGATTGAACTACCTTCTTGCTCTGAGTGATGATAGAGACAATACAAATGAACACAATCTCTTCACAACCCGGAGCAAAAAGTAAGATTTGGCACGAGTCTTGACCTGCCAATCAAATTCTCAATTAAGTTTTAGTCTAATATTTTTTAGTAATTAATTGGGTTAATTAGAAAAATAGACAACTTTGACTTCGATTTGTTCCCTTGTCCCAATTTATAGCGGATGTAATAGAAATGATAGGAACTGCTTACCAATCCGGGTCGGGAGATAGGATACATCACGAGCCGCAACCTTCATCTAAATCACTTTAAAATAGTATATCTAAAACATTGTTTCCTATTCTTACTAATAAATTATTATTGAATTTAATTACAATTATAATAAAATTATTTATTGATTAATATAACATTATAGAAATGATATAAAATACAATAATATATAAAAAGAAATTGGAAATTTACCTAGGACTGTGCCACAAGAGGAGAAATATTTTCGTGAATTTTTAGAGCTAAATATCTTTAAAATATATATTCTAGTGTGGTCTACGCATTCAAAGGACTAAGCTCCTCCAATGATTTTAGTTTAATTTTTATTTTTTAATAAAAAAATTATTTTTATTTATTAAAGTGAATTAATTGCAAAGAGTGAACGGTATTCTTGCTCCGAGTGATGATAGGGAAAATACAAATGAACACAATCGCTTCTCAACCCGGAGTAAAAAGTAAGATATGACACGAGTCTTGACCTGACAATCAAATTCCCAATTAAGTTATAGTGTAACTTTTTTTTTTTTGTAAATAATTGGGTTAATAGATAATAGACAACATTGACTTCAAGTTATTCCCTTGCCCCAATTTATAGTCGATGCAATAGAAATAATTTGAATTGCTTACCAATCTGGGTCGGGAGATAGGATACGGCACGAGCTGCAACCTTCCTCTAAATCACTTTAAAATAGTATATTTAAAACATTTTATACTATTATTACTTAATTACTAAATTATTGTTGAATTTAATTACAATTATAATAAAACTATTTATTAATTAATATAACATTATAGAAATAATATCAAGAACAATAATATATAAAAGGAATAGGAGATAGACCTAGGACTGTGCCACAAGAGGAGAAATGTTTTCGTGAATTTTTAGAGCTAAATATCTTAATTTTTTTTCTAATGTGGTTTAGCATTCAAAGGACTAAGTTCCTCCAATGAGGCCTCACGTCTGATTGTGTCCAATGTACAAACACATCCAAAGTCAAATGCGTTTAAGAGATAAACGAGTCGAATGACCGGTGCATCCAAGACTTTAATTGCTCTGCTAGCTCATACCAGTCCACATCTACTTCAATAATGTGCATCCAAGAGTTTAATGAGAATGTTTGTTTTTTCAATAATTTTTCAATTAAATACAATGTTAGTTTCTTAGTAAGAAAAACTTAGTACTCTTGGAAACTCAAATGTCTTACACCCCCATCTTTATAACAAACGCAACTTAATCGCACACTCAAAAGAAAAATTCTTAAAATATTTATAGTAACAAAGTTATAATCCTTTATGTTCAAAGTAAATACCAAAAGATGTGAACATGTAAGATATTCTTCATGATTCACAAACATAAGTGATCTAAAATCTATTAGAGAATATGGTAAAAATCAATTAGAAAGTTATAGTCCTTTAAGTTCAAAGTGAAAATGTCAACACCATCATTATATATGATTTCGAAAAAAATCAATGTTACATAAATATTAATTTTTCTCTCTTATTAATATCAACACTTTCTATGATGTAGTAAAATTCAAAAGTATTTATAGTATCCCCATTTTACATAAATGAACTAGTAAGTTACATTTCTCTTAATTAAAAAGTTTCTACAAAATTATTTTAACTAATTTTATTAATCTGTATGAATTTAATTAGGGAGAGAAAATATATATTTGGAACTAATGACTTTGTAGCCCTATAGAAAGTGGAATCTTGGTTAATTTAACAAAGAGCATAATGGAATGAAGGCAAAATAGTGGGGTTGGGCATTAAGAAAGACACACCAGTTGCAACCACAAGTAGAGGAAGGATGAAAAAGGTGCAAATAAAGGAACATGGGGAGCCATATCCGAGACTAAATGGAAATAATATTTCAGTGTATAGGTTTTAGAGTATGTGAATGAATTATTTTGAGTATGATTGACAAGGTAGATAGAGAAATTTGATCTTATATATGATAATCACTTCGAACCAATAAATATTATTGTGGCCCAATTTTCGATTGATCATCGTCTACACGACTAAGGAAGAGAGAGAATGAAATTCTCACCTTTGTCAGCTAATTTGGAGTCCCACCTATATTATTGCAATCAAAATGGAGAAAAATCTTATTTACATCTAATCTGGAAAAGATAGTCATTGAACCTAAGTTCTGAGCTCGAAAATATGGTCATTGTTATTATTACTGATACATTTTACACTGCTTAATTATTTATAAACCAAAAATCCCTATAGAAGAAGAAATATAGGTAGGTTGAACTTGTTCGAATTATCAGGACTCGAATCCAAATTCAAAAGACATGAAATAAGGTACTTAGGCCCTATGAGTTGACAGGTTTATTATGTATAACTAGTATGATTCGAAAAGTGAAATGAATATTTGACAAAGTGTGTAAATTTTATGGTATATATTTTAAAATGAAGTGTTAAAATAAAATATACATGTTTTATCTATACATGTCAAAAGATATCTCCCATTAAAAATAAAAAACCTCAATTTTGAATTTGATCATGTAGTATATATGATAATGTTCTAATTACCAAAAACAAATTTAGTCTACAAAATTAATTATTGCATCATACCATAATTTTGATTACAAAATCAAAATATTTGAAATAAGTGACCCAATTCCTTCCTTTAAACATCAAATCTAATAGGACAAAGTTAATTTATGGGAGAAATGAGTAATATTATTTTATAAAAACACAAGATATATATTACAAGTGACCCATCATCTTCTATATAACCAATCTAAGCATGGCTTTTACACCAGCATTTGAATAAGAAGCCATGGCATTTCCCTACAGTGAAACCCTCTCCTACGCAAATAGTAGCACAATTGGTATTTCTATGACATGATCCCCTATACCTCTGGCTCTTAAACTTACAAGTCCTTGCTTCTGCCATCAGGTCCCATTTCTTCTTAAAGACACAAAAAATGACAAATGTAAACAACAAAATTTAGATACACCAAGCAAAATGATGATAAAGGAAATCAAGTCATATATTTACATAAATATGTAGTACTTAATATGTTTTTATAATTCATACATGAAGGAGTTTTTTTCATTCTTGTGTTGATGTGTTATAAAGAATTGGTTTCACAAAACTAGCAATGTAAAGTTGTTTCTTATTTAATTTTGATATGGATGATGAAAGTTAATTTAGACTTAAACACTTTCAAACATAGCTAGGTGCACCCATATAGAATGTGGAATCAATAAATATAAAAAAGAACATAATGAAATGAAGGAAATATTATAGTGTCAGGCATTTAGAAAGATATACCAGTGACAACGAGGAGCAAAAGAAATACTAAAATGGTGGAAATTAAAGGAACACGATGAGCCATATTTGAGACGTAAAATGAAAAATATTTTAGTGGGTTTATATTGAGTTTTAGAGTAAGAGGCTAAATAAGCTTGTGTTTGATTTATAACGTAAATAGAGCAAATGGGTCTTAAATAGGACAACCAATTCAAACCAAGGAAAATTGTCACGACCCAATTTTTGATTGGTTGTATTGTCTACACGACTTAAGAATAGAGAAAATGAATTGGAAAATATGGTCGTTAACTTAAGTTATGAGCCGGAGAGTTTATTATGAGTCATGGAAAATATTCGCATGCACTTTTTCTGCATGAATTAAAATGATACACTCGCTAAGTACAAATAATTTTAAACTACAATTTCTTCAATTAAAAGATCAACTCTTAAATAAATATAATATATTTTTTATTAGAGTGTCTTACAAGATTCTTTATCTTGTTACAACGTATCCCTATGAGTGATAGGAAATAAAAACTACAAATTTCTTGGGTAGAAAATTATTTGTTGGTGTGTTTATTTATTTAGAAGTAGAAACGATGTAGCCCGACAATCCGAGAGATGAGTTTGGAAAAAAGATGTGGATTCTCATAACCTTTTCTTCATCTTTGTGAGTTAAAAAATGTTCATTTGACCATTTTTGCATTTAATAATTGATTGAAGAGAAAAAGATCATTGGTAATGTCGCGCCCCGATTTTCGGCCGCACGACCTCTTGAGGAGTCATCACCATGTCTTTTGCGGTTAAAACATGGAAAACTCGAATTGAGCCCAAATTAGGATGAAATCTTTCGATTTAGAGTTGTGAGTTCGGGAGTCGATTACGGATCAGGGAAGGTACTAGCACCCCGTTTGCCCGTAATTAAACGGTACCCTAACTAATTGCATGAAATAAATACCCTTAATTTATTTAAAATTAAATTTGTTTAAAAAAATATTTATTTTTTATTTTCGTGTCTAACAAGAGTTCATCTTGCTACGTATCCCTGGGTGCAATAGGGAAATCAAGACTACGTAATTTTGGTAGAAAATTTTTCGTTGGTTTGATTAAAAGTTGAAAACTTGTTTGATTAAGAGTTTATAGAAATTTTGTTTGAAATAGATCGAAGTGAGATTAATAGACGACGAGTCAACATTGATTGTTTACCCTCTCCCTACTTCGATAGATAGGGGAAGGAGTACAGGTTACTGCGACCAGCTCTCAGCTCGAAGTTAGAAGAAAGACACAATACGAGTTGCAACTTCGCTATTAAATCCTCAAAGAAATATAATTAAAATGTTTTAAATAACTTGAGAATTAATAATTAAATGATCGACATTGATTGTTAACCATCTTTACAATTCGATTAACAACAGTAGCAGTACAAGTGACCCCAACAGATTCTCGGCTCGAAGTTAGAAAATAAAATATGATATGAGTTGTAACCTCGTTATTAAATTCTATTTCAAAAATTTTCTTACTTATTATTTATACTATGAAAGGATAGTATTTATTAGGTTTTATAAAAAATAATTCATTATAATTTAACTATAAGTATAAAGTGTTGAATTGGTTACTAATATATGATGATTACTAATTAGAATTCATCTCAAGACACATGCTAATAATTACAGTGAATCAATTAAAATGTGCATAAAAAATAGAAAATTGAAATTAGTAGGAAAAAAGAATAAAAACTAAATTACTCAAAAAAAAGAAGGAAAAAGAGGTAACTCCATGGCATATTCAGAAACACAATTGAAAGGGGATCCAAATCCCTAGGCAGCAATGGCGAAAGGAGGTAGTCCATTGCTAAAACCGAACTGGACTGGGAGACATGACGACGGTGAAAGGTGGTGATGGTGAAGGCAAAGCTTAGACAACCAAGGAGTCTCGGCTTGAAGAGGGGTAAGGGTAGATCCCGAAATCGTGCTTCTCCCTTTACCCTCTTCTCTAGTGGCCACGGCGACGGCTTGGGAGTTCACCGGTGGGGGAAGGTGATGCGACTGCGGTGGAGGCGTAGTGCTCTTGGCATCCGCTGCGGCTTATGGGTTGATGTTGTGTATGTGATTGACCTCTTTTTTGTGTATATGGTTGTTTGGATATCTCACGTGTGCATTTCTGAGTGTGTCTACCCCTTATGCGTGTATGATTTCTGTCTGATATGAGGGTATTGAAAGAGCTGCCTGCTTCAGTGTGTGGTGTATGTAGCCGATGTGTTCTCTGGTTACTTGTGCTTGTATATGTGATATGTGTGTTGTTGGAGTGATATGAGTTTATATAAAATGTAGGTGTTCTCCCTTTTTTGTTGTGTGTGATATATTGCCTTTTATACAGGTTTATAAAGCCCTTTTGGTTTTCCTATTGATAACCAGAGACATACTAAGACCCCTTGCCTTCCCCTGTTTATTTCCATTAAGATTATTCATCAATATTGCCACTTGGTTGTGTAACTGAAATGATAATTGCTCCAATTTGCATTTGTTTAGTGCTGTTGTTTCCCTTTCAATCTTCAATTTATAACTGTCTGAATATGATTCATTGCATCCGTTTTCCATTCCTTTAATTGATGATTCACGACTGCCTTTACTTTGGCATTTATCTCATTTTCCCTTGTCATTCATGCATATGCTTACATAACTGAAATAAAATGCCAATCAAGACTGATTGTTAGTATTCCCTCAATTCTGATCATTAATTGTGCAATTGTAATGGGTTTGCAGGACCCTTTTTCTCGGTCAGCTGCTTAATGCTGGGGCACAGACCAGTTTCGAATATGGTCAAGGTTGTATCCATTCTGGTGACTCTTTTATTCTCATGCCATGACTTCTTCACACCCATGTTGTCTTTAGCATTATCAGCAAGCGGATCAACACATATACACATTAGCTTGGTATGTTTGCCATATGTTATATGAATTTGGTATACTGCCTTCATAACCCTCATTGCATCACAGAAGTGCATGATTATTTCAAATGCCTCTCTTTGCTTTAGGATTTCTACTAATGTCCACTTTTTTTCACTTCAACTGTTGTACAAAATGGCACACCATTCTATTATCAAAGTCTTCTCCACCAAGGTGAATGTCTCTAGAAATGGCCTTAACTTCAAAAACATTGTTCTTGATTGTAAGGATGGATACATCAAAAGTACTACCACTAAGACCAAGGTTGAAAGTCCTGGAGCTGTTGTTCCAAGTTCTAGATATTCTCTCTTCCTTGTTATGCTTGCAGATTTCAATACTTCGAAAAATTTGCAGCAAGATCTCCATCAGGACCAATTAATGCACTTTATTGAATTTTTTCTTTTTTTCTTTTTTTTTATTGTAACCAACACCTTAATGAAGATTTTACTTAAAACCAACAACCACCAACACAATTACTAATTTGAAACCAAATCGGTCGTCGAAAAAGGTTCAGAGATACCATTAATTCGGGGACATCCAAACAATATCGTCGAAAAACACTTACTAAGTGGAAAAACACTTACTCCTCATCTTATCCATCAAATTTTAAAAAATCCAATGATTTAGATATACTCACCAATTCAAACAATTGAATTTTCAAAAAATGAATGATCATGATGTGGAGTAAGTGTTTTTCCACTTACTCTTAGAGTAAGTGTTTTTCCACTTACTCTTGGAGTAAGTGTTTTTCCACTTACTCTTGGAGTAAGTGTTTTTCCACTTACTCTTGGAGTAAGTGTTTTTCCACTTACTCTTGGAGTAAGTGGACCCCTCCCCTTTTTATAAAGGTCGGATAGAATTAGTTGTTCACATGTACTAATCACTACGACCACTTCTGACCTCAGAGCTGAAATTAAGATATGACACGATATTTTCTATTACTATTAAATTCCCAAATATATTTTATTAGTTATGTAAATAAAAGAATTTAGTGTAATTTTTATTTTTAATAAATAAATTATTTTAATTATTGAAAATTAATTAATTGCAAAGAGACAACATATGTCGTGAACCACCTTCCTGCATCGACTGATGATAGTGACAATAGAAATGAACACAATCACTTCTCAATCAGGAGCATAAAGTAAGATATGACATGAGTCTTGACCTTGCTATCAAATTCCCAATTAAGTTTTAGTCTAATGTTTTTGAGTAATTAATAAGGTTAATAGAAAATATACAACACTGACCGTAAATTGTTCCTTGTCCCAATAGATAGCAGATGTAATAGAAATGACAGGAACTGTTTACCAATTCCGACCAAGAGGTAGGATACAGAACGATCTGCATCCCTCCTCTCAATCCCTTCAAAATAATATATTTAATTTTTTTATTGTTCATACTTAATTAATAAATTACAATTAAATTTAATAATAATTATATTAAATAGTTATTAATGAATATAAAATTTAAAAAATAATATCAAATACATATATATATATATATATATATTTATATATATATAAGGAAATGGAGATTTACATAAGACTGAGATATAAGAGGACAAACATTTTCTTGAATGTTTAAAATTACATAAGTTGAAATTAAGATTTGACACGAGATTTGATATCTCTATTAAATTCTCAAATAAATTTTATTAATTATGTAAGTAAAATAATTTAGTTTAATTTTTATTTTTATTTACTGGAAGTGAATTAATTGCAAAGAGTGAACCACCTTCTTGCTTCGAGTGAAGATATCTACAATTCAAATGAACACAATCACTTCTCAACCCGGGGCAAAAAGTAAGATATGACACAAGTCTTGATCTGACAATCAAATTCCCAATTAAATTTTGGTCTAATATTTTTTAATAATTAATTGAGTTAATAAAAAAATATACAACATTGATTTCGAGTTGTTCCCTTGTCCCTATTTATAACAGATGTAATAGAAATGATAGGAACTGCTTACCAATCCGGGTCGGGGGGATAGGATACGACATGACCCATAACCTTCCTCTAAATCACTTTAAAATAGTATATTTAAAACATTTTTTATTATTCTTACTTAATTACTAAATTATTATTGAATTTAATTACAATTATAATAAAAATATTTATTAATTAATATAACATTATAGAAATAATATCAAATACAATAACATGTAAATAAAAAGGAGATTTACCTAGGACTATGCTACAAGAGGAGAAATGTTTTCGTGAATTTTTACAGCAAAATATCTTAAAAAATCATTTCTAGTGTGGTCTACGCATTCAAAGGGCTAAGCTCTTCTAATGAGGCATCATGTCCGATTGTATCCAATGACACGGAATCTTGGTTAATTTAACAAAGAACATAATGGAATGAAGGGAAAATAGTGGCGTTAGGCATTAAGAAAGACACACTAGTTGCAACCACGAGTGGAGGAATGATGAAAATGGTGCAAATTAAAGGAACATGGGGAGCCATATCCGAGACTAAATGGAAATAATATTTTAGTGTATAGGTTTTAGAGTAAGTGAATGAATTAGTTTGTGTAAGGACCCAAATTCTATCCTTGAAATTTTTTCTTATTTTAACTCATGCAAACATACTTTTTCCTTATATCTTATGATTGATAACCCAAGGTACGTTACATTAGTTACCTTTATTATTTTCTGATCATTCATCATGCAGTATTCATATACACATCCATAAGGCAGAAAAACATAATTCATATTAATATTCTCCATTTAATTAGAACATGGGGATAGTTATGGGTCTCCAAAATCATAATACCCAAGGTTACAATTATCCAAAAATTATAATGATCATGGTTACAAATATTTCAAATCCGCAAATATTCAGTCATGATACAAAAATGTGCAAATAAAGGAATCCAGATTTAAAAGCTCCTAAAGCTCCAAATCAAGCGTCCTTACTTTATCCAATTACCTGCAATGGGATTATCAAATGGCAACACACAAAACATACAAATGAGTAAGTCATTTAATTCAATAATTATCATTTCATATAATCCACATTATAAACAGAGATAGATAAACAATTTAAGCATTCCAATATAAGGTCATTACATTTCATTTTATCTCTTACTACCTCATACGACCATTCTTACTTTCACATTCTTCCATATCAATCTTGTTACCCTCTTCTTCATTCCTATTTTACATAGCCATTTCCCACTTATCCGTAATTCCACAATACCACATAGGGCAAAACATTCGATTCAATACCACTTGGGCAAGACATTCAATTCAATACCACTTGGGCAAGACATTCAATTCAATACCACTTGGGTAAGACATTCACTTCAATACCACTTGGGCAAGACATTCAATTCAATACCAATTGGGAAAGACATTCAATTCAATACCACTTGGGCAAGACTTTCACTTCAATACCACTTGGGCAAGACATTCAATTCAATACCACTTAGGCAAGACATTCTATTCAATACCACTTGGGCAAGACATTCAATTCAATACCACTTGGGCAAGACATTCAATTCAATACCACTTGGGCAAGACATTCATTGCTACATAGAGCCAATACCACATATAACCACATATCTCATATTTCATATCTCGAAATAAAATGCTTATCCTTACCTTGGTGAGTGTTGGGTTTTGTCCTTGGTAACTTTGCAAGTTCCTCCGACACCGCCTCCAACCTTAGGATCTTTCCTCATCCCCACCAAACAACAACAAAAGTCAGTAATTTATTCTCAACAACGTTTAAACATCCCATAGTTCATTTGCAAACATAATTAATATTCACATATTTCTAATGTTTCCAAAAACCACTTTCATTAGAAGTTTCCAACATTAAAACTTACATATTCATCTTCTATTTTGCATTAAAACACAAACTCATCTTCTCCATCTACCATTTTACCCATTTCCCTATTTTACCACATTTTCATTTTGAGGGTTTTGGGGTTTTCATGAATCAACCCACAAACCCTTTCCATTCTTCGAATACCAACTATAAACCAAGAGTTTTCAAGAGAAAAACTAAATAAAACGAACTATAACTCAAAAGGAAGAGTTTCTATGGTTTCTCACATTTTTGAGAAGAGATCCCACACACCCAAAACGAGTTTGAAAGGGAGAAGGAGTTAGAATCTAGAGATTTACCTCTTCTCAAGCTTTTAGATGATTCCCACGATTCCTTGCTCTCAAAAGCACCTCCTTCTCTCTTCTCTCTCAAGTTCTAAGCCTAAATGTGTTTGAGGGTTTCTATTTTAAAGTGAAATCGTCGGGTTCTTGCTCAAGCGAGAAAATCCCGCCATTTTAAAAATTCAGATCTGACGCTCTCGCTCAAGCGAGGGATTCTCGCTCAAGCGAGGGATTCTCGCTCAAGCAAGGATCCTCCAGTACCAAATTCCTCTCCCTCACCCTGGCGAGCCAAATCTCGCCCATGCGAGAATCCCAGGAAATCCTGGGAGCAGATACTGGGCCTCTCGCTTGGGCGTGACCCTCTCGCTCAAGCGAGAATCACCCAGTATACCCCAAAATTTCACTACACTTAGGAAAATAAAATTAGGGTGTTACAGTTTGAGTGTGATCGACAAGGTAGATAAAGAAAGTTGATCTTAAATATGATATTCACTTATAACCAGTAAATATTATTGTGACCCAATTTTCGAGTGATCATTGTTTGCACAACTAAGGAAGAGAGAGAATAAAATTCCGACTTTCGTCAATTAATTTGGAGTCACCCCTATATTTTTGCAATCAAAAGGGAGAAAAATCTCATTAACCTCTAATCTGGAAAAGATGGTCACTGAACCTAAGTTTTGAGCTCAAAAATATGGTCATTGTTAATATTACTTATACATTTTATTGCTTAATTATTTCCACACCAAAAATCCCCATAAAAGAAGAAATATAGGTTGGCTGAACCTAGTCGGATTATCAGGACTCGAATCCAAATTTAAAAGACATGAAATAAGGTACCTAGACCCTATGGGTAGACAGGTCTATGTATAACTAGTATTATTCGAAAAGTTAAATGAATATTTGACTAAATGTGTTAGAGCCATGGTATATATGTTAAAATGAGGTATTAAAATAAAATATACATGTTTTATCTATACATGTCAAAAGATATCTCCCTTATAAAAATAAAAAAAACCAAATTTTGAATTTCATCATGTAGTATATACCATAATGTTCTAATTACGCTGAAAGAACAAATTTTATCTATAAAATTAATTATTGCATTATACCATAATTTTGATTAAAAAATCAAAGCATTTGAAATAAGTGACCCATTTCCTTCCTCTAAACAAAAAATCTAATAGGACAAAGTTAATTTATGGGAGAAATGGGTAATTTTATTTTCTAAAAACACAACACACATATTAGAAGTGACCCATCATCTTCTATATAATCAATCCAAGCATGGTCTTTTACACCAACATTTGCAAAAGAAGCCATGACATTTCCCTCCAGTGAAACCCTCTCCTTCACAAATAATAGCACAATTGTTATCGCTATAACATGATCCCTTATACCTCTGGCTCTTAGACTTACAAGTTCTTGCTTCTTCCATCATTGTAGGTCCCATTTCTGCGTAAAGACACAAAATATGACAAATGTAAACAACAAAATTTACATATACCAAGCAAAATGATGATAAAGGAAACCAAGTCATATATCTAGATAAATATGTAGTACTTAAATATGTTTTTATAATTCATACATGATGATGAAGTTTTTTTCATTCTTGTGTTGAAGTATTATAAGGAATTGGTTTCACAAAACTAGCGATGTAAAGTTGTTTCTTATTTAATTTTGACATGAATGATGAAAGTTAATTTAGACTTAAACACTTTGAAACATTGTTAGGTGCACCCGCATAGAAAATGGAATCAATAAATATAACACATAACATAATGAAATGAATGAAAAATTATGGTGTTAGGCATTAAGAAAGACGTACCAGTGACAACCAAGAGCAAAAGAAAGACGAAAATGGTGGAAATTAATGGAACACCAGGAGCCATATCTGAGACGTAAAATGAAAAATATTTTAGTGGGTTTACAAAGAGTTTTAAAGTAAGAGACTAAATAAGCTTGTGTTTGATTTAAAACTTAGATAGAGTAAATGGGTCTTAAATAGGACAACCAATTCAAACCAAGGAAAATTGTTGCGACCAAATTTTCGATTGGTTGTATTGTCTATGTAACGACCCGATTTTATAACCCAAAAATTTAAAACTTTATTCTGAAAAGCGAAATGAAATACTATCGGTAGATATTACTTAGAAGATTTAGAAAACCTAAGTGAATATAAATATTAGTTAAGTTTCATAATTCAAAATGCGGTAATATTCAAAGGTATCTTTACAACAAAATATGTCATTTCACTTGACTTCAAATCCAAAATCTATACAATTATCCCATTTTCAAATAAGACATTTATTAAAGACATCAAACTAACCTTATTACATCTTTAGAAAGGAGTCATATATATAAAGGGAATTACTTTAACATTTTTCTCATATTACATACATTAGGTAAATACAATTCCGAACACATAAAACAACTACTATAGTCTGTATTTCCATCAGCAAACATTTGAGGCGCAATAACAACGACCTGAACTCATATACATAACATAGACAAAGAAAAGATAGAAGGGAGTAAGAACCAACTACGGTGACCGCATCGTGGAATTACATGGAGTAATAACATTAATGTGATACAACCTATACAACATCTAAAATCAATCATATCAACAAATAAAAATGATGCACACAATCAATACTTCATACCGTAGAATGTAACACCCTAAATTTGAGTCTATAAAAATTATAGTATCAGTCATGGGATCCTCGCTTGAGCGAGAGATTCTCGCCTGGGCGAGAAAGACTCAACTAGGAGGGGGAAATCCTGGGCTATACTGGAGGATTCTCGCCTGAGCGAGAGTTATCTCGCCTGGGCGAGAAATGGCATTTTGGGACTGTTGATACTGTGAGATTCTCGCTTGAGCGAGAATCCTCGCTTGAGCGAGAGGGTCAGATATGAGTTTTTAAAAATAGGCAGGATTTTCTCGCTTGAGCGAGAAAGGGCTCGCTTAAGCGAGAACCCGACGAGTTGTATTAAATGAGAAACCCCCAAACACAACCTAGGGTTTAGAAAAGAAGAAGGGTGAGAGAATAGAGCTTTTTCAAGGACAAGAAGTTTGGATATTCATTTAAGAGCTCGAGAAGAGGTAAAACTCTTGATTCTAACTCTCTTCTTCTCTTTAAAACCTATTTTGGGTATGTTGGATCTCTTCTCAAAAATGAAGGAAACCATGGAAACTCATCCTTTTGAGTTATGGTTCGTTTTATGTTGTTTCTCTCTTACAACTCTTGGTTTAGAGTTAGTATTTCGAGAATGAAAAGGGTTGTGGGTTGATTCATGAAAACCCCAAAACCCTAAAGAGAAAATGTGGTTAAAATGGGTAAAATGTTAGAGGTAGAAGATGAGTTTACTTTCCAATGATGAAATATGAGATGATTATGTATGTTTTGGATGGTTGTAAACTTATGATAAAAGTAGTTTAGCAACATTGAGAATATGATGAAATATCTTGTATGGTTAAATAATGCAATATAAGTTGTTTATGTGATATTTGGAATAAATGACTAACATTGTGTTATATGGTGGGAATGAGGAAAGATCCTAGAGTTTGCGGTGGTGTCGGTAGAATTGAAGTTGCCAAGAACCAAACCCAACACTCACCGAGGTAAGGAGAAGTTATTAATGGTATATGATAATAGAAAATGTGTGGATTTTCTGATTACGTATATGATCTGCGTATGACTTGCCCGATGTGGTATAGAGAGTGACCTCTCCTAGATGACCTCATGTATGACTTGCCCTATGTGGTATTGTGTATGACTTGCCCTATGTGGTATTGTGTACGACTTACCCTATGTGGTATTGTGTACGACTTTCCCTATGTGGTATTGTGTACGACTTGCCCTATGTGGTATTGTGTATGACTTGCCCTATGTGGTATTGTTTATGACTTGTCCTATGTGGTATTGTGTATGACTTGCCCTATGTGGTATTGAGTATGACTTGCCCCATGTGGTATTGTGTATGACTTGCCCTACGTGGTATTGTGTATGACTTGCCCTAAGTGGTAATGGAAAGGTAAACGTACAAGTGGAAAATAAGGATTTGAAATAGTATTGATGAAGGAGGTGACAAAGTATGGTAGAGATGAACGGGTAAATCCAAAGTGTTGGATGTGGTAACATGAGACGGATAAATATGATATGTAGACTTTATCTTTCATTGTCAAGTCTTGTATTAAAACCCTAAAAGTGTGGATTATCGTTTGCTGATATTTATTGAATTGATAACTTACTCCTTTGTTGTTGTGTATATCTGTCATGATAATCCCATTGCAGGTAAACGTAGTAATTGAGGATACTCGGTTCGAGGCATGAGGAGCTTAGAACTCGGAATCCTTATTTTGCTTTTTGTTGATGTAAACTGTTAATTGGATAATTGTAAATCCTAACTGATTTAATACTACCTTTTTGTAATGCTGGATATTAATAGCTATGGGTATTTTGGAATCCCATAGCTAGTCATATGTGGTACTTACCGATAAGGAAATATATGAATTATGTTTTTCTACTTCATGGGAAAGGGTCCTAGTATATTACGATAACTGAATTTAAAGTATTGAATGTTGTTTAGCTGAAGAGGAATATAGATGATATGAATATCTATATTAAAATGAGAAGAATTTTCAAGGGTAGAATTTCGGTCCTTACATAGAATATTCACATCTTCAATTAATATTTATTATAACTTACTTATACAATTCACCCAATCCGATCCTCATCAAAATCACAATACCATAGGCACTCACAATACACAATGATAACTCCATACCCGAAGGCAATACCATGCTTTCAAAGCAATACATCACTTCCACAACAATACAATACCACATAGGCAAGTTAGTTATTCTTACATAACTTGAGCCAAAATGTGCTACATAACTTGAGCCAAAGTGTGCTACATAACTTGAGCCAAAGTGCACTACATAACTTGAGCCAAAGTGCGCTACACATAAATTGAGCCAAAGTGTGCTACATAACTTGAGCCAAAGTGTGCTACATAACTTGAGCCAAAGTGTGATACATTCCTCATATCACTCTCACAATCAATCTAGATAGTTCCCATGTCAGTACAACAATTCATTTATACAAATTCTCATCAATACCATGTTCATTTTGTGTGTCCATAAGATCAATACTACCATCTCATTACATCTCATCCTATACAACAATACAACAACCCACAATATAATTGTTTCCAATATATTATTCTCACATCATGACTTCAGCATAACATCTCTTCACATAACACAATCATCAATGTCATTCACAAAATACCAATTCAATGCCACAATCATTTATACCTCATTCCATACAACAATACAACAACCCACGATACAATCATTACCACATAAAAGTAATCGTGTAATTCTTATCGCAATATTCTCAATCACACAAACAAATAGGATATAGCAATCTTTCATGACAGTGTATTACCATAAGCAAGTATTTCACATTTTATTTGACAAAACGATTTTCATACACATTTATTTTCATGTCTATGGTTAAATACATCTTCATGGAAGATTAAAGACTCTCACATGGAAGAACAAGCTTCCAAGGGGTTTCTATCCAACACAACTCTCCGAATTCTTGAAGGAAAACGGAGAAGACAACTTGAATGAAATACTCTAAGACCACAATTGTCTTCTCCCTCATCTGAGTTTGCATAAACTCCATTGTTCCGCAAAAGAACAACATCTCCCACCATCTCCTTCAACCTTCAAAGCTCACTTTTCACGTCCAAAATCCACCAATGTGCCGCTAAGAAGTAAAAGGAAGAGGGGTTGATGAGTTTTTACAGTTTAGAGGAGTATATACATGAATTTCATAGGGAGCCGCCATTGGGAGTGAAAGGAGGAGAAAGAAAATAAAGATTAGGATGTCTGAATCCCCTTTTTCACTTTTATAGTTGCGGGGCCTCGCTTGGGTGAGGAATGGGTCGCTTGGGCGAGAAAACCATTGAAAAATCATGTTGAAACCCTGAGACTGTCGCTCAAGCGAGCACCCTCTTGCTCGGGCGAGAATCCTATAGCAAAAACAGCTCGCTCTCGCTCGAGCGAGCATTCTCTCGCTCGATCTAGAAATTGACAGATTCACTCTAGCTTGAGCTAGCTTCTTTGGCACGAGCTAGAAATGGACAGAATCTAAACTACAAAGTTTGGGGTGTTACAGTATACACGACTTAAGAAGAGAGAAAATAAAATTCTGACATTTTTCAATTAATATGGAGTCGCCCCTATGGATTTTGCAATCATAATGCACTAAAATCTCATTTACCCCCAATCTGGAAAATATGGTCGTTAAACCTATGTTATGAGATCGAGAGTTGATTGTGAATCATGGGAAATATTCGCATGCACTTTTTCCGCACGAATTAAAATGATACACTCATTAATTACAAAGAGTTTTAGACTAGAACATGTTTAATTAAAAGATCAATTGTTAAATAAAAGTAATATATTTTTTATTAGGGTGTTTGACAAGATTTTATTAGGCTGAATAAGCTTGTGTTTGATTTACAAGGTAGATAGAGCATGCGGGTCGTAAATAGGACAACCACTTGAAACCAAGGAATACTTTTGTGACTCGATTTTCGATTGATTGTATTGTCTATACGACTTAAGAAGAGGGAAATTGAATATCATTTTCGAATTAATTTGGAGTCGCCCCTAAGGTTTTTCTGATCATAATGCATTAAAATCTTATTTACCCGAAATCTTGAAAATAAGGTCATTAACTTAAGTTATGAGCTGGAGAGTTTATTATGAGTCATGGAATATATTCGCATGCACTTTTGATGCATGAAATAACACGATACACTCGCTAAGTTCAAAAATTTTAAACTAGAACTTCTTCAATTAAAAAATCAACTGTTAAATAAATAAATTATATTTTTTATTAGGGTGTCTCACAAGATTCTTTATCTTGTTACAACGTATCCCTATGAGTGATAGGAAATAAAAACTACAAAGTTCTTGGGTAGAAAAATATTTGTTGGTGTGTTTATTTATTTAGGAGTAGAAACGATGTAGCCCGACCATCCGAGAGATGAGTTTGGGAAAAAGAAGTGGATGCTCACAACCTTTTCTTCATCCTTGTGAGTTAGAAAATATTTATTTGACCCTTTTTGCATTTAATAATTCTTTGAAGAGAAAAATATCATTGGTACTTCAATCGCTTCTGACCTCAGAGCTGAAATTAAGATATGACACAATAATTACTATTACTATTAAATTCCCAAATATATTTTATTAGTTATGTAAGTGAAATAATTTAGTTTAATTTTATTTTTAATAAATAAATTATTTTAATTATTGAAAATTAATTAATTGCAAAGAGACAACATATGTCGTGAATCACCTTCTTGCATCGACTAATGATAACGACAATACAAATGAACACAATCACTTCCCAATCAGGAGTAGAAAGTATGATATGGCACGAGTCTTGACCTTACTATCAAATTTTCATTTATGTTTTAGTCTAATGTTTTTGAGTAATTAACAAGGTTAATAGAAATAGACAACATTGACTATAAATTGTTCCCTTATCCTAATAGATAGAAGATGTAATAGAAATGACAGGAATTGCTTACCAATTCGGACAAGAAGGTAGGATATGGAACGATCTGCATCCCTCCTCTCAATCCATTCAAAATAATATATTTAAAATAATTTTTACTATTCTTACTTAATTAATAAATTACTATTCAATTTAATTATAATTATAATAAAGAAATATTTATTAATTAATATAAAATTACAGAAATAATATCAAATACAAATATATATAAAAAGGAAATGGAGATTTACATAAGACTGAGATATAAGAGGACAAATATTTTCTTGAATGTTTTAAATTACATGAGCTGAAATTAAGATTTGACACGAGATGTGATATCTCTATTAAATTCTCAAATAAATTGTATTAATTATGTAAGTAAAAGAATTAAGTTTAATTTTTACTTTTTAATTACAAAATTATTTTTAGTTATTGAAAGTGAATTAATTTCAAAGAGTGAACCACCTTCTTGCTCCGAGTGATGATAGAGACAAAACAAATGAACACAATCGCTTCTCAATCCAGAGCAAAAAGTAAGATATGACACGAGTCTTGACTTGACAATCAAATTCCCAATTAAATTTTAATCTAATATTTTTGGGTTAATAGAAAATAGACAACATTGACTATGATTTATTCCCTTGTGCCAATTTATAGCGGATGCAATAGAAATGATAGGAACTGCTTACCAATCCGGATTCTGGGGATAGGATACGGCTTGACCAACAACCTTCCTCTAAATCAATTTAAAATAGTATTTTTAAAATATTTTTTTACTATTCTTACTTAATTACTAAATTATTATTGAATTTAATTACAATTATAATACAAATATTTATTAATTAATATAACTTTATAGAAATAATATCAAATACAATATGTAAAAAAGAATAGGAGTTTTACCTAGGACTGTGCTACAAGAGGATAAATGTTTTCGTGAATTTTAAGGGTTAAATATCTTAAAATTTTGTTTCTAGTGAGGTCTACGCATTCAAAGGAACAAGCTCCTCCAATGAGGCCTCACGTCCGATTGTGTCGAATGACACGTGCGTCAAGGTACAAACACGTCCAAAGTCAAATGCGTTTAAGAGATAAACGAGTCGAATGACCGGTGCATCCAAGTCTTTAATTCCTCTGCTAGCTCATTTCAGTCAACATGTACTTCATTAATGTGCATCCAAGACTTTAATGAGAGCATTTGTTTTTCAATAATTATTTCTCAATTAAATACAATGTTTCTTAGTAAGAGAAACTTAGTACTTTTGGGAACTCAAATTTTTTACTCCACCATCTTTATAACAAACGAGACTTAATCCCACACTAAAAAGAAAAATTCTTAAAACATTTATAGTAGGCAAAGTTATTATCCTTTATGTTCAAAGTAAATACCAAAAGGTGTGAATATGTAAGATATTCCTCATTGTTTACAAATATAAGTGCTCTAAAATGTATTAGGAAATATGGTAAAAATCTATTAGAAAATTATAGTCTTTATGTTCGAAGTAAAAATGTCAACACCACTATTATATATGTGATTTGGAAAAAAATGATGGTACATAAATATTAAATTTTTTCTCTTCTTAATATTAACACTTGATGTGATGTATTAAAATTCAAAAGTTTCTATAGTATCCCCATGTTATACAAATGATATAGTAAGTTACATTTCTCTTAATTAAATAGCTTCTACAAAATTATTTTTACTTAATTTTATTAATCTGTGTGAATTTAGTAAAATAACTTATAATTAGGGAGAGTAAGTATATAGTCGGAACTAAATACTTTGTAGCCCTATAGAAAGTTGGAATCTTTGTTAATTTAACAAAGAACATAATGGAATGAAGAGAAATAGTGGCGTTAGGCGTTAAGAAAAACACACCAGTTCCAACCACGAGTAGAGGAAGGATGAAAATGGTTCAAATTAAAGGAACATGGGGAGCCATATCCGAGACTAAATGGAAATAATATTTTAGTGCATAGGTTTTAGTGTAAGTGAATGAATTAGTTTGAGAGTGATCGACAAGGTAGATAGAGAAAGTTGATCTTATATAGGATAATAACTTAGAACCAATAAATATTATTGTGACCGAATTTTCGATTGATCATTGTCTACACGATTAAGGAAAAGAGAGAATGAAATTCTAACTTTCGTCAATTAACTTGGAGTCACCCCTATATTTTTGCAATTAAGATGGAGAAACATCTCATTTACCTCTAATCTGGAAAAGATGGTTATTGAACCTAAGATCTGAGCTCGAAAATATGGTTATTGTTAATAATACTTATACATTTTAACTGCTTAATTATCTCCAAACCAAAAATCCCCATAAGATAAGAAATTTAGGTAGGCCGAATCTGGTTAGATTATCAGGACTCGGATCCAAATTTAAAAGTCATGAAATAAGGCACCTAGACCCTATGGGTTGACAAGTCTATATATAACTAGTATGATTCGGAAAGTGAGATGGATCTTTGACTAAGTGTGTTAGAGTCATGTTATATATCTTAAAATGAAGTATTAAAATAAAATATACATGTTTTTATCTATACATGTAAAAAGATATCTCTCTTATAAAAAAAATCCCAATTTTGAATTTCATCATGTAGTATATATGATAACGTTCTAATTACGCGGAAAGAACACATTTAGTCTATAAAATTATTTATTGCATTATACCATAATTTTGATTACAAAATCAAAACATTTGAATAAGTGACCGAATTCCTTCCTCTAAACATCAAATCTAATAGGACAAAGTTAATTTATGGGAGAAATGGGTAATATTATTTTCTAAAAACACAACACACAAATTAGAAGTGACCCATCATCTTCTATATAATCAATCTAAGCATGGTCTTTTACACCAGCATTTGCTAAAGAAGCCATGTCATTTCCCTCCAATGAAACCCTCTCTTTCACAAATAGTAGCACAATTGGTATCGCTATAACATGATCCCTTAAACCTCTGTCTCTTAGACTTACAAGTCCTTTCTTCTGCCATCATTATAGGTCCCATTTATACTTAAAGACACAAAAAATGACAAATGTAAACAACAAAATTTAGATTTACTAAGCAAGATGATGATAAAGGAAACCAAGTCATATAAATATGTTTTCATAATTCATACATGATGGAGTTTTTTCATTCTTGTGTTGAAGTATTATAAAGAATTGGTTTCACAAAACTAGCGATGTAAAGTTGTTTCTTATTTAATTTTCACATGAATGATGAAAGTTAATTTACACTTAAACACTTTGAAACATAGCTAGGTGCACCCGTATAGAAAGTGGAATCAATAAATATAACAAATAACATAATGAAATGAAGGAAAAATTATGGTGTTAGGCATGAAGAAAGACATATCAGTGACAATAAGGAGCAAAAGAAAAACGAAAATGGTGGAAATTGAAGGAACACGAGGAGCCATATCTGAGACATAAAATGAAAAATATTTTAGTGGGTTTACAAAGAGTTTTAGAGTAAGAGTCTAAATAAAGTAGATAAAGAAAATGGGTCTTAAATAGGACAACCAATTCAAACCAAGGATAATTGTTGCGGCCCAATTGTCGATTGGTTGTATTGTCTACACGACTTCAGAAGAGTGAAAATGAAATTCTGACATTTTTATATTAATATGTTGTCGCCCCTATGGATTTTGCAATCCTAATACATTAAAATCTCATTTACCCCCAATCTGGAAAACATGGTCGTTAAACTTATGTTATGAGATCGAGAGTTTATTGTGAATCATGGAAAATATTCTCAGGCAGTTTTTCCGCACGAATCAAAATGATACATGTAACACCTTGAATTTATCATTCTTAAAATGTGGTAACAGTCCTGAAGAATGGGACATACTGCCAGATCCTCGCTTGAGCGAGAGGGTCTCGCCCAAGCGAGAGACTCAGTGTTTTAAATTTGATAATTTTGGGAGCCTCGCCCAAGCGAGAAAGTGGTCGTTTGAGCGAGAGAAGCCTGGGCAGGCTGTGAGATTCTCGCTTGAGCGAGAGAATCTCGCCCAGGCAAGAAGGTCAGTGTTTTGAAATTTAAAATGTCGTGGACTTCTTGCCCAAGTGAGACATTCTCGCCCGGGAGAGACTACGTTGATATAAAAGTGAAAAAGGGGATCTAAAAACCCTAATCTTTATTTTCTTTCCCCTCCTTTCTCTCCCAACGACGGCTCCACACAAATGGACCATTCTCCCCTCCACTAAACATCAAAACTCATCAAAACCTCTTCATCTTGCTTCTTAGTGGCACATTGGAGGGCTTTGGCGCTGGAAATGGAACCTTGGAGATTGAAGGAGATGGAGGGAGATGTGGCTCTTTTGCGGAGCAACGGAGCTTACGCAACCTAAGGTGAGGGAGAAGACCATTGTGGTCATAGAGTATTTGTAACACCCCGAATTTTAGTCTTTAAAAATTAGAGTATCAGTCCTGGAAGCCTCGCTTGATCGAGAGATTCTCGCTTGAGCGAGAGAGGTGCATCTGAGAGGGTGAAATCTTGGGCTATACTAGAGGATTCTAGCCTGAGCGAGAGTTGTATCACCCGGGCGAGAAATGACAATTTTGGGCAGTGTAATCGATTACACAGTCCATGTAATCGATTACATGCAGATAAAAGCATCAGATATGTGCATTTTACATGATGTAATCGATTACACAATACATGTAATCGATTACATGCAGATAAAAGCATCAGATATGTGCATTTTACATGATGTAATCGATTACACAATACATGTAATCGATTACATGAAGATAAAAGCATCAGATATGTGCATTTTACACGATGTAATCGATTACACAATCCATGTAATCGATTACATCTATGCGCTAAGCGAAAATTGCTCACTGTGAGATTCTCGCTTGAGCGAGAATGGGCTCGCTTGAGCGTGAACCCGACGACTGCTCTTTAAAAATAGAAACCCCAAACACATTTTAGGGTTAGAACTTGAAGAGAAGAGAGAGAAGGGAGCTTTTCAAGAGCAAGGAGCCTTAGGACTCATCTTAGAGCTTGCAAAGAGGTAAACCTCTTGTTTCTAACTCTTCTTCTTCCTCTCTAACTTGTTTTGGGTATGTTAGATCTATTTTCAAAATATGAGAAACCATGGAAACTCATCCGTTAGAGTTATGGTTCGTTTTAGGTTGTTTTTCTCTTGTAAACTCTTGGTTTAGAGTTGGTATTTGATGAATGGAAAGGTTTTGTGGGTTGTTTATGAAAACCCAAAAATGAGAATATGAGTAAAGAGAGAAATAGATGAATATGTATGTTTTAGATGTTTGGAAACTCGTATTGAAGTAGTTTTGGAAACCTTGAAAATATGTAAATATCTTGTATGTTTGATGAGGAAATACGAGTTATTTATGTGGTATTTTGAATAAATGATTGACATTGTTGTTATTGGTGGATGAGGAAAGATCCTAAGGTTGGAGGAAATCGCGGAGGAGACTTTTAAAGTTACTCGGAACCGATCCCCAACACTCACCAAGGTAAGGGATAAGTGTCTCTAAATCATACTTGCTGATATGAATGAGGTATGTGAAAGAGGTAATGGTTTAAAATGGTACGTTTGTAATTTATGCATTATGTTGGAAAATGCGTGGCTTTTCTGTTATGGTAATAAAAGTAACATTATTGGGGGAGAACCAATGGAAATAAGACTCAAAATGATTTCAATCTAATTTGGGGGAGTCCCAATGGAAATAAGACTCAAAATGATTTCAATCTAATTTGGGGGAGTCCCAATGGAAATAAGACTCAAAATGATTTCAATCTAATTTGGGGGAGTCCCAATGGAAATAAGACTCGAAATGATTTCAATCTAATTTGGGGGAGTCCCAATGGAAATAAGACTCAAAATGATTTCAATCTAATTTGGGGGAGTCCCAATGGAAATAAGACTCAAAATGATTTCAATCTAATTTGGGGGAGTCCCAATGGAAATAAGACTCAAAATGATTTCAATCTATTTGGGGGAGTACCAAAGGAAATAAGACTCGAAACGAATTCAATCTATTTGGGGGAGTACCAAAGGAAATAAGACTCGAAACGAATTCAATCTATTTGGGGGAGTACCAAAGGAAATAAGACTCGAAACGAATTCAATCTATTTGGGGGAGTACCAAAGGAAATAAGACTCGAAACGAATTCAATCTATTTGGGGGAGTACCAAAGGAAATAAGACTCGAAACGAATTCAATCTATTTGGGGGAGTACCAAAGGAAATAAGACTCAAAACGTATTCAATCTATTTGGGGGAGTACCAAAGGAAATAAGACTCAAAACGAATTCAATCTATTTGGGGGAGTACCAAAGGAAATAAGACTCATACGAAAGTAATATTATTGGGGGAGTACCAATGGAAAAATGACTCAAAAGAAATGAATATTATTGGGGGAGTACCAATGGAAATATGACTCAAATGAATGTCGTATGCATGCTATAGGATATATAGTATGAGATATATATTCTATAGGGTGAATTTGAATGATGAGAAATGTGAATGTCACATGAATGTCGTATGCATGCTATAGGATATATAGTATGGGATATATATTCTATAGGGTGAATATGAGCGATAAAAAGGAAGATGTTGAGAAAGAAAGTAATATACATACAATAAGATATATATTATGGGATATATATGTTATAGGGTGGATATGAATAACGAGACCGATGATGTTTCGAATGAACGTAATATGCATACTATAGAATATATATTATGGGATATATATACTATAGGATGAATATGAGTAAAGTGGAAGTTAAAGGAAGAAGATTTGAATGTTTATAATTTCGTATGTGTGTTTATAAATTACATTAAAGCTTGATTGTATTTGAATGTGGATTATCATGTGATGTTAGTTTCGAACTAATGACTTACTCCTTGTGTTTTGTGTGTTGTTATGATAATCCCATTGTAGGTAAATGAAGGATTTTGAGGAGGAAGCTCACTTAGGGAGATTTTGTGTTTATCAATTTGTTCGTCTTTGTTGCTACTTGACATTGTAGTTGAATTGATGACATTTTGAGATAAATGTAATCTGATTAGGATAATACGGAGATTTGTAGTTATGGACTTTATAACTCCGGAAAACCCATAACTGGTTGTATGTGATAATTGCTAATTGAATGAATTATGTTTTTCCACAACATAACTTTGTATGATAATACGATAGGGTAAAGAGTATTGTCAAAGAGAGATACTTGACAGTTTTTAATTAAGGTGACGACTGTATGTAAGAAAGGATTAAATTAAACGAAAAATTTTCAAGGGTAGAAAATCGGGTCGTTACAGTATTTCATTAGAGTCATCTTCTCCGATTTCCCTTAAGAATCGGAGAATATTAACGGATAGAAACTCCCTTGGAAGTTTGTGGTCCATTTTAGAGTCTTTATTTTCCATGAAGAAGTATTAGCCATAAATGTAGAGATATTTGAGTGGTAAAAACCGTTTTATTAGATTAAAATGCAATATGCTCATTTATGGTATTATATTGTCATGAGAAATGGTTCTATCGTTAATATGGTTTATGATGATAAATATGTTATGAGTTGTTTATTGTGATAAAAAAATATGAGTATATTTATGATAATGACTAAGTTGTGAGTCGCTTATTTGTTATAAACATATATGGGTATGTTTGTAATAATGAGTGTGTGATGAACTGTTTAATGACAATAAATGGACATGATTATGATGTATGATAATGATTGTGTTGTGAGTTGTTTATATTTAGTAAAGAGTGGGATGAATATGAATATTATGACATGGTTGTAGTGGTGGGTATTATGGTGAAATGTGATGTAAGGGAAGTATTTAAATGATATATGATGTTATAAAATGCGTGGATTTTCTGGTTGAATATGATTGTGAAACAATGAGAAGAAAATCTATTTTAGCTCCCTTAAGAGGTTGAGCAATGAATGTCTTTCCCTTCGTGGTATTGGCTCGTTGAGCAATGAATGTGTTGCCCTTCATGGTATTGAGAATGTCTTGCCATTCGTGGTATTGTGAATGTCTTGCTCTTTGTGGTATTGGCTCGTTGAGCAATGAATGTCTTTCCCTTCGTGGTATTGAGAATATCTTGCCCCACGTGGTATTGTGAATGACTTGCCCTACGTGGTATTGTGAATGACTTGCCCTACGTGGTATTGTGAATGACTTGCCCTACATGGTATTGTGAATGACTTGCCCTTTGTGGTATTGTGAATGACTTGCCCTACGTGGTATTGTGAATGACTTTCCCTACGTGGTATTGTGAATGACTTGCCCTACATGGTATTGTGAATGACTTGCCCTTCGTGGTATTGGCTATTTGTAGCAATGACTGACTTGCCCTTCGTGGTATTGGCTCCTTGAGCAATGACTGACTTGTCCTATGTGGTTGGCCTTTATGGCAATGACTGACTTGCCCTATGTGGTATTGGCCTTTATGGCAATGTCTGACTTGCCCTATGTGGTATTGGATCGTTGTACAAGTATTGTATTGTTTTAGAAGTGTTGTATTGCTTTGAAAATTTAGTGTACCGCCTTTGGGCATGAGATTGTTGTTGGCTATTTGTCAGTAAATATGGTAATAGGAATCTTGTTGAAGATGGAATTGGATGAATCGTGTAAGTAAATTGTAAATGATGTTAATTGAAGAAGTAAATATGCTATGGTATGTTGTACTGATTGGTTGAATTGTCTAAGTGAAATATGATGATTATATCAATTGAATATGTGAACATTATGTGGTTTAAGGTATTGACTGATGTATAATTGATATATGTTTAATATGATTGACGTTTGATGTTGTATAGGTTGTAATACTTTAATATTACTGCTCCATGTAATTCTACGTTGTGGTCGTTGTAGTTGGTTCTTACCCCCTTTTTTTCTGCTTGTATGTGTTATATAATTGAGTTCAGGTTGTGGCTGTAACGCATTGGATGATTGCTGAGAAGAGTACAAGATTGAGTAGTTACTTTATGTATTCAAGGTGATATTTGATTAATGCATGTAATATGAGAATCATGTAATTGATTTATGTATATAATATGAGAATCATGTAATTGATTTATGTATGTAATATGAGAACTATGTGGTAGTGACTCTATTGTGAAATTAAACTCCTCTAAATGGTGTAATGAGATGGGAGTAATGATTGTAATAAAAGTTTTATTTGAGAAATGATAATTGTATAAATTCTGTAATTGAAAGGAAGTGTAATGACATGTTTTTAATGAAGTGAACGATTGATTATTTCCGCACCTGAAAGATGAATTGAACTTATATATATATATATATATATATATATATATATTCAATCAAGTTTTCTAATTCGTTTGAGTAATGTCAATTAAAAGTAATCACTTCACTTTCATGAATAAAGTTTCAAAAATATTTCAATGGTAGAATTTTGGGTCCTTACAATACACTCATTAATTACAAAGAGTTTTAGACCATAAAATGTTTAATTAAAAGATCAATTATTAAATAAAAGTAATATATTTTTTATTAGGGTGTTTGACAAGATTTTATTAGGCTGGATAAGCTTGTGTTTGATTTACAAGGTAGATAGAACATGTGGGTCTTAAATAGGGCAACCACTTGAAACCAAGGAATATTATTGTGACTCGATTTTTGATTGATTGTATTGTCTACACGAATTAAGAAGAGGGAAACTGGATGACATTTTTCAATTAATTAGCAGTCGCCCCAATGGTTTTTTAGATCATATGCAGTAAAATATCATTTACCCGAAATCTGGAAAATATGGATATTAACTTAAGTTATGAGCTGAAGAGTTTATTATGAGTCATGTTAAATATTCGCATGCACTTGTTCTGCACAAATTTAAAGCGATACACTCGCTAAGTACAAATAATTTTAAACTAGAACTTTTTCAATTAAAAGATCAACTGTTAAATAAATATAATATATTTTTTATTAGGGTGTCTCACAAGATTCTTTATCTTGTTACAACGTATCCCTACGAGTGATAGGAAATAAAAAATACAAAGTTCTTGGGTAGAAAACTGTTTGTTGGTGTGTTTATTTATTTAGGCATAGAAACGACGTAGCTCGACCATCTGAGAGATGAATTTGGGAAAAAGAAGTGGATGCTCACAACTTTTTCTTCATCCTTGTGAGTTAAAAAATATTTATTTGACCCTTTTTGTATTTAATAATAGATTGAAGAGAAAAATATCATTGGTACTAATCAGTGCAATCACTTCTAACCTCGGAGCTGAAATTAAGATATGACACAATATTTACTATTTACTATTAAATTCCCCAATATATTTTATTAGTTATGTAAATAAAAGAAATTAGTTTAATTTTATTTTTAAAAAATAAATTATTTTAATTATTGAAAATTAATTAATTGCAAAGAGACAACATATGTCGTGAACCACCTTTCTGCATCTAATGAACACAATCACTTCTCAATCAGGAGCAGAAAGTTTTAGTATAATGTTTTTGAGTAATTAATAAGGTTAATAGAAAATAGACAACATTGACCGTAAATTGTTCTCTTGTCCCAATAGGTAGAAGATGTAATAGAAATGACAAGAACTTCTTACCAATTCGGACAAGGAGGTAGGATACAAAACGATCTGCATCCCTCCTCTCAATCCCTTCAAAATAATATATTTAAATACTTTTTTACTATTCTTAATTAATTAAGAAATTATTGTTGAATTTAATTATAATTATAATAAAGAAATAGTTATTAATTAATATAAAATTATAGAAATAATATCAAATACAAATATATATAAAAAGGAAATGGAGTTTTACATAAGACTAGGCTAGGACAAATATTTTCTTGAATGTTAAAGCTAAATAACTTAAAAAATCTCTTGTAGAGTTGTCTACGCACTCAAACGACTAAGCTCATCTAATGAGTCCTTATGTATAAATAACTAAGATCATCTAAAGACCAAGTGCATTTGAGGACCGATTGTGTCCAATGACACACGCGTCCAAGAGATAAACACGTACAAAGTGAAGTGTGTTTAAGACTTTAATTGCTTTGCTAGCTCATACCACACTACACCAAATTTCGTATTGTGTGGAGGTTATTCAAACCTCCCCAAATAAATCAAATGAGGCGGATTGTACAATTAACTAGATATATAGTGGAATTTTTTAGTTAATTTATGGAGGTTTTCAACCTCCACTATATTTTTCAACTTTGATAGTAAATGATTAATAGAAATCAAACCAAAAAATGGTCTTCAACACATAACAAAACCATTGATATCTTCTCCTTTTATATTCTATCAAATGTAACTGAATAAAAGGAGTTGAGAATGAAAGAGAAAAAGTGAAGGTGATAAGTAGCTTTTAATGAGTAAATTGCTCATCCCAACCAACCACACCACAAAATATTTTCTTTATACTTCCCCAATTTCTTTTCCTTTTTTACTTATTTTTAATTTTTAATTTTTAATTTTGTATGGAACCCATTATACTGTAGGATGTGGAATTCTATTAGTTGCCTTTGTATTTATGAATCCTGAGTGCAAGCTTTGTTTATACCATAATTAGATGTTATTTTTATTTAATTATATTAAACCTTATATGTGTTGCCATGATAATTGGAATTTGTATAGGTTTGCTGGACAAAGTATGTTGGTTTATTGTGGAGTTAGGTTCCAAGTTACAATTTGTCCCAATGTTGTTTGCTTAATACTAGTATGAAGCTATATACTAGCTGTTGATTACATGTTTACTGATTTAAATGCCTAAGTCAAGCTTTTTACTCCCGTTATTGGTGACTAGGGTGGTTTATCAACATGTGATACAATGGATAGATTATATTTTGGTCTCTTTTGAATCATAATAAAATTTTGGGTTTGATAATAGCACTACCTAGCTTCGTGTTTACTTCCTTCTTTTGATCTATCTTGAGTTTCTCACAATAATAGACTTTCGGTTGAGATCTGATCTTGTGGATTCTCTGATGTTTGCCTCACTATGAATACTAACATCATTATTGTGTCAATTACATAAGATATGATTTTAATTGTTTTTTCCATCTCTGTGTTGAGAATAATAATTCCTGTTTTATTATATGTATGTTACTGTTGTTGTTACCTTATTATCTATGTTTTTAGAACTTGCTTTTAAGCTTGCTGGTGATGATAGAAAAGTGATATTAGAAGTTTGTTGTTAGTATTTAATATAGTTATCTTGCTTTCCTTTCAATTCAGGAAAATAAAATAAAGTTTAGAGTTAAAAAAAAGTGTTATCAATTTTTTTATTACCTTGCATTCTTGTTTTGGTACATTAAATTTGTCTGAACTATGAGGGATCTGGTAGCAAGTGAATCATGATTTGGTATTCTTATTTTGGGGTGTTTATTCTAAAAGTGTCCATTTTGTTGCATGGAGAGGCTGTTTGTAAATATGGATGATCATATCTATTTTAGGTTAATTGACTGTCAATTGGGAAATGTGAACATCGCTAGGTTCTATTTGGTACATTTTATAATGCCTAATAGTATAAGTTTATGCTATATGGATTGTGTTTCTGGAATGTTTGGTATTTGATACTTGGTAGGATAAAGTTATCCCATCCACTCATCTTTATCCTATAATTATAAGATAAACTTATTAGACTTTTAGTGTTCTAATAAGACCTAATAGTATAAATCTATTCCCAAATCAAAACCAACCACACCCTCATATTTACCTCAACTAGATCCACCACACACCGGCATAGAAGAAGAAGGCCAAACCATGTTTTCCATGCTCCTTTTGATGTCAACTTGGAGATTCCAGCCAGGCCTGCTAAAGCTAAACTTGCTGCATGTTAAAATATTAGCCAGGAAAAGGTAGCAAGATAATGCTCATGCACATGATGATGACAACATGGCCTGATGACCAAATAGAGATCCATATTGTGACCTTGGTTGAGTGGCAACTATCACCATAGTTAGAGATGAAACATAGTGTTGGAGAGAGAAAATTCAATAGAAACATTTTAAACCAAATTTTGCCTTTTTTTTGGTTTTGTCTAAACTACCAAAGGTATTTTTTCTCATATAAGATTTTATATTTTTAATGTTATATGAGGTAAAATTGCACAATTAACATTGGATAGATGAGAGAGATGCAACAATTTGGAATCAAAATTTAAGACTTTCTAAAGCCAAACTTGATGCATGTTGAAATATCAGCAGGTACATGGCTTGTAAGAACCCAAATTCTACCCTTGAAATTTTTTCCTTATTTTATTCATCCTTCATACATTTTCCTACGACTTTTAAATAAAAATACCAACCACTCAACTTAAGTCTCACTTCCCTGCTCTTATCGATTTCATAACCTCAAAATAACACACATGTTCGCATCGCCGAAAATCATAATTCATTCATATATCCCGGTAACTACCGCATACAATTAGCCATGGGATTCCAAAATACCCATAACTACGAATATCCAGAGTTACAAATATTCATGTTCAAAATACAGTTAGTCATATTACAAAAGAATGACTATAAGAACTTCCAAAAAGAATTAAAAGCCTCGATGCTCCTAATCAAAATGTCCTTACATCTTCCACCTATCTGTAATAGGATTAACATTGACCATACATAGAAACACAATGGAGTAAGTCGTTAACGTAAAATAATGTCAATACACATTAATCAACATTTTAATAAAGGTAAGTAAAAACTTAGAATTAAATATACTTAAAACCATTTCCTTTGTTTATACTTTTGAAAACATGCTCCATAATTTGAGCTAAAGTTTGCTACATTGCTTGAGCCAAAACTTGCTACATTGCTTGAGCCAAAACTTGCTACATTGCTTGAGCCAAAGCTTGCTACATTGCTTGAGCCAAAACTTGCTACATTACTTGAGCCAAAGTCGCTAACCAATCATGGTCGGCTAAAAACGAGTTTTATTTCCATTGACACTCCACCAATACATAAACAGTAAATCCACACCCTCATCATTACAAACATACCCATATATGCTTATAACAATTAAGTGATTTACTGTTCATTTCATTATTCCGAGTTTTATTTCCATTGACACTCCACCAATACATAAATAGTAAATCCACACCATCATCATTATAAACATACCCATATATACTTATAACAATTAAGTTATTTACAATCCATTTCATTATCCATAATCAGAAACATCCATACATTTTCCATCACAATGCATAAGTTAAAGACTTATCCTTACCTCGGTGAGTGTTGTGTTTGGTTCCTGGTAACTTCACAAGTTCCACCGACACCGCCGCCAACTTTAGGATCTTTCCACATTCCCACCATATAACACAATGTTAGTCATTTGTTTCCAATATCACATAAACAACTTATATTGCATTATTTAACCATACAAGATATTCCTCACATTTTCGATGTTTCTAAACTACTTTCATCATAAGTATACAACCATCTAAAACATGCATATTCATCTTCCCCTTTAACCACATTTTCACTTTACGGTTTTGGGGTTTTTACAAATCAACCCCCAAACCCTTTCCATTCTTGAAATACTAACTCTAAACCAAGAGTTTACAAGATAGAAACGACATAAAACGAACCATAACTTGAAAGGATGAGTTTCGATGGTTTCTCTCATTTTGAGAAGAGATCCAACATACCAAAATGGGTTTCAAAGAGAAGAAGAGAGTTAGAGTAAAGAGTTTTACCTCTTCTCAATCTCTTGGATGAGAATCAAAGCTCCTAGACCTTGGAAATGCTCTCTTCTCTCATCTCTCTTCAAATCTTAACCTAAAAATGTATTTGGGGTTTCTCTCATTTAATGCACTCGTCGGGTTCTCGCTAAAGCGAGCTCATTCTCGCTCAAGTGAGAAAATCTCGCCCATTTTAAAAACTCAGATCTGACCCTCTTTCCCAGGCGAGGCATGTCTCGCTCAAGCGAGGATCCTCTCGCTCAGGCGAGAATCTTACAGCCTCGACAGGTTCAAAATGTCACTTTTCTCGCCCAGGCGAGCCAACTCTCGCTCAGGCGAGGCCACTCTCGCTCAGGCGAGGCCACTCTCGCTCAAACGAGCTTACTCTCGCTCAGGCGAGAATCCTCCAGTATAGCCCAGGATTTCACCCTCCCAGGTGAGCCTTTCTCGTCTAGGCGAGCCAACTCTCGCTCAGGAGAGACCACTCTCGCTCAAGTGAGCCAACCTTCGCTCAGGCGAGAATCGTTCAGTAGAGCCCAAGATTTCACCCTCCCAGGTGATCCTTTCTCGCCCAGGCGAGAATCCCTCGCTCAAGCGAGAATCCCAGGACTGATACTATAATTTTAAAGACTTAAATTTAGGGTGTTACATGGCTAGCATAAAAGCCTCACAATGAGTGCATCCACAACTTCCGTTGGCGAGTCCTGATACTTGGCATACTCATCCTCTTTGTTTCACTTGCTGGATTTATTGGTGCTTATTGGAAGAAACAAGGCCTTTTGGCCTTTTACCTTTTTTGTATGGTTATTATTATAGCTCTAGTTGTTATTCTCCTTGTCTTTGCATTTGTTGTTATAAGACCTGATGGAACTTACCATGTCCCTAGAAGAGGAACTGTGTTACTAATGATGAAAGTTGGCATAAGAAAAGGACTTGTTTGGATCATTCTATTGTGTGCACTAAAGTTATTCGGGATTATATCATTGCTGGTCAATTCTTCAACTCTCATATCTCTCCTTTACATATATGTCTTCTGTCACATTATTTTCTAAAAAAATCACTTAAAGTAGATAAATTTGCACATTTTGTTGATAAACAAACGATATTTTTTCTTCCTTAGTATCATGAAAATGTAGGCTTAAATGCTTAATGCCGATAATAGAACCATAGTCCTTATATGTGTTTTTTCTTTCTTAGTATCATGGAAATTTACCGATATGGACCTTGCATTTTGTACTTTTTTGTCACTAGTTTTCTCTATCTTCCTCTTAAACAAACGAGATGTAAATTACAATAATTATTGTGCTATCAAAAAAGTATTTGCTTTACTTTATTCAATACCTCAGACTCACGTTCATTTATCTTTATGGTACATTGCATAGGACATTTCGAATTGCTGATATTGAGAATTATTAAAAAAATAATAAAGAAAGCAAATGTAGGAAGTTTTAAAAGCTTATTGTGTCTTAAAGGCAACAACGCTTTTTTTGCCTTTAAGACAGCGCGTCCCGCCGCCGTCTATTTAACCGAAGTCGTAGATGGTAGTCATTAACCGCGCTTTCGAATTTTGCTGTTGTATACCACATTTTACAACAATGCAGCCTAAGTCATGCGCTGTTACGGAACTGACAAATATAACAGTGTGAGCTACAACTAGCGTTGCATTATGATAAATATATAACAGCACAACTCACACGTAGAGCTGTATAATACAATATCTTACAATAGCGGATGTTATAAGTTGCGATGCTGTAATGTTTGTATACCACAACACATTATTTTAGTAAGTAGTTTGTGTAAGGACCCAAATTCTACCCTTGAAATTTTTTCCTTATTTTATTCATCATTTATTTTCCTTCGACTCTTAAATATATATGTCAATAACTTATGTTAAATCCCAATTTCCTGCTCGTATCCATTTCATAAGTCCAAAACATAGCTATGAATATACAGAGTTACAAATATTCATGTTCAAAATACAATCAGTCATATTACAAAAGAATGAGGATAAGAACTTCCAAAAATTAAAAGCCTCTAAGCTCCTAATCAAAACGTTCTTACATCTTACACCTACCTGCAATGGGATTAACATTGACCATAAACAGAAAACACAAAGGAGTAAGTCGTTAACGTAATAAATGTCAATGTACGTTAATCCACATTTTAATAAAGTTAAGTAAACAATTTAGAGTTAAATATACTTAAAACCATTTTCACCGTTTATACTTTTTGAAAACCATGCTACATAACTTGAGCCAAAGTTTGCTACATTGCTTGAGCCAAAACTTGCTACATCGCTTGAGCCAAAGCTTGCTACATCGCTTGAGCCAAAGCTTGCTACATCGCTTGAGCCAAATCTTGCTACATCGCTTGAGCCAAAGCTTGCTACATCGCTTGAGCCAATGCTTGCTCATCGCTTGAGCCAAAGCTTGCTACATCGCTTGAGCCAAAACTTGCTACATTACTTGAGCCAAAGTCGTTAACCAATCATGGTCGGCTAAAAATGAGTTTTCTTTTCATTGACAATCCATCAATTCATAAACAGTAAATCCACGCCATCATTATTACAAACACACTCATATATATTTATAATAAATAAGTGGTTCACAACTTGATTCATTATCCACAACCAGAAAATCCACGCATTTTCTAACACAATGCATAAGTTAAAGACTTATCCTTACCTTGGTGAGTGTTGGGTTTGGTTCTTGGTAACTTCACAAGTTCCACTGACACCGCCTCCAACTTTAGGATCTTTCCTCATTCCCACCATGTAACACAATGTTAGTCATTTATTCCAAATAACACATAAACAACTCATATTGCATATTTAACCATACAAGAGATTTAACACATTTTCAATGTTTCTAAACTACTTTCATTGTAAGTTTACAAACACCTAAAACATACATATTCATCTCATATTTCAACATTAAAGTGCATACTCATCTTCTACATCTAACATTTTACCCTTTCCCCTCTTTAACTACATTTTCATTTTAGGGTTTTGGGGTTTTCAGGTATCAACCCACAAATCCTTTCCATTCTTGAAATATCAACTCTAAACCAAGAGTTTACAAGGGAAAAACAACATAAAATGAACCATAACTCAAAAGGATGAGTTTCCATGGTTTCTCACACTTTGAGAAGAGATCCACCATACCCAAAATGAGTTTCAAAGGGAAGAAGAGAGTTAGAATCAAGAGTTTTACCTCTTCTCAAGCTTCTAGATGAGTATCAAATCTCCTTGCCCTTGGAAAAGCTCTCTTCTCTCATCTCTCTTCAATTTCTAACCCTAAAATGTGTTTGGGGTTTCTCATTTAATGCAGATCGTCGGGTTCTCGCTCAAGCGAGAAAATCCCGCCTATTTTAAAAACTCAAATCTGACCATCTCGCCCAGGCGAGGAAATTCTCGCTTAGGCGAAGCAGCTCTCGCTCAAGCGAGGATCCTCTCGCTCAAGCAAGGATCTTACAGCCTCGACATGTGAGCCTCTTTCGCTCAAGCGACACTTCTCTCGCTCAAGCGACACTTCTCTCGCTCAAGCGAGACTCTCAGGACTGATACTATAATTTAATGACTTAAAAATCTAGGGTGTTACAATCCTCCCCCTCTTATAAGAATTTTCGTCCCCGAAAATTAAACATACCTCGATTCGAACAAATGAGGGTAATCCTCCCTCATATCACGCTCCACCTCCCAAGTAGCGTCTCCTTCGTCCATTTGGCTCCACAATACCTTTACCAAGGCAATCTCTTTGCCCCTTAATCTTTTGATGCTGGTATCCATGATTCTGTCTGGAAACATCGTAAAAGTCAAATTATCCTTCAACTCTATCTGATCAGACTCAACCACATGAGATGGAACCCCAACATATTTCCGTAACTGAGACACATGAAACACATTGTGGAGATTCGACAATAATGGAGGTAAAGCAATCCGATATGCTACCGGCCCAATCCTCTTCAATACTTGATGCGACCCAATAAACCTTAGAGTCAGCTTACGAGACTTCAACACTCTACCAATTCCGGTAGTTGAGATTACTCTCATGAAAACATGATCTCCCTCCTTAAACTCAAGAGGTTTCCGTCTCTTATCGTAATAGCTTTTCTGCCGACTCTTTGCTATTCTCATATTCTCCCGGATCTTTTGATCTTTTCCGTCGTCTCTTGGACCAGCTCGGGTCCTAATACCAAGTTCTCCCCAATTTCAAACTAACTCATCGGAGTTCGACACTTCCTACCATACAATGCCTCATAGGGTGCCATCCCAATACTCGAATGGAGGCTATTGTTGTAGGTAAATTCAATCAAAGGCAACATGCCATCTCAACTCCCCGGCTGTTCCAAGACACAAGCCCTCAAAAGATCCTCCAATGAATGTATAGTTCTTTCTGATTGACCGTCCATTTGCGGATGATAAGCTGAACTCAATTTCAACTTAGTGTGAAAAAGATCTTGCTCCTGACCTTGGCACAGTTTTGATGAAGACACCAATATCACAAAAAGAAGAAAGGAAGAAGACCGACAAAGACTATCGAAGATAAAGCTTCAAGGTTTAGAGTCTAAGTCTTTAGGTACTTCTATCCTTACAACTCCTTTATTTACTTAATTAATAATGCTCAAAATTGATTTCAAGAAAATCAGGAAAAACTAAGTGTGAATAAAAATAATTTTCAAAAACAACATGTAACGGGTTACCATACTTGAGTAACAAGTTACATGAGTGAGAAAAGAGTTTTCAACCCTCTAACTGCTATGAGTAATCCATTACAGACTTTGAAGTAACAGATTACCATTTTTAGAAAATAGGGTAATCGATTACTCAAAGTAGTGTAATTGATTACACTAAGGCAAATTCACAAAGCTGTCAAACAGTGTTGTTGAGTAATCGATTACTCAAATCTAGTAATCGATTACACTGTGTGAATTTTCAAAAAGCTGTTAACAGGATTGTTGGGTAATCGATTACCCATTTGCAGTAATCGATTACTGAGAGCTGTTGCATCAGTTTTTCAGATTTCAAGTGAAGAGGTTTCACTTCAAACTGATTGCTTTTCATTCCAAACGAAACCTACTCATGCCTAAGGGTATTATGGTTGATTGGAAGGCTATATAAAGGCATTGAAACACTCTTACAACATACAACAATATATACAAATCAAATTTCAAACTCTCTTTCAAAAAGCTCTCACACTTTCTGATTTTACTTACACTTTTCAAGCAACCTACTCTTAAACATTCATAGTCATTTTGAAGTTGCTTCTAAGTGTTTTTCAAATTGTTAAAGAGCATTATTATCTCAAGTATAAGAGTTGTTATTGGATTGCAAGTTATAGAAATTGTCATATACACTTGTAAGGCAATCCAAGCCAAATTGTACATTCTTCACTTTTGCAAAGTTTACTTTCTTTCACAAGGGTGTGAAGAGAAAGGGTGAGTGACTTGGTATAGTGTTTACCAATAGTGTAACTTGGTATAGTGTTTACCAAGGATGTTACTTGGAATAGAGTTTTCCAAGGGGATTAGATATAAGTGAGTGTGTAAGGTACAAGGAGATCTCGGGGTGAGATAATTGTAATTGCAACTCATTATATTTAATAAAGGAATCTCTTGTGCATCAAGAGTACTGAACGTAGCCTTTGGTGGACAAGAAGGTGAACCAGTATAAAACACCTGCGTACTCTCTTTCCCTTCTCTTTGTTATTTATTTATCCTTCCTAAGTCAATATTTTTCTGCACAATATTTCCGCTGCACGTTAACTTTGATATTGCAGAAAAATTGGCCATACTTATTGCAAAAACTAATTCACCCCCTCTTAGTTGCAATCTCAGTCTTACAATTGGCACCAGAGCTATTTTTGAGAAAGTTACTCTCAAATTCTGATCCTACTACAACATGGCCTCAAGATCATTCCTAGGAGAAGGATCCAACATAAACAAACCTCCAAGCTTTGTTGGAGAGTGTTACGACTTTTGGAAAATCAGAATGAGGATTTTCATAGAGTCGCAAGACTTGGATATATGGAATGTGATCGAAGAAGGACCATATGAACCCTTCACCATAGTCAACAACACAAGGAAAGTAAAGTCAAAATCTTCATGGAATGATGAAGATAAGAAGAAGGTGCAATACGATCTTAAAGCGAAAAACATCCTCATTTCATCACTTGGCAATGATGAACTTTTCAAAATATCAAATTGCAAATCGGCCAAAGAAATATGAGATGCTCTAGAGACTATGCATGAAGGAACGAAGGAAGATAAAAGGTCAATGCTCAACAATACTTGTTCTACATCTGAACAAGAAAATGACGAACAAGTTCATCTCTCGCTATTGGTATCTCATCATTCTGATGATGAAGAGATAAGTAAATCTAAACCTTTTTCTTCTTCTGAATTACAATTAGCATTTAATGAATTGCATGATGAATATGTCAAACTTAGAAAATTATTTCTAAAACATAAAACTGAATTAGAAATGTTTAGAAATAAATCAGCATCATCTTCTTCATGTCAAAAATGCATTACTCTTGAAAATAAAGTTTCAACATTAAGTTTTGATCTTAATGATTCAAACAAGAGTAGCAAACATTTGGAAAAGATAATAAAGGATCAGAGACATATTAAAGACCGAAGAGGTCTAGGCTATTCTAAAAGCCAAGCTTCTAAGAAGCAAAATGTCTCAACGAAAACAATCTTTCAAAAACAGTGTATCCATGCATCCATTCATAGTAAAGATAAAATAGGATACATAAGCATCAACTCATTTGTTCTTATTGTAAAAACCATGGGAGCACACCAAATACTTGTTCTATTAGAAAATATGGTGTTCCCCCTAGGATATTTTAAATGGGTTGAGAAAGGATCTAACCATGTAGGACCCAAAATAAGTTGGGTACCTAATATAACTTAACCTGTTTTGCAGGTTGATTTGAGCGCTGCCCGCAATTTATGGTACTTGGATAGCGGTTGCTCAAAACATATGACAGGCGATAAAAGTAAGTTCTCTGTCCTTACTCCAAGGGACAAAGTCACATATGGTGACAACAACAAAGGAAGAATTCTTGGAGTCGGTAGAATCGGCAAGCCACCTTCAACAACCATAAAAGGAGTGCTATATGTGGAAGGACTTAAGCACAATCTTCTAAGCATAAGTCAACTTTGCGACAAGGGCTTCCATGTATCATTCTACCCAAATAAGTGAATCATTGAATGTATCATTCTAAACTCTAAACTTGTTGGTAAGAGAATTAATAACATTTACATGATAGATATAGATTCATCTCTTCCTATAACATGTTTAGTTGTAAATGACATTCATGATGCATGGCTTTGGCATAGGAGAATTTCTCACATACATATGGACCATTTGAATAAGCTAATCAAGAAATATTTGGTTGTTGGTTTACCCAAGATGAAGTTTGTTAAAGACAAACTATGTGGTGCATGTCAAATGGGTAAACAAACAAAAACCTCTTTCAAGCCAAAGCATATGGTTTCTTCGGATAGACCATTGCAGTTACTACACATGGACTTATTTGGTCCTTCAAGGACAAAGAGTCTTGGTGGTAACTAATATGCTCTTGTTATAGTAGATGATTTTTCACGCTACACTTGGACTCTATTCTTAGTACATAAGAATGAGGCATTCAAAGCTTTTACCACTTATGCTAAAAGAGTCCAAAACGAAAAGTCACTTAAAATCGCTGCTATAAGAAGTGATCATTGGGGAGAATTTCAAAATGCTTCTTTTGAGGAATTTTGTGATGATCTTGGGATTAATCACAATTTTTCTGCTCCTAGAAGACCACAACAAAATGGTGTTGTAGAGAGAAATAATCGGTTTTTGGAAGAACTCGCTAGAACAATGTTGAATGAAACTAACCTTCCAAAGTACTTTTGGGCTGATGCGGTAAGCACCGCTTGTTATGTTTCAAATAGAGTTCTAATAAGACCTATTCTAAAGAAAACCCCCCTATGAACTCTTCAAAGGAAGAAAACCAAACATTTCACACTTGCATGTATTTGGTTGTAAATGTTTCATCTTGAATAATGGCAAGAAAAAATTAGGCAAGTTTGATGCAAAGGCAGATGAAGGAATCTTCCTAGGCTATTCTCTCACGAGTAAAGCTTATAGAGTCTTTAACAAAAGAACTCTAGCCGTGTAAGAATCTGTCCATGTCTCCTTTGATGAAACCAATCCTCTAATCAAGGAAAGGTTGACCATTGATGAAGAAGATTTGCCTAACTCTACTTTTAATGAAAATGATATTATTAAAACTACACCCAATATAGAGCATGTGGAAGTGGATGATAATCCTTCCATACAAGAAGAGCATATTCACTCTGATTTACCCAAAGAGTGGAGAACTCATCGAGATCATCCTATAGACAACATTATTAGTGATATTAACAAAAGTGTTACCACTCGCTTAATGCTAGAAAATGCTTGTCTAAACATGGCCTTTGTTTCTCAAATAGAACCATCTAAGATTGATGAAGCAATCGAGGATGAACACTGGATTCTTGCTATGCAAGAAGAACTTAACCAGTTTGAGAGAAACGAAGTTTGGGAACTTGTTCCTAGACCTAAGAATAGGCATGTAATGGGAACTCGTTGGGTATTTCACAATAAATCAGATGAAAATGGTATAATCATTAGAAATAAGGCTAGACTAGTAGCCCAAGGATACAACCAAGAGGAAGGTATAGACTTTGATGAAACCTTCGCTCCGGTTGCTAGACTTGAAGCGATTAGACTGCTACTTGCATATGCATGCTCTTTGAACTTTCAGATTTACCAAATGGACATAAACAGTGCGTTCCTTAACAAGTATATACAAGAGGAAGTATTTGTAGAACAACCTCCTGGTTTTGAGGACTACAAACATCCCTCTCACGTATACAAGTTAAAGAAAGCACTCTATGGCTTAAAGCAAGCTCCACGTGCTTGGTATGACCGTCTAACCAACTTTCTAACATAAAAAAGGTTTTACAAAAGGCAAGGTCGATACGACACTATATATTAAGAATATAAATCATCATACTTTACTTGTTCAAATTTATGTTGATGATATTATTTTCGGTTCTACTAGTGAATTTGGCAAAATGATGCAAGGAGAATTTGAGATGTCTATGATGGGAAAGTTAAATTACTTTCTTGGACTCCAAATTAAGCAACTCAATAATGATATCTTTGTAAGTCAGTCCAAATATTGCAAAGACTTGTTGAAAAGATTTGAGATGGATGATTGCAAGCCGATTGCTACTCCTATGGGATCAAGTACATACATCGATGCTGATGATGCTAGAAAATGTATTGAAATATCTATGTATCGAGGTATGATCGGATCTCTTTTATATCTTACTGCAAGTAGACCTGATATTATGTTTAGTGTATGTCTTTGTGCGCGATATCAATCTAAACCCAAAGAGTCACATCTAGTTGCCGTTAAGAGAATCATGAAGTATCTCAAAGACACAACTGATGTTGGATTGTTGTATCCCAAGGGAAGTGTATGCGAATTGGTTGGCTTCTCGGATTCAGACTTTGCAGGATGCAAGTCTGAGAGAAAAAGTACAAGTGGTACTTGCCACATTCTAGGGAATGCTTTAGTTTCTTGGTCCTGTAAGAAACAAGCTTGGGTTGCCTTAAGCACCGCTGAAGCGAAATATATTGCTGCCGGTAGTTGTTGTGCACAAGTGTTGTGGCTCAAACAACAATTACGGTATAATGGCTTAAACTTAGGCTGCACACCCTTGAAATGTGACAATACTAGTGCTATTAATCTCACCAAAAATCCGATTATGCACTCAAGAACCAAACACATTGATATAAGGCACCATTTCCTTAGGGACCATGTCCAAAAGAAGGATGTGTTGGTAGAATTCATTGATACTCATAACCAACTAGCGTACATATTTACTAAACCGTTAGTAAAAGAACCTTTTTATAAAATTAGACGAGAATTAGGCATTCTCAATGAAACTTACTTGCCCTAATATGCTTAAATATTTATATGTATGCTTCATTGTTTATATTCAATGCCTACTTGATCTTAAATTGTGTGTTTTATACTTTAATTTTCAAATTTTTAGAGCCAAAAATCACTTTCAGCATCAGTGGGGAGAAAATTGGTTACAATAATCGATTACTGTAAACCAAGTAATCGATTACTCAGTGCTACTGTTTGAAAATTTTAAATTTTTGAAAGTGAGTAATCGATTACTCACTCAGTGTAATCGATTACTTTGTGCAGTTATATATATGAACTGCTGCATTTTTCAGAAATCCACCATTTTTCTCTCTCCTGTAACTCGAAAGTTTCCCTATCTAAACCCTCTCAATCTCTAAAAACCTCATTTCTACTCTGTTTTGATTGATTTTTGTTGCAAATCACATCACATTTTCAATTCTAAACACTTATTATACACCCTCTATTTCGTGATTTGTGTCCTAAATCAAAAACCGCCAAATTTCCAAAAACTCTAAAACTTCAAACACCAACAATGGCTTTATCTTCAAAAAGACCACGTTCTTCAAAGTCTAAGCAAGGAGAATCAACTACCAAGTCCAACCCGTTGAACTAGACGAGGCTTCTTGCTAATGACGCTCAAAGGAAGGTCTTCGAGGAAAACTTCCATGGACACGCCATCTTCACTCCTAAGTACGGTAACATTGGGAACTTTGAGTTTGAAGATTTTTTTTCCTTATCTTTTGTGGCAACAAAAACTTTTTGACTTTTGTTGCGAAGCGAACGATATTTATTCTGAGATTGTTCGTGTATTTTACTGCAACATGAAATTTAGGAAAAATCTTATGACTTCCCATGTTAAGGGAAAGGACATTATTTTGGATATGAAAACCTTTAGTTCTATTTGCTGTGATATACCGATGATAGGCGACATTTGTGAATGGGATGATTACGATCGCAAGAAATTCTATCTTTCTATTTGTAGAATTTCTAGGGAGGAAATAGAAAGGCGAAAGCAACAAAGCCTTGGCGAGACTGTTAAGAACAAGGATATCCTCTCTGCTGGATATCTCACGCTGGAAGATCGTTTGATCCATTATTTTCTTTCCTATGTCATTTTGCCAAAATTTTCAAACCATTCGCAAATAAGTGACATAGAGCTCCAATTGATGTATTCTATCAAGTTTAACATCAAAATTAATTGGATTAAGATGATAATGAATCAAATGTGGCATGTTCGCGGCTCCCAAAGTCCGTTGCCCTACGCCATCTTCATTACCAAAATCCTAGAGCATTCCAGCGTACCTTTAGAAGGTGAGACCAAAGTGGCCCTCAATCTTCGCAAAAGCAAGGTTGATATTAAGGTTGTCCACAAGATGGGATTCGTTATAGATCTTGTCACTCGTCGAACCTACAAGCATCGTACCGACCGCCAACCTGCTCCTACCGACGAACCAGAACCTACTGCTGCACCAAACCAGCCTGAGTCTCATGCTCAATCTTCTGCATCTGCTGCAATGCCTACTAATCAGATGATTATGGATGAATTGGTTTCTCTTTGAGGCTATATCACCATAAGGATGGATGATTTCGATACTCAGAGCCAACAAATCCATTACGAACTTCATCATCTTTCTTCGAGGCTAAGCAACATGGATGTTGATGAAGATAGTTCCGAGCCCGAGTCTTAGATTATTTTGTCTAGGTTTCTGATTCTGTAATGACTATGGTTGTGTATTTTCCATTTGCTTTTGAACATTGTTTGGGTTATCTCTTGCTGTTTTTGGATTTCGTGTGAACATCTTATTTTCATTGTTATGAAATGTGTTTATGTTTCATACATGGTGTTAATTTTGCTTATATATTGGTACTTGAATTTTCATATTATATAATTGTATGCTATGCTCTACAAATATCTATTGTGCTAGACTCTTGGCTTTTCTTCTTTTTGATGAAGTCAAAAGGGGGAGAAAGTTGGGAGGTGTGTATTTTCTGTTAATATTCTTTCAGGCACATAATTCCAAAAGAAAGGGGGAGCATACATGCATACATATAGGGGGAGCATACTCAAGACAAGTCAAGATATATCATCAAGTATGCTGCTCTCAGAAAATTACACTTTCAAGAAGACATTGGTTTGTCCTCATCAAAAAGGGGGAGATTGTGAAGAAGATCTTGCTCCTGACCTTGGCAAGGTTTTGATGAAGACACCAATATCACAAAAAGAAGAAAGGAAGAAGACCGACAAAGACTATCGAAGATAAAGCTTCAAGATTTAGAGTCCAAGTCTTTAGTTACGTCTATCCTTACAACTCATTTATTTACTTAGTTAATAATGCTCAAAATTGTTTTCAAGAAAATCAGGAAAAACTAAGTGTGAATAAAAATAATTTTAAAAAACAACATGTAACGGGTTACCATACATGAGTAACAAGTTACATGAGTGATAAAAGAGTTTTCACACCTCTAACAGCTATGAGTAATCCATTACAGACTTTGGAGTAACAGATTACCATTTTTAGGAAACAGGGTAATCGATTACTCAAAGTAGTGTAATCGATTACACTAAGGAAAATTCACAAAGCTAACAAACAGTGTTGTTGAGTAATCGATTACTCAAATCCAGTAATCGATTACACTGTGTGAATTTTCAAAAAGCTTTTAATAGGATTGTTGGGTAATCGATTACCCATTTGTAGTAATCGATTACTGAGAGTTGTTGCATCAGTTTTTTAGATTTCAAGTGAAGAGGTTTCACTTCAAACTGATTGCTTTTCATTCCAAACGAAACCTAGTCATGTCTAAGAGTATTATGGTTGATTAGAAGCCTATATAAAGGCATTGAAACACTTTCACAACATACAACAATATATACAACTCAAATTTCAAACTCTCTTTCAAAACGCTCTCACACTTTCTGATTTTACTTATACTTTTCAAGAAACCTACTCTTAAACTTTCAAAGTCATTTTGAAGTTGCTTCTAAGTGTTTTTCAAATTGTTAAATAGCATTATTATCTCAAGTATAAGAGTTGTTATTGGATTGCAAGTTATAGAAATTGTCATATATACTTGTAAGGCAATCCAAGCCAAATTGTACATTATTCACTTTTGCAAAGTTTACTTTCTTTCACAAGGGTGTGAAGAGAAAGGGTGTGTGACTTGGTATAGTGTTTACCAAGAGTGTAACTTGGTATAGTGTTTACCAAGGGTGTTACTTGGAATTGATTTTTCCAAGGGGATTAGATATAAGTGAGTGTGTAAGGTACAAGGAGATCTCGGGGTGAGATAATTGTAATTGCAACTCATTATATTTAATAAAGAAATCTCTTGCGCGTCAAGAGTACTGGACGTAGCCTTCCGTGGACAAGAAAGTGAACCAATATAAAACACATGCGTACTCTCTTTCCCTTTTCTTTGTTATTTATTTATCCTTCCTAAATCAATATTTTTCTGCACAATATTTCCGCTGCACGTTAACTTTGATATTGCAGAAAAATTGGCCATACTTATAGCAACAACTAATTCACCCCCCTCTTAGTTGCAATCTCAATCTTAAACTTAGTTCCCAATGCGGACTGCAAACTAGTCCAAAAGTTTGAAGTGAAACCGAGATCCCTATCCGATACAATGCTCGACTGTATCTCATGCAAATGGACTATTTCTCGGATATACATTTCCGCCAATCTCTCTAGAGAATACCTCATGTTCATAGGCAAAAAGTGTGCAGATTTAGTTAACCAATCCACTATCACCCATATCGAATCATACCCTTTCTGAGTTCTTGGGAAGCCAGATACAAAATCCATGGAAATACTATCCCACTTCCAAACGGGAATTTCTAGGTATTTTAGTTTTCCCGCTGGCCGCTGATGCTCAATCTTGGCTTTCTGACAGACAAGACAACTCGAGACATACAAAGCCACAACCTTTTTCAACCCAGACCACCAAAACAGCTTTTTCAAATCTTGGTACATCTTTGTAGTTCCCGGGTGAAAACTCATTTTACTCTTGTGTGACTCCTCTAAAATACTCTTTCGCAATTCCACATCACGAGGCACACACACCCTCCCCTTGTAATGCAACATTCCACTAGGGTCCGATGCGAATTCAGTTTCCTTCCCACTCTTCCCACTCATCAGATCTCGTTTAACCATTAGCTCACTATCCTCAACTTGCATTACCCGGATTCGACCAAACAGTTCATTTGTGACTTTAAGCATTCCTATCATCATACTATGAGGCCTTATCTGAACCTCCAAGTTCATACTATGAGACCGACATGTGTAAAGACTTCCGAATTAAAGCATCGGCCACCACATTGGCCTTTCCCGGATGGTACTGCAATCCAAAATCGTAGTCCTTAAGGTACTCCATCCACCTCCTCTGTCACATGTTCAATTCCTTTTGATCAAAAAGATACTTCAAACTCTTGTGATCGCTATACACTTCGAATAATACACCATAAAGATGGTGCCTCCATATTTTTAGAGCAAAAACCACGGTGGATAGTTCCAAATCATGCGTAGGGTAGTTTTGCTCATGCGTCCTTAACTTCCGAGAAGCATAGGCAACGACTTTCCCTTCTTGCATTAGAACACTGTAACACCCTTAATTTAAGTCTTTAAAATTATATTATCAGTCCTGGGATTCTCGCTTGAGCGAGAGATTGTCGCCTGGGCGAGAAAGGCTCATCTGGGAGGGTGAAATACTGGGCTATACTGAAGGACTCTCGCTTGAGCGAGAATTGCCTCGCTTGAGCGAGATTGGTCTCGCATGAGAGAGAGTTGTCTCGCCTGGGCAAGAAAAGTGACATACAGGACGTGTCGAGGGTGTAAGATCCTCGCTTGAGCGAGAGGATCCTCGCTTGAGCGAGAGGATCCTCGCTTGAGCGAGAGGGTCAAATCTGAGTTTTTAAAATGGGCGGGATTTTCTCGCTTGAGCGAGAATGGGCTCGCTTAAGCGAGAACCGACGAGTTTGCATTAAATGAGAAACCCCAAACACATTTTAGGGTTAGAAATTGAAGAGAGGTGAGAGAAGAGAGATTTTCCAAGGGCAAGGAGCTTTGATACTCATCTAGAAGCTTGAGAAGAGGTAAAACTCTTGATTCTAACTGTCTTCTTCCCTTTGAAACTTGTTTTGGGTATGTTGGATCTCTTCTCAAAATATGAGAAACCATGAAAACTCATCCTTTTGTGTTATGGTTCGTTTTATGTTATTTTTCTCTTGTAAACTCTTGGTTTAGAGTTAGTATTTCAAGAATGGAGAGAGTTTGTGGGTTTATGCATGAAAACCCCAAAACCCTAAAGTGAAAATGTGATTAGAGAGGAAAATGGGTAAAATGCTAGAGGTAGAAGATGAGTATGCATTCTAATGTTGAATTATGAGATGAATATGTATGTTATAGATGTTTAAAAATTTATAATGAAAGTAGTTTAGAAACATTGAAAATGTGTTAAATCTCTCAAATGGTTAAAGATGCAAAATGAGTTATTTATGTGTTATTTGGAATAAATGACTAACATTTCGTTATATGGTGGGAATGAGGAAAGATCCTAAAATTGAAGGCGGTGTCGGTGGAAGTTGCGAAGTTACCAAGGACCAAACCCAACACTCACCAAGGTAAGGATAAGTCTTTAACTTATGCATGGTGTTAGAAAATGAGTGGATTTTCTGGTTGTGGATAATGAATCAAGTTGTGAACCACTTATTTATTATAAACATATATGGTAATGTTTGTAATAATGATGGTGTGGATTTACTGTTTATGAATTGATGGAGTGTCAATGAAAAGAAAAGTCATTTTTAGCCGACCATGATTGGTTAGCGACTTTGGCTCAAGTAATGTAGCAAAGTTTGGCTCAAGTAATGTAGCAAGCTTTGGCTCAAGCGATGTAGCAAGCTTTGGCTCAAGCGATGTAGCAAGCTTTGGCTCAAGCGATGTAGCAAGCTTTGGCTCAAGGAATGTAGCAAGCTTTGGCTCAAGGAATGTAGCAAGCTTTCGGAAGCTCAGAAGTTGGCCTATGCCACTTATATGCTAGTGAAGGAGGCCGAGAACTGGTGGGAGTTTACTCAACGCCAAATGGAGGCGGAGGGACAATTGATTTCCTGGGGTACACTCAAGGCGAAATTCCTTCATAAATACTTCCCTGCTGATCTGAAGAGGAAGAAGGAAATGGAGTTCTTGAAGTTGGAACAGGGAAACATGTCGGTGGGAGATTATGCGGCCAAGTTTGAAGAATTGGCCCGATTTTGTCCTTACTCCGAATTGGAGGTGGACGGAAGGTCCAATTGCTTCAAGTTCGAATCGGGTTTGAAGCCCAAGTTGAAAAGCATGTTTGGGCACCAGGAGATTGCTGATTTCCCTACCCTAGTGAACAAGTATAGGGTGTTTGAGGATGACTTGACAGCCGAGGAAGCGGCAACACCTAAGTTGATTCCTCCCAAGAACTTTGGGCCTCAATGAAATTTCTCGCACGGAAAAGGGAAGGGCAAGGTATTTCAAGATGAACGAAAGCCTTACTCTCCTCCAACGGGTACTCCGGGTTATACTTCGCATGGGCCGAGGACTCATGTTAATGCTGGAGGGTCACGGTTGAACTCTCCATCCTTGTGCGGCAAATGTGGCCGAAATCATGTCGGTGACTCATGCCTCGGAACGACACTTAGCTGCTTTCACTGCAAGGAGGTTGGGCATGTCAGAAGATATTGTCCTAAGTTACAACAGAGTGTGAATGCTATGAGGGATGAATGACCTCGATCCACTAGCAGAGTGTTCACCATGAGTGGTGTAGAGGCATTGGGTGTAGATGGCCTGATAAAAGGTAATTACATGGTGGCAGGTATTCCCCTTTTAGTGTTATTTGATTCGGGGGCAACACACTCCTTTGTATCTATTGAATGCGTGGATAGATTGGAATTGCAAACTGAGTCGTTGCCTTACGACTTGGTCGTATCCACCCCAACTAATGTGCCTGTGGTGGTGTCGACAGTTGTGTCTCGATGTCTGGTAGCGGTAAACGGTAGGACATTTACCGTGGATTTAATCTGCTTACCACTATCCCAGCTAGATCTAATTCTGGGAATGAACTGGTTGTCGGTGAATCATGTGGTGCTTAATTGTGCTGATAAGACCGTGATGTTCAGAAATCCGGATGAGATTTCCGATGAGGCTAGTTATATGAAGCCGTTGTCGGCTAAGGAAGTTAGGACTTCCTGTAAGGAGGGAGGAGCCGTGTTTATGTTGTTGGCATCTCGGGAGGGTATTGAGAAACCCAAAGTTGAGGATATTCCGATAGTTTGTGAATTTCCTGAGATATTTCCTAGTGACATTCCGGAGTTGCATCCAGTGAGAGAAGTCAAATTCTCTATCGATTTGGAACCTGGAACGGGACCCATCTCTATAGCTCCTTATAGGATGGCACCATTAGAGTTGGCTGAGTTGAAAAAGCAGGTTGAGGACTTGTTGGCAAAGAAGTTTATTCGTCCTAGTGTCTCACCGTGGGGTGCGCCTGTCTTGTTGGTTAAGAAGAAAGATGGAAGTATGAGGTTGTGCACGGATTATAGACATTTGAAAAAAGTCACCATCAAGAACAAATATCCCTTGCCTCAGATTGATGATTTGACGGATCAGTTAAAGGGAGCAGTGGTGTTCTCAAAAATTGACCTTCGGTCGGGTTACCACCAACTTCGTGTGAAGTCGGAGGATATTCCTAAAACTGCTTTTAGGACGAGGTATGGAAATTTTGAGTATTTGGTCATGCCTTTTGGTGTAACAAATGCCCCAGCAATATTTACCGACCCTACATGAATCAGATTTTTCATCCATATTTGGATTCATTCATAGTGGTATTTATTGATGACATTCCGGTTTACTCCAAAAGCCGAGTGCAACATGCAGAGCACCTGAGGATTGTTCTAGATCTTCTGAGTAAAAATCGGTTGTATGCTAAATTGTTTAAATGCGATTTCTGGTTGGAATCGGTAAATTTTCTTGGACATGTAATATCCAAGGAAGGGGTATCTGTAGATCCTTCAAAGGTTGAAGCGGCTATGGAATGGGCAGTACCCAAGTCAGTTATTGAGATCCGGAGTTTTATGGGTTTGGCTGGTTATTATCGGAAATTCATAGAGGGATTTTCGAAGTTGGCACTACCTTTGACTAAGCTCACCAGAAAGGAGGAACCTTATGTGTGGACAATCCATTGTGAAGAGAGTTTTCAAGAGTTGAAACGAGATTGACTATGGCGCTCGTGTTGGTTCTTCCTTGTACTGACCGTGATTTCAATGTGTATTGTGATGCTTCTAAGCAAGGTTTGGGTTGTGTTCTGATGCAATAGGGGGAAGTTGTTGCCTATTCTTCATGACAGTTAAGAACGCACGAGCAAAACTACCCTACGCATGATTAAGAATTAGCTGTAGTGGTCTTTGCTTTGAAAATTAGGAGACACCATCTGTATGGCGTAAGGTTTGAGGTGTACATCGACCACAAGAGCTTGAAATATCTGTTTGATCAAAAGGAACTGAATATCAGACAGAGAAGGTGGATGTAGTTCCTTAAGGACTACGATTTTGGATTGTAGTACTATCCGGGAAAGGCCAATGCGGTGGCCGATGCTTTAAGTCGGAAGTCTTTACACATGTCGGATTTGATGGTTAGAGAAGGAAAACTGATTGAGGAGTTTAGGGATATGAACTTCGAAGTTCAGATAAGGCCTCAGAGAGTGATGATAGGAATGCTTAAGTTCACAAATGAACTGTTTGATCAAATCCGGGTAATGCAAGTTGAGGATAGTGAGCAAATGGTTAAACGAGATCTGATGATGAGTGGGAAGGAAACTGATTTCGCATCGGACCCTAGTGGAATGTTGCGTTATAAGGGGAGAGTGTGTGTGCCTCGTGATGCGGAATTGCGAAAGAGTATTTTAGAGGAGTCACACAAGAGTGAAATGAGTTTTCACCCGGGAACTACAAAGATGTACCAAGATTTGAAAAAGCTGTTTTGGTGGTCTGGGTTGAAAAAGGATGTGGCCTTGTATGTCTCGAGTTGTTTTGTCTGTCAGAAAACCAAGATTGAGCATCAACGGCCAGCGGGAGAACTACAATCCCGAGAAATTCCCGTTTGGAAGTGGGATAGTATTTCCATGGATTTTGTATCAAGCTTTCCAAGAACTCAGAAAAGATATGATTCGATATGGGTATTAGTGGATCGGTTAACTAAATCTGCACACTTTCTCCCTATGAACATGAGGTATTCTTTGGAGCGATTGGCAAAACTGTATATCCGGGAAATAGTTCGTTTGCATGGGATACCGTCGAGCATTGTATCGGATAGGGATCCCCATTTCACTTCAAAATTTTGGACTAGTTTGTAGTCCGCATTGGGAACTAAGTTGAAATTGAGTCCGACTTATCATCCGTAAACGGACGGTCAATCGGGAAGAACTATACAGTCATTGGAGGATCTTTTGAGGGCATGTGTCTTGGAGCAACCGGGGAGTTGGGATGACAATAGTTTCCATTCTAGTATTGGAATGGCACCATATGAGGCATTGTATGGTAGGAAGTGCCGAACTCTAGCGAGTTGGTTTGAAACTGGGGAGAACTTGATATTGGGACCCGAGTTGGTCCAAGAGACGACAGAAAAGATCAAGAAGACCCGGGAGAGTATGAGAATATCACAGAGTCGGCAGAAAAGCTATTACGATAAGAGGCGGAAACCTCTTGAGTTTAAGGAGGGAGATCATGTTTTCATGAGAGTAGTCCCGACTACCGGGATCAGTAGAGTGTTGAAGTCTCACAAGCTGACTCCGAGATTTATTGGGCCGTATCAAGTAATGAAGAGGATTGGGCCGGTAGCATATCGGATTGCTTTACCTCCATTATTGTCGAATCTCCACAATGTGTTTCATGTGTCTCAGTTGAGGAAATATGTTGGGGATCCATCTCACGTGGTTGAGTTTGACCAGATAGAGTTGAAGGATAACTTGACTTTTACAACGTTGCCCGTGAGGATCATGGATACCAGTATCAAAAGACTAAGGGGAAAATAGATTGCCTTGGTGAAGGTTTTGTGGAGCCAAGTGGACGAAGGAGACGCTACTTGGGAAGTGTTGCGTGATATGAGGGAGGATTACCCTGATTTGTTCGAATCGAGGTATGTTTAATTTTCGGGGACGAAAATTCTTATAAGAGGGGGAGGATTGTAACACCCTTAATTTAAGTCTTTAAAAATAGTATTAGTCCTGGGATTCTCGCTTGAGCGAGGGATTGTCGCCTGGGCGAGAATGGCTCACCTAGGAGGGTGAAATCCTGGGCTATATTGAAGGACTCTCGCTTGAGCGAGAATTGTCTCGCTTGAGCGAGAGTGGTCTCGCCTGAGCGAGAGTTGTCTGGCCTGGGTGAGAAAAGTGACATTTAGGACCTGTCGAGGAAGTAAGATCCTCGCTTGAGCGAGAGCGTCCCGTGAGCGAGAAATCTCTCGGTTGAGCGAGAGGGTCGGATCTGAGTTTTTAAAATGGGCGGGATTTTCTCGCTTTAGCGAGAACGGGCATGCTTAAGCGAGAACGCGACGAGTTGCATTAAATGAGAAACCCCAAATACATTTTAGGGTTAGAAATTGAAGAGAGGTGAGAGAAGAGAGCTTTTCCAATGGCAAGGAGCTTTGATACTCATCTAGAAGCTTGAGAAGAGGTAAAACTCTTGATTCTAACTCTCTTCTTCCCTTTAAAACTTGTTTTGGGTATGTTGGATCTCTTCTCAAAATGTGAGAAACCATGAAAACTCACCCTTTTGAGTTATGATTCATTTTATGTTGTTTTTCTCTTGTAAACTCTTGGTTTAGAGTTAGTATTTCAAGAATGGAGAGAGTTTGTGGGTTGATTCATGAAAACCACAAAATACTAAAGTGAAAATGTGATTAGAGAGGAAAATGGGTAAAGTGCTAGAGGTAGAAGATGAGTATGCATTCTAATGTTGAAATATGAGATAAATATGTATGTTTTAGATGTTTGTAAACTTATGATGAAAGTAGTTTAGAAACATTGGAAATGTGTTAAATCTCTTATATGGTTAAAGATGCAAAATGAGTTATTTATGTGTTATTTGGAATAAATGATTAACATTTCGTTATATGACTAACATTTTGTGAACCACTTATTTATTATAAACATATATGGGTATATTTGTAATAATGATGGTGTGGATTTATTGTTTATGTATTGATGGAGTGTCAATGAAAAGAAAACTCGTTTTTAGCCGACCATGATTGGTTAGCGACTTTGGCTCAAGTAATGTAGCATGCTTTGGCTCAAGCGATGTAGCAAGCTTTTGCTCAAGCGATGTAGCAAGCTTTTGCTCAAGCGATGTAGAGAGCTTTGGCTCAAGCGATGTAGAAAGCTTTGGCTCAAGCGATGTAGCAAGCTTTGGCTCAAGCAATGTAACAAACTTTGCCTCAAGCGATGTAGCAAGCTTTGGCTCAAGCGATGTAGCAAGATTTGGCTCAAGCGATGTAGCAAGCTTTGGCTCAAGCAATGTAGCAAACTTTGGCTCAAGTTATGTAGCATGGTTTTCAAAAAGTATAAACGATGAAAATGGTTTTAAGTATATTTTATTCTAAATTGTTTACTTAACTTTATTAAAATATGGATTAACGTACATTGACATTTATTGTGTTAACGACTTACTCCTTTGTGTTTTATGTGTATGGTCAATGTTAATCCCATTGCAGGTAGGTGGAAGATGTAAGGACTTTTTGATTAGGAGCTTAGAGGCTTTTAATTTTTGGAAGTTCTTATCTTCATTCTTTTGTAATATGACTGGTTGTATTTTGAACATGAATATTTGTAACTCTGTATATTCGTAGCTATGGGTATTTTGGAATCACATAGCTAATTGTATGCGGTAGTTACCGGGATGCATGAATGAATAATGATTTTGTGCTAGGTGAATGTGTATGTTTTGTTTTGGACTTATGAGATGGATACGAGCAGGAAATTGGGATTTAACATAAGTTATTGGCATTTATATTTAAAAGTCGTACGAAAATGTATAAAGGATGAATAAAATAAGGAAAAAATTTCAATGGTAGAATTTGGGTCCTTACAATATGGTATTAGTGCATAGTTAATCCTGCGGCCTAGGATATGGCCTTGCATGCTTTTTTGTGATCTTTATGTGCTGAAATTGTTTGATTTGTACTAATTGTTAAGTGGTTATGTCAACTTTGTTTAGACAAAATTCAATTACTGACAAGTGAGTGAGTACAGTTACCCATGGCAGGAAGAGGAAGGGGAAGAGGAAGAGGAGCGAGTCAGAATGTTCCGAACGATTTGTTGGCTCAGATGGTGGCGCCATTGCAACAAGTCAATGAGAACTTGCATAACCTGAACCAGAATACGACACCAAGTCCGAGTTCACAACCACTAGTTCCACCTAGACCGACAGAATACCGAGGTTTATATGAGTTATGCAGGAGGAACCCTAGTCAATTCCATGGGGGATTTGCTCCTGATGCTGCCATTGAGTGGATCCAAGGAGTGGAGCGGATCTTCAGAGCCATGAACTGTTCGAAGGCTCAGAAGTTGGCGTATGCCACATATGCTAGTGACGGAGGCCGAGAACTGGTGGGAATTTACTCGGCGCCAAATGGAAGCGGAAGGATAACTGATCTCCTAGGGTACATTCAAGGAGAAATTCCTTCATAAGTACTTTCCTGATGATTTGAAGAGGAAGAAAGAGATGGAGTTTTTGAAGCTGGAGCATGGGAACATGTCAGTGGGGGATTATGCGGCCAAGTTTGAAGAATTGGCCCGGTTTTGTCCCTACTCCGAATTAGAGATGGACGGAAGGTCCAATTGCTCTATGTTTGAATCGGGTTTGAGGCCCAAGTTGAAGAGCATGTAAGAAATTGCTGATTTTCCTACCTTGGTGAACAAGTGTAGGATGTATGAGGATGACCTAGCAGCCGATGAGGCGACAGCGCCTAAATTAATTCCTCCCAAGCACTTTGGGCCCCAACGGAATTTCTTGCACGGAAAAGGGAAGGGCAAGGTGTTCCAAGAGGAACGAAAACCTTACTCTCCACCAACTAGTAGTCGAGGGTATACTTCACATGGGTCGAGGACTCAAGTGAATGCGGGAGGGTCACATTTGAACTCTCCGCCTTTATGCAGCAAATGTGGCCGACTTCATGTTGGTAATGTGTGCCCCGGGACGAAACTTAGTTGTTTTCACTGCAAGGAGGTTGGGTATATCAGACGGTATTGTCCTAAGTTGCGAGAAGGTGTGAATGCGGTGAGGGTTGAACGTCCTCGATCCACCGGCCGAGTGTTTACCATGAGCGGTGCAGAGGCATCGAATGTGGATGGCCTGATAAAAGGTAATTGCATGGTGGCAGGTATTCCTCTTTTAGTGTTATTTGATTCGGGAGCGACACACTCCTTTGTATCTATTGAATGCGTGGATAGACTGAAATTACAAACTGAGTTGTTGCCTTTCAACTTGGTTGTAACCACCCCAACAAATGTGCGTGTGGTGGTGTCGACGGTTGTGTCTGGATGTCCGGTGGTGGTAAACGGTAAAACATTTACCGTGGACTTAATCTGCTTACCATTAACCCAGTTAGATTTAATTATGGGGATGGACTGGTTGTCAGCAAATCATGTGATGCTTAATTGTGTTGATAAGACTGTTGTGTTCAGAAATCTATATGAGATTTCTGATGAGGCTAGTTATATAAAACTGTTGTCGGCAAAGGAAGTCAGGACTTTCTGTAAGGAAGGGGGAGCTGTGTTTATGTTGTTGGCATCAATGGAGGGTATTGAAAAACCCAAGGTTGAGGATATTCCGATAGTTCGTGAATTTCTTGAGGTATTTCCTGGTGATATTCTAGAATTTCCGCCAGTGAGAGAAGTCGAATTCTCTATCGATTTGGTACCTGGAACGGAACCCATCTCTATAGCTCCTTATCGGATGGCACCGTTAGAGTTGGCTGAGTTGAAAAAGCAAGTTGAGGACTTGTTGGCAAAGAAGTTTATTCGTCCTAGTGTCTCACCGTGGGGTGCACCACCTGTTTTGTTGGTTAAGAAGAAGGATGGGAGTATGAGGTTGTGCACTGATTACAGACAGTTGAACAAGGTAACTATCAAGAATAAGTATTCGTTGCCTAGGATTGATGACTTGATGGATTAGTTGAAGGGAGCGGTAGTGTTCTCAAAAATTGATCTTCGGTCGGGTTACCACCAACTAAGTGTAAAGTCGGAGGATATTCCTAAAACTGCTTTTAGGACGAGGTATGTACACTTTGAGTATTTGGTAATGCCTTTTGGTGTAACGAATGCCACATCAATATTTGCCGACTACATGAGTAGGATTTTTCATCCGTATTTGGATTCATTCGTAGTGGTATTTATTGATGACATTCTAGTTTACTCCAAGAGCCGAGAGGAACATGCAGAGCACCTAAGAGTTGTTCTAAATCTTCTGAGTAAGAATTGGTTGTATGCTAAATTGTCCAAGTGTGATTTCTGGTTGGAATCGGTAAATTTTATTGGACATGTGATAACCAAGGAAGGAGTAGCCGTGGACCCTTCAGAAGTCGTAGCAGTTATGGAATGGGCAGTACCCAAATCAGTTACTAAGATCCGAAGTTTTCTGGGTTTGGCTGGTTATTATCGGATATTCTTAGAGGGATTTTCAAAGCTGGCACTGCCTTTGACTAAACTCACCGGAAAAGGGGAACCTTATGTGTGGACAATCCGTTGTGAAGAAAGTTTTCAAGAGTTGAAGCGGAGATTGACTACGGCGCCAGTGTTGGTTCTTCCTTGTACTGATCATGATTTCAGTGTGTATTGTGATGCTTCTAAGCAAGGTTGGGGTTGTGTTTGTAAGGACCCAAAATTCTACCCTTGATATTTTTTCATTATTTTAATCCAATTTCATATATTTTCCTGTAACTTACATTTACCAATTGAATAACCTTATTTTAAAATCTCACTTTCCTCTTCACACTCAATCTATGAACCAATAACGACATACACATTCGTTTGACAGAAAAACATAAATCTTATTAATGCAGCTCAGTAACTACCGCAAACAACTAGCTATGGGTTTCCAAAATACTCATAGCTACAAATATCCAGGGTTACCATTTTCCGTGGTCCCTAACATGTACAAAAATCAGGCCCATGATTACAAATAGTCAGTTCAGAATACAATCAATTAGATTACAAAAGAATGGAAATAAGGACTTCAAAAATAAAAGCATCTAAGCTCCAAAATCAAAACATCCTTACAACTTCCACTACCTGCAATGGGATTAACATTGACCATACACAGAAAACACAAAGGAGTAAGTCGTTAACTCAATAAATGTCAATGTACGTTAATCCACATTTTAATAAGGTTAAGTAAACAATTTAAAGCCTAATATACTTAAAACCATTTTCATCGTTTACACTTTTGAAAACCATGCTACATAACTTGAGCCAAAGTTTGCTACATCGCTTAAGCCAAAGCTTGCTACATCGCTTGAGTCAAAGCTTGCTACATTGCTTGAGCCAAAGCATGCTACATCGCTTGAGCCAAAGCTTGCTACATCACTTGAGCCAAAGCTTGCTACATCGCTTGAGCCAAAGCTTGCTACATCGCTTGAGCCAAAGTTTGCTACATTACTTGAGCCAAAGTCGCTAACAAATCATGGTCGGCTAAAAACGAGTTTTCTTTTCATTGACACTCCATCAATACAAAAACAGTAAATCCACACCATCATTATTACAAACATACCCATATATGTTTATAATAAATAAGTGGTTCACAACTTGATTCATTATCCACAACCAGAAAATCCACGCATTTTCTAACACCGTGCATAAGTTGAAGACTTATCCTTACCTTGGTGAGTGTTGGGTTTGGTTCTTGGTAACTTCGCAAGTTCCACCGACACCGCTTCCAACTTTAGGATCTTTCCCCATTCCCACCATATAACGAAATGTTAGTCATTTATTCCAAATAACACATAAATAACTCATTTTGCATCTTTAACAATATAAGAGATTTAACACATTTCCAATGTTTCTAAACTACTTTCATCATAAGTTTACAAACATCTAAAACATACATATTCATCTCATATTTCAACATTAGAGTGCATACTCATCTTCTACCTCTAGTATTTTACCCATTTTCCTCCCTAATCACATTTTCACTTTAGGATTTTGAGGTTTTCACGAATCAACTCACAAACTCTCTTCATTCTTGAAATACTAACTCTAAACCAAGAGTTTACAAGAGAAAAACAACATAAAATGAACCATAACTCAAAAGGATGAGTTTTCATGGTTTCTCACATTTTGAGAAGAGATCCAACATACCCAAAACAAGTTTCAAAGGGAAGAAGAGAGTTAGAATCAAGAGTTTTACCTCTTCTCAAGCTTCTAGATGAGTATCAAAGATCCTTGCCATTGGAAAAGCTCTCTTCTCTCACCTCTCTTCAATTTCTAACCCTAAAATGTATTTGGGGTTTCTCATTTAATGCAACTCGTCGGGTTCTCGCTTAAGCGTGACCGTTCTCGCTCAAGCGAGAAAATCCCGCCCATTTTAAAAACTCAGATCCGACCCTCTCGCTCAAGCGAGAGATTTCTCGCTCAGGGGAGGCAGCTCTCGCTCAAGCGAGGATCCTCTCACTCAAGCGTGGATCTTACAGCCTCGACAGGTCCTGAATGCCACTTTTCTCGCCCAAGCGAGACAATTCTCGCTCAGGCGAGACCACTCTCGCTCAAGCGAAGATCCTCTCGCTTAAGCGAGAATCCTTCACTATAGCCCCGGATTTCACCCTCCCAGGTGAGCCTCTCTCGCTCAAGCGAGACTCTCAAGACTGATACTATAATTAAATGACTTAAAAATCTAGGGTGTTACAGTTTGCGTTGTCTTAATATTTGTATACCACATCACAACTTAAATGACGCGCTGTCTGATGGGTTTACGTAGGACAACGCATTGTTAAGACGCCCTGTCTGATAGTTTACGTAGGAGAACATATTATAAGATGCGTTGTCTAATAGTTTGCGTTGGACAACGCATTATTAAGCAACCACAATTTATTAAATGCATTATAGATTTCCTCTTAGAATGTGCTGTTTATTAACTACAACAACCATTGTTTTTGCAGGGCTCACATTACCAGCGCCTTATTACAATAATGGTTTATTGATTTCATCTTAGAATGCGTTGTTGATTATTCTCACATGCAAACTATCCAGTATCCACAACACACACTCAACCAGCAAACTCTCAAAAAACTTCCTATATTGTATATATTCAAGCTAGAATATTATAAACACAATGAAACAAACAAGATTAAAAAAATAATGCAAACCAAGAATATTATTCCAAACAAACAAACAAAATTTTAAACACAATGCTAATATAAGTAAAAGTGTTAATTACATACAAATAAAATTATGTTATATTTATACAAAGATATGCATATAATTTTTTCTCTTCTTTGATGGTTTCTGTCTTGTAATATTATTATCTTCTCCGGTAAGAATTTCATTGACCCAAAGGCCTTCATCATGATCAGCTCTTGTATATAAATCATCATTCGTAGTTATTGGTCCGCTCTCATGCGATAGTGATATTCCAAAAAAAAAGATCATCTTCAGCATCAATATCTTCTTGGTCATCTATATTATTGATCATGATTTCATTGGGCAATAGAACAATGGACCATTTCTTATTTGCTGGGTTACAAACCTAGAATACTTGTTGAGCCTAGGATGCTAGAATAAATGGTTCATGTTTATATTTTGGCCTATTAAGATCCATCTGCATGAACCCTAATTCATCAACTCGAAAGCCATTATTAGTATCAACCCACATACAACAAAAAATCGGCACTCGAAACATTATGCAATCCAATTCCCATATTTGTTTAATGACCCCAAAGTATGTCATGTTTGCATATATTGGGTTTCTATCTTTGGCACTTGACATATGTAGAGTTCGAGCAACAATAGTCACACCACTATTTTGCATTTTATTTTGATTATCTTGTTTTTCAGTATAAAATGTGAACCTATTAATTAGGTAAGCATTGTAGGATAAGACATGAATACTTGGACCATTGGCTAACCATTTCAATCTTTCGGAAACCGAATCCACATTTATATTCAACTCTTCATCAATGTGGTGTTTTAACCACCTTATGAAACACCGATTATGCTATTTGGAAATCCAATTTTCATTCTTACTTGGGTTAGACTTCTTAAGCATCTCCATGTGTGTTTCAAAATATGGCTCAACCTCGTCGGCATTATGTAAAACATACAAGTGTGCTTGCTCCAATTCGCTTCTTAATATACTCAAAATTTCTTTCCCAATAATCCCTTCTCCATATGTTCCTTTTGCATACCGAGGCTTTGGAATGTCTATGAAATCACCATCTTCAAGGTATCCGGTACAAAAATCAAGAGCTTCTTCAACAATATATCGCTCAACAGTACAACCCTCTAGTCTTGATCGATTCTTCACGTATCCTTTTAATATCTTCATATAATGTTCAAAAGGGTACATCCATCTCATGTAGGAAGGATCACATAGTTGTATCTCTCGAACAAGATGAATGCTAAGATTGACCATTATGTCAAAAAAAGAAGGTGTGTAATACATCTCAAGCTCACACAAAGTCAAAATAATTTGTCTTCGCAATGCAGGTAATTTCACAAGGTCAATCACTTTGCTACAAATTGCCTTTAAGAAGAAGTATAACTTAGTTATGGTTCCTCGCAATTTTTTAGGTAGAATAGACTGTATGCCAAAAGGCAAGAAATGCTCCATGAGTACATGACAATCATGAGATTTAAGACCTATTAACTTGAGGTCTTTCATTGATACAATATTTTGAATGTTGGAAGAGTACCCCTCTAGAACTTTGACACCATCAATAAATTTACAAAATTCTAATTTCTCCTTCCTCGACAAAGTATTAGCTGCTGGAGGTAGAAATGTACGTTTTCCCTTCATCTGAGGATTCTTGGTTTGACGCCTAGGAGCTTTAAATCTAGACTTCCTCTATTTTGCTTTTTGCATTGTAATTGATTAATTGATAATTGGATAATTGTAAATCTCGAGTTCTTTTTATGACTCTAGATATTGGTTGCTATGGATATTTTGAAATTTCCATAGCTAGTTGTATGCGGTGTTTACCAGGAATTCTTAATATGAATTATGATTTTCTGTCATTTAAACCTATTTTTGATTATTGCTTTATAAACTGAGTATGATGGTAAAAAGGGAATTAGGAGAAGGTTATTGGAGTTATAATGTTAAGATGTTATAAAAATGCAAGTAAATGGAATAGAATAAAACAAAAAATTTCAAGGGTAGAATTTGGGTCCTTATAATATGGTATCAGAGCATAGGTAATCCTGCGGCCTAGGGTATGGCCTTACGTGCTTCTTTGTGACCCTTATGTGTTTGAATTATTTAGATTGTACAAATTGTGATGTGATTATGTGATCCTTGTCTAGTTAAAATTGGTTTACTGACAAGTGAATGAGTACAGGTACACATGGATGGAAGAGGAAGAGGGACAAGTCAGAATGTTCCGAATGAGCTACTAGCGCAGATGGTTGTTGCACTACAACAAATGAATGACAATCTGCATAGCCTGAACCTGAACACGACACCGAGTCCTAGCTCGCAGCCTTTGGCCCTAACAGAATAGGCCGAGTACCGAGGGTTAGGCGAGTTCTGTAAACAGAGGCCTCAACAGTTCCAAGGAGGATTCGCTCTGGATGCTGCAAATGAGTGGATTCAAAGCTTGGAGAGAATATTCCGAGCCCTGGGTTGTGGTGATGTTCAGAAGGTGACCTATGCTTGCTACATGCTGGCAAAGGAAGCTGAAAATTGGTGGGGAATTACCCGCCGCCAAATGGAAGTTGAGGGAATTGTGGTTACTTGGGATGCATTCAAGGGAAAGTTCTTTCAGAAATACTTTCCAGCTGATTTGAGAAGGAAGAAATAGATGGAGTTTTTGAGATTGGAGCAAGGTGACATGTCGGTAGGAGACTATGCGGCCAAATTTGACGAGTTTTCCAGATTTTGCCCCTACTCTGAATTGGAAATGGACGGAAGGTCCAAGTGTTCCAAATTTGAATTGGGATTGAAACCCAAACTGAAGAGGATGTTCGGACATCAAGAAATTGCTGATTTTCCCACACTAGTCAACGAGTGTAGGATGTATGAGGATGATTTTACGGCGGATATTGTGGTGACACCCAGAGCTAATCCTCCGAGAAACTTCGGCCCTCAAAGAAATCACCCCAAGCTAAGGGGAAAGGGAGAATGTTTGAGGACAATGGGAAACCCTATGCGGCACCTACTGGATATCGTGGCCACAATTATCAAGGATCAAAACCTTCTACCGTACCTAGTGAAGGAGTCTCTACTCCTTTGTGCATCAAATATGGCAGGCAACATTATGGGAGCACATGCCCGAGATCGGGAAGCGGATGCTTTCACTACAAGGAGCTAGGACACATCAAAAAGTTTTGCCCAAAACTGACTCGACAATAAAATGTCGTTCAAACTGAGAAAACAAGGAACACTGGCCGAGTGTTTACTATGAGCGGGGCAGAGGTAGCAAATGTGGATGGCCTGATCCAAGGTAATTGCATGGTGGCAAGTATTCCTCTTTTAGTGTTATTTGATTCGGGAGCGACACACTCCTTTGTATCTATTGAATGTGTGGATAGACTGAAATTGCAAACTGAGTCGTTGCCTTTCGACTTGGTCGTATCCACCCCAACCAATGTGCCTGTGGTGGTGTCGACGGTTGTATCTCGATGTCCCGTAGTGGTAAACGGTAGGACATTTACCATGGATTTAATCTGCTTACCACTATCCCAGTTAGATCTAATTCTGGGAATGGACTAGTTGTCGGCAAATCATGTGGTGCTTAATTGTGCTGATAAGACCATGGTGTTCGGAAGTTCGGGTGGGATTTCTGATGAGTCTAGTTATATGAAGCCGTTGTCAGCTAAGGAAGTCAGGACTTCCTTCAAGGAGGGAGGAGTTGTGTTTATGTTATTGGCATCCCTGGAGGATATTGAGAAACCCAAAGTTGAGGATATTCCGATAGTTCCAGAATTTCCTGAGGTATTTCCTGGTGATATCCCGGAGTTGCCTCCAGTGAGAGAAGTTGAGTTCTCTATTGATTTGGTACCTGGAATGGGACCCATCTCTTGTGCACGGATTATAGACAGTAAAACAAAGTCACCATCAAGAACAAGTATCCACTGCCTAGGATCGATGATTTGATGGATCAGTTGAGAGGAGCAGTAGTGTTCTAAAAAATTGATCTTCGGTCAGGTTACCACCAACTCCGCGTGAAGTCGGAGGATATTCCTAAAACTGCTTTTAGGACGAGGTATGGACATTTTAAATACTTGGTAATGCCGTTTGGTGTAACGAATGCCCCATCAATATTTACCAACTACATGAATCGGATTTTTCATCCATATTTGGATTCATTCGTAGTTGTATTTCTTGATGACATTCTGGTTTACTCCAACAGGCGAGAGGAACATGCAGAGCACTTGAGATTTGTTCTAGATCTTCTGAGTAAGAATCGGTTGTATGCTAAATTGTCCAAATATGATTTTTGGTTGGAATCGATAAACTTTCTTGGACATGTAATATCCAAGGAAGGGGTAGCAGTAGAACCTTCTAAGGTAGAAGCGGTTATGGAATGGGCAGTACCCAAGTCAGTTACCGAGATCAAGAGTGTCCTGGGATTGGCCGGTTATTATCGGAAGTTCATAGAAGGATTTTCGAAATTGGCACTACTTCTGACTAAGCTTACCAGAAAGGGGGAACCTTATGTGCGGACAAACCGTTATGAAGAGAGTTTTCAAGAGTTAAAACGGAGATTGACTACGACACCAGTGTTTGTTCTTCCTTGTATTGGTCATGATTTCAGTGTGTATTGTGATGCTTCTAAGCAAGGTTTCGGTTGTGGTATGATGCATGAGGGAAAAGTTGTTGCCTATGCTTCTCGACAGTTAAGAACGCATGAGCAAAACTATCCTACGCCTTATTTAGAATTAGTTGCAGTGGTCTTTGCCTTAAAATCTGGAGATACCATCTGTATGGCGTAAGGTTTGAGGTGTACAGCGACCACAACAGTTTGAAATATCTGTTTGATCAAAAGGAACTGAATATGAGACAGAGAAAGTGGATGGAGTTCCTTAAGGAATACGATTTCGAATTGCAGTACCATCCGGGAAAGGCCAATGTGGTGGCCGATGCTTTAAGTCGGAAGTCTTTACACATGTTGGCCTTGATGGTTAGAGAAGGAAAGCTAATTGAGGAGTTCAGGGATATGAACATGGATGTTCAGATGGGGCCTCATAGTATGCTGATAGGAATGCTTAAGGTCACAAATGAAATGTTTGATCAAATCCGGCAAATGCAAGTTGAGGATGGTGTGCTAATGGTTAAACGAGATCTGATGATGAGTTGGAAGGACACTGATTTCGCATCACATCCTAGTGGAATGTTGCGTTACAAAGGGAGAGTGTGTGTGCCTCGTGATGTGAAATTGTGAAAGAGTATTTTAGAGGAGTCACACAAGAGTAAAATGAGTTTTCACCCGGGAACTACAAAGATGTACCAAGATTTGAAGAAGCTGTTTTGGTGGTCTAGGTTGAAAAAGGATGTGGCTTTGTATGTCTCGAGTTGTCTTGTCTGTCAGAAAGCCAAGATTGAGCATCAACGGCCAGCGGGAGAGTTACAATCCCTAGAAATTCCCGTTTGGAAGTGGGATAGTATCTCCATGGATTTTGTATCGGGTTTCCCGAGGACTCATAAAGGATATGATTCGATATGGTTGATAGTGGATCATTTAATTAAATCTGCACACTTTCTGCCTATGAACAGGAAGTATTCTTTGTAGCGATTGGCTGAATTGCATATCAGAGAAATAGTTCGTTTGCATGGGATACCATCGAGCATTGTATCGGATAGGGATCCCCATTTCACTTTAAAGTTTTGGACGAGTTTGATGTCCGCCTTGGGAACTAAGTTGAAATTGAGTTCAGCTTATCATCCACAAACGAACAGTCAATCGGAAAAAACTATACAATCATTGGAGGATCTTTTGAGGGCTTGTGTCTTGGAACAATTGGGGAGTTGGGACGACATGTTGCCTTTGATTGAATTTACCTACAACAATAGCTTCCATTCGAGTATTGGGATGGCACCTTATGAAGCCTTGTATGGTAGGAAGTGCCGAACTCCAGTGAGTTGGTTTGAAACTGGAGAGAACTTGATATTGGGACCCGAGCTGGTCCAAGAGACGACTGAAAAGATCAAGAAGATCCAGGAGAAGATGAGAATAAAACTGAGTCGGCAGAAAAGCTATTACTATAAGAGGCGCAAACCTCTTGAATTTCAGGAGGGGGATCATGTATTTATGAGAGTAGTTCCGACTACTGGAATTGGTAGAGTGTTGAAATCCCGTAAGCTAACTCCGTGATTTATTGGACCATATCAAATATTGAAGAGGAATGGACCGGTAGCATATCGGATTGCTTTTCCTCCATTGTTGTCGAATCTTCACAATGTTTTTCATGTGTCTCAATTGAGGAAGTTTGTGGGAGACCCTTCTCATGTGGTTAAGTCGGACCAGATAGAGTTGAAAGATAACTTAACCTTCGCGACCCTACCGGTAAGGATCTTGGACACTATTGTCAAGAGGTTGAGAGACAAGGAGATTGCATTGGTGAAAGTGCTATGGAGTTAAGTAGACGAAGGAGATGCTACTTGGGAAGTGGAGCGAGATATGAGGGAGGACTACCCTCACTTGTTTGAATCGATGTATGTTTAATTTTCGGGGACGAAAATTCTTATAAGAGGGGGAGGATTGTGACACCCTTAAATGGGAGTCTCGCTTGAGCGAGAGAATTGTCGCCTGGGCGAGAGAGGCTCACCTGGGAGGGTGAAATCTTGGGCTATACTGAAGGATTCTCGCTTGAGCGATAATTATCTCGCTTGTGCGAGAGTGGTCTCGCCTGAGCTAGAGTTGTCTCGCCTGGTCGAGAAATGGCATTTTGGAACCTGTCGAGACTGTGAGATTCTCGCTTGAGCGAGAGGGTCAGATTTGAGTTTTTAAAATAGGCGGAATTTTCTCGCTTGAGCGAGAATAGGCTCGCTTAAGCGAGAACCCGACGAGTTTGCATTAAATGAGAAACCCCAAACACATTTTAGGGTTAGAAATTGAAGAGGGGTGAGAGAAGAGAGTTTTTCCAACGGCAAAGAGCTTTGATACTCATCTAGAAGCTTGAGAAGAGGTAAAACTCTTGATTCTAACTCTCTTATTCCCTTTGAAACTTGTTTTGGGTATGTTGGATCCCTTCTCAAAATGTGAGAAACCATGGAAACTCATCCATTGGAGTTATGGTTCGTTTTATGTTGTTTTTCTCTTGTAAACTCTTGGTTTAGAGTTGATATTTCAAGAATGGAAGGGGTTAGTGGGTTGATTCATGAAAACCCCAAAACCCCAAAATGAAAGTGTGGTTAAAGAGGGAACATGGGTAAAATGTCAGATGTTAAAGATGATAGGTGTTACAATGTGAAATAGAAGATGAATATGTATGTTTGTGATGGTTGGAAACTCATAAGGAGATGATTTTAGAAAATGTCATAAATGTGTGAATCTCTTGTATGATTAATCATGAAATATGAGTTGTTTATTATATGTTATTGTGAACAAACTACCTTTGTGGTGTAGTGTTGTCCGTAGTGGTAATGGATCACCTTTGTGGTGTAGTGTTTCCCGTAGTGGTAATGGATCACCTTTGTGGTGTAGTGCTCCCCGTAGTGTTAATGGATCACCTTTGTGGTGTAGTGTTACCCTTAGTGGTAATGGGTCACCTTGGTGGTGTAGAACTGCCCGTTATGGTAATGAATCACTTTTGCGATGTAGACTTACTCGTTGTGGCATTGGATTATCTTTGCGGTATAAACGGACTGAATACGAATAATTATGAGATGAATAAATATGCACACTATAGAACAAATATATTATGGGATATATATGTACTATAGAGTGAATATGGACACTATGAGATGAACGAATATGCACACTATGGAACAAATATATTATGGGATATATATGTACCATAGGGTGAATATGGACATTAGGGAGATAGAAGATATTCATGAAATTAAGAAATGTGTTTTACCTTCAAAGTTTAATTATGTTTTATGAACGTGGGTTATCCTATAATGATTATTTTTTTTAGATTAATGACTTACTCCTTTGTATGTTTTGTGTACCCGTTATCGATAATCCCATTGCATGGAATACAAATAGTTTCATAAACAGTTTGCATGGAATACAAATATACGGTTGCATAAACACAAAATATATTGTTAGATAAACACAAAATATACGGTTACATAAACACAAGAAAACACAGAATACAAATATACAGATTGCATGAAAACTTACGATATCATTCCAAATAATATCCTTCACTGCATTCAGCCTCTCATCAGACCAATGTTTGAACTTTATGGATACATTTTGCCTTACCAGAACTCAAATGTAGTTTACTAATTTGTTTCAATTTTTATTGTTACATGGTTGGCCCTTTGCGTTACATTCAACCGTCAACTTGATATTATTGCTTCTTGCACGAACAACACTCTTCATGGAAGTGACTCCACGTGGTTTACGTTTCTGTGTTTATGTTGTTACTAGAGTTTGAGTGTTAACCATTGTTCCTTGTTTTCTTCATTTTGAAAAGACATTGTTGAAGGTTTGAGAGTGTTAAACGGTTTGAGAGTGTTGAAGGGTTTGAGAGTGTTGAAAGGTTTGAGAGGTTTCCTTTTCTGTGTATCAACTTTTAGATGTTTGAGAAGTACATAACCAAAGTTTAGGTATCAACTTTTGATATTTTAATTTCCATATACAACAGCGCAACGTTATATTTTCGCTGTGAAAAGTTACTCATCCACAACGCAATGATAAAATTTGTTGTTGTAATTGAAACATTAATAGCGAAAATTATATGTTGCGTTGTTGAATATGTATCAGTTAACAGCGAAATATAACATAACGATGTTGAAGAAGTAACATGAACAATTCCATCAACAAATTTCATCATTACTACTCAAAAAAATGAATTGGAATTGTAAGTTTAATTAAGTGATTGGATATGTGCCGTAAGTGTTTGAGACTCATAGACTTACGGCATGTAACGACCCGATTTCTACCCTTGAAATTTTTTTCATTCATTTTAATTCCCTCTTACATACATTCATCATCTTACTTAAAACCTTCAGGAATCATTCCTTAAAAATATTCTTTACACCTATTATATTATCATATAATTTAAATTGCGGAAAAACATAATTCATTCATTATTATTCCCATTGGGTACTAAGAGCCCAAGAGTTATAATACTCCAAATATAACAATACCCATGGTTACGAATACACAAATAAATGTCAATCATGGTTACAATCATTCAAATCCACAAGTAGTCATTTAAAGTACAAAAACGCAAATAGTGAATCCAACGTCTAAAGCTCCTAAAGCTCCCGAACTACCATACTCCATTCGTCTATTTACCTGCAATGGGATTATCAATGACAAAAGTACAAAACACACAAAGGAGTAAGTCGTTAATTCAATAAACGTCATTATAAGATAATCCACATTAGAAAAAGGGTTAGTAAACCATTTTCGAAATTCATTTTGTCTTGCTGCATAACTTGAGCTAAAGTCGCTACACCCCTCAGGGTTAGCTAAAAGCAGAATCTCGTTTCTCTTAAAACAAATCACGCTTATATACTCAAGCCAGAGTTTACGCTACTATACTCAAGCCAGAGTCGCTAACCATTCATGGTCAGCTAAAACATATTTTCCTTTCATCGATTTCCTCATAAATCATTTTCATGCTTCTATACTCAAGCCAGAGTGTATGCTTCTATACTCAAGCCAGAGTGTATGCTTCTATACTCAAGCCAGAGTGTATGCTTCTATACTCAAGCCAGAGTCGCTAACCATTCATGGTCGGCTAAAACATATTTTCCTTTCATCGATCTCCTCATAAATCATTTTCATTCTTCTATACTCAAGCCAGAGTGTATGCTTCTATACTCAAGCCAGAGTCGCTAACCATTCATGGTCGGCTAAAACATATTTTCCTTTCATCGATCTCCTCATAAATCATTTTCATGCTTCTATACTCAAGCTAGAGTGTATGCTTCTATACTCAAGCCAGAGTGTATGCTTCTATACTCAAGCCAGAGTCGCTAACCATTCATGGTCGGCTAAAACATATTTTCCTTTCATCGATCTCCTCATAAATCATTTTCAAGCTTCTATACTCAAGCCAGAGTGTATGCTTCTATACTCAAACCAGAGTGTATGCTTCTATACTCAAGCCAGAGTGTATGCTTCTATACTCAAGCCAGAGTCGCTAACCATTCATGGTCGGCTAAAACATATTTTCCTTTCATCGATCTCCTCATAAATCATTTTCATGCTTCTATACTCAAGCCAGAGTGTATGCTTCTATACTCAAGCCAGAGTGTATGCTTCTATACTCAAGCCAGAGTCGCTAACCATTCATGGTCGGCTAAAAATGTACTTCTTTTTCATTCGTTTCACCATAAATCATTTCCGGTAAATCCACGCCCACATTAGTATAAACACACCCATATATGTTTATACTAAAAACGTGATTTACACTCAATCATCGCATAATCAGAAAGTACCACATACTTTCCTTTCCGTAAATCTACGTCTGCTTTAATGTAAACACACCCATGTATGTTTATATCAAATGCGTACTTTACGTATCAATCATTGCATAATCAGAAAACTCCCATTTTCGATTACAAATGCTCAATTAAAGACTTATCCTTACCTCGATGAGTGTTGGGTTTGGTTCTTGGCAACTTCTCGAGTTCCACCGACACCGCCTTCAACCTTAGGATCTCTCTTCATCCCACGACATAACACAATGTTAGTCATTTATTCCAAATATCACATAAACAACTTATATTGCATCATTTAATCATACAAAATATTTATCATCAATATTCAACCATCTAAAACATGCGTAACATCTCATATTTCAATATTTGGAGGTAAACTCATCTTCTACCTCTAACATTTTACTCATTCTCTCCTTTTACCACATTTTCACTTTTGGGGTTTTTTTTTGGGGTTTTCATGAATCAACCCACAACCCTTTTCCATTCTCGAAATACTAACTCTAAACTAAGAGTTTACAAGAGAAAAACACATAAAACGAACAATAACTCCAAAGGATGAGTTTCCATGGTTTCTCACATTTGGAGAAGAGATCCAACATACCCAAAATGAGTTTAAGAGAGAAGAAGAGAGTTAGAATCAAGAGTTTTACCTCTTCTCAAGCTCTTAGATGAGTATCAAAACTCCTTGCCCTTGGAAAAGCTCTTTTCTCTCACCTCCCTTCAAAGTTTTTAACCTTAAAATGTGTTTGGGTTTATGTTTTAAAGAGGTGTCGTTGGGTTGTAATCGATTACCAACATGGTGTAATCGATTACAACGTGAAAAATGCGCATATCTGATGTTTTTAATACGATGTAATCGATTACCAGCATTGTGTAATCGATTACCAGGAGTGTGTAATCGATTACACTGTATCAGATGCACATATCTGATGCTTTTAATACGATGTAATCGATTACCAGCAGTGTGTAATCGATTACCAGCAATGTGTAATCGATTACCAGCAGTGTGTAATCGATTACCAAAAGTGTGTAATCGATTACCAGAAGTGTGTAATCGATTACCAGCATTGTGTAATCGATTACCAGCATTGTGTAATCGATTACCAGCATTGTGTAATCGATTACCAGCATTGTGTAATCGATTACACTGTGTCAGATGCACATATCTGATGCTTTTAATACGATGTAATCGATTACCAGAAGTGTGTAATTGATTACACTGTGTCAACAGCCCAAAATTGCCATTTCTCGCCCAGACGAGACAACTCTCGCTCAAGCGAGGCTTCCAGGACTGTTACTATAATTTTAAAGATTAAAATTTGGGGTGTTACACGGCACATATCCAATCACTTAATTAAACTTACTATTAAAATCCTTTTTTTTTTAAATTAATCATTTTCAGTTATAAAATTATTTATACAACTCAAATTCATTTTTTTCCATTGTCAATAGTGCATCGTATTATTTCACTGTTGGTCATTCACATTTTTCTATATTCAACACAACAACATTTTAATTTGTTGTTGATCAGTCATTCTTTTTCATTCTTAAACAGCGTAATGGTAAATTTTCTCTGTTGAATAGATAATAGTTACATCTACAAATTGCAATCATATTTACTCGTAGACTTATAATTCAAATAAATCTTAAACATATATAATTATATATCACTTAAACAAATTAACTAATTACAATTCAAGTTCATTTTTGTTCATTGTCAACAACGCATCATATTATTTCGCAGTTGATCATTCACATTTTTCTATCTTCAACATCACAACATTTTAATTTGTTGTTGATCATTTTTTTTCATTCTTAAACAGCGTATTGTTAACTTTTCGTTGTTGAACATATGTTTTATCTTTTAAAAAAACACGCCAGTTATTAGAAGTTGAACAAAACTGAAATTGTAAGCTAAATTTTATATATATTGAAATTGAAATTTAAAAAAAAATACAATAAACTGAAATTGAAATTGAATGTTATATATATTGAAAATTGAAATGAAAATTGTTTATTACATGGAAACATTAAATCCTTAAAGCTAAATGTTACATTTTTGTTCAATATTGAAGATCTGTTAATCCTTAAAGCTGAAGTGTTGAATGTTGTAACACCCTAATTTCCCTTTTCTTAAGCGTAGTAAAATTCAGTGAGTTTGGGAGTTACTAGACATTTCTCATTTGAGCGAGAGGGCCTCGCCCAAGCGAGAGGATGAAGGTTGCTCCCAGGATTTCTCTAGGACTCTCGCTTGAGCGAGAGTTAGCTCGCCTAAGCGAGAGGTGTTGGAATTTCTAACAATTTATGGGTCACAAATATAATTCTATAATTGTGTTATAGCCATTATGTATTTAGCCAATATATATAAAATGGTCTTATGGATTAATTTGGTGGCTAATGGCATATGTGTCATGAAATATTATGAGTGTAGATACCTTCGGGCAATTTCTAGTTTAATGAAGGGACTGAATTAGAATATTGCAACTTAAGTGGTAACCATTAATGTTACCTTTATGGGTTATGGTCCCCAGTTGTAGAGCAACGGGTTTTATTGAGTAACTGATGTTATAAGGGTTGGTTTATGAGGATATGTGACTTAAGTCACAAAACCAACATATATATAGAAAAGAGAAAGGCATAAGGATAGAGCCCTCTTATTCTCACAAAGCATTCAGGAACATCAGGAGCACTCTCGTTCTCTCTGGATTCCCCTCTAGCGGAGCGAACGGAAAACCATCAGACTCTAGCAACCGGAACATCCTACAACCCACATACCTCGGAGCATTCGGAATGGCTAACCAAGGTATGCGTTTTCTTCTTCACTATGAAACCAATTGGGGTTTTCTTCGGTCTGGATTAGGATTGTTCCATTAGGGTTTATGTATGGGCATAAACATTTGGTTTCGGAACAATGTCCTAATCATTCGGTTTCGGGGATACGATTAGGATTAATCGGAAATATCCAACAAGTGGTATCAGAGCCACCCCAATTTGGTTCATATGTGAAATTTGGGTTTTTTGTATGATGTTATTCATGTTTTCCTCAAATTGGGTTTTGTTTTGCAAAATTGATGATTGCTATAACATTATTTTGAAACATTAGCAATCATAATGCATTTTTTGGCTGTTTTGGGGTGAATTTTGCGAAAAAACCCGATGGAGAACCTCCATCTTCATCAAAACCCTCGGGTAGACGAAGGGTTCTCGCTCAAGCGAGAAATCTGTCGCTCAAGCGACGTTGAGGCAGTAGCTGCGACAAAATGGTTGGGTTCTCGCTCAAGCGAGAAACCTGTCGCTCAAGCGACGTTGAGGCAGTAGCTACGACAAAAGGAGTTGGGCTCTCGCTCAAGCGAGACCCCTCTCGCTCAGGCGAGACCCCTCTTGCTCAAGCGAGATTCAGGGTAAATTTTGGGGTCTTTTTCAAGTAAAATTTGGGGCTTTGGTATCTTTATGCATTAAACATGGTTATGATATGGTTACCCGCTGAGTTGTCTGTTATTTCAAGTGAGCCAATTGAAGTGGAATGTCACCCAAGTGACCTCTTTCATGGATATAACTCATAAGGAATATTAGATGTTGGTGTGTGTGGTTATTCATGCGGATATTAGCTGGCCCTAAGGAAAGTTAATGTTTGGCCGAAGATCATGCACACTAGCAATGATAAACATGTGATAATTATTCAGTTTTATACATGTGACTGATGAATCAATCCAAAGAGGGGTTCGTCAGTTGACATGTCTTATTATCAATGTTGATCATTACAACAAGAGTACCACTTGCAGTTAATATTACTGTCCAAAGACTTGATATTAATGGTGCGCTAGGTATCTTGATTGGGACATACCATTGTTTATAGCATATTGATGATTTTGAGTTCTGAGCATGTTTTAATATATTATCTTTTGTTCTATTTAGCACCAACCATTGCTTCTATATCTGCAAATCTGAATTCGGTTCCGGTCCTCAATGGAACAAATTTTGAGGACTGGAAAGAGAACATGGAAATTGTTCTTGGCTGCATGGATCTGGACTATGCATTAAGGGTAGAGCAACCACCTCCTCCTTTGGAATCCAGTACCTCTGAAGAGAGGAAGGATTATGAGAAGTGGGAGCGCTCCAATCGCATGTGTCTCATGATCATTAAGCGCGGCATTCCAGAAGTCTTTAGGGGTACTGTCTATGATAAGATAACAAGTGCCAAATTTTTCCTTGCTGAGATAGAAAAGCGCTTTGCAAAAAGCGATAAGGCGGAAACAAGTAATCTGTTATAGAACTTGATTTCCATGAGGTATCAAGGCAAGGGAAATATAAGGGAACACATTATGGGAATATCCAACATTGTCTCAAAGCTGAAGGCTCTTAAGCTTGAGATGTCGGAAGACTTGCTCATCCATCTGGTTTTAATTTCTCTTCCTGCACAATTCAGTCAGTTTAAGATTTCTTATAACTGTCAAAAGGAGAAATGGACTCTTAATGAGCTCATTTCATTTTGTGTGCAAGAAGAGGAAAGGATGAAGCAAGAAAGGACAGAAAGTGCCCATTTTGTTAGTACCTCTAAAGACAAGGGCAAAAAGAAAATAATTACGGAGCCCAAGAATGAAGCTGCAAACGGTCCAGTGCAAAAGAAGCAGAAGCAGGTTACTGTTTGTTTCTTTTGCAAAGAATCTGGACATTTAAAGAATAAATGTGAAAAGTATCACGCTTGGCGTGCTAAGAAAGGTACATTTCTTGCTTTGGTTTGTTTTGAGGTCAATTTAACTTCAGTACCTGGAAACACTTGGTGGTTAGACTTCGGTTCAACTTCTAACATTAGTGTTTCATTACAGGGTTGCTTGAACTACCGAAAGCCTAATTTTGTTGAAAGATACATATTCGTTTGCGATGGAAAATCGGTGGAAGTTGAAGCTATAGGACATTTTAGGTTATTATTAAGTACTGGATTTTATTTGGATTTGAAAGACACCTTTGTTGTACCGTCTTTTAGACGGAACTTAATTTCTGTTTCTTATTTGGACAAAATTTGGTTATTATTGTTCATTTGGAAACAATTCAGTTAAATTGTCTTTAAATTCAAATATTGTTGGAACTGGTACTCTTATGATAAATGATAACCTTTATATGTTGAATACTGTAGCTAATTATAGCGAAACCTTGAATGTGGAATCACGTGGTACTAAACGTAAAATTGACAATAATAATTCAGGTGCATTATGGCACAAGCGCCTAGGTCACATTTCTCAAAAGAGAATTGAGCGTCTTGTGTCAGATGGAATCTTGGATTCCATTGACTTCACAGACCATAAGGTTTGTGTTAAATGCATAAAAGGTAAACAGACCAAACAATCGAAAACTGGTGCATTAGAGCTTCGGACGTCTTAGAATTGATACATACGGACATATGTGGGCCATTCCCTACGGCTTCCTGGAATGGTTAACATTATTTCATATCATTCATAGACGATTATTCTCGTTATGCATACATTTTTCTTATTCATGAAAAGTCCCAATCAGTGGACGTGTTCAAAACTTTTAAGGCTGAAGTTGAAAATCAACTCAGCAAAAGGATAAAGTGCGTCAGATCTGATCGTGGTGGTGAATACTATGGTAGATATGACGGTTCCGGTGAACAACGTCCAGGGCCTTTTGCCAAATACCTAGAGGAATGTGGTATAGTCCCACAGTACACTATGCCAGGATCGCCTAGCATGAATGGTGTGTCTGAAAGACGAAACCGGACTCTTAATGATATGGTAAGGAGTATGATTTGTCATTCTACCTTACCAGAGTCACTCTGGGGAGAGGCACTTAAGACTGCAGCTTATATTCTTAATAGAGTACCAACTAAAGCGGCTGCCAATACACCTTATGAGCTTTGGACTGGGCGAAAGCCTAGTATTAAGCATTTTCATGTGTGGGGATGTCCAGCTGAGGCAAGGCCTTATAGGCCTTATGAAAAGAAATTGGACTCCCGTACAGTGAGCAGCTACTTTATTGGTTACTCTGAAAAATCAAGGGGCTATAAATTTTATGATCCAAATTTAAAATCCATATTTGAGATGAGTACAACCATGTTCTTTGAGGATATTGAGTTTGAGGGGGAAGATAAGGTAAGAAACTTTGTCTTAGAGGAAGAATCGGTATCAATTCCAGATCCGATTCATATAGTTGCTTCTGATGAAGCAAATTTGGAACCTCTTCAAGACACTCTCCCTACTCAAGATGAGTTCGTAATTCATGAAGGACAAACTCAAATTCCTCAAGAACATGGACAAGAGTTGCAAGAGCCTATAGCTTTGCGTAGATCCACTAGAGAAAGGAGGAATGCAATTCTAGATGATTACATCTGCTTTCTCCTGGAACATGAGGGTGATGGCGTTATGGATAACGATCCTTCAAACGTTCGAGAAGCCATCCAGAGTTCCAATTCGGAAAAGTGGATTGAATCAATGAAAGAGGAGTATAAATACATGCAAGACAATAAAGTTTGGGAACTTGTCCCATTACCAGAAGGTAAGAAACCCATTGGTTGCAAATGGATTTTTAAGACCAAGCGGGATTCTAACGGTAATGTGGAAAGGTATAAGGCACGTCTTGTAGCTAAGGGTTTTACTCAAAAGGAAGGGATTGACTATAAAGAAACTTTCTCTCCGGTATCATCGAAAGACTCTCTTAGGACAATCCTCGCTCTTGTAGCTCATTATGATTTGGAGGATCATTTGGTGCTCACATGGGTGTTCTACAGTGTGAGGATCATTTGGTTTAGTGGGAGTTAGAACGTGTATACACTTTTATGTTTTATGGAATTTCAGTATTATAGATGAATACTTTGTATTCAAACTTCAGTTCATTAATCATTCAGTTTGGTATTCTGTCATTATGCTTTGTACAATAAGGTTTTATGTTATAATTAAGGATCTCACTAAAGTAAAGTAGGACCAGTTGAAAATTGACATGTAAAGACCATATTCATGTGATTTTCATGCTACACATTTCATGATGTATCTATGTCATTTGGTTGTGTCGAAGTTGGTGATCATTGTTGAATTAGTCATGATTGATATGACGAAGTTCACTGTGGTTCGATACGGAGACGGGACTAATGGACGGGATAATTTGGGTATGCCTGTGACATAATGGTATATTAAGCGCGCAATAAGGATAACACGTATGGTGAATCATATATGTGACCAGTGGGAGATTGTTGGAATTTCTAACAATTTATGGGTCACAAATATAATTCTATAATTGTGTTATAGCCATTATGTATTTATCCAATATATATAAAATGGTCTTATGAATTAATTTGGTGGCTAAGGGCATATGTGTCATGAAATATTATGAGTGTAGATACCTTCGGGCAATTTCTAGTTTGATGAAGGGACTGAATTAGAATATTGCAACTTAAGTGGTAACCGTTAATGTTACCTTTATGGGTTATGGTCCCCAGTTGCAGAGCAACGGGTTTGATTAAGTAACTGATGTTATAAGGGTTGGTTTATGAGGATATGTGACTTAAGTCACAAAACCAACATATATATAGAAAAGAGAAAGGCATAAGGATAGAGCCCTCTTATTCTCACAAAACATTCAGGAACATAAGGAGCACTCTCGTTCTCTCTGGATTCCCCTCTAGCGGAGCGAACGGAAAACCATCAGGCTCTAGCAACCGGAACATCCTACAACCCACATACCTCGGAGCATTCGGAATGGCTAACCAAGGTATGCGTTTTCTTCTTCACTATGAAACCAATTGGGGTTTTCTTCGGTCTGGATTAGGATTGTTCCATTAGGGTTTATGTATGGGCATAAACATTTGGTTTCGGAACAATGTCCTAATCATTCGGTTTCGGGGATACGATTAGGATTAATCGGAAATATCCAACAAGAGGAATGTTGTAGAGGCTGAAGGATTCTCGCCTGAGCGAGAGTTGGCTCTCTTAAGCGAGATGGAGTTTGTGAAGCTGGTGGATTCTTGCCAGAGCTAGGCTCCCTCGCTCGAACGAGAGCTTTAGTGTTTGAAATTTTAAAAGGCGGGGGATTCTCGCTTGAGCGACGTGTTCTCGCTAGAGCGAGAATCTAAAAGTCTGAACCCTAAAATAGGACCCCAAACACAAAAAAGGGTAGACTTTTTTGGAGAAAAGAGAAGATAGGCGATTTTCTTAGCAAGAGCTCGTGTAGAGGCTATGAGAAGCTAGAGAAGAGGTAAATCTCTTGATTTTAACAATCATTCTCGTTTCAAAACTCATTTTGGACATTTTGGTCTCTCTCTTAGTATGGAAAAATACATAACTCTCTCTTTTGAGTTGTGGTTCATCTTATCTAACTTTCCCTTGAAAACTCGTGGTTTAGAGTTTGTATTCGGAAATGGGGATGATTGGTGGTTGATTCATGAAACACCCAAAACCCAAAACGAAAATGATATTGAAAGGGGGGGGGGGGGTGGGGATGTTAGGTTAGGAATGTAGTTTATGGGTTTTAATGTTGAATAAAAGTGAATGGGTATGTTTTACATGCTTGAAACTCCTAATGGAGATGGTTTTGAAAGCCATTGAAATATGAACCTCTTTTATGATTGAATATTTTTATGATTGAATATGTAGTGTGAGTTGTTTATGTGATATTGTGGATAAATAACTAATTATTGTTGTTGTGTGATGGGAAGGAGAGGCAATTTTCTTGGCAAGAGCTCGTGTAGAGGCTAAGAGAAGTTAGAGAATTGGTAAATCTCTTGATTTTTACACTCATTCTCGTTTCGAAACTCCTATTGGGCATTTGGGTCTCTTCTCTTGGTATGGAAAACTACATAACTCTATCTTTTGAGTTGTGGTTCGTTTTTATCTAACGTTCACCGTCAAAACTCATGGTTTAGAGTTTGTATTCGGAAATGGGGATGATTGGTGGTTGATTCATGAAAACCCCAAAACCCAAAAAGAAAGTGATTTTAAAAGGGGGGGGGATGTTAGGTTAGGAATGTAGTTTATGGGTTTAAATGTTGAATAAAAGTGAATGGGTATGTTTTACATGGTTGAAACTCCTAATGGAGATGGTTTTGAAAGCCATTGAAATATGAACGTCTTTTATGATTGAATATGTAGTGTGAGTTGTTTATGTGATATTGTCGATAAATGACTAATTATTGTTGTTGTCTGTTGGGATAAGCATTGTATTATAATTCGTGAAACATAAATATGTGTTTACATGTGGATGATTCAATGGAAATAAGATGTGGAGAGTTATAAATGTTGAATGTCTTGCCCTAAGTGGTATTGTATTGAATGTGTTGCCCTAAGTGATATTGTTTTGAATGTCTTGCCCTAAGTGGTATTGTATTGAATGTCTTGCCCTAAGTGGTTTGTAATGAATGTCTTTCCCTAAGTGGTATTGTATTGAATGTCTTGCCCTAAGTGGTATTGTATTGAATGTCTTTTCCTAAGTGGTATTGTAATGAATGTGTTTCCCTAAGTGGTATTGTATTGAATGTATTGCCCTAAGTGGTATTGTAAATATACGCATATGTATAAAATGTAATCATGTGGAAGCTAAGGTAAAGTACTGTATGTGAAATACTAATGTGAGTAAGGTAACAAGGTTATCATCCGAGAACGAGGAAAAAGAGCCGACGATCGAGGTGGTATAAGACGGTGACTTAAATTTTTTATCTATTTCAAATCCTTGCTATTGTATTTACTTGTTTTAATTATAATTATCCAATTGTCGTTCTAACGATTTAAGTACAAGTGTCTCAATCCTTTATATTTGTGTTTCTTCTGTTGATGGCAATTGGATTGCAGGTAAAGTCAGCATGGAATAGATCGGAGTAGCTGTATGCTGTAGATTTTTTTTGCTCGATCTTACTATATGTTGTGTAACCATGATGTGTAACTGGATAACTTGTACGATGAATATCTGACAAATTTGACTTTAGACTGGTTGTTGACATTAATTGTATCTATGGGTATCTTAATTTTGTAATTCCCATAACTTGACATATGAGGATACTTGTTTATGATATGAATGTGTATTATGATTTTCTGCAAATGATGGTAGTAAATGTATGAAATTAAGATTGTATGATCAGGGTACTCTTAAAAGAAAGGAGTAGATCAGATAATGTTCAATGAAATTTTGATATATAACATAATGGGGAAACTAGGTATAACTGAATTAGAATTAACGATAAACTTCTAGGATGAAAATTTGGGTCCTTACATTATGGTATCAAAGCATGAGTTAATTCTATGACCTAGGGTATGGCCTTACATGCTTCTTTTTGAAATTTATGTGAGTTAACTACTAGATTTATGTGGATTCAGTGTATTATTTCGCAATATACTATGAGACTGTATGGTAAACTGATTGTGTAAATTAAACTTTGTGTACTGATAACAAATGAGTACAGGTTACGAAAAATGGCTGGAAGAGGACGAGGACGAGGATCAGGTCAGAATGAACTATTGGCCCAAATAGCAGCCGTGCTGTACAACATGAACGAAAACCTACAACACATGAATTAGAATGTGATGCCAAGTCCTAGCCTACACCCTCTAGCACCTCAAGGACCGGTAGAATACCGGGGTCTGGACGAATTCTGTAGGCGTGGTCCCAATCAATTCCAAGGTGGATTCGCTCCGGATGCGGCCAATGAGTGTGTCCAAGAAGGAGAGGATATTCAGAGCAATGGGTTATGTTGATGCCTAGAAGGTGACATATGCTTCATATATGCTGGTGAAGGAAGTCGAAAACCGGTGGGAGTATACTCGGAGACAAATAGAGACTGGGGAACAAGCTGTCACTTGGGATAACTTCAAGGGAAAGTTACTCCAGAAATACTTTCCAGCTGATTTGAAGAGGAAGAATGAGATGAAGATTTTGAAGTTAGTACAAGGGAACATGTTAGTGGGGGATTATGCAGCCATATTCGAGGAATTGGCCAGATATTGCCCTTACTATGAGCTAGAGGTGGATGGGCGGTCCAAGTGTGTTAAGTTCAAAGCTGGTTTGAAGCCCAAACTGAAAATGATGTTTGGACATTAGGAGATCTCTTATTTTCCTACTTTGGTAAACAAATGTAGGATGTATGAGGATGACATGAAGGCGAATGATGTGGTGGCAAGAAAAACAAATCTTCCGAGGAACTTTGGACCCCAACGTAACTTTTTACATGGAAGGGGTAGGGAGAAGTTGGTTGATACCCGAGGACCTTATGCTCCACCCACTGGTCATCGGAATCATGGCTCTCAAGGGCTAAACACCCGTAGTGCTGTTGGGGGATCACAACAAAATTCCTACCCTTTGTGCAACAAGTGTGGTCGAAGGCATTATGACAATGTTTGTCCCGGACCGAGAAATAGATGTTTCCACAGTGGGGAACAAGGACATGTGAAGAGGATTTGCCCGAGGCTGAATCACGGGGTGAAAGCTGTAAAGGTTGGGAGGCCTAGAACAACTGGTAGAGTATTCACCATGAGTGGGGCAGAGGCTGTAACACCCTAATTTTTATTTTCCTAATTGTAGTGAAAATTCTGGGAATCTGGGGTATACTGAGTGTTTCTCGCTTGAGAGAGAGGGCCTCGCCCAAGTGAGAGGCTCAGTGTTTACTCCCAAGATTTCCTGGGGTTCTCGCCTGGGCGAGATATGGCTCGCCTGAGTGAGAGAAACATTTCAGAGGCGGAATGATTCTCGCCTAAGCGAGATTTGTCTCGCTTGGGCGAGGGAGAGAAGTGTAGCGACTAGAGGATCCTCGCTTGAGTGAGAGCGTCAGTGTTAAGTTTTTAAAATGGGCGGGATTTTCTCGCTTGAGCAAGAGCCCGACGAGGAAAATTTAAAATAGAAACCCCAAACACTTTTAGGGTGAGAACTCTAAGAGAGAAGAGAGAAGAAAGCGATTTTTAGAGCAAGGATTCGTGGGAATCGACTAGAAGCTTGAGAAGAGGTAAATCTCTTGATTCTAACTCTCTTCCTCCCTTTCAAACTTGTTTTGGGTACATGGGATCTCTTCTCAAAATGTGAGAACCCATGGAAACTCTTCCTTTGGAGTTGTGGTTCGTTATATTTAGTTTCTCTCTTGTAAACTCTTGGCTTAGAGTTGGTAATCAACAAAATAGAAAGGGTTAGCGGGTTGATTCATGAAAACCCCAAAACCCGAAAATGAAAATGTGGTTAAAGAGAAAAATGGGTAAAATAATAGATGTAGAAGATGAATATATGTTCTAATGTAAAATAGAAGATTTAATATGTATGTTTTTGATATTTGGAAATTCCTAATGAAAGTGGTTTTGGAAAAATTGAAAATGTATGAATCTTTTGTATGGTTAAAGATGAACTATGAGTTGTTTATATGTTGTTGTGAATAAATTACTGACTTTTGTTGTTGTTTGGTGGGGATGAGGAAAGATCCTAAGGTTGAAGGAGGTAGCGAAGGAACTTGCAAAGTTACACAAAAACGACCCCAACACTCACCAAGATAAGGATAAGCATTTTATTCCAAGATATGAATGTAAGATGTACGGTTATATGTGGATGACTCGAAAGGAATAAGATGTGGGAAGTAATAAATGTTGAATGTCTTGCCCGAGTGGTATTAAATTGAATGTCTTGCCCAAGTGGTATTGAGTTGAATGTGTTGCCCTGGTGGTATTGAATTGAATGTCTTGTCCAAGTGGTATTGAATTGAATGTCTTGCCCAAGTGGTATTGAGTTAAATGTCTTGCCCTAGTGGTATTGAATTGAATGTCTTGCCCAAGTGGTATTGAATTGAATGTCTTACCCAAGTGTATAGGATTGAATGTCTTGCCCTAGTGGTATTGAATTGAATGTCTTGCCCAAGTGGTATAGAATTGAATGTTTTGCCCAAGTGGTAATGAATTGAATGTCTTACCCAAGTGGTATAGAATTGAATGTCTTGCCCAAGTGGTAATGAATTGAATGTCTTGCCCAAGTGGTATTGAGTTGAATGTCTTGTCCTATGTGGTATTGCGAAGGTATGTGTATGTGAGAAATAACTACGTAAAACGTGAATAAAAGAGGGAGGTAACAAAGTTTGACAATGAAGAATGTGAAAGAAAGAGTGGTCGGATGAGGTAGTATGAAACAGAGATGATATGTACTGACTTTATGTTGGAATGTTTAAATTGTTTATTTAATCTCTATTTATAATGTGGATTATCTCATAATGATATTTATTGAATTAATGACTTACTCCTTTGAATGTTTCTGTGTATTTGTCATTTGATAATCCCATTGTAACACCCCAAATTTTAGTCTTTAAAAATTAGAGTATCAGTCCTGGAAGTCTCGCTTGAGCGAGAGATTCTCGCCTGAGCGAGAAAGGATCACCTGGGAGGGTGAAATCCTAGGCTAAACTAGAGGATTCTCGCCTGAGCGAGAGTTGTCTCGCCTCGGCGAGAAATGGCAATTTTGGGCAGTGTAATCGATTACACAGTCCCAGTAATCGATTACATTCTGATAAAACCATCAGATATTTGTATTTTGCATTATGTAATCGATTACACAGTCCTGGTAATCGATTACCTGCTGATAAAAGCATCAGATATTTGTATTTTGCATGATGTAATCGATTACACAGTCCTGGTAATCGATTACATGCTGATAAAAGCATCAGATATTTGTATTTTGCATGATGTAATCGATTACATAGTACTGGTAATCGATTACATGATGATTAAAAGCATCAGATATGTACATCTGACACAATGTAATCGATTACACCATGTTGGTAATCGATTACATCGCGACGATACCTCTGTAATTTACATTGTGTAATCGATAACACACTTCTGGTAATCGATTACATCGTATTAATGTAATCGATTACACACTTCTAGTAATCGATTACATCGTATTAATGTAATCGATTACACCATGTTGTTAATCGATTACATCGCCACGATGCCTCTGTAATTTACACAGTGTAATCGATTATACTATACTTGTAATCGATTACACTTATCGCAGTGTCTATAAAATAAAAACCCAAAACACATTTTAGGGTTAGAACTTCGAAGAGAAGAGAGAGAGGAGAGCTTTTCAAGAGCAAGGAGCCTTATCTTGGAGCTTGAGAAGAGGTAAACCTCTTGTTACTAACTCTTCTTCTTCCTCTCTAACTTGTTTTGGGTATGTTGGATTTATTTTTCAAAACATGAGAAACCATGGAAACTCATCCTTTAGAGTTATGGTTCGTTTTATGTTGTTTTTATCTTGTAAACTCTTGGTTTAGAGATAGTATCTTAAGAATGGAAAAGGTTGCGGGTTGATTCATGAAAACCCCAAAAACCCTAAAAGTGAAACTGTGGTAAAAGGAGAGAATGAGTAAAATGTTAGAGGTAGAACATGAGTTTATCCCCAAATATTGAAATATGAGATGTTATGCATGTTTTAGATGGTTGAATATTGATGATGAATATTTTGTATGATTAAATGATGCAAAATAAGTTGTTTATGTAATATTTGGAATAAATGACTAACATTGTGTTATGTGGTGGGATGAAAAGAGATCCTAAGGTTGGAGGTGGTGTCGGTAGAACTCGAGAAGTTGCCAAGAACCGAACCCCAATACTCACCAAGGTAAGGATAAGTCTTTAATTTTGCATTTGAAATAGAAAATGTGTATTTTCTGGTTATGCAAAGATTAAGTTGTAAATTACGCATTTAGTATAAACATATACGGGTGTGTTTATATTAAAGATGGCGTAGATTTACGGAAAAGGAAAATGTGGGTATTTTCTAGTTATGAAATGAATAAGTTGTAAATTGCGCATTTAGTATAAACATATATGGGTGTGTTTATACTAAAGTATGCGTAGATTTACGGAAGATGGAAAACGTGTGCGTTTTCTGGTCATGCAATAATTATATTGTGAATCACGTAGTTAGTATAAACATATATGGGTGTGTTTATACTAAAGATGGCGTGGATTTACGGGAAATGATTGATGGTGAATTCAATGAAAAGAAAATATATTTTTAGTCAACCATAAATGGTTTGCGACTTCGGCCCGAGTTTACGAGGCAACACTTCGGCCCGAGTTTACGAGGCAACACTTCGGCCCGAGTTTACGAGGCAACACTTCGGTCCGAGTTTACGAGGCAACACTTTGACCCGAGTTTACGAGGCAACACTTCGGCCCGAGTTTACGAGGCAACACTTCGGCTCGAGTTTATGTAGCAACACTTCAGCCCGAGTTTACGCGGCATGTTTTCTTTATAAAAGAGATGAGAATTTGTTTTTAGCTAACCCTAAGGGGTGTAGGGACTTCGGCTCGAGTTTTTGTAGCAACACTTTAGCCCGAGTTTACGCGGCATGTTTTCTTTATAAAAGGGATGAGAATTTGTTTTTAGCTAACCCTAAGGGGTGTAGCGACTTCGGCTCAAGTAATGCAGCAAGACAAAATGTTTTTCGGAAATGGTTTACTAACCCTTTTTCTAATGTGGATTATCTTATAATGACGTTTATTGAATTAACGACTTACTCCTTTGTGTGTTTTGTAATTTTGTCATTGATAATCCCATTGCAGGTAAATAGATGAATGGAGTATGCTAGTTCGGGAGCTTTAGGAGCTTTAGACGTTGGATTCACTATTTTTGTTTTTGTATCTTAAATGACTACTTGCGGATTTAAATGATTGTAATCATAGCTAACCATTAGTCGGATATTTGTAACTGGGTGTATGGTTATTTCGGAGAACTATACTTATGGGGTCTGATTATCCGTGAGACATTACGAATATGAATTATGTTTTTATGTCAAATCAAGTGTAAGTGATTATGGAATTTGAAAGTATGATAGTAAGTGTAGGAAAATGCATGCAAAATGATTAAAATGAATGGAAAATTTTCAAGGGTAGAAAATCGGGTCGTTAGAACATGGTATCAGAGCATAGTTAATTCTGCGACCTAGGGCATGGCCTTACTTGCTTCTTTGTAACATGTGTAAAAATTTGACTAGTTGAGATTGTGTGTATTGAATGTTTAAAGCATGTGGCTTTGGTATGATGACATGCGACTTGTTATGAGACTATGTGATTTCCTGACTTGAGTGAATTAAAATTAGCTTACTGACTAGTGTTACAAGTGCGGTAGACTTCACTATGGAAGTACGTGCCCGGGAAAAGGGAATGGATGTTTCCACTGCAAGGAGTTTGGGCATATTAAAAGGTATTGTCCCAAGCTGGATCGGAGACCTAATGTCATGCATGCTGGGGAGGCAAGGGACCACGGTCGGATGGTTACCCCAAGTGGCGCAGGGACATCGGGTGTTGATGATCCGGCAAGAGGTAAACGCATGGTGACAGGTATTCCTTGTTTAGTGTTGTTGATTCGGGAGCGACACACTCCCTCATATATGTTAAATGTGAAAACCGGCTGAGATTGTAAACTGAGTCATTACTTCTGACTTGGTCGCGTCGACCCCAATCTTTGTGCTGGTGGTGGTGTCGACGTTTATGTTCTAGAGTCCGGTTGTGGTAAAAGGTGTGATATTTACCATAGACTCGGTCTGCTTGTCGTTATCCCAGTTAGATATAATTCTGGGGATGAACTGATTGTCGGCAAATCATGTTATGATTGAATAGCGCTGACAGGGTTGTAGCGGTTTGGATCTGTGCAAGGTCTCTGACCAGGCTAGTGGTATGGGGCCAATGTCGGATAAGAAAGTCAGGACCCTCCTTCGAAAAAGGGATCGATATTCATTCAGTAAATGTCACAAGAGGGTATTTAAGAACTCGTTAGTATTTCGAGATGTTAAGAATTGAAAGAACTATTTATTTTGTCTTGGAAAGTGGACTTTCGTCTATGAATGATTGACTTTTATAATAAGTATACTGACAAGAAAAATGTTTAAGTCGGGGATGCTTGTTTTCTCTTATGAGTTGTTAAAGGTTAATTTCCTTTGTTGGCCTTAGTGTGTATGCGCACGCTAAGAGGTGAAACTCATATTTCGAAAATGAAATAGAGGTTGGATAAATTACCTAAAGGTCCTTGCGACTAATGTGTTTACATGGACGTTGACTAATCAGATGTATTATCATTTTGAGTTGACCTATGGTTGGTACCCCAAAATCTATTAAGTATGAAAAAGTTATTTTTGATTCTTGTGTATGAAGCTTCTGGTCTATGAAATTTTTTTTTTGTTAAAGATGAGTACCCGCCGTAACAAATGTATATTGGTATTGAACACCAAGCTATGTGCGGGGATGTTGAACCTCAAAAACTTATTTTGGATCGGGGGTGTCTCAGTGTACGGTTGGGGTAAATGGTAGAACCTTTACTATAGTGTTGATATGCGCGATGATGTCCCAGTTGGATTTAATCCTGGAAATGGACTAGCGATTAGCAAATTGTGTTATGTTTAACTGTGTATAATTGTTGAGGTGAAGAATTAAGATCTAGTTGCATTGATATGTATATGGGTGCAAAAGGGTAAGACTTATAATGATAGTCGAGAAAAGAGGCTAGTTAAGTTACTTACCCCGCCAATGTGATGAATGCAATGGAATAGACGTGAAACTTGTGGTCTCGAATGACCGGTTCTTTTGCGGTAGGACATTGGCAACGCATGAAATAGTGGTGGTGATCCGAAATTGTCTGCGTTGAATGTGTACCGGCAAAAGTTGTTGTTGTTTCGTGAACGTCAGTAATTGCGGTGTATGGGTGTGGTGTAACCATAGGAGAGAAGTTTTGGGTTGTGTCGAAATGAGCGTGCGAACCTTGTTTCACGACGTGGTTGCCATGAGTCGTGGATTCAAACCGCTTTCGAAAATCATTTTTGGGAAAACTTAGCTTGTGCCTAAATAATGATTTAATGTCATGTTGGAGAATTCCGAAATTTTAGCAACTATATCGGAATGAGTATGAGGTTGTTAAAAGTTTAGTGATATTAGATGTCCATGTATTTCCGGATGTAATGCGAGTGGGTTGATAAGTTTATTTTGTTGACGAAATTGGAGTGACCAAACCGAACGCAAGTTGTAGGTCGAGTGTGGGTCGACTTGTGCTTGCCGATTGGTAACGGAATACCTAGTTTTGGTGTGAATAAATGGTTTTATAGTTTAAGTGGAGGCTAGAAATTGGTAATTTCTTTAGACGATAAGATTTGATGGTAGAAATATTTGGTGTAATTAGACAATTATTGGATAGTTGAATTGTGTACGATGGATGAGACAATAAGAGTCATATTGTGTAAGTACTTTGTTGATTGAGTGAAATTGAATTGTGCTAGATTCTTGAGTGGAGATGAAACTAGCTAGTGTATGATGGATGTTAAAAGACGCATATCGATAGATATGAGATAAGGAGTTCCCCATTCGCTGAAGTTCGAGAATGTTATCGAAATTCTTAACGTATGTTAGGATTGATAGATGGATAAGTGCTAGAGATCTATAGTTCTTGATGGATATAGGGAAATTCCTTACCCTGAATTATGGATTAGTTCCCATGGCACTCGAGTTATTAAAGGCTGACACCTTAATATTTGGACATTGATAAATTAGTTCATGAATTGGTGGGTGATGTCACGGTTTAGTGGTGTATGCCCTTAGTGACTGATTAAGCGATCTTAATGGAGTAGATAATCGATTATGATTTTGGTGGAGTATCCTTGTGCCTAAGGTCTAGGTGATGATATTATTTCCGAGGTATGTTTAATTTTCGGGGACGAAAATTCTTATAAGAGGGGGAGGATTGTAACACCCCGAATTTTAGTCTTTAAAAATAAGAGTATCAGTCCTGGAAGTCTCGCTTGAGCGAGAGATTCTCGCCTGAGCAAGAAAGGATCACCTAGGAGGGTGAAATCATGGGCTATACAGGAGACAACTCTCGCCTGTGGCAATTTTGGGCAGTGTAATCGATTACACAATCCCAGTAATCGATTACATGCTGATAAAACCATCAGATATTTGTATTTTGCATGATGTAATCGATTACACAGTCCTGGTAATCGATTACATGCTGATAAAAGCATCAGATATTTGTATTTTGCATGATGTAATCGATTACACGGTACTGGTAATCGATTACATGATGATTAAAAGCATCAGATATGTACATCTGACACAATGTAATCGATTACACAATGTTGGTAATCGATTACATCGCGACGATACCTCTGTAATTTACACTGTGTAATCGATTACACACTTCTGGTAATCGATTACATCGTATTAATGTAATCGATTACACCATGTTGTTAATCGATTACATCGCCACGATGCCTCTGTAATTTACATAGTGTAATCGATTATACTATACTTGTAATCGATTACACTTATCGCAGTGTCTATAAAATAAAAACCCAAAACACATTTTAGGGTTAGAACTTCGAAGAGAAGAGAGAGAGGAGAGCTTTTCAAGAGCAAGGAGCCTTATCTTGGAGCTTGAGAAGAGGTAAACCTCTTGTTACTAACTCTTCTTCTTCCTCTCTAACTTGTTTTGGGTATGTTGGATTTATTTCCAAAATATGAGAAACCATGGAAACTCATCCTTTAGAGTTATGGTTTGTTTTATGTTGTTTTTATCTTGTAAACTCTTGGTTTAGAGATAGTATCTCAAGAATGGAAAAGGTTGTGGGTTGATTGATGAAAACCCCAAAAACCCTAAAAGTGAAAATGTGGTAAAAGGAGAGAATGAGTAAAATTTTAGAGGTAGAACATGAGTTTATCCCCAAATATTGAAATATGAGATGTTATGCATGTTTTAGATGGTTGAATATTGATGATGAATATTTTGTATGATTAAATGATGCAAAATAAGTTGTTTATGTAATATTTGGAATAAATGACTAACATTGTGTTATGTGGTGGGATGAAAAGAGATCCTAAGGTTGGAGGTGGTGTCGGTAGAACTCGAGAAGTTGCCAAGAACCGAACCCCGATACTCACCAAGGTAAGGATAAGTCTTTAATTTTGCATTTGAAATAGAAAATGTGTATTTTCTGGTTATGCAAAGATTAAGTTGTAAATTACGCATTTAGTATAAACATATATGGGTGTGTTTATATTAAAGATGGCGTAGATTTACGGAAAAGGAAAATGTGGGTATTTTCTAGTTATGAAATGAATAAGTTGTAAATTGCGCATTTAGTATAAACATATATGGGTGTGTTTATACTAAAGTAGGCGTAGATTTACGGAAGATGGAAAACGTGTGCATTTTCTGGTCATGCAATAATTATATTGTGAATCACGTAGTTAGTATAAACATATATGGGTGTGTTTATACTAAAGATGGCGTGGATTTACGGGAAATGATTGATGGTGAATTCAATGAAAAGAAAATATATTTTTAGCCGACCATAAATGGTTAGCGACTTCGGCCCGAGTTTACGAGGCAACACTTCGGCCCGAGTTTACGAGGCAACACTTCGGCCCGAGTTTACGAGGCAACACTTCGGCCCGAGTTTACGAGGCAACACTTCGGCCCGAGTTTACGAGGCAACACTTCGGCCCGAGTTTACGAGGCAACACTTCGGCCCGAGTTTATATAGCAACACTTCAGCCCGAGTTTACGCGGCATGTTTTCTTTATAAAAGAGATGAGAATTTGTTTTTAGCTAACCCTAAGGGGTGTAGCGACTTCAGCTCGAGTGTATGTAGCAACACTTCAGCCCGAGTTTATGCGGCATGTTTTCTTTATAAAAGAGATGAGAATTTGTTTTTAGCTAACCCTAAGGGGTGTAGCGACTTCGGCTCGAGTCTATGTAGCAACACTTCAGCCCGAGTTTACGCGGCATGTTTTCTTTATAAAAGAGATGAGAATTTGTTTTTAGCTAACCCTAAGGGGTGTAGCGACTTCCGCTCAAGTAATGCAGCAAGACAAAATGAATTTCGGTAATGGTTTACTAACCCTTTTTCTAATGTGGATTATCTTATAATGACGTTTATTGAATTAACGACTTACTCCTTTGTATGTTTTGTACTTTTGTCATTGATAATCTCATTGCAGGTAAATAGATGAATGGAGTATGCTAGTTCGGGAGCTTTAGGAGCTTTAGACGTTGGATTCACTATTTATGTTTTTGTATCTTAAATGACTACTTGCGGATTTAAATGATTGTAATCATAGCTAACCATTAGTCGGATATTTGTGACTGGGTGTATGGTTATTTCGGAGAACTATACTTATGGGGTCTCATTATCCGTGAGACATTACGAATATGAATTATGTTTTTCTGTCAAATCAAGTGTAGGTGATTATGGAATTTGAAAGTATGATAGTAAGTGTAGGAAAATGCATGCAAAATGATTAAAATGAATGGAAAATTTTCAAGGGTAGAAAATCGGGTCGTTACACCCATTGCACGTAAGCGGATGTTTAAGGTACGACTTGATTAGGAGCCTTAGGAGCTTAGCGTTCAAGATTTTATATTCGCAATCTTTTGTGTACTATTTGAATATATGTTGATTGTTGTTTGTATTTATAGATGTAATTGATATTATAACCCATAACCGAGTACATGTCGATACTCCTTAAATTATGAATGCGTATTATGTTTTTTTTTTGCATATGAAGGTAGTTAAAGTATGAAATAAAAAAATGTATGTTCAGGATCATAAGTGATAATTGGAACAGATAAATTTATGTATAAAGGAATTTGATGCATGATGTAAAATGTGAAACTTATTATAAATGGTTTTAATTAGACAGAAAATTTTCCAGGGTAGAATTTGGGTCCTTACAAAGGCGACGAACTTCGTTGGTCTGATCCAAGGCAACTATATGGTGAAAGTTATCTTCCTTATTGTGCTATTTGAATCAGGAGCGACACAATCCTTTATATCTATAGAATGTGTAAAACGACTGAGGTTGCAAACTGAGTCGCTGCCCTTCGACTTAGTCGTATCCACCCCTATTAGTGTACTTGTGGTGTTATCGGCGTTTGTTCCTCAGTGTTCGGTAGTGGTTAACAGTTGAACATTTACCGTAGACTTAATCTGATTGCTGATGTCCCAATTAGATATAATTCTAGGGATGGACTGGTTATCAGCAAACCATGTGATGTTGATCCGTCTAGATGTCTGAAACCAGTGTCGGCTAAGGGAGTCAGGACTTCCCTTAAGGAAGGAGCGTCAGTGTTTATGTTGTTAGCTTCACTAGAGGGTATTGAGAAACCCAGAGTTGAGGACATATTGGTAGCCTGCGAATTCCCTGAGGTATTTCTTGGTGATATTCCGGATTTGCCTCCAATACGAGAAGTGGAATTCTCCATTGATTTAGTGTCGGGAACGGTACCCATTTCTATAGCTCCTTATAGAATGACACCTTTAGAACTAGTGGAGCTGAAAAAGAAGATTGAAAACTTGTTGGCTAAGAAGTTCAATCGTCCCAGTGTTTCACCGTGGGGTGCACCAGTGTTGTTGGTGAAGAAGAAAGATGGGAGTATGAGGTTGTGTACCGATTACAGAAAACTGAACAAGGTCACAATCAAGAACAAGTACCCATTGCCTAGGATCGATGACCTGATGGATCAGTTAAGAGGAGTAGTGGTATTTTCTAAAATTGACCTCTAATCGGGTTATTAAATCAGAGGATATTCCTAAGACTGCATTCAGGACGAGGTATGGGCATTTTTGAATATTTGGTAGTGCCATTTGGAGTGACGAACGCCCCGACAATTTTTACCGACTACATGAACCGGATTTTTCATCCATATTTAGATTCTTTTGTAGTGGTATTTATTGATGATATTCTAGTATATTCTAAAAGTCTTGGAGAACATGTAGAGCATTTGAGAATTGTTCAAGGAATTCTCAAGGACAACCAGTTGTATGAAAAACTGTCAAAGTGTGACTTTTGGCTGGAATCCATGAACTTCCTTGGACATGTGATATCCAAAGAATGAGTGGTAGTGGATCATTCTAAGGTCGAGGCAGTGATGGATTGGGCGGTACCAAAGTCAGTTATAGAAATCAGAAATTTTCTAGGATTGGTAGGTTATTACCGGAAATTTCTTGAAGGGTTCTCGAAGTTAGCATTATCGTTAACCAAGTTGACTAGAAAAGGAGAACCGTACGTCTAGACGGCCCGTTGTGAGGAAAGTTTCCAAGAACTAAAGCGAAGATTGACTACAACACCAGTGTTAGTTCTTCCTTGTACGGATTGTGATTTCAGTGTATACTGTGATGCTTCCAAGCAAGGTCTGGGTTGCGTGTTAATGCAGGACGGGAAAGTTGTTGCTTATGTTTTGCGGCAGTTAAGACTGCATGAGCAAAACTACCTTACTCACGATTCAGAGTTAGTTGCGGTGGTCTTTGCCTTAAAGATTTGGCGACACCATCTTTATGGTGTAAGGTTTGAGGTTTACAGTGATCATAAGAGTTTGAAATATCTGTTCGACCAAAAGGAATTGAATATGAGACAGATGAGGTGGATGGAGTTCCTAAAGGACTATGATTTTGGTCTGCAATACCATCCTGGAAAGACCAATGTGGTGGCAGATGGTCTAAAGTTGGAAGTCACTACATGTATCTGCACTGATGATCCATTAGGAGAAGTTAATTGAGGAGTTCAGGGATATGAACTTGGCGGTTCAAGTAAAACCCCATAGTATGATTTTGGGAATGCTCAAAGTGACGAATGAGTTGTTTGATCAGATCAAGGAAATGCAAGTGGGAGATCGGGAACTAATGGCTAAACAAGTTTCTATGATTAATGGGAAAGAGAAGGATTTTGAGTTAGATGCTAATGGGTTGTTGAGGTACAAAGGGAGAGTGTGTGTGCCTCGTGATGAGGAGTTAAGAAAAAGTATCCTCGAGGAATCTCATAGGAGTAGAATGAGCTTCCACCCTGGAACTACGAAAATGTATCAAGATTTAAAGAAGATATTCTGGTGGGCTGGAATGAAAAAGGATGTGGCGTTATATGTATCAAGTTGTTTAAATTGTCAGAAAGTTAAGATTAAACACCAGAGACCGACGGGGGAGCTACAATCATTGGAAATTCTTGTGTGGAAGTGGGATAGCATCTCAATGGACTTTGTGTCAGGTTTTCCGAAGACTCAAAAAGGGTATGATTCAATATGGGTTATAGTGGACCAGTTGACCAAGTATGGTCACTTTTTGCCAATCAAAATGAGGTATTCTTTGGAATGCCTGGCAGAGTTGTATATTCGAGAGATAATTCGATTGCATGGTATTCCTGCAAGTATAATATCAAATAGAGATCCCCGTTTCACTTCGAACTTCTGGACTAGTTTGCAATCTTCTTTGGGAACCAAGTAGAAATTGAGTTCCGCTTATCATCCGCAAATGGAAGGTCAGTCGGAAAGGACCATACAATCGTTGGAAGATCTCTTGAGGGCATGTGTGTTGGAACAACCTAGAAGTTGGAATAGTATGCTACCCTTAATCGAATTTACTTACAACAAAAGTTTTCATTCGAGTGACGGTATGGCAGCATATGAAGCCTTATATGGAAGGAAATGTAACACTCCGGTCAGTTGGTTTGAAACTAGAGAAAACTTGGTGTTGGGACCCGAGGTAGTCCGAGAAACAACTGAAAGGATTAAGAAGATAAGGGGGAATATGAGGATAGCTCAGAGTCAGCAAAAGAGTTACTATGATAAGAGGCGGAAACCTCTTGAGTTTAATGACGGGGATCATGTATTCATGAGAGTGGTCCCGACTACTGGAATTGGGAGAGTTTTGAAATCCCGTAAGCTTACTTAGAGGTTCATTGGGCCGTATCACATCTTGAAGAAGATTGGCCCCGTAGCCTATAGAGTGGCCTTACCTCCTTTATTGGCGAATCTTCATAATGAATTGGGAGAGTTTTGAAATCTCGTAAGCTTACTTAGAGGTTCATTGGGTCGTATCAATTCTTGAAGAAGATTGGCCCCGTAGCCTATAGAGTGGCCTTACCTCCTTTATTGGCGAATCTTCATAATGCCTTCCATGTGTCTTAGTTGAGGAAGTATGTTGGAGACCCAACACAAGTTATTGAGCCTGATCAGATTGAACTGAAGAATAACATGACTTTCGAGACTTTACCAGTGAGAATTATTGACAAGAGTATCAATAAATTGAGAGGGAAGGAGACCCCTTTGGTAAAGATGCTTTGGAGTCAAGTAGATGACGGGGATGCAACGTGGGAGATGGAATGTGACATGAGGGAGGACTACCCTCACTTGTTTAAATCGAGGTATGTTTAATTTTCGGGGACGAAAATTCTTATTAGAGGAGGAGGAATGTAACACCCTAATTTCCCTTTTCATAAGCGTAGTAAAATTCAGTGAGTCTGGGAGTTACTGGACGTTTTTCGTTTGAGCGAGAGGGGCTCGCCAAAACAAGAGGATCAAGGTTGCTCCCAGGATTTCTCTAGGACTCTCACCTGAGCGAGAGTTAGCTCGCCTATGCGAGAGGAAGGTTATAGAGGCTGAAGGATTCTCGCCTGAGCGAGAGTGAGTTTGTGAAGCTGGTGGATTCTCACCCGAGCAAGAGCATCAGTGTTTAAAATTTTAAAAGGCGGGGGATTCTCGCTTGAGCGACGTGTTCTCACTTGAGCGAGAATCTAAAAGTCTGAACCCTAAAATAGGACCCCAAACAAGAAAAATGGGTTCACTGTTTGGGAGAAAAGAGAAGGAGAGGCAATTTTCTTGGCAAGAGCTCGTGTAGAGGCTAAGAGAAGTTAGAGAATAGGTAAATCTCTTGATTTTTACACTCATTCTCGTTTTGAAACTCCTTTTGGGCATTTGGGTGTCTTCTCTTGGTATGGAAAACTACATAACTCTCTCTTTTGAGTTGTGGTTCGTTTTTATCTAACGTTCACCTTCAAAACTCATGGTTTAGAGTTTGTATTCGGAAATGGGGATGATTGGTGGTTGATTCATGAAAACCCCAAAACCCAAAAACAAAGTGATGTTAAAAGGGGGGAGTATGTTAGGTTAGGAATGTAGTTTATGGGTTTAAATGTTGAATAAAAGTGAATGAGTATGTTTTACATGGTTGAAACTCCTAATGGAGATGGTTTTGAAAGCCATTGAATTATGAACCTCTTTTATGATTGAATATGTAGTGTGAGTTGTTTATGTGATAGTGTCGATAAATGACTAATTATTGTTGTTGTCTGTTGGGATAAGCATTGTATTATAATTCGTGAAACATAAATATGTGTTTACATGTGGATGATTCAATGGAAATAAGATGTGGAGAGTTATAAATGTTGAATGTCTTGCCCTAAGTGGAATTGTATTGAATGTGTTGCCCTAAGTGATATTGTTTTGAATGTCTTGCCCTAAGTGGTATTGTATTGAATGTCTTACCCTAAGTGGTATTGTAATGAATGTCTTTCCCTAAGTGGTATTGTATTGAATGTCTTGGCCTAAGTGGTATTGTATTGAATGTCTTTTCCTAAGTGGTATTGTAATGAATGTGTTTCCCTAAGTGGTATTGTATTGAATGTATTGCCCTAAGTGGTATTGTAAATATACGCATATGTATAAAATGTAATCATGTGGAAGCTAACGTAAAGTACAGTATGTGAAATACTACTGTGAGTAATGTAACAAGGTTAACATCCGAGAACTAGGAAAAAGAGCCGAGGATCGAGGTGGTATAAGACGGTGACTTAAATTGTTTATCTATTTCAAATCCTTGCTATTGTATTCAGTTGTTTTAATTATAATTTTTCAATTGTCGTTCTAACGATTTAAGTACAAGTGTCTTATTCCTTTATGTTTGTGTTTCTTCTGTTGATGGCAATTGGATTGCAGGTAATGTAAGCGTGGAGTAGATCGGGGTAGCTGTATGCTCTGATTTTGTTTGCCCGATCTTACTATATGTTGTGTAACCATGATGTGTAACTGGATAACCTATATGGTGATCTTAATTTTGTAATTCCCATAACTTGACATATGAGGATACTTGTTTATGATATGAATGCATATTATGATTTTCTGCAAATGATTGTAGAAATGTATGACAATAAGATTGTACGATCATGGTACTCTTAAGATGAAAGGAGTAGATGAGATAATGTTCAATGAAATTTTGATATATGACATAATGCGGAAACTAGGTATAACTGTATTAGAATTAACGAAAAATTTATAGGATGAAAATTTGGGTCCTTACGAATGTTGTAGTTGATAGCATTGGATAGATGCTCTCTTTCAGTTTTCTTTACTTATTCAACTTTGCAAATACTAGCTCTATTCCTTTTAAAAGAAATCAAGGTACTTGCAAAGTGAACAAGTGTCTTCAATGCCCATTTTCATGATAATAGAGACATTAACCATTGCATGCTATGATATATTATTAACCATTGCATTCTATGATATCTCTATTAACCATTTTTGTTCAACATTGAAGATCAGGGCTTGATATTTTGATTGATGAGAATAATAGTGAAGAGAAAAAGTGTGCAGTGCAGCACAAAGGATTTGTTCCCATTTTTGTTGAATATTGAATATATGGGCCACGCCGACGCTTTCTTCTCATGCATGTTATGATATATATGAGCTTGATATTTTGACTAATGAGAATAATAGTGTGCATCATAAAGGACCGGTTCCCATTTTTGTTCAATATTGGAGCTTTCTTCTCCCTCTGCTACAAACATAAACATATAAAATGAAAATCATAAATCATAAATGAAAAAAGATTAAATAAATAACTAAATTAAAATACATCACGATCAACGAAAATAAACAAAACAAAAAGGATCTCCATGAAAAATAGTTTGAAGTTCTATATGCCTGATGAACTTCATTTTGTTTCAATGAAATCCTTCTTCATTTTGTTTCAATGAAATCCTTCTTCATTTTCTTTCAATATATAAACTAAAAGATTTATGGGTGTAACACCCTAAATTTGAGTCTTTAAAATTATAGTATCAGTCCTGGGATTCTCGCTTGAGCGAGGGATTCTCGCCTGGGCGAGAGAGGTTCACCTGGGAGGGTGAAATCCTGGGCTATACTGGAGGATTCTCGCCTGAGCGAGGGTTGGCTCGCCTAGGCGAGAAAAGTGATGTTTTGGACTTGTCAAGGTTGTAAGATTCTCGCTTGAGCGAGAGGATCCTCGCTTGAGCGAGAGGGTCAAATCTGAGTTTTTAAAATGGGCGGGATTTTCTCGCTTGAGCGAGAATGAGCTCGCTTAAGCGAGAACCCGACGCTGTTACATTAAATAGGGGACCCCAAACACATTTATGAGGGTTAACCTAGATAGAAGTGAGAAAAGAGAGCCTTTTCAAGAGCAAGGAGGCTTGTGAGTCATTTAGAAGTTTCAGAAGAGGTAAAGCTCTTGATTCTAACTCTCTTCTTCCCTTTGAAACTTGTTTTGGGTATGTTGGATCTCTTCTCAAAATGAGAGAAACCATGGAAACTCATCTTTTTGAGTTGTGGTTCATTTTATGTTGTTTTTATCTTGTAACCTCTTGATTTAGGTTAGTATTTCAAGAATGGAAAGAGTTTGTGGGTTGATTCATGAAAACCTCAAAACCCTAAATTGAAAATGTGGTTAAAGAAGAAAATGGTTAAAGTGCTAGAGGTAGAAGATGAATAAGCTTTCTAATTTTGAAATATGAGATGAATATGTATGTTTTAGATGTTGTAAACTTTTGATGAAAATAGTTTAGCAACATGGAAAATGTGTTAAATATCTTGTGTGGTTAAATAATGCAATATGAGTTGTTTATGTGATATTTGGAATAAATGACTAACATTGTGTTATATGGTAGGAATGGGAAGGATCCTAGAGTTGGCGGCAGTGTCGGTGGAACTAGTGCAGTTACCAAGAACCCAAACCAACACTCACCAAGGTAAGGATGAGTCTTTAATTTGTACATTTGAAAAGGAAAATGTGTGTATTTTCTGGTTGCGCAAGGATTAATTGGTGAATCACGTATTTATTATAAACATATATGGGTATGTTTGTAATAAGTATTGCGTGGATTCACTGGATATGATTGATGGTGAAATCAATGAAAAGGAAATATATTTTTAGCCGACCATAAATGGTTAGCGACTTCGGCTCGAGTTATGTAGCAACACTTCGGCCCGAGTTTATGTGGCAACACTTCAGCCCGAGTTTATGTGGCAACACTTCTGCCCGATTTTATGTGGCAACACTTCGGCCCTAGTTTATGTAGCTACACTTCGGCCCGAGTTTATGTGGCAACACTTCGGCCCGAGTTTATGTGGCAACACTTCGACCCGAGTTTATGTGGCAACACATCGGCCCGAGTTTATGTGGCATGTTTTCTTTATAAAAGAGATGAGAAACTGCTTTTATCTAACCCTAAGGGGTGTAGCGACTTTGGCTCAAGTAATGTAGCACAGAAAATGAATTTCAATGTGATTTACTAACCTTTTCTAATGTGGATTATCTTATAATGACGTTTATTGAATTAATGACTTACTCCTTTATGTGTTTGTACTTTTGTCATTGATAATCCCATTGCAGATAAACAGGTGACATGAGGTGGTCTCATTTTTGGAAGCTTTAGGAGCTTTATGTTTTGGTTTCACTTATTTGCACTATTTTGTACATGAGTGCTTATTGGATTAGTTGAAATACTTTGTAACATTGGATATATAACTTACATGATTTATTGTAACTCTGGATATTCGTAGCTGGGGGTATTTTGGAAACCCATAGCTAGTTGTATGCGGTTGTTGCATGACATATGGAAATGAATTATGATTTTCTGTCGAATAAGTATGTATGTCATATTGAATTATGAAATGAGTAGGAATGGGAAAGTGAGAGTTAAATATGGTTGTTGGAAATTGCCGGTAAAATTTATGAGGAAATGAATGCATAATGAATAAGATAAGAAGAAAATTTTCAAGGGTAGAATTTTGGTCCTTACAATGGGAAACTAATATCTTTAATGTGGGAAACTGATATCTTTAATGTTTCGTCTGAGAAACCCATATAACGAAGCAAAATCATTTAATACCTATCTAATAAACAGCTGTTAAACATATTCCATTTAGATATTTTTCTATCTTCAACAGCACATCATTTTATTGCACTATTGATAATTCATTTTTTTCTATATTCAACAGCGATGCTTTTTACTTCGCTGTGGATCATTCATTTTTTTTCTATATTCAACAACGACGCATTTTACTTCGTTGTGGATCATTCATTTTTTTATATTAAACATCGAATCGTTTTATTTCACTATTGAAATATATGTTTTAAGTTCTATTGTATTAATACGCCAAGTGCATGTTTTCCCTTGGCATTAACACGCCAAGTTATATGAACAAAAATGAAATGGTAAGCTAAATAATGTTACAAAAAACACAATGAACAACCGAAATTGTAAATATTAATTGAAATTATATGTTGTATATATTGAAAATTAAATGAAAATTACATTTTATTTTTGTTTTGTTACATGGAAACATTAAATCCTAGCTTATCTTACAATCTATATATATACATTAAAATCTTTAAAATCTATACACTATATTAATCTATTCTGAAACAAACTTTTAACTTGACTGGAGCGCTGAACAATCTTGATTGCTGAAATTTCCAAATACCTGCATATATATACAACAGAATTGCCAAACATAGAAAATAAAATAGAATTGCCATAAAATAAATGTTCATCATTGGTAATTAAAATATCCAAAATAGTAATAAATGTCCAAAAAAATAACAGATAAAAAAGACAATAAAATAGAGGAAAAATAAATTGACATGCATAATGCATCAACATTGTTCAATCAGAGAAATTAACAGAATCAAGAAACTCTAGATCATCTTCATCTTCCAAAATAGAATTAAGAAATTCAATATAGTTTGGGTCAGCACCCCTTCATTTGTGAATAATTCCCTGAAAATAAAATTCATAAGATATAATAAATTATTAAACATGATTACAAATTCAATAATTACAAATAGAAAAAATGAATCACCTCTTCAATACTGATCCATCTTGAAATATTAGCTTGTAAGGAATATTTTTAGAAAATGTATATAACCCATCATTTGGCACAACATCAAAGTTTTCTAGAATATAGTTAAAACTCTACCTAAGTTTATTTGGCAGTTGTGGAATATAACTCTCCTTCAGTACAACCTCAATGTTATCCCCCAATTACATAAACATATAATATGATGGATCAAATCAAAATCTTAAATCGTAAATGAAAAAAATTAAATAAATAACTACATTAAAACACCACACAATCAATGAAAGTCTACAAAACGCAAGGATCTCCACATATTTCCATCCGATGAAAAATAGTTTTAAGTTCTGTAAGAACACAAATTTCACCCTTGAAATTTTTTCCTTAATTTATTCATTTTACATGTATTTTCCTATGCTTACTATCGCCATTTCAACATGCTTATTTTAATCCCGCTTTCATGTTCATACTTATTCTATATCACCATATTCACATACGTTCGATTTAACAGAAAATCATAATTCATATTAAATCATAATTCATAATTCATAAATAACTACCGCATACAACTAGATATGGATTTCCGAGATTACCCACAGCTACAGATATCCAGAGTTACAATTATCCACAACTTATTTTACCCATAATTACAAAATACTTAGAATCCTCAAATATGCACTCATGATATTAAAAGGTGCAAATAAAGTAATCTAGAATTTAAAGTTCCTAAAGCTTCCAAAAATGAGCATCCTCATTCTACCTGTTTATCTGCGATGGGATTATCAATGACAAAAGCACAGAACACACAAATGAGTAAGTCATTAATTCAATAAACATCATTATAAGATAATCCACATTTAAAAGGGGTTAGTAAACCATTTTTAAATTCATTTTCTTTGCTGCATAATTTGAGCCAAAGTCGCTACACCCTTTAGGTTAACTAAAAGAAGATTCTCTTTTCTTTTTAAAATCGTGCTACATAACTTGAGCCAAAGTTTGCTACATAACTCGAGCCGGAGTGTTGCTACATATACTCGAGCCGGAGTGTTGCTACATATACTCGAGCCGGAGTGTTGCTACATATACTCGAGCCGGAGTCGCTAAACATTCATCGTCGGCTAAAAATATATTTTCTTTTCGTTGATTTCACCATCAATCATTTCCCGTAAATCCACTCCATCATTAGTATAAACACACCCATATATGTTTATACCTAATACGCGACTCACAACTTAACCTTTTGCACAACCAGAAAATACACACATTTTCTATTTCAAATGCACAAGTTAAAGATTTATCCTTACCTTGGTGAGTGTTGGGGGTCGGTTTTTGAGTAACTTTATAAGTTTCCTCCACGATCTCCTCCAACCTTAGGATCTTTCCTCATTCCCACCAATAACAACAATGTCAGTCATTTATTCAAAATAACACATAAACAACTCAAATTTCATCGTCGAACATACAAGAGATTCACATATTTTCAAGGTTTCCAAAACCACTTCATTTCGAGTTTCCAAACATCTAAAACATACATATTCATCTCATATATCAACATTAAAGCACAACTCATCTTCTACATTTAACATTTCACCCATTTCCATTTTTACTCATATTCTCATTTTGGGGGTTTTGGGGTTTTTATGAATAAACCCACAAAACCTTTCCATTCGTTAGATACCAACTCTAAACCAAGAGTTTACAAGAGAAAAACAACATAAAACTGTTAGGTATCAGTGGTTACAATACACCTAGAAGGGGGGGGGTTGAATAGGTGTAGCGGTTAGAATATCCGCTTTTCGAAAAACAACACTTAATGCTGAAATACACCTAATTAATCGATTAACGAAACAGGGTAATCGATTAACACATTCAACACAGTCCTCTTAATCGATTAACAGAACTAATGTAATCGATTAACACACTACACTTAATCGATTAAACCGTGACAGTAAGCTAATGCAGATACAATTTCTTGCACGACAATTAATTGATAACGAAGCGAATATACAGAGCTTACAGAATTATCAGAGTGTAATCAGTATAGTACAGAAACGGATTATCAATTAAATCTACTATACAAATCAATCGATTAAATGCAATAAAGAGAGAAAGGGATAGAAAAATCCTGCAACACGAATTTTATCCTGATTCGTTTGCTTGTCCACCGCAAACTACATCCAGGCCTCCCGGCTGATTTGGGAGATTTTTCTTCACTATAATTGAATCAATGTTTATTACATACACACTATCCAATTACAACACTTAGACACATACAAGATAATAAAGATCCTATTCTATGGTTTGACTCCCTTCTTACCAACAAAGAAAACCTTTCTTTCGGCGTAGCCCCAGCCAAGAACCTCTGTTCTTTACTTATCCCTAAGTCTGACACTCAGTGAAGATACACTCAATCTCTTGGCGATACGACATCTTGAGATTCCCAATATTACAACACTTTTTCAATCAAAACGAAATAGAGTAAACTTAAACTATTACAAGACTTATATCTAACAAGATAAGACTTTACTCTAATCACCTAATACAAGCTCATGCAGTATGAAAATGTATTTGTTTGAAAAACAGAATGCATAGAATGTAAACATCTAATCAAGAATCATTAATAAAATGCAAGAACATGTGATATGAAAAGATGAGAAATGTATTATGTAATGCACTCAATCCTAAAGCATAGAATTCTCTCTTTTCTAAACTCACAAATGCATTTACAACTAGATGCAACAATTAACACGGAAAAAAAAATGCTCTAACTCTCTAAAAATTTAACATGCAACTTATGAGATCAATTCTGAAAAACGCAGTTTATAAAGAATTGATTTTATAGCCCAGTTAATCGATTAACGACAGCCTTAATCGATTAAACTGTGCAAACAGTTAGATTAATCGATTAACCTATGTTGTAATCGATTAAACTGTGCAAACAGTTAAATTAATCGATTAACCTATGCTGTAATCGATTAATAGCATATTTTCATGTGTAAAAACTCAAATACGTTATGCACTTTAATTCATACATGTTTAACACTTAGTTTATGCCTAGAATGCACATGTACATGTATTTATGTGATGCATGAACATATTATGAATGACATATCTCAAGATAAAAATGATTTAAAAGATTTATGCATATGAGACATGTATTAGGTGACTTAAGCCTTAGACTCAACCTAAACTAATCTAGTCTAAGCTAAGTACCAATCAGAAGACTTAAGCACGTTGATTTGTTGATGATCTTCAAGCTCTTATTAGCACAAGTTGTCCTCATCAAAACCATGACACATAAAGAGAGCTTTCCAAAGTGTTCCTCTTGACATGCACACTTTCAAAAATGAACCATAACTCTAAAGGAAGAGTTTCCATGGTTTCTCAAACTTTGAGAAGAGATCCATACACCCAAAAACAAGTTTGAAAGGGAGAAAGAGAGTTAGAATCAAGAGATTTACCTCTTGTCAAGCTTCTAGATGATTCCCACGAGTTCCTTCTCTCAAAATCACCTTCTCCTCTATTCTCTCTCAATTTCTAACCCTAAAATGTGTTTGGGGTTTCTATTATATAGCAAACTCGTCGGGTTCTCGCTCAGGCAAGAAAATCCCGCCATTTTAAAGTTTCAGATCTGACGCTCTCGCTCAAGCGAGACCACTCTCGCTTAAGCTAGCCCATTCTCGCTCAAGCGAGAATCCTACAACCTTTACAACCCCAGAATGCCACTTCTCGCTCAAGCGAGGCAACTCTCGCTCAGGCGAGAACACTCTCACTCAAGCGAGGGTCCTTCAGTATAGCCCAATATTTCACTCACCCGGGTGAGCCATTCTGGCCCAAGCGACACTTTTCTCGCTCAAGCGAGGTTCTCAGGACTAATACTATAATTTAATGACTTTAATACTAGGGTGTCATAATCCTCCCCCTCCATTATAGGAATTTTCGTCCCCGAAAATTTTATTAGGCTACTCTCGGAAAATAATATCATCGCCTAGACTTTAGGCATAAGGTATACTCAACTAAATTCATACTCGATCATCGAATCCATTAAAATTACATAAACGACCACCTAGGGTACACACCACTAAATCGTGATATCACAAGGCCAAGTCATGGACAATCTCCTCATGGTCCAAATACTAAGATCCCAATCTCGAAAAAATCGAACAACTAAGAGAACGAAACTGTAACCGAAATAAAAATTCCCCAGTATTCATCAAGAAACATAGGTCTCTCTGACCTATCCAGCTAACAATCGTTCAAGACTATCCCCACATACGTTGAGAATCCCAATAACACTTCCGAAACCAAGGAAATGGGGAACTCCTTACCCCTCATCTACCACAATGCATCATTTATCATCCAACATGCACTAGCTAGTTTCACCTCCACTCAAGGAAATAGCATAAATTCATTCCACTCATTAAACAAAACCACTATTTGCTCAAAATTTTCCTTAGCATTCCCTACATTGCATGCACTACCACATAGAACCAAGGTAGTCACTCAACAAAAACATGTAAACAACTAAGACTTTTAGAGTCTCTCCCCTCGTACAAAATCAAACTATCCAGTAATTATCCAATTACATCAAACATTTTCATCACCCTACCCTACAGTAGAAAGAAATTACCGATCCCTAGCCTCAATTGGACACACTAAACCATTGATTCACCAAAAATTAGATATTTTGTTACCAATCGACAAGTGCAGATTTACAAACGTTCAGTCCAATAACCTACGTTAGATTTGGATATCCCCATTACACTTGCAAATATACATTTAGTACTCCACTTGCAGTATGACTAGAGTCACATGGTCATAATCGTATCACCAAGTTTTTAACAACATCATATTTATCAAGATACGGTTGTTAAAGTCATCGGATTCTCCAACATGATACTAAATCAATGTTTAGACACATGCTACGTCTTACACAAGAATGATTTTCAAAATGGATTCAACATACGATTAATGGCAACCATGTCTCGAAAACAAGGTTTACATAATCGCTTCAACATAATTTTTAAAACAAAAATTTTTCTCATGCGTTTACGTCACAATCATGTCTAGCAATTACTAACGCACATGAAACAGAAACAAGTTTTGTAAGTACAATATCAAGTAGATAATTTGTTGTTCACTACCAATATACATTGGTTATGGCGAATACTTAACTCTCACAACAATCCATTATTGTAGACCAAAAGCTTCAGGTACAAGAATCAAAAATACTCTTCCACTTCAATTATCACTTTCTACAATCAGTTTTAGAAACACAATTTTGTCTAGCGTTTAACCCGCCAAGACTTGAGCTACACAACATTCATGTTCACCATCCAAGCTCAGATTCATGCATATATATAATAAATAGTTAGCATTATAACATTTATATGCCTATTCTTTTTCATACTGACTCGTTTTTGGTTACCCACCATGAGTCACTTCAAAATGATAACCCTCTAATTGTTCAACGTTTATGCAAACATATCGTCGCAAAGACATTCAGGCAACTGATCCAACCTCAATTATCATTTCGAAACCTAAGTTTTACCACTTAACATACGTATACACACTAATGCCAACAAGGGGGATTAACCTTTAGCAACTCATAAAAGAAAACAAGGATACCAGACTTAGTCCCTTCAAAACACGCAAGGTACCTTTCTTTACATTTTCCTTTTCAGCATAATAATAATTCTAAAAGTCAATCCCTCCTATTCCACAGTCAATGAAACACAAATCATTTACATGTTCATAGAAATATTTTAATTTACTCTTCAAGTTATTACCGAAATAATTAACATACTATTTTCTTAATTCATGCATCATGGAACCATTTACCAAGCATTAGCACTTAATCTCAAAGAGACATTTCTCCATTGTTATACAGAACGTGTTACACACAAATTATTCATTTCGTTCAACTTTATAAACCCCCATGCATTGCAAGCAACCTCATATGCAAGATAGGTCAAGACATACATGTTCATTTCCAAGTAAAACAGACAAGTATACGTTAGCAGACTTCTACAATTTACAATTTTGCATGATTACATGTCATACAATAAAGATGTAGATACTTAGTCACCAAGTCTCATAATTTGTTAATCTCTACCTCGTGCGTATTCGTTTTTAATCTTGAGGAATGGCAAGATAATCAGCGACATATCTCAAATAGGAACATGTAGGAAACCACATATAATGACATACGACTTTTCATGTTATATCTCGTTCCACTGTTACAAAGGACTAACATGTTATATCTCGTTCCATTGTTGCACCAGGATGGAGAGTTTAACTCTGACCCTCCTGCATTTGCATGGGTTCTCGGCCCATGCGAAGTATAACCCCGAATACCAACAAGTGGAAAATAAGACTTTCGTTCTTCATGAAACATCTTGCCCTTGCTCCTTCCCTGCACAAAGTTTCTTTGAGGCCCGAATTTCTTGGGAGGAATGGATTTGGAGGTCGCCACTTCATCCGCCTGCAAGTTAGTACACTCCATTCCTTGGACCCACTCAATAGCAGCATTCGAAGCGAATCCGCCTTGGAACTGACTAGGGTTCCTCCTGCAGGATTTATCTAACTCTCGGTACTCAGCCGACCCTTGTGAAAATAGGGTGTGCGAGCCTGGACCTGGCGCCACGCTCCGATTCAGATTTTGTAAATTCTCATTCATTGGGAACATTTTGACTCGTTCCTCTTTCTCTTTCAGCCATGTGTACATGTACTCATTCACTTGTCAGAAATCGAATTTTCATCCAAATCAAGATCACATAATCACTTGGAAATTTGTACAAACTAAACAATTCAATCACTTAAAGGTCACAAAGAAGTATGTAAGGCCATATCCTAGACTACATGATTAACTATGTTCTGATACCATATTGTAAGGACCCAAATTTCACCCTTGAAATTTTTTCCTTATTTTATTCATTTTACATGCATTTTCCTATGCTTGTTATCGCCATTTCAACATGCTTATTTTAATCTCGCTTTCCTGTTCATACTTATTCTATATCACCATATTCACATACGTTCGATTTAACAGAAAATCATAATTCATATTCATGCATTTCGGGAACTACCGCATACAACTAGCTATGGATTTCCGAGATTACCCATAGCTACAGATATCCAGAGTTACAATTATCCACAAGTTATTTTACCCATAATTACAAAATACTTAGAATCCTCGAATATGCACTCATGATACAAAAAGGTGCAAATAAAGTAATCCAGAATTTAAAGCTCCTAAAGCTTCCAAAAGTGAGCATCCTCATTCGACCTGTTTATCTGTGATGGGATTATCAATGACAAAAGCACAAAACACACAAAGGAGTAAGTCATTAATTCAATAAACATCATTATAAGATAATCCACATTTAAAAAGGGGTTAGTAAACCATTTTTAAATTCATTTTCTTTGCTGCATAACTTGAGCCAAAGTCGCTACACCCCTTAAGTTAGCTAAAAGCAGATTCTCTTTTCTTTTTAAAATCGTGCTACATAACTTGAGCCAAAGTTTTCTACATAACTCGAGCTGGAGTGTTGCTACATATACTTGAGCCGGAGTGTTGCTACATATAATCGAGTCGGAGTGTTGCTACATATACTCGAGCAGGAGTCGCTAACCATTCATGGTCGGCTAAAAATATATTTTCTTTTCATTGATTTCACCATCAATCATTTCCCGTATATCCACGCCACCACTGGTATAAACACACTCATATATGTTTATACTAAATACGCGACTCACAACTTAACCTTTTGCACAACCAGAAAATACACACATTTTCTATTTCAAATGCACAAGTTAAAGACTTATCCTTACCTTGGTGAGTGTTGGGGGTCGGTTTTTGAGTAACTTTACAAGTTTCCTCCACGATCTCCTCCAACCTTAGGATCTTTCCTCATTCCTACCAATACCAACAATGTCAGTCATTTATTCAAAATAACACATAAACAACTCATATTTCATCGTCGAACATACAAGAGATTCACATATTTTCAAGGTTTCCAAAACCACTTCATTACGAGTTTCCAAACATCTAAAACATACATATCCATCTCATATATCAACATTAAATCACAACTCATCATCTACATTTAACATTTCACTCATTTCCCTTTGTACTCATATTCTCATTTTGGGGGTTTTGGGGTTTTTATGAATAAACCCATAAAACCTTTCCATTCGTCAGATACCAACTCTAAACCAAGAGTTTACCAAGATAAAAATAACATAAAACGAACCATAACTCTAAAGGAAGAGTTTCCATGGTTTCACATACTTTGAGAAGAGATTCACACACCCAAAAACGAGTTTGAAAGGGAGAAAGAGAGTTATAATCAAGAGATTTACCTCTTCTCAAGCTTCTAGATGATTCCCACGAGTTCTTGCTCTCAAAATCACCTTCTCCTCTCTTCTCTCTCAATTTCTAACCCTAAAATGTGTTTGGGGTCTCTACTATAAAGCAAACTCGTCGGGTTCTCGCTCAAGCTAGTCCATTCTCGCTCAGACGAGAAAATTCCGCCTTTTTAAAGTTTCAGATCTGATGCTCTCGCTCAAGCGAGGGATTTCTCGCTCAAGCGAGACCACTCTCACTCAAGCGAGCCCATTCTCGCTCAAGCGAGAATCCTACAGTCTTGACAGCCCCAGAATGCCACTTCTAGCTCAAGTGAGGCTACTCTCGCTCAGGCGGGAACACTCTCGCTCAAGCGAGAATCCTTCAGTATAGCCCAGTATTTCACTCACCCAAGTGAGGCATTCTCGCCCAGGCGACACCTTTCTCGCTCAAGCGTGGTTCTCAGGACTGATACTATAATTTAATGACTTTAATTATAGGGTGTTACAAGTTCGAATTTCAGCATCCATTAAGTATTCTTACAAGTTAAATAAATATCTCTGATGAACTTCATTTTCTTTCAATGATTTACTTAGAATGAAATCCGTAAGTATAATTAACATGCTAAATATATAGACTCAAATATTTATGGGAAACTGATATCTTTATTGCTTCATGTGAGAAACCCATATCACAAAGCAAAATGAATTATGGGGGTTCAAAAATAATTTAATATATGAGATGATGAAAGAATGTTGTTCAGAAATTTTAAAATTTTAAAAACATATCTAATAAACACCGCATATTTTAGAGTACGCTGTATAAGATATAAAATCCACAGCGAATACCTACGAATGCGCTGTAAAGGAGTACCCATCAACAACGAAAATTAAATATGGCGCTCTTAAACATATTACAGTTAACAGCAATGTGCAATATTTGCGCTATTAAAGATTACGAATTAAAACAAGCACTTATTCAACCGCACATATTTTCTGTTGCGTTGTTGACATTATATCCACTTAAAGATGCGCTGTATAATTTTACTCCACCTTTTGTTTAAGAATATTTTTCTTGGATGCGCGGTCGAAGAACCGCCTTTAAAGACGTATTTTGGCATAGTGATAACTAGTATAAAACATAAGCCACTCCATTGGCATCTGCTAGGACATCATAGTTATACCTCATACCCTAGTGTTGTGTGGGACATTGATCCTCAACATTGTATGGAAAGGCTGATTGTACTCATAGGCTAGAAAGAAGAATTAGAAAGATGATATGGATGAACTTGTGAACATTAAGCTAAGTTATATATCACTAGAATATTGGATGGATCGAAATAATACATGTTGTTTTTTTGCACCTGGTCAAATATAAAAAGGTTTGCTAACAATTATTTTAAGATAAGCAACTCAAATGTGTAAAGTCAATATTGGAAGTTGTACATTTAATTTTTAAGAATGGACATTTTGTGTAATGAGACGATAATATAATTTTGTATCTAAGCTATTCCATCAATATTAATATTTTAGATTTAATAACTTTGAAAATACAATTTATGATGTAATTAATAAGATGAAAATAAATAAAATTTGTTTTAAGTTTATTGTAGAGCTAATTTTGATTTTAATATTTTTTTTAAAAAACATTTTAACTGAAATAGGTTTTGTGTGTCAGAGTTGTGTGCTTTATGTGTTCACGTGTAATATATATATATGCGTAATAATTGTAAAATATCAAAATATTCAAATTGTGATTGGTTTATTGGTCAAACGTAACCAAACAACGGTTATTCTATATAAATACTCAAATTAAACAAACAAATGGAACCAACCCAAAAAAAAAGTATGATTTGGATTGAGCTAGATAACTTGATTTTGGTCTATAATCTTAATTTATTAGATTTTACCTAACTTCCCTTATAAAATCAAAACATCTGAATTAAGTTACCCATATTGATTCCTTTAAACAACAAATCTACTTTTCTTTTCAACTTTTAACTTTTTATTATAATAGGATAACATCATTTGATAGTAGAAATGGGTAACATTATTCTCTAAAAAACAAAGACACAAATTAGAAGTTATAAATCAACTTCTGTATAATCAATTTGAGCAAGGTTTTTTACATAAGTATTTTTTAAATAGGACTACGCCATGACATTTCCCTGCGGGGAAGCCCTCGCTTTGGCAAATACTAGCACAATTGGTATAACTTTGACATACTCCATGGAACTTTTTGCTTTAAGACATACACTTCCTTGTTGGAATTTCTAACAACTTATGGGTCACAAATATAATTCTATAATTGTGTTATAGCCATTATGTATTTAGCCAATATATATAAAATGGTCTTATGGATTAATTTGGTGGCTAAGGGCATATGTGTCATGAAATATTATGAGTGTAGATACCTTCGGGCAATTTCTAATTTGATGAAGGGACTGAATTAGAATATTGCAACTTAAGTGGTAACCGTTAGTGTTACCTTTATGGGTTATGGTCCCCAGTTGCAGAGCAACGGGTTTTATTGAGTATCTGATGTTATAAGGGTTGGTTTATGAGGATATGTGACTTAAGTCACAAAACCAACATATATAAGGAAAAGGAGAAGGCATAAGCCAAGGTTCTCACTTTGACAAAACATTCAGAACATCAGGTGCACTCACGTTCTCTCTGGATTCCCCTCTAGCGGAGCGAACGGAAAACCATCAGGCTCTAGCAACCGGAACATCCTACAACCCACATACCTCGGAGCATTCGGAATGGCTAACCAAGGTATGCGTTTTCTTCTTCACTATGAAACCAATTGGGGTTTTCTTCGGTCTGGATTAGGATTGTTCCATTAGGGTTTATGTATGGGCATAAACATTTGGTTTCGGAACAATGTCCTAATCATTCGGTTTCGGGCATACGATTAGGATTAATCGGTAATGGGGATGTCCAGCTGAGGTAAGGCCTTATAGGCCTTATGAAAAGAAATTGGACTCCCGTACAGTGAGCAGCTACTTTATTGGTTACTCTGAAAAATCAAGGGGCTATAAATTTTATGATCCAAATTTAAGATCCATATTTGAGACGGGTACAGCCACGTTCTTTGAGGATATTGAGTTTGAAGGGGAAGATAAAGTAAGAAACTTTGTCTTAGAGGAAGAATCGGTATCAATTCCAGATCCGATTCATATAGTTGCTTCTGATGAAGCAAATTTGGAACCTCTTCAAGACACTCTCCCTACTCAAGATGAGTTAGTAATTCATGAAGGACAAACTCAAATTCCTCAAGAACATGGACAAGAGTTGCAAGAGCCTATAGCTTTGCGTAGATCCACTAGAGAAAGGAGGAATGCAATTCCAGATGATTACATCTGTTTTCTCCTGGAACATGAGGGTGATGGCGTTATGGATAACGATCCTTCAAACGTTCGAGAAGCCATCCAAAGTTCCAATTCGGAAAAGTGGATTGAAGCAATGAAAGAGGAGTATAAATCCATGCAAGACAATAAAGTTTGGGAACTTGTCCCATTACCAGAAGGTAAGAAACCCATTGGTTGCAACTGGATTTTTAAGACCAAGCGGGATTCTAACGGTAATGTGGAAAGGTATAAGGCACGTCTTGTAGCTAAGGGTTTTACTCAAAAGGAAGGGATTGACTATAAAGAGACTTTCTCTCCGGTATCATCGAAAGACTCTCTTAGGACAATCCTCGCTCTTGTAGCTCATTATGATTTGGAGCTTCATCAGATGGATGTCAAAACAGCTTTTCTCAATGGAAACATTGATGAAAAGATTTATATGGTGCAACCAGAAAACTTTGTGTCGAGAGACCCAAAGAATATGGTTTGCAGATTGACAAAATCCATATATGGACTAAAACAGGCGTCTCGTCAGTGGTACCACAAATTTCATGAGGTGATTCTCTCATTTGGTTTTGAGATGAATTCAGTCGAGGATTGTGTGTATCACAAATTCAGTGGGAGCAAGCACATTTTCTTGCTCTTGTATGTGGATGACATACTGCTTGCCACTAATGATGTGGGTACCTTGTTGGAAACCAAGTCATTTCTCTCCATTAATTTTGAAATGAAAGATCTTGGTGAAGCTTCTTTTGTATTAGGAATTCAGATACACCGAGACAGATCTCGGGGTATTCTTGGATTATCACAGAAGAGCTATATAGAAAAGGTACTTAAAAGATTTGGCATGCAGAATTGTAAACCAGTGGATACTCCAATTACTAAGGGAGACAAATTTAGTCTCAATCAGTGCCCTAAAGGAAATCTGGAAATTCAGGAAATGCAAAAGATCCCTTATGCATCAGCTGTAGGGAGTCTAATGTATGCTCAAGTATGTACGCGTCCGGATATAGCGTTCATAGTTGGGGTTTTAGGCAGATATATGAGTAATCCAGGAATGGATCACTGGAAAGCAGCCAAAAGGGTCATGAGGTAAGGGGAACAAAAGACTATATGCTAACATATAGGAGATCAGACCAATTAGAGATCATTGGGTATTCTGACTCCGATTTTGCGGGATGCCAAGATAGCAGACGATCCACTTCGGGCTATGTATATCTGTTAGCAGGTGGTGCAGTTTCCTGGCGCAGTGCCAAGCAAACTCTTGTGGCTTCATCCACAATGGCAGGAGAATATATAGCATGCTATGAGGCATCACATCAGGCGACATGGCTGAGAAATTTTGTCACTGGGCTGCGGATTGTGGAAGGAATTGAAAGACCACTAAAGATATACTGTGACAATAAGTCAGCCGTGTTGTTCTCCAATAACAATAGGAGTACAGCAAAGTCGAAACACATCGACATAAAGTTCCTAGTTGTTAAGGAGAAAGTACAAAGCGGACAGCTTTCCATAGAACACTTAGGCACTAACTCCATGATTGCGGATCCTCTTACAAAAGGTATCACACCCAAGGTCTTTCATGAGCATACTGCTCACATGGGTGTTCTACAGTGTGAGGATCATTTGGTTTAGTGGGAGTTAGAACGTGTATACACTTTTATGTTTTATGGAATTTCAGTATTATGTGAATACTTTGTATTCAAACTTCAGTTGATTAATCATTCAGTTTGGTATTCTGTCATTATGCTTTGTACAATAAGGTAATTAAGGATCTCACTAAAGTAAAGTAGGACCAGTTGAAAATTGACATGTAAAGACCATATTCATGTGATTTTCATGCTACACATTTCATGATGTATCTATGTCATTTGGTTGTGTCAAAGTAGGTGATCATTGTTGAATTAGTCATGATTGATATGACGAAGTTCACTGTGGTTCGATACGGAGACGGGACTAATGGACGGGATAATTTGGGTATGCCTATGACATAATGGTATATTAAGCGCGCAATAAGGATAACACGTACGGTGAATCATATATGTGACCAGTGGGAGATTGTTGGAATTTCTAACAACTTATGGGTCACAAATATAATTCTATAATTGTGTTATAGCCATTATGTATTTAGCCAATATATATAAAATGGTCTTATGGATTAATTTGGTGGCTAAGGGCATATGTGTCATGAAATATTATGAGTGTAGATACCTTCGGGCAATTTCTAATTTGATGAAGGGACTGAATTAGAATATTGCAACTTAAGTGGTAACCGTTAGTGTTACCTTTATGGGTTATGGTCCCCAGTTGCAGAGCAACGGGTTTTATTGAGTAACTGATGTTATAAGGGTTGGTTTATGAGGATATGTGACTTAAGTCACAAAACCAACATATATAAGGAAAAGGAGAAGGCATAAGCCAAGGTTCTCACTTTGACAAAACATTCAGAACATCAGGAGCACTCACGTTCTCTCTGGATTCCCCTCTAGCGGAGCGAACGGAAAACCATCAGGATCTAGCAACCGGAACATCCTACAACCCACATACCTCGGAGCATTCGGAATGGCTAACCAAGGTATGCGTTTTCTTCTTCACTATGAAACCAATTGGGGTTTTCTTCGGTCTGGATTAGGATTGTTCCATTAGGGTTTATGTATGGGCATAAACATTTGGTTTCGGAACAATGTCCTAATCATTCGTTTTCGGGGATACGATTAGGATTAATCGGTAATATCCAACATTCCTTGCTTCTGCCACCATTCTAGGCATCATTTCTGCTTAACATCAAAAAACAATGACACAAGTAAACAACAAACTATCAATTAAGTTTAGATATACAACACACAAAGATGAAAAAGGAAACCAAGTTATATATCTAGATAAAGGTATACTAGATAAAAAAATTAAAATTCATACATAGTGGAGATAATTTTATTCTTGTGACGAAGTATATAGAAAAAGATGGTTTCAGATAATTTGTGACGTTAAGCTGATTCTTATTAAATTCTGACGTGAATGATGAAAGTTAATTTTGTACATGTAGATCGACTTTGAGAAATAGCTACCTAAGCCATGTAGATAGTGTAAACATATTTTATTTAGTAAGGAACATAATAGAATAAAAGCATAATAAAGGTGTTAGGCATTAAGAAAGACCCACCATTAGCAACCAAAAGAATAAGAATGAAGAAAATGGTGGAAATTGAAGGAACACTAGGAGCCATATGTGACATGTAAATGAAAATATGTTTTGGTGGGTTTACAAAAGTTTTAGAGTATAAGGCTAAATAGGTTTGTGTTTGATGGACAAGGTAAATAGAGCAAGTGTAACACCCTAAGTTTCATTTTCCTAAAGTATTGTAAAAGTCAAAAATCTAGGATATCCTGAAGGATTCTCGCTTGAGCGAGAGGAGCCTCGCCCAAGCGAGGGTGTCAATGGTTCTCCCAGGATTTCCCCTGGAATTCTCGCCTGAGCGAGAGTTGGCTCGCCTAGGCGAGAATCCCTTGCTTTGGATCCTCGCTTGAGCGAGAATCCCTTGCTTGAGCGAGAGCATCAGAGTTTGAAACTTTAAAATGCGAGAATTTCTCGCCTGGGCGACGTATTCTCGCTTGGGCGAGAATCTAAAAGTCTGAACCCTAAAATAGAGCCCTAAACACGAAAAGGGGTGGAACTTTTGGGGAAAAAGAGAGGTAGAGGCGATTTTGAGAGCAATGGTTCGTGTAGAAGCTAGAGAAGAGGTAAATCACGTGATTTTGACACTCTATCTAGTTTTAAAACTATATTTGTTCTTGTTGGATCTCTTATCTTATCTTGAAAAACCATTAAACCCTCTCGTTTGAGTTTTGGTTCGTTTTATCTAACTTTTCCCTTGAAAACTTGTGATTTAGAGTTTGTATTTGGAAATGGGATTGACTGGTGTTTGATTCATGAAAACCCCAAAACCTACAACGAAAATGGTGTGAAAGGGGAAATGTTAGGTTAGAAAATGTGGTTTATGAGTTTTAATGTTGTTTAGAGTGAATATGCATGTTTTACATGTTTGAAATTCCAAAAGGAGATGGTTTTGAGAATCATTGAAAATATGAACCTCTTTATGGATGAATATGTAGTATAAGTTATTTATGTGATATGGTGAAATAAATGACTGATTATGGTTATTGTATGGTGAGAATGAGGAAAGATCCTAAGGTTTGAGGAGGTGACGAAGGAACTTGCAAAGTTACCAAAAACCAAATGCGACGCTCACCAAGGTAAGGAGAGGCATTATACTTGTATATTATGTAATGAATAGTGTTGAATTTTCTGTTTAATCTTGGATTATACAAGAAAGAAAAGGAAAACCTATTTTTAGCTCCCCTTAGTGGTGTAGTAACTTTGGCTCAAGTTATGTAGCAAAACTTTGGCTCAAGTTATGTAGCAAACTTTGACTCAACTTATGTAGCAAACTTTGGCTCAACTTATGTAGCAAACTTTAGCTCAAGTCATGTAGCAAACTTTGGCTCAAGTTATGTAGCAAACTTTGGCTCAAGTTATGTAGCACACTTTGGCTCAAGTTATGTAGCAAACTTTGTCTCAAGTTATGTAGCAAACTTTGGCTCAAGTTATGTAGCACACTTTGGCTCATGTTATGTAGTAAACTTTGGCTCAAGTTATGTAGCAAACTTTGGCTCAAGTTATGTAGCACGGTTACATTTAAGTAAGTTATTGTAAATATTGGTTAAGGTGAAATAACTTTTTATATGTATTTATGTTATGTATGACCATTTAAATTGTTTACCTAACCCTATCTAAAATGTGGATTATCGTATATTGATGTTTATTCAGTTAATGACTTACTCCTTTGTGTTTTCTGTGTATTTGTCAATGATAATCTCATTGCAGGTAAAAGCACGGTTTATGGATGCATTGATTAGGAGCTTAGGACATTTAGTGATCAAGATTCTATGACTTTGACTATTTTGCACTAAATGAATATTTGTTAACATTGATTGTAATTATGGGTACATTAATTTTGTAACCCCATGACTTAACATGTGATGACCCTTAATTTTGTTATGAGTGCGAATTATGTTTTTCTGCAATTGAAGGTGGTTAATGCATGAAACTGAATAATGTATGTTCATGGTTATTAGCTGATAAAAGAAATGGATGAGTTAAAGTATGAGGTAATTTATGTATTAATAAAATTGAGAAACATGTATAAATGGATTGAAATAAACGAAAATTATTAGGGTGAAAATTTGGGTCCTTACAATATGGTATCAAAGCATGACTTAATTTTGCGACCTAGGGTATGACCTTACATGCTTCTTTGTGAAATTTATGTGAGTTCACTACTTGATTTATGTGATTTGATGTATTATTACGCAATATACTATGAAACTATGTGATAAACTGATTGCGTTAATTAGACTTTGTGTACTAATAACAAATCAGTACATGTTATGAAGATGGCTGGAAGAGGACGAGGACGAGGATTAGGTCAGAATGATCTATTGGCTCAGATAGCAGCCGTGTTGCAGAACATGAATGAAAACCTGAAACATCTGAACCAAAATGCAGTGCCGAGCCCAAACCCACACCCCCTGGCACCTCAAGGACCGATAAAGTATTGGGGACTAGACGAATTCTGTATGAAGAAGATCTTGCTCCTAACCTTGGCACGGTTTTGATGAAGACACCAACATCACCAAAAAGAAGAAAGGAATAAGACTTATCAAGACTAAGAAAAAAAAAGCTTCAAGAAATAGAGTCTAAGTCTTATAGGTACTTCTATCCTAAAACTCTTTACATACCTTAGTTAATAATGCTAAAAAATGTTTTAAAGAAAATTGGAAAATTCTGAGTGTGAATAAAAATAATTTTCAAAAATAACATGTAACGAGTTACTGTACTTGAGTAACAAGTTACATGAGTGAGAAAGGAGTTATCCAACCTCCAAAGGCTAAAAGTAATCCATTGCTGACTTTGAATTAACAGATTATCATTTTAAGTAAACAAGGTAATCGATTACTCAAAGAGCTGTAATTGATTACACTAAAGCATTTTTCAAATCTGTGAAACAGAATACTTGAGTAATCGATTACTCCATTAGAGTAATCGACTACATTGTGTTAACTTTGAAAATTTTGTTGGACAGGATGTTAGGGTAATCGATTACTCACTTGTTGTAATCGATTACTAAGAGTTGTTGTATCAGTTTTCAGATTTCAAAGTGAAAATGTTTCACACCAAACTGACTTGTTTCATTTCAAACGAAACCTACACTTCCCTAGAGGTGTTATGGTTGATTGGAAAGCCTATATATGCATTGAAACACTCATAACTCATATATACATACGACATAACTCATATTACAACTTTCATTAAAAACTCTCAAAAGCTCTCACACTTTCTGAATTTTTTCTGCACTTTTTAGAAACACACTCTTAAACTTTCTAAGTTATTTCAGAGTTGTTACTAAGTGTATTCTAAACTTTTTCAAAGTACAAAGAGCATTATTATCAATTGTATAAGAGTTTTTTTTGGATTGCAAGTTAGAAATTGTCATATCTACTTGTAAAGGCAATCCAGCCACATTGTATATTCTTCAAATTTACGAAGATTACTTTCTTTCACAAGGGTGTGAAGAAAAAGGGGTTGAGTGACTTGGAATAGTGTTTTCCAATGATGTTACTTGGAATAGGGTTTTCCAAGGGTTTTAAATATTAGTGAGTGTGTTAGGTACAAGGAGATCTCAGGGTGAGATATTTGTAATTGCAACTCATAATATTTAATAAAGGAATCTCTTGCGTTGCGAGAGTATTGGACGTAGCCTTCGGTGGATAAGAAGGTGAACCAGTATAAAACACATGTGTATTTTCTTCTCCTTAAACTCTCCACTTTAAGTTGTTATTTTTCTGCATACTTTTCCGCTGCACTTAAACTTCTGATTTTGCAGAAAAATTGGCCATAGTTTTGCAACAACTAATTGGCACCAGAGCTATTTTTGAGAAAGTTACTCTCAAAATCTAATCCTACAACAAGATGGCCTCAAGATCATTCCTAGGAGAAGGCTCCAACATAGTCAGACCTCCAAGTTTTGTTGGAGAATGCTACGACTTCTGGAAAATCAGAATGAGGATTTTCATAGAGTCACAAGACTTGGACATATGGAATGCGATCGAGGAAGGACCATATGTGCCATTCACGGTAGTCAACAGCACGAGGGAAATAAAGCCTAAATCTTCATGGAACGATGAAGATAAGAAGAAAGTGCAATATGATCTCAAGGCAAATAATATTATCACATCGACGCTTGGCATCGACGAATTCTTTAGAGTATCCAACTGCAAATCCGCAAAGGAAATGTGGGACACTCTAGAGACCACACATGAAGGAACCGAGGAGGTAAAGAGGTCGAGATTGAATACTCTTTCCCAGGAATATGAAATGTTTCGTATGAAGACTGGAGAGAAAATTTTGGATCTCCAAAAGAGATTCACTCATCTCACTAACCATCTTATTGCACTTGACAAAGTGTTGTCAAACAGTGACTTGAATTTAAAAGTTCTAAGATCATTTACAAAAACATGGCAACCAAAGGTAACAACCATTTCTGAAAAGAAAAGTCTATCCAGAATGTCTTTTGCTGCTTTGATTGGTAAATTGCAGGAACATGAACTTGAACTGAGCCAACTTGATCAACGTGAAGAGCAAGAGAAGAAAAAGAAGAATATTTATCTTAAAGCAAAAATAGAGAAATAGGAATCATCGGAGGATGAAGACGAAAAGGAAGAGACAGATGACATGAGGCTCTTCGTGAAGAAGTTAAGCAAGTTCCTAAGAAGGAACAACGGCGCTAGAACCAGTCAAATGAAAAAATTCACCAAGAGCAATGAGGCCTCCACTTCAAATCAAAATTTTACATGCTTTGAGTGTGGCAAGCCTAGCCACATGGAGATGGAATGTGAAAACATCAAAAAGGGTTCTTTCAAGGAAAAAAACGAAATGAATAATGGACGAAAAGCCTACATCGCTTGGGAAGATAATGACACAACTTCAGCCTCTGAACCAGAAAGCGAAGAGCAAGCACATATCTCTTTGATGGCGTCTCATCACTCAGATGATGAAGAGGTAAACGAAAACAACTCAATCTTCTTCTGAATTACAATCTGCTTTTAATGATTTGCATGATGAGTACATGAAATTAACGAAAATGTTTCTAAAACAAAAATCTGAATTAGATGCACTTAGAAACAAACCTTCATCATCCTCATGTCAAAATTGCTTTACTCTTAAAGAAAAAGTTTCAACATTGAGTCTTGAACTCAATAATATGAACAAGAGTAGCAAGAGTTTGAGTAAGATCATTAATGATCAAAGACATTTTACAGACCGAAGAGGTCTTGGCTATTCAAAAGGCCCTGCTCTTAAAGAGCAAAGTAAGTCTACCATAATAGACTTTCAAAAATCATGTATCCATGCATCCATTCATAGTAAAAACCAAACTAGGATACATAAGCATCAACTCACATGTTCTTATTGTAAAAATCATGGGCACACACCAAATAATTGTTCTATTATAAAATATGGTGTTCCCTTAGGACATTTTATATGGGTTGAGAAATGATCTAACCAAGTAGGACCCATGACAAGTTGGGTACCTAATATAACTTAACATGTTTTGCAGGAAGATTTGAGAGTCGCCCGCAATTTATGGTATTTGGATAGCGGCTGCTCAAAGCATATGACGGGCGAAAAAAGTAAGTTCTTTGTCCTTACTCCAAGGGACAAAGGCTATGTCACATATGGTGACAACGACAAGGGAAGAATACTTGGAGTTGGTAGAATCGGCAAGCCACCCTCAACAACCACAGAAGGTGTGCTATATGTGGAAGGACTCAAGCACAATCTTATAAGCATAAGTCAACTATGTGACATGGGCTTCCATGTATCATTCTACTCAGATATATGCATCATTGAAAGTAAGGAATATCTAAACTCTAAACTCATTGGTAAGAGAATCAATAACAATTATATGATAGATATAGATTCATCTCTTCCAATAACATGTTTAGTTGTAAATGATAGTCATGATGCATGGCTTTGGCATAGGAGAATTGCTCATATTCATATGGATCATTTGAATAAGCTAAATAAGAAAGATTTAGTTGTTGGTTTACCCAAGATGAAGTTTGTTAAAGACAAACTATGTAGTGCATGTCAAATGAGTAAACAAACAAAAAACTTCTTTTAAACCAAAGCATGTGGTTTCTTCTGATAGACCATTGCAGTTACTACACATGGACTTATTTGGTCCTTCAAGGAGAAAAAGTTATGGTGGTAACTACTATAAGGACCCAAATTCTACCCTTGAAAATATTTCCTTATTTTATTCATCCTTTGTACATTTTCCTACGACTTTTAAATATAAATGCCAATAACTTATGTTAAATCCCAATTTCCTGCTCGTATCCATTTCTTAAGTCCAAAACATAACATACACATTCGCCTAGCAGAAAATCATAATTCATTCATGCATCCCGGTAACTACCGCACACAATTAGCTATGGGATTTCAAAATACCCATAGCTACAAATATCCAGAGTTACAAATATTCATGTTCAAAATACAATCAGTCATATTACAAAAGAATGAAGATAAGAATTTCCAAAAATTAAAAGCCTCTAAGCTCCTAATCAAAATGTCCTTACATCTTCCACCTACTTGCAATGGGATTAACATTGACCATACACAGAAAACACAAAGGAGTAAGTCGTTAACGTAATAAATGTCAATGTACGTTAATCCACATTTTAATAAAGTTAAGTAAACAATTTAGAGTTAAATATACTTAAAACCATTTTCATCGTTTATACTTTTTGAAAACCATGCTACATAACTTGAGCCAAAGTTTGCTACATCGTTTGATCCAAAGCTTGCTACATCGCTTGAGCCAAAGCTTGCTACATCGCTTGAGCCAAAGCTTGCTACGTTATTTGAGCCAAAGTTTGCTATACTACTTGAGCCAAAGTCGTTAACCAATCATGGTCGGCTAAAAACGAGTTCTCTTTTCATTGACACTCCATCAATTCATAAAGAGTAAATCCACGCCATCATTATTACAAACACACCCATATATGTTTATAATAAATAAGTGGTTCACAACTTGGTTCATTATCCACAAACAGAAAATCCACGCATTTTCTAATACAATGCTTAAGTTAAAGACTTATCCTTACCTTGGTGAGTGTTGGGTTTGGTTCTTGGTAACTTCACAAGTTCCACCGACACCGCCTCCAACTTTAGGATCTTTCCTCATTCCCACCATGTAACACAATGTTAGTCATTTATTCCAAATAACACATAAACAACTCATATTGCATATTTAACCATACAAGAGATTTAACACATTTTCAATGTTTCTAAACTACTTTCATTGTAAGTTTACAAACACCTAAAACATACATATTTATCTCATATTTCAAAATTAAAGTGCATACTCATCTTCAACATCTAACATTTTACCCTTTCCCCTCTTTAACCACATTTTCATTTTAGGGTTTTGGGGTTTTCATGAATCAACCCACAAATCCTTTCCATTCTTGAAATATCAACTGTAAACCAAGAGTTTACAAGGGAAAAACAACATAAAATGAACCATAACTCAAAAGGATGAGTTTTCATGGTTTCTCACACTTTGAGAAGAGATCCACCATATCCAAAATGAGTTTCAAAGGGATGAAGAGAGTTAGAATCAAGTGTTTTACCTCTTCTCAAGCTTCTAGATGAGTATCAAAGCTACTTGCCCTTGGAAAAGCTCTATTCTCTCACCTCTCTTCAATTTCTAACCCTAAAATGTGTTTGGGGTTTCTCATTTAATGCAACTCATCTGGTTCTCGCCTAAGCGAGCCCATTCTCACTGAAGCGAGAAAATCCCTCCTATTTTAAAAACTCAAATCTGACCCTCTCGCCCAGGCGAGGAAATTCTCGCTCAGGCGAAGCAGCCCTAACTCAAGCGAGGATCCTCCCGCTCAATCGAGGATCTTACAGCCTCGACAGGTCCTGAATGCCACTTTTCTCGCCCAGGCGAGACCACTCTCGCTCAAGCGGGAATCCTTCAGTATAGCCCAGGATTCCACCCACCTGGGTGAGCCTCTCTCGCTCAAGCGACACTTCTCTCGCTCAAGCGAGACTCTCAGGACTGATACTATAATTTAATGACATAAAAATCTAGGGTGTTACAACTACTATGCTCTTGTTTTAGTAGACGATTTTTCACGATATACTTGGACTTTATTCTTAGTTCATAGGAATGAGGCATTCAGAGCTTTTAGCACTTATGCTAAAAGAGTCCAAAATGAAAAGTCTTTAAAAATCGCTGCTATAAGAAGTGATCATGGGGGATAATTTCAAAATGCTTCTTTTGAGGAATTTTGTGATGATCTTGGGATTAATCACAACTTTTCTGCTCCTAGAACACCACAATAAAATGGTGTTGTAGAGAGAAAGAATCGGTCTTTAGAAGAGCTTGCTCAAACGATGTTAAATGAAACTAACCTCCCAAAGTACTTTTGGGCTGATGCAGTGAGTACTACGTGTTATGTTTCAAATCAAGTTCTTATAAGACCAATTCTAAAGAAACCCCCGATGAACTTTTCAAAGGAAGAAAACCAAACATTTCTCACTTGCATGTATTTGGCTGTAAATGTTTCGTTTTAAATAATGGAAAAGAAAACTTAGGCAAGTTTGACGCAAAAGCCGATGAAGCAATCTTCCTAGGTCACTCTCTCATGAGTAAAGCTTATATAGTCTTTAACAAAAGAACTTTAGCCATGGAAGAATCTGTTCACGTCTCTTTTGATGAAACCAATCCCTTAATCAAGGAAAGGTTAACTCTTAATGAAGAGGACTTGCCAAACTCCACTTTTAATGAAAATGCTATTATTGAAACTACACCTAATACATAGCATGTGGAAATGGATGATAATCCATCCTTTCAAGGAGAGCATATTCACTCTAATTTACCTAAATAGTGGAAAAGTCATCGAGATCATCCTATCGGCAACATCATCGGCGACATAAGTAAGGGTATTACTACCCGCTTAATTCTAGAAGATGCATGTCTAAACATGGCCTTCGTCTCTCAGATAGAACCCTCAAAGATTGATGAAGCAATCGAGGATGAGAATTAGACTCTTGCTATGCAAGAAGAACTTAACCAGTTTGAGAGAAACGAAGTTTGGGAACTTGTTCCTAGACCTAAGAATAGGCATGTAATAGGAACTCGTTGGGTGTTCCGAAATAAATCAGATGAAAATGGCATCATCATTAGAAATAAGGCTAGACTAGTAGCCCAAGGATACAACCACGAGGAAGGTATAGATTATGATGAAACCTTCGCTCCGGTTGCTAGACTTGAAGATATTAAATTATTGCTTGCATATGCATGTTGTTTGAACTTTCAGCTTTACCAAATGGACGTAAAGAGTGTGTTTCTCAACGGATATATTCAAGAGGAAGTATTTGTAGAACAACCTCCCGACTTTGAGGACTACAAACAACCTTCTCATGCATACAAGTTGAAGAAAGCTCTTTATGTAAAGCAAGCTCAACGTGCCTGGTATGAACGTCTAACAAATTTTTTAATAGAAAAAGGTTTTTCTAAAGGAAATGTCGACACTACACTTTTTATAAAGAAAATAAATCATCACACTCTCCTGGTTCAAATCTATGTAGATGATATTATTTTCAGTTCTACTAATGAAAGTTTGTGTAGTGATTTTGGCAATATGATGAAAGGAGAATTTGAGATGTCCATGATGGGAAAGTTGAACTACTTCCTTGGACTTCAAGTTAAAAAACTTGGCGATGACATATTTGTAAGTCAGTCCAAATACTGTAAAGACTTGTTGAAAAGATTCGAGATGGATGATGTAAGGACCAAATTTATACTCTAGAAATTTTTTCATTTATTTGAAATCATTTATACTAAGCTTTCTCAACTATACTCTATGTTATTAATCCAAGAGTTATTTCCATACATTAAACGTGCACTTTCTTTTTTCACATACATACAGTACTCCCATATGCAGAAAATCATAATACGCATTTATAAATTTAAGAATATCATCATCAGTTTAATTATAGGTTTACAACATCAAAATACCCATAAATATGATCAACAATTAACACTTAGACGGTTAGTGTGCAAGAGTTAGCAAAATATAAAATCTTGATCATTAAACTCCTAAAGCTTCTAACCAAGACATCCTTAAAGCATTCGTTTACCTGCAATGGAATTATCATTCACAATACACAAGAAAATACAAAGGAGTAAGTCAGTCATTGCTACGAATAGCCAATATCACGAAGGGCAAGTCAGGCATTGCTACGAATTGCCAATACCACAAAGGGCAAGTCAGCCATTGCTACAAATAGCTAATACCACGCGTTTTCTAACATAATATTCAAGTTAAATATATCTCCTTACCTTGGTGCGTGTTGGGGTCGGTTTTGGGTAACTTTGTGAGTTCCTTCGTCACCTCCTCTAACCTTAGGATCTTTCCCCATTGCCACCACATAATAACAAAAGTCAGTTATTTATTCACAAAAATGCATAAACAACCCATATAACACATCCAACCATAAAAAGGTTCATACATTTTCAATAATCTCTAAACTATCTCCATTAGAAGTTCCAAACATATAAAACATAAACCACATTCTACACCTAACATTTCACCCTTTTCCTCATTTAACAACATTTTCGTTTTGGGGTTTGGGGTTTTTCATGAATCAACCACCAACTACCCCCATTTTCAAATACTAACTCTAAACCAAGAGTTTGCAAGAGACAAGTTAAATAAAACGAACCACAACTCCAAAGAGAGGGTTTCCATGGGTTTTCAATGTTAAGATAAGAGATCCCAATTGCTTAAAACGAGTTTCAAAGTGAGAAGAAGAGTTAAAATCGAGAGATTTACCTCTTCTTGAGCTTCTAGTTCGTTCCCATGAATCCTTTCTCTCAAACTTGTCTCCTCCTCTCTTTTCTCCCAAAAGTTCTACCCCTTTTCGTGTTTGGGGTCATATTTTAGGGTTCAGAGTTTTAGACTCTCGCCCAAGCGAGAATACGTCGCCTAAGCGAGAGTTTCACGCCTTTTAAAAATTCAAACTCTAATGCTCTCGCTCAAGCGAGGGATTCTCGCTCAAGCGAGGATCCAACAGCCTCCATGCCACTGCCCCTCGCCCAGGCGAGCCAAATCTCGCTTAGGCGAGAATTCACCAGCCTCTGCAATACTCCTCTCGCTCAGGCGAGCCAAATCTCGCCCAGGCGAGAATCCCACAAAATCCTGGGAGCAAACACTGAGCCTCTCACTTGGGCAAGGCCCTCTCGCTCAAGCGAGAAACATTCAGTATACTCCGAACTCCCAAAATTTTCACTACGCTTAGGGAAAATAAACTTAGGGTGTTACAGATGACTGCAAGGCGATCGCTACTCTAATGGGATCTAGTACCTATATCGATGTAGATGAAGCAGGAAAATGTATTGAAATCTCTAAGTGTTGAGGTATGATCGGATCTCTTCTTATCTTATTGCCAGTAGATCTGACATTATGTTTAGTGTATGCTTGTGCGCGCATTATCAGTCTAAACCTAAAGAATCACATCTAGTTGTCGTTAAGAAAATCATGAACTATCTCAAAGGCACAACTGATGTTGGACTATGGTGTCCAAAAGGAAGCGTATGCGATTTGGTTGGATTCTCGGATTCAAATTTTGTAGGATGCAAATCTGAGAGGAAAAGTACAAGTGGTACTTTCACATCCTAGGAAATGCTTTAGTTTCTTGGTCTTGCAAGAAACAAGCTTGTGTTGCCTTAAGCACCGCTGAAGCGGAATACATAGCGGCCGGTAGTTGTTGTGCCCAAGTGTTATGGCTTGAACAACAATTACAGGATTATGGCTTAAACTTAGGTTGCACACCTTTAAAATGTAACAACACTAGTGCTATAAACCTTACTAAGAATCCTATTATGCACTCAAGAACCAAACATATCGATATAAGGCATTACTTCCTCAGGGACCATGTTCAAAAGAAGGATGTGTTAGTAGAATTCATTGATACTCAAAACCAACTAGCAGGCATATTTACTAAACCTTAGCAAAGGAACCTTTTTATAAAATTAGACGAGAATTAGGCATTCTCGATGAAGCTTACCTTTCCTAACATATCTATCTGTATATATGTATGCTTCATTGATTACTCTGCATGTAATCGATTACTCTGTGTAGTTTTTATATAAACTACTATACTGTTTCAGAAATCCCTTCATCTTCTCTCTCCTGTAACTCGCCTTCTCCCTCTAAAACCTCTCAATCTCTAAAAACTACATTTTTCTTTGTTGTGGTTGATTTTTGTTGCCATTCATATCACATTCTTGTTTTTAAACACTTCTACACCTTCATTTTCATGATTTGTGGCTTCAATCCAAAACCTAAACCTAAACCTTCAAAATCCAACAATGGCTTCTTATTCAAAAACAAAGAAACCAAGAACTAGTGGGTCTCAATCCAAGCAAGGAGGATCTTCTTCAAAGTCCAATCATTGAACTTGACGAGGCTACTTGCCAACGATGAGCAAAGAATGGTTTTCAAAGAATATTTCCATGGACGAACAATTTTCACTCCAAAATACGGTAATGTTAGTAATTTTGAGTTTGAAGACTTTCTATTTCCTTACTTATTACGACAACAAAACCTTTTTGATTTTTGCTGTGAAGTGAATGATATTTATTCTGAGCTTGTTCGCGTATTTTACAAAAATATGAACTTTAGAAAGAATCTTCTTACTTCCCATGTTAAGGGAAAAGATATAGTTTTGGATACTAAAACCTTCAGTTCATTATGCTGTGATAGACTGATGCAAGTTGACATAACTGGTTTCGGCCTAGTATGTGAATGGGATGACTACGATCGCAAGGGATTCTATCCTTCCCTATGTAGAACCTCTAAGGAGGAAATAGAACAGCGAAAGTAACAAGGCTTCGGTGAGACTGTTAAGAACAGAGATATCCTCTCTGCTGGATATCTCAAGTTGGAAGAGTGTTTGCTCCATTATTTTATGAGCTATGTCATTTTGCATAAATTTTCAAATCATTCGCAAATTAGTGACATAGAGCTCCAATTGATGTATGCTATGAAGTATAACATCAAGATAAATTGGGCTCAGATGATAATGCAACAAATGGGGCATGTTCGCGGTTCGCAAAGTCCATTGCCTTACGCTATCTTCATAACCAAAATTCTCGAGCATTTCGGCGTATCTCTTGATGGTGAGACAAAGATGGCTCTCAATCTTCACGAAAGCAAGATTGATGTGGAAGTTGTCCACAATATGGGATTCTCTTTAGATCCTATTACCCGTCGCACCTATAGGCATCGCACCGACCGACCGACTGTTCCTATCGCACAACCAGAACCTACTATTCCAAACCTGCCTGAGTTTCAAGCTCCATCTTCCTCATCTGCTGCCATGCCTTCAAATCAAATGATAATGGATGATTTGGTTTCACTTTGAGGCTACATCACTACTCGGGTGGATGCTCTCGACACTCAGAACCCACAAATACACTATGAACTTCATCGTCTTTCTTCAAGGCTGCATAACATGGATGTTGATGAAGATGGTTCTGAGCCTGAGTCTTAGAATCTTTATCTAGGTTTCTGTGTGTAATGAGTCTTTGCTGTGAAATTTCTGTTTGGATTTGATCATTGTTCGGTTATTTTCTTTTGTTTCTTGTTTTGGATATTATGTATGAACATATTTATCTTGTGTTTTTTATGCAAAGTTTTCCTTTGATTCATACATGTTATAATTATGCTTATATATTATGCAAAATTTCATATGTTGTAAAACAAATTTTATGCTATGCTATATATTGTCTATTGTGCTGGACTCTTGGCTTTTCTTCTTTTTGATGAAGTCAAAAGGGGGAGAAAAGTTGGGAGAAGTGTATTTTCTGTAAAATATTTTCAGGCACATAACTTCAAAAGAAAGGGGGAGCGTACAAGATAGGGGGAGCATACTCAAGACAAGTCAAGAAAAATCATCAAGTATGCTACTCTCAGAAAACTACACCATCAAGAAGATATTGGTTTGTCATCATCAAAAAGGGGGAGATTGTGAAGAACATTTTGCTCCTGACCATAGCACGGTTTTGAAGAAGACACCAACATCACCAAAGAGAAGAAAGGAAGAAGACTTATGAAGACTAAAGAAGAGAGTCTAAGTCTTATAGGTGCTTCTATCCTAAAACTCTTTACATACCTTAGTTAATAATGCTCAAAAATGTTTTAAAGAAAATTGGAAAATTCTAAGTGTGAATAAAAAAATTCAAAAATAACATGTAACGGGTTACTGTACTTGAGTAACAAGTTACATGAGTGAGAAAAGAGTTATCCAACCTCCAACGGCTAAAATTAATCCATTATTGACTTTGAAGTAACAGATTACCATTTTAAGTAAACAGGTTAATCGATTACTCAATGAGCTGTAATCGATTACACTGAAGCATTTCTCAAATATGTTAAACATAATACTTGAGTAATCGATTACTCAATTACAATAATCAATTACACTATGATAACTTCGAAAATGTTGTTGGACAGGATGTTTGGGTAATCGATTACTCACTTGCTGTAATCGATTACTCAGAGTTGTTTTATCAGTTTTCAGATTTCAAAATTAAAAGGTTTCACTCCAAACTGACTTGTTTCATTCCAAACGAAACCTACACTTCCCTAGAGGTGTTATGGTTGATTGTAAAGCCTATATAAAGGCATTGAAACACTCATAATTCATATATACATAGAATACAACTCAGATTACAACTTTCATTAAAAACTCTCAAAAGCTCTCACACTTCCTGAATTTTTTCTGCACTTTTTAGCAACACACTCTTAAACTTTCTAAGTTATTTCAGAGTTGCTACTAAGTGTATTCTAAACTTTTTCAAAGTACAAAGAGAATTATTATCTATTTTATAAGAGTTGTTGTTGGATTGCAAGTTAGAAATTGTCATATCTACTTGTAAAGGCAATCTAGCCACATTGCATATTCTTCAAATTTGCTAAGATTACTTTCTTTCACAAGGGTGTGAAGAGAAAGGGGTTGAGTGACTTGGAATAGTGTTTTCCAAGGGTGTTAATTCGAATAGGGTTTTCCAAGGGTTTTAAATATTAGTGAGTGTGTAAGGTACAAGGAGATCTTGGGGTGAGATATTTGTAATTGCAACTCATAATATTTAATAAAGGAATCTCTTACGCTGCGAGAGTATTGGACGTAGCCTTCGGTGGACAAGAAGGTGAACCAGTATAAAACACATGTGTATTCTCCTATCCTTAAATCTCTACTTTAAGTTGTTATTTTTCTGCATACTTTTCCGCAACACTTAAACTTCTGATTTTGCAAAAAAAATGGCCATATTTGTTGCACAACTAATTCACCCCCCCTATCAATTGAATTCTCATTCTTACAGAAGTGGGATAGCATCTCGATGGACTTTGTGTTGGGCTTTCCAAAGACTCAGAAAGGGTATGATTCGATATGGGTAATAGTGGATCGGTTGACTAAGTCTGCTCACTTTTTACCTATGAACAACAGATATTCTTTAGAACGGTTTGTGAAGCTGTATATCCGAGAGATTGTTCGATTGCATGGGATACCATCGAGTATTGTATCTGACAGAGATCTCCGTTTCACTTCGAACTTTTGGACTAGTCTACAATCTTCTTTGGGAACCAAGCTGAAATTGAGTTCCGCTTATCACCCACAAACGGATGGTCTGTTGGAAAGGACCATACAATCGTTGGAAGATCTTTTGAGGGCATGTGTTTTGGAACAACCTGGAAGTTGGGATAGTATGCTACCCTTGATCGGGTTCACTTACAACAATAGTTTCCATTAGAGTATCGGGATGGCACCTTATGAGGCATTATATGGAAGAAAATGTAGAAATTCGGTGAGTTGGTATGAAACTGGAGAGAATTTGGTGTTGGGACCCGAGTTAGTTCGTGAGACGACCGAAAAGATTAAGAGAATAAGGGAGAATATGAGGATAGCCCAAAGTCGACTGAAGAGTTATTATGATAAGAGGCGGAAATCTCTTGAGTTTAATGAAGGAGATCATGTGTTCATGAGAGTAGTTCTGACTATTGGGATTGACAGATTTCTAAAATCTCGTAGAGTGACTCCCAGATTTATAGAACCATACCAGATCTTGAAAAGGATTGGACTGGTAGCCTGTCGGGTTGCCTTACCCCCATTGTTGTCGAATCTCCACAATGTGTTTCATGTGTCTCAGTTGAGGAAATATATTGTAGATCCATCCCATGTGGTTGAGCCTGATCAGATAGAATTGAAGGATAACCTGACGTTTAAGACCTTGCCTGTGAGGATCATGGGCAACATGTTCTCGCTTGGGCGAGAATGTAAAAGTCTGAACCCTAAAATATAGCCCCAAACACGAAAATGGGTGGAACTTTTTGGAGAAAGGAGAGGTAGAGGCGATTTTGAGAGCAAGAGTTCGTGTAGAAGCTACTAGAAGCTAGAGAAGAGGTAAATCACGTGATTTTGACACTCTATCTAGTTTTAAAACTCTATTTGTTCTTGTTGGATCTCTTTTCTTATCGTGAAAAACCATTAAACCCTCCCCTTTGAGTTGTGGTTCGTTTTATCTAACTTTTCCCTTGAAAAACATGGTTTAGAGTTTGCATTTGGAAATGGGATTGATTGGTGGTTGATTCATGAAAACCCCAAAGTCATCCGAAGTGGATGAGGTGTCAGAATATACCTCATTATTATCCTCGTGTAAGTCTGAGTTGCCATCGTTGTCAGATCTGACCATCAGACACAGCTTCGCTGACTCCTCCTCACTAGAAGTGCTTGATGTTGTTTCCTCCTCAGGTACATCCCATACAATATAAGCTTTCTTGGATTTGAATTCCCAGGGAGTGCTCTTCTCTGAATCAACCTTTTTCAGATAGGTAGGACATTGAAATCTCATATGTCCGGCTTTTCCACACTCATGGCAAGTGAAGCGATATTTGTTGTTCTTGCCTTTGTTGGTTGACTCTTTTGCTTCTTTCTTTTGAAACTTTTTGAATCCACCTTTTATTTTGATGAATTTACTAAATTTTCGAACAAGGAGATTCATAGTTTCATCATCTAGATCGGAGTCAGATTCATCATCATCTTTTTCTTCTTTTGATTTGGAGGTCGTGGCCTTCAATGTGATGTTTTTCTTCTTCCGGTCTGAATCTTCGTGCATAGTCAAGCGCCCCAATTCCATTTCGTGCTCTTGAAGCTTTCCAAATAATGTAGCTAGAGGCATAGAATCCAAGTCTTTGGATTCAACAATTGCAGTTACCTTTGGTTGCCATTTCCTGTCAAGACAACGCAAAACTTTATTAGTTAGTTCACCTCTGGCAAATGATTTATCTAGAGCAACTAAATGATTAACAATATGAGTAAATCGCTTTTGCATATCACAAATTGATTCACTAGGTAACATGCGAAATAACTCATATTCGTGGGTCAGCGCATTTAATCTAGCGCGCTTGACTTCGCTAGTGCCTTCGTCAGTCACTTGTAAAGTGTCCCACATTTCTTTTGCATTTTGGCACTGCGAGACTCTAAAAAACTCATCATAGGATAGGGCCGATGTGATGATATTTTTGGCACGTAGGTTATGCTGGACCTTTTTGTGCTCATCATCGGTCCATAGACTTTTAGGCTTGTCTTTAGGTTCATCGTCCACAAGATGCTGTGGAACGAAAGGGCCGTTGACTACGGATTCCCAAATATCCGAGTCTATGGCTTCAATAAAAATTTGTATGCGGACTTTCCAGTAGGCATACCCTTCACCACTGAATATAGGTGGTCGATTAATGGATGAACCATCACCACCAAATGGGTTTGACGAACCCATTCCTTTTTCCCTTAGGATCACGAATACGCGGTTGAGCTAGCACTTCGCACTAGCTCTGATACCACTTGTTAGGTATCAGTGGTTACAATACACCTAGAAGGGGGGGGGGTTGAATAGGTGTAGCGGTTAGAATATCCGCTTTTCGAAAAACAACACTTAATGCTGAAATACACCTAATTAATCGATTAACGAAACAGGGTAATCGATTAACACATTCAACACAGTCTTCTTAATCGATTAACGGAACTAATGTAATCGATTAACACACTACACTTAATCGATTAAACCGTGACAGTAAGCTAATGCAGATACAATTTCTTGCACGACAATTAATTGATAACGAAGCGAATATACATAGCTTACAGAATTATCAGAGTGTAATCAGTATAGTACAGAAACGGATTATCAATTAAATCTACTATACAAATCAATCGATCAAATGCAATAAAGAGAGAAAGGGATAGAAAAATCCTGCAACACGAATTTTATCCTGGTTCGTTTGCTTGTCCACCGCAAACTACATCCAGGCCTCCCGGCTGATTTGGGAGATTTTTCTTCACTATAATTGAATCAATGTTTATTACATACACACTATCCAATTACAACACTTAGACACTTACAAGATAATAAAGATCCTATTCTATGGTTTGACTCCCTTCCTACCGACAAAGAAAACCTTTCTTTCGGCGTAGCCCCAGCCAAGAACCTCTGTTCTTTACTTATCCCTAAGTCTAACACTCAGTGAAGATACACTCAATCTCTTGGCGATACGACACCTTGAGATTCCCAATATTACAACACTTTTTCAATCAAAACGAAATAGAGTAAACTTAAGCTATTACAAGACTTATATCTAACAAGATAAGACTTTACTCTAATCACCTAATACAAGCTCATGCAATATGAAAATGTATTAGTTTGAAAAACAGAATGCATAGAATGTAAACATCTAATCAAGAATCATTAATAAAATGCAAGAACATGTGATATGAAAAGATGAGAAATGTATTATGTAATGCACTCAATCCTAAAGCATAGAATTCTCTCTTTTCTAAACTCACAAATGCATTTACAACTAGATGCAACAATTAACACGAAAAAAAATGCTCTAACTCTCTAAAAAATTTAACATGCAACTTATAAGATCAATTCTGAAAAACGCAGTTTATAAAGAATTGATTTTATAGCCCAGTTAATCGATTAACGACAGCCTTAATCGATTAAACTGTACAAAACTGTTAGATTAATCGATTAACCTATGCTGTAATCGATTAAACAGCATATTTTCATGTGTAAAAACTCAAATACGTTATGCACTTTAATTCATACATGTTTAACACTTAGTTTATGCCTAGAATGCACATGTACATGTATTTTTGTGATGCATGAACATATTATGAATGACATATCTCAAGATGAAAATGATTTAAAAGATTTATGCATATGAGACATGTATTAGGTGACTTAAGCCTTAGACTCAACCTAAACTAATCTAGTCTAAGCTAAGTACCAATCAGAATACTTAAGCACGTTGATTTGTTGATGATCTTCAAGCTCTTATTAGCACAAGTTGTCCTCATCAAAACCATGACACATAAAGAGAGCTTTCCAAAGTGTTCCTCTTGACATGCACACTTTCATCTCTCTTATAAAAATACTCTTTACCCTATTATATTATCATACAAATTTATGTTGCGGAAAAACATAATTCATTCAAATAGCATTTACCATATACGACCAGTTATGGGTTTCCCAGAGTTATAAAGTCTATAACTACACATATCCGTATTAATCTAAATGGATTTACAGTCATCCCATAATGTTATCAAATTAACTACAACGTCAAGTAGCAAATAAAGACAAATAGGTTAATAAACGCAAAAGCTTCCTAAGTGAGATTCTTCTCAAAATCCTTCATTTACCTGCAATGGGATTATCATAAACAACACACAAAACAAAAGGGAGTAAGTCATTAGTTCAAAACTAACATCACATGATAATCCACATTCAAATACAATTAAGCATTGATATAAATAATAACCACAAATAAGTAAATGTAAACGTTCATATATTCTTTCTTTCATTTCCACGTTGTAACGACCCGATTTTCTACCCTTGAAAATTTTTCTCATTTTAATTCAATTCCATTCAATCACTCATAACTCACATTACCATTTTAATATCCTTACTTCAAAATCTTATTTCCCCTCCTTACACTCAATCCATGAATCAATAACCACATACATAATGATTTTACCTAGAACTTCTCATGAATCATTCCTGGAACTAATCTTATAACCTATTATATTATCATACAATTAATCTTGTAGAAAACATAATTCATTCATATCATTCCCTATGAGTACTAAGACCTCAAAGGTTCTGATCCTCCAAAATAACATTACGCATGGTTACAAACATCCAAATAATGGTTAGTCATGATTACAATCATTTAAATCCGCAGGTAATCATTTAGAATACGAAAAACATAAATAGTGAATCCAAAGTCTAAAGCTCCTAAAGCTCCCGACCTGGCATACTTCATTCGTCTATTTACCTGCAATGGGATTATCAATGACAAAAGTACAAAACACACAAAGGAGTAAGTCATTAATTCAATAAACGTCATTATAAGGTAATCCACATTAGAAAAAGGAGTTAATAAACCATTTGTTTTATAAATTCATTTTGTGCTACATTACTTGAGCCAAAGTTTTGCTACATAGTTTGAGTCAAAGCGTTGCTACATAACTTGAGCCAAAGTATTGCTACATAACTTGAGCCAAAGTTTTGCTACATAGCTTGAGCAAAAGCATTGCTACATAACTTGAGCCAAAGTTTTGCTACATAGCTTGAGCCAAAGCATTGCTACATAACTTGAGTCAAAGTATTGCTACATAGCTTGAGCCAAAGCATTGCTACATAACTTGAGCCAAAGTATTGCTACATAGCTTGAGCCAAAGCATTGCTACATAACTTGAGCCAAAGTATTGCTTCATAACTTGAGCCAAAGTGTTGCTACATAGCTTGAGCCAAAGCATTGCTACATAACTTGAGCCAAAGTATTGCTTCATAACTTGAGCCAAAGTGTTGCTACATAACTTGAGCCAAAGTGTTGGTACATAGCTTGAGCCAAAGCATTGCTACATAACTTGAGCCAAAGTATTGCTTCATAACTTGAGCCAAAGTGTTGCTACATAGCTTGAGCCAAAGCATTGCTACATAACTTGAGCCAAAGTGTTGCTACATAACTTGAGCCAAAGTGTTGCTTCATAACTTGAGCCAAAGTATTGCTTCATAACTTGAGCCAAAGTGTTGCTACATAGCTTGAGCAAAAGCATTGCTACATAACTTGAGCCAAAGTTTTGCTACATAGCTTCAGCCAAAGCATTGCTACATAACTTGAGCCAAAGTATTGCTACATAGCTTGAGCCAAAGCATTGCTACATAACTTGAGCCAAAGTATTGCTACATAGCTTGAGCCAAAGCATTGCTACATAACTTGAGCAAAAGTATTGCTTCATAACTTGAGCCAAAGTGTTGCTACATAGCTTGAGCCAAAGCATTGCTACATAACTTGAGCCAAAGTATTGCTTCATAACTTGAGCCAAAGTGTTGCTACATAACTTGAGCCAAAGTGTTGGTACGTAGCTTGAGCCAAAGCATTGCTACATAACTTGAGCCAAAGTATTGCTTCATAACTTGAGCCAAAGTGTTGCTACATAGCTTGAGTCAAAGCATTGCTACATAACTTGAGCCAAAGTGTTGCTACATAACTTGAGCCAAAGTGTTGCTTCATAACTTGAGCCAAAGTATTGCTTCATAACTTGAGCCAAAGTATTGCTACATAGCTTGAGCCAAAGCATTGCTACATAACTTGAGCCAAAGCATTGCTACATAGCTTGAGCCAAAGCATTGCTACATAACTTAAGCCAAAATATTGCTTCATAACTTGAGCCAAAGTGTTGCTACATAGCTTGAGCCAAAGCATTGCTACATAGCTTGAGCCAAAGCATTGCTTCATAACTTGAGGCAAAGTGTTGCTACATAACTTGAGCCAAAGTGTTGCTACATAGCTTGAGCCAAAGCATTGCTACATAACTTGAGCCAAAGCATTGCTTCAAAATTTGAGCCAAAGTGTTGCTACATAGCTTGAGCCAAAGCATTGCTACATAGCTTGAGCCAAAGCATTGCTTCATAACTTGAGGCAAAGTGTTGCTAAATAACTTGAGCCAAAGTGTTGCTACATAGCTTGAGCCAAAGCATTGCTACATAACTTGAGCCAAAGTCGCTAACCATTTATGGTTGGTTAAAAATACGTTTCCTTTTCATTGATTTCACTATCAACCGTTTCCTGTAAATCCACGTCATCTTTAGTATAAACACATCCATATATGTTTATACTAAACACGTGATTCACAATATAATTATTGCATGATCAGAAATACACACGTTTTCCATCTTCCGTAAATCTACGCCTTCTTTAGTATAAGCACACCCATATATGTTTATACTAAATGCGTAATTCACAACTCAATCATTGCATAACCAGAAAATACTTATATTTTCTATTCCAAATGCACAATTAAAGACTTATCCTAACCTTGGTGAGTATCGGGGTTCGTTTCTTGGCTACTTCTCGAATTCTACCGACACCACCTCCAACCTTAGGATCTCTTTTCATCCCACCACATAACACAATGTTAGTTATTTATTTACATAAACAACTTATTTTGCATCATTTAATCATACAAAATATTCATCATCAATATTCAACCATCTAAAACATGCATAACATCTCATATTTCAATATTTGGGGGTAAACTCATCTTCTACCTCTAACATTTTACTCATTCTCTCCTTTTACCACATTTTCACTTTTAGGGTTTTTGGGGTTTTCATGAATCAACCCACAACCCTTTCCATTCTTAAGATACTATCTCTAAACCAAGAGTTTACAAGATAAAAACAACATAAAACGAACCATAACTCTAAAGGATGAGTTTCCATGGTTTCTCATGTTCTGAAAATAAATCCAACATACCCAAAACAAGTTAGAGAGGAAGAAGAAGAGTTAGGAACAAGAGGTTTACCTCTTCTCAAGCTGTAAGATGAGTCCTACGGCTCCTTGCTCTTGAAAAGCTTTCCTCTCTCTCTTCTCTTCGAAGTTCTAACCCTAAAATGTGTTTGGGTTTCTGTTTTAAAGAGGTGTCGTCGGGTTGTAATCGATTACCAACATGGTGTAATCGATTACAACGTGAAAAATGTTCATATCTGATGCTTTTAATACGATGTAATCGATTACCAGGAGTGTGTAATCGATTACACTGTGTCAGATGCACATATCTGATGCTTTTAATACGATGTAATCGATTACTAGGAGTGTGTAATCGATTACACTGTGTCAGATACACATATCTGATGCTTTTAATACGATGTAATCGATTACCAGGAGTGTGTAATCGATTACACTGTGTCAGATGCACAGGCCTGATTAGTTTATCAGCATGTAATCGATTACCAGGATTGTGTAATCGATTACACTGTGTCAACAGCCCAAAATTGCCATTTCTCGCCCAGGCGAGACAACTCTCGCTCAAGCGAGGCTTCCAGGACTGTTACTATAATTTTAAAGACTTAAAATTTGGGGTGTTACACACGTTATTCATATTCGTCCTATAGTATATATATCCCATAATATATATTCTATAGCACGCCTACTACGTTCCTTCGAAACCTCATACTTCTCATCATTCATATCCACCCTATAGAATATATATCCCATACTATATACTCTATAGCATGCATACGACTTTCATTGTGACATTCTCAGTTCTCATCCTTCATATTCACCTTATAGAATATATATCCCATACTATATATCCTATAACATGCATATGACTTTCATTGTTCACATCTTCCACTTTATCATCCATATTCACCCTATAGAATATATATCTCATACTATATATCCTATAGCATGCATATTCGTTTATCTCAAATCTTTTTGTCCCATTGCTTATTCTCGCCATCAGGCTTACTCTTTACCACATCTGGTCATTTACACTACTCTAATAATCCACTACCACATCGGGTAGGTAATTTCTCAATGATCCACTACCACTTCGGGTAGGCAATTTCCCTTAATGATCCACTACCACTTCGGGTAGGCAATTTCCCTTAATGATCCACTACCACTTCGGGTAGGTCATATACAATACCACATAGGGCAAGTCATACACAATACCACATAGGGCAAGTCATACACAATACCACATAGGGCAAGTCATACACAATACCACATAGGGCAAGTCATACACAATACCACATAGGGCAAGTCATACACAATACCACATAGGGCAAGTCATACACAATACCACATAGGGCAAGTCATACGCAATACCACATAGGGAAAGTCATACACAATACCACATAGGGCAAGTCATACGCAATACCACATAGGGCAAGTCATACACAATACCACATAGGGCAAGTCATACGCAATACCACATAGGGCAAGTCATACGCAATACCACATAGGGCAAGTCATACACAATACCACATAGGGCAAGTCATACGCAATACCACAAAGGGCAAGTCAACGCCACGAAGGCTAATCAATACCACATAGGAAAAGTCAACGCCACGAGCTATACAATACCACATAGGGCAAGTAAACGCCACGAAGGCTATACAATAATGCCAATACATTTACCTTTTCCATCGAATCATTAATTATGGAAACACGTCTCCCTTACAAACCTTTTACCTCTTTCACATACCTCATTCATATCAGTGAGTATGAATTAGAGCCACTTATCCCTTACCTTGGTGAGTGTTGGAGATCGGTTCCGAGTAACTTTAAAAGTCTCCTCCGCGATTTCCTCCAACCTTAGGATCTTTCCTCATTTTCACCAATAACAACCATGTCAATCATTTATTCAAAATAACACATAAATAACTCTTCTTTCATCATCAAACACACAAGGGACTCACATATTTTCAATATTTCTAAAACTACTTCAATACAAGTTTCTAAATATCAAAACATACATGTTCATCTCATATAACAACATCAAAGCACAACTCATTATCCACATCTAACATTTCATCTCTTTCTCTTTATACTCATATTCTCATTTTGGGGGTTTTTGGGGTTTTTCATGAATAACCCATAAAAACTTTCCATTCATCAAATACCAACTCTAAACCAAGAGTTTACAAGATAAAAACAACATAAAACGAACCATAACTCTAAAGGATGAGTTTCCATGGTTTCTCATGTTTTTAAAATAGATCCAACATACCCAAAACAAGTTAGAGAGGAAGAAGAAGAGTTAGGAACAAGAGGTTTACCTCTTCTCAAGCTCTAAGATGAGTCCTAAGGCTCTTTGCTCTTGAAAATCTCTCTTCTCTCTCTTCTCTTCATAGTTCTAACCCTAGAATGTGTTTTGGGTTTCTATTTTATAGACACATCGATAAGTGTAATCGATTACAAGTATAGTGTAATCGATTACACAGTGTAAATTACAGAGGCATCGTCGCAATGTAATCGATTACCAACATGGTGTAATCGATTACATTAATACGATGTAATCGATTACCAGAAGTGTGTAATCGATTACACAGTGTAAATTACAGAGGCATTGTCGTGATGTAATCGATTACCAACATTGTGTAATCGATTACATTGTGTCAGATGTACATATCTGATGCTTTTCATCATGTAATCGATTACCAGGACTGTGTAATCGATTATATTACCCAAAATTGCCAAGTATAGCCCAGGATTTCACCCTCCCAGGTGAACCTTTCTCGCTCAAGCGAGTACCTCTTGCTCAAGCAAGGATCCGAGGACTGATACTATAATTTTAAAGACTTAAAATTTGGAGTGTTACATGTGTTGCCATGATAATTGGAATTTGTATAGGTTTGCTGGACAAAGTATGTTGGTTTATTGTGGAGTTAGGTTCCAAGTTACAATTTGTCCCAATGTTGTTTGCTTAATACTAGTATGAAGCTATATACTAGCTGTTGATTACATGTTTACTGATTTAAATGCCTAAGTCAAGCTTTTTACTCCCGTTATTGGTGACTAGGGTGGTTTATCCAACATGTGATACAATGGATAGATTATATTTTGGTCTCTTTTGAATCATAATAAAATTTTGGGTTTGATAATAGCACTACCTAGCTTCGTGTTTACTTCCTTCTTTTGATCTATCTTGAGTTTCTCACAATAATAGACTTTCAGTTGAGATCTGATCTTGTGGATTCTGTAATGTTTGCCTCACTATGAATACTAACATCATTATTGTGTCAATTACATAAGATATGATTTTAATTGTGTTTTCCATCTCTGTGTTGAGAATAATAATTCCTGTTTTGTTATATGTATGCCATCTGTTGAAGAGAAAATAAATCCTTGTTTGTTGGTTATGTTACTATTGTTGTTACCTTATTATCTATGTTTTAAGAACTTGCTTTTAAGCTTGCTGGTGATTATAGAAAAGTGATATTAGAAGTTTGTTGTTAGTATTTAATATAGTTATCTTGTTTTCCTTTCAATTCAGGAAAATAAAACAAAGTTCAGAGTTATAAAAAGTGTGTTATCAATTTTTTTATTACCTTGCATCAATGTTGTGAAACCCGAGCCGGACGTCAAACCGGAGGAGGTCTTGTATAGGTTCTAACCGGTTTAACCGGTTAAGCCGTCCGGTCGGACCGGACGACAATATAATATCATATATAATTATATATATATACATATATTATATAATTAATTAAAATAAGTGAATAACTTTGCACAAAGCTTACACATAAATCAAAATAAAAGTGCATCAAAGTTTAAGTCTTACATAATTAGAGCAATAAATCAAAACACATCTCATTTAGAGAGTAAACATTCTAATTCATCCATGTATCATTGTCTTGGTTAGATCCTAAGTTTACATTGTTGGTTAAAGATGTACTTTGAGTGTAACTATCTACATCTTCTTGAGGAAAAGAGTCTAAATTAAGCAATCCATCAATAGTAATATTTTGTCCTTCAACCATACCTACAAATTAGAATATACGTTAGATTAATATGTATAATAATTAGAAAATATGTATAATACTGATCTTTGAAAAACTCATGCATGAAACTAAGATCATTTGCATTTTTAAACAGTGTAATCGATTACACAATCCTGGTAATCGATTACATGCTGATAAACTAATCAGACATGTGCATTTTACATGATGTAATCGATTACAATATACTCGTAATCGATTACATCATATTAAAAGCATCAGATATGTGCATTTTACATGATGTAATCGATTACAATATACTCGTAATCGATTACAGCATATTAAAAGCATCAGATATGTGCATTTTTTACATTTTCTTTTGTTTTTTTTTATTTTACCAACCCGGCCGGTTTAAACAACCGAGTTATTCCGGTTTTACCCGGTCTAACCCGGTTGGACCGGATTTTCTACGGCCCAAAACGGCTGGAAACCAATTCCAGTTTTCTACATGTACAGGACCGTTTACTCAAGCGGGTGACGGTTGGACCGGTTGGACCGGCCGGTCCGGTCCGGTCCAAACAACACTGCCTTGCATCCTTGTTTTGGTACATTAAATTTGTCTGAACTATGAAGAATCTGGTAGCAAGTGAATCATGATTTGGTATTCTTATTTTGAGGTGTTTAGTCTAAAAGTAGACCTGTCAAAATGGGCCGGGTATAGCGGGCCGGCCCGCCAAGGCCCGAAAAGGTATAGGGCTTGGGTACTAAAGTTTGAGTATTTTAGTTAAACCGGACTTTTTAGCCCGGCCTGGCCGGGCCACAATAAATTCGGGCTCGGGCCGGGCTTACCCGTTCGGGTTCGGGCCATTGTCTACTCATTTTCTTCCCTCTCATTTGGCTTTTCTTACCTGTGCATTTTACATGATGTAATCGATTACAATATACTCGTAATCGATTACAACATATGAAAAGCATTAGTTTTTGCTGTTTTTTAAACAGTGTAATCGATTACACAATCCTGGTAATCGATTACATGCTGATAAACTAATCAGACCTGTGCATTTTACATGATGTAATCGATTACAATATACTCGTAATCGATTACAACACATTAAAAGCATCAGTTTTTGCTGTTTTTTAAACAGTGTAATCGATTACACAATCCTGGCAATCGATTACACTGTTTAAAAAACAGCAAAAAATAATGCTTTTAATATGTTGTAATCGATTACAATATACTTGTAATCGATTACAACATATTAAAAGCATCAGTTTTTTGCATTGGTGTAAATAATAAAATAATCCGGGCCGGCCCGCCACAGCCTGCAGCCCGCTTTGGGCGGGTTTGGGCCTCATTTTTAGCAACATAAAATATAACCGGGCTTTTTAGCCCGGCCCGTTTTAGCCCGAATCAAAAGCGGGCTAGCCCGAACCCATCCGGGTAGCCCGTTTTGACAGGTATATCTAAAAGTGTCCATTTTGTTGTATGGAGAGGTTGTTTGTAAATATGGATCATCATCTCTATTTTAGGTTAATTGACTGTCAATTGGGAAATGTGAACATATGCTAGGTTCTGTTTGGTACATTGTATAATGTCTGATTATAAGATAAACTTATCAGACTTCTAGTGTTCTGATAAGACCTAGTAGTATAAATCCGTTCCCAAATCAACACCAACCACACCCTCATATTTACCTCAACTAGATCCACCACACACCGGCATAGAGGAAGAAGGCCGGCCAAACCATGTTTTCCATGTTCCTGTTAATGTCAACTTGGAGATTCCAGCCAGGCATGCTAAAGCTAAACTTGGTGCATGTTGAAATATCAGCCAGGAAAATGTAGCAAGATAATGCTAATGCACATGATGATGACAACATGGCCTGATGACCAAATAGGGATCCATATTGTGACCTTGGTTGAGTGGCAACCATCACTGTAGTTAGAGATGAAACATAGTGTTGGAGAGAGAAAATTCAATAGAAACATTTTAAACCAAATTTTGCCTTTTTTGGTTTTGTATAAACTACCAAAGGTATTTTTTCTCATATAAGATTTTATATTTTTAATGTTATATGAGGTAAAATTGCACAATAAACATTGGATAGGCGAGAGATGCAACAATTTGGAATCAGAATTTAAGAACTTCTAAAGCCAGACTTGCTTCATGTTGAAATATCAGCAGGTGCATGGCTAGCATCAAAGCCTGACAATGAGTGCATCCACAACTTCCGTTGGCGAGTCCCGATACTTGGCATACTCATCCTCTTTGTTTCACTTGCTGGATTTATTGGTGCTTATTGGAAGAAACAAGGCATTTTGGCCTTTTACCTTTTTTGTATGGTTATTATTATAGCTCTAGTTGTTATTCTCCTTGTCTTTGCATTTGTTGTTACAAGACCTGATGGAACTTACCATGTCCGTGGAAGAGGAATTGTGTTACTAATGATGAAAGTTGGCATAAGAAAAGGACTTGTTTGGATCATTCTAATGTGTGAACTAAAGTTACTCAGAGTTATATCACTGTTATCAATTCTTCAACTCTCATACCTCTCCTTTACATGTATGTCTTTTGTCGTTTTATTTTCTAAAAAATCACATAAATTAGAGAAATTTGTCACATTTTGTTGTTATACAAAAGATGTTTTTTCTTCCTTAGTATCATGGAAATGTAAGCTTAAATGCTTAATGCTGATAACCGAACCATAATCCTTATTTTTTTTTCTTCCTTACTATCATGGAAATTTACTGACATGAACCCTGCATTTTGTAATTGTGCATTAAAAGAAGTTGCTAATATTCCTTGTGAAAAGTGCAAGTAATTAATTGGAAATAGAGAATGCTGAATTGAGAAATTCACAATAGAAAATAAGAACTTGAACCATTTGCTTGGAAATCAAAAGAGTATTTTGTTTTGGTTATAACAATCATAATCACAAAAGGGTGTCATATAAGAACTAGTAGTGCATTCTTACAAATCTCATAATTCATTATCTAATTGTTTCTACAAAGACATTCATGGGCAGACTTTCAACTCATGTAACATTATGAAATATGGTGTTAAAAAGGTGATTATATTTGGTTTGTGAAGGTTCAAAATCCCAAAACTAACTAAAGAGGGGCCAAGATTATTAGGGTACCTAAATCCTCCAATTAATTCTCTGATGTAGGTGTATCTTAATACCTAGGGAAGTTATTATTATTTGGATAGTGGGTACTAAAGACATATGATCTCAAATAGAGAAAAGTTGGTTGAATTGTCTCACAAGGAAAAAAGATATGTTCCATTTGGAACATTTGCTAATCAAGCCAAATGTTGCAAACAACTTTTAATAAAGTCTGATATAACTAAAGCCAATGAAGCCAATACACCAATGGTTGCATCACGTTACTAGGGCAAGGATGGGAATGGAAAGGCGTTTGAGTTAAATAAATGTCGATGTTTAGTTTGTTCTTTATTGAGTCAAATAAATATGGTTGAGGTAAAGCTAGCAGTATCCACTTGTGCCTTAGTGCTATCTAGGTTTGAGGATGTTTTTCTTTGTATTGTTTGTATTCAATTTTGAAATAATGTATGAAGTAATTGTACATGTTTTGTAATAGTTGAACAATTATTATTTGGTTATTATAATTTAACTCTATGGAGTATATGACTTATTAATGTGGAATAACTCTACCTTTGTTTCTATTATGAATATTGTAGATATGTCATATGCATATACATGTTCTTTACTAGCTTATTATATTTTTTCAAAACAAGTTTAATGTACCTACTCTCTACTATTTGACAAAAATACATTGCATAGTTACTTTTTTTATCGTACAAAAGGGGGAGAATGGAAGTGTTTTTGTTTGCATATTGATTAAAAAATACATGCATGTGTATACTTGATGCTATATATAGTCGGTATTAAGTCTCAATAAAAGGTGAATGTTGTTGGGGTACCACATGTTATAGCAACACCTAGAGGGAAGGTGAATAGGCATAAGCGGACAACTATGACCGCTTTTTCCGATGCACAAAGAAAGTGGAAACGGTAAGCTGTTTAATCGATTATTGACAAATATACTTAATCGATTAAAGACAGTGGTAATCGATTATCCTATCCAAGAAAAACACAAAATCAAAAACAATCGTTTCTTGATTTACACATAAACCCGAATCCAGAATTCAATACACCCAAAATTGATAACATATACTTATCAAAGATATACACAAACAACAAGTAATCACAATATATTTAAAGCAATTTCGTTAATCAAACAAAGTATATTAAATGACTGAATCATAAAAATATAGGGATAAGAAGATTGAGAGTATGAGATTTTATCTTGGTTCGTTTGTTTGTCCACGTGCAAACTACATCCAGGCCTCCCCTTCTGATCTCGGGAAATTTGCTTCACTAAAATGGAAATAATGTCTTATCCACAAACTTTCAAGTATACAAGTGTTTCTCTCTTGAAACTCGAGCCACTAAGCTAAGCTTGACAATTTCCCTCCGCTTCTAATGGTTTTCCTCACCACTTCTAACGTCTGCCAACTCTCTCTTATACTCCAAACAAGTCCATATGAAGTAGTACCAATGACCTTGTTGTGGATATCACATTTTTAGAAGAAATTTTTTTTTTAGTTTGCTTACACTTTTGACATGTATCGCAAATGTCTTTTGTTTTAAAATTCAGTTTTGGTAGTCCAACTACTAGTTCTTTAGGTGACACTTTTTCTAGATGTTTTAGGTTAATATGTGCTACTCGCCTATGCTAAATCCAAATATCACTTTCTTTTGAAATGAGACATTTTGAAAATAGAGAAGTGATATCTTCTAAATCAACCATATAAATGTTGTTAATTCGATGACTTATAAACTTAACCTTATTATCTTTGCCATCACGAATATTGCAACAATTAGAATCGAAAGATACTTTGTTACCTCTATCGCATAATTGGCTTATGCTTAGTAAATTATGTTCCAAGCCTTCTACGTAAAGAACATTGTTGATGATAGCTTGTGAAGCATTCACTATCTTTCTGATTCTAAGTATATTTCCTTGATTATTGTCGCCATATGTGACATAGCCTTTATATTTATGTGAAAATTAAATAAATTTTGACTTATCACCTGTCTTATGCCTTGAACATCTGCTATCTAAATACCAATGTTGTCTATGTGTTCGAAGGCATACCTACAAAACAAAATTACTTGATATTTTTAGGTACCCAATTCATGTTCGAAGGCATACCTACTATACGTGAACTTTGCAATTTATCTTTCAAAACATAATTTTCAGATTCTAAAACATTGCATCTTTCACATATAGAAATCTCAATTAAGTTAGAAGAAAAATTACATGAAGCACAAGAATAGATTAGATCAAGAGTCTCATTTTCCAATTTCAATTCATCTATTTCTTTTTGCATCTCAACAATTTTCTTTTCATGCAAAAGTAAGACTCTTCATGTAACACAACAAATGCACCATAAAGTTCATCATAAGTAGGTTAATTTTCATAAGGTGGTCTGGTGATTAAGGTGAAGGGCTTAAGGAATAGAGTGAAGGAGGTTGTGGGTTCGAGTCTCACCCATAGCAAATTAAAAAAAGGAGTTATAAGGTGGTTTGATGATTAAAAGAGAAGGGGTGAAGTGAAGGAAGTTGAGGGTTTCAGTCTCGTCCATAACAAATACTAACATACTAACAACTAACATCTGCCGATAAAAAAATAGAGAAAAGTATGTGAAATTTCAGAATTTTCAGAAAAGGAATTAGATTCATAGGATTGGACCTCACTAGATTCACCATGTTCATTGGAGGTGCAAGAATCTTGTGTGTTCACCATGAGGCATAGTTTTACCGTTGCTTCTTTCTCCGAGGTACTTGATGTTGATTCCTCTTCGGGAACATCCCATATAGTGTAGGCTTTCTTAGATTTGAAGTCCCTTGAAGTGTTGTTGTCATTTTCAACCTTCTTGAGATACTTGAGGCATTGGTATCGCATATATCCCGACTTCCCGCATTTGTGGCAAGTGAGGCGTTTCTTGAAAGTCTTTCCCTTTCAGGTTGAGTCTTTAGCATTTTTCTTTTGAAATTGTTTCAGCCCACCTTTCCTCTTGAGGAACTTGTTGAATTTTCGGATTAAGAGCGTCATGGTTTCCCTTTCTGATTTTGCGACGTTGAAGCTTTTAGAGAGATTCCCTTCTTTCTTTTGTATGATTCTTCATGTAATGTCAAGCGACACAACTCCATCTCATGTTCTTGGAACTTGCCAAATAGTGTTTCTAAAGGCATTGAGTGTAAGTCCTTTGACTCCATGATAACAGTCAACTTGGGTTGCCAATTCCTGTCAAGACATCTCAACACTTTATTAGTTAGTTCACCTTTGTCAAAAGATTTATCCAATGCAACTAAATGATTAAAAATATGACTAAATCTTTTCTTCATATCACAAATGGATTCATTTGGAAATATTCTAAACAATTCATACTCATAAGTTAAAACATTTAGTCTCGCACACTTGACTTCACTTGTGCCTTCCTGAGTAACTTGTAAAGTATCCCACATTTCTTTGGCACTAAAGCATTGCGGAACTCTAAAGAACTCGTCATAAGAGAGTGCAGATGTGATTATGTTTTTCGCTTTTAAATTGTGTTGAACTTTTCGTTTTTCATCATCATTCCACATGCTCTTAGGCTTTTCTTTAGTCTCACCCTCCACTAGATAGAATGGAATATAGGGTCCATGGACTACGGCCTCCCAAATGTCCGTGTCAATAGCTTCAATGAATATTTTCATGCGTACTTTCCAGTAAGTGTACCCCTCGCCACTGAAAATCGCAGGGCGGTTAATGGATGCGTCATCGCCGCCAAAAGGATTGGTACAAACCATAGTAATATATGCCTAAGATCAACGATCTAAGCGGTCAAGCTAGCACTGTCGTACTAGTTATGATACCACTTTTTGGGTAACCATAAAAATATAGGCACCTAGAAGGGGGTGAATATGTGGTGTGGTCCTCAATTACCGCTTTTCTGATATACACAAGAGTTGGAAATTTTAAGAAGTTTAATCGATTAACAGAGTTTTTAATCGATTAATGTCAGAATGTGTTAATCGATTAAGAACAAGTTTAAACGATTAACCTGGAAAAAAAATCTTGGAAAATAACAGTTTCTTGTAAACCAAGTTAACTCAAAAACAGTCCTTTACATATTCAATTTCTTAATGAAATAATTTCCAGATGGTAAACAAGTTGCACCAATCAATAAGAAATCAAGAAAATACTATAAAGCATATAAAGACTGAATTTAAATGAGATTAAGGGATAGAAGAGTGCGTCAAAGAAATTTATCCAGGTTTGTTTGCGGGTCCATTTGCAAACTACATCCAGGCCTCCCCTTCTGATCTTGGGAGATTTTTTTTCTACTATGTAATCAATGTATGTATACAAACACACTTCCAATTATTCTTTAACAAACATTCCTTTCTTGGCCCTAGAGACTCTTCAAATGATTTGACATCCTACCCGTCCTTTCGGATACTAACCACCTACTCACGGTATAGCTAGAGTCGTTGATTTCTCTCAACCAAGACCTTTGTAAAGGTGAAGAACTACAACACAATTACCCAACCTCAGCTAGGAATTTACAACTTCTCTACACTTAGAGAATTACAACTTCAATGGCTAAAATCAAGATTGAGTTACAATACACCTTATATGCGCTAATATACCACTAAAATCAACTACAAACCTAAGAACAAAAATCTCACAAGAACATAAAGGCTAAGTAAATATTTATGCAAGGTTTGTGTAACAATGAAATCTATATGCACTCTAATGCAAAGATGGTAAAAACTAATCCCTTTTTCACTCTTAAAGAAACAAAGAAACTTTGAACACTACTCCACATAAGATTTCACTCACAGAAATTTTTGAATAATATGAAAATTTTGAACAACAATTTATGAGCTTATGGGTAGAAATCAACTTTTATAACAAACTCGTTCTAATAGACATTAATGGATTAACCAATTGTTTTGTAACACCCCAAATTTTAAGTCTTTAAAATTATAATATCAGTCCTCGGATCCTCGCTTGAGCGAGAGATTCTCGCCTGAGCGAGAAAGGATCACCTGGGAGGGTGAAATCCTGGACTATACTGGAAGATTCTCGCCTGAGCGAGAGTTGCCTCGCCTGGGCGAGAAATGGCAAATTGGGGTTGTTGACACTGTGAGATTCTTGCTTGAGCGAGAGGGAACCTGTTGATACTGTGAGATTCTCGCTTGAGCGAGAATCCCTCGCTTGAGCGAGAGGGTCAGAGTTGAGTTTTTAAAATGGGCGGGATTTTCTCGCTTGAGCGAGAACCCGACGAGACAGCATTTAATGAGAAACCCCAAACACATTTTAGGGTTAAGAATTGAAGAGAGGTGAGAGAAGAGAGCTTTTCCAAGGGCAAGGAGCATAGATACTCATCCAAGAGCTTGAGAAGAGGTAAAACTCTTGATTCTAACTCTCTTCTTCTCTTTAAAACTCATTTTGGGTATGTTGGATCTCTTCTCAAAATGTGCAAAACCATGGAAACTCTCTCTTTCGAGTTATGGTTCATTTTATGTCGTTTGTACCTCGTAAACTCTTGGTGTTGAGTTAGTATTCCGAGAATGGAAAGGGATTTGTGGGTTGGCTCATGGAAACCCAAAACCCTAGAGAGAGAAAATGAGTTAGAGAGGAAAGATAGGTAAAATGCTAGAGGTAGAAGATGAGTTGCTTTACAATGTTAAAATATGAGATGATATGTATGTTTTAGATGGTTGAAAACTCTTAATGAAAGTAGTATAGAACCATTGAGAAAATGATAAATATCTTGTATATTTAAATGATGCAATATAAGTTATTTATTTGCTATTTGGAATGAATGACTGACATTGTGTTATGTGGTGGGAATGAGGAAAGATCCTAAGTTTGGAGGTGGTGCCGGTGGAACTTGGGAAGTCACCAAAACCCAAACCCAACACTCACCGAAGTAAGGATAAGTCTTTAATTTATGCATTATGTGGAAAATGCGTGGACTTTCTGTTATGAAAATGAATTAAATGTTATTGGGGGAGTACCAATGGAAAGATGACTCAAATGAATTAAATGTTATTGGGGGAGTACCAATGGAAAGATGATTCAAATGAATTAAATGTTATTGGGGGAGTACCAATGGAAAGATGACTCAAATGAATTAAGTATTATTGGGGGAGTACCAATGGAAAGATGACTCAAATGAATTAAATGTTATTGGGGGAGTACCAATGGAAAGATGACTCAAATGAATTAAGTATTATTGGGGGAGTACCAATGGAAAGATGACTCAAATTAATTAAATGTTATTGGGGGAGTACCAATGGAAATATGACTCAAATGAAATATATATTATTGGGGGAGTACCAATGGAAAGATGACTCAAATTAATTAAATGTTATTGGGGGAGTACCAATGGAAATATGACTCAAATGAAATATATATTATTGGGGGAGTACCAATGAAAATAAGACTCGAAACCTATTGGGGGAGTACCAATGGAAATAAGACTCGAATTATAATGACATAAATGATAAATCACTTAGTCACTACAAATATATATGGGTATGTTTGTAGTGATGATGGGTGTTTTTATGGTTTATGTATTGGTGGAGTGCCAATGAATAAAACTCGTTTTAGCCGACCAGAATGGGTTAGCAACTCTAGCTCGAGTTATGTAGCATGGTTTTTCAAAAGTATAGATGACGAAAATGGTTTTTAAGAGTTTTTAAATCATATTACTGTCGAAACCTATTTAAATGTGGATTAAATGACATTGAGTTTTATTGAATTAATGACTTATTCCTTTGTGTTGTTTGTGCATGGTAAATGTTAATCCCATTGCAGGTAGGTGGACGGAGAAAAATGATTTTGAGTAGGGGGATTAGGGACTTTTGTTTTGATGCCTCTTTATCCATTCTTTTGTAATTTCGATTTATTGTAATTGAAGTAACTTATGACACTATGATTATTATTTTTGTACATGATATTGATCAGGGATACTAGTAACTCGGGATATGTGTATCTATGGGTGTTTTGGAAACCCATAGCTAATTGTATGCGGGGGTTACTAGGTTACATTAATGAATTATGTTTTTCTGCTATCGAATGTTGTATGTTACTTATGGTTTAAAGATAGGGTGTGAGTGTGAAGCGAGACTTTTAAAGTAAATTTAATCACTCGGTAATTTATGATTGATTGTTAAATGTATGAAATTGGAATAAATAAGGAAAAAATTTCAAGGGTAGAATTTCGGGTCGTTACATGTTTAATCGATTAACGAGTTTTAAAAACAATTGTTTTATGTTGAACTTAATTGATTATCCTAAAACTTAATCGATTAACAAGACCAAGAAATTCTAGTCATTTAGCTATTTTAACTTCTGTAACGCCCTAGATTTTTAAAGTCATTAAATTGTAGTATCAGTCTTGGGAATCTTGCTTGAGCGAGAGAATCGTCGCCTGGGCAAGGGAGGCTCACCTGGGAGGGTGAAATCCTGGGCTATACTGAATGATTCTCGCTTGAGCGAGAATTGCCTCGCTTGAGCGAGAATGGTCTTGCTTGAGCGAGAGCGTCAGATCTAAAATTTTAAAAAAGGTGGGATTTTCTCGCCTGAGCGAGAATGGGCTCGCTTGATTTCACTTTAAAATAGAAACCCCAAACACATTTTAGGGTTAGAAATTGAGAGAAAAGAGAGGAGAAGGTGATTTTGAGAGCAAGAACTCGTGAGAATCATCTAAGAGCTTGAGAAGAGGTAAATCTCTTGATTCTAACTCTCTTTCTCCCTTTCAAACTCGTTTTTGGGTGTATGGATCTCTTCTCAAAGTATGAGAAACCATGGAAACTCTTCCTTTAGAGTTATGGTTTGTTTTATGTTGTTTTTCTCTTGTAAACTCTTTGTTTAGGGTTGGTATTTGATGAATGAAAAGGTTTTGTGGGTTTATTCATGAAAACCCCATAACCCCCAAAATGAGAATATGAGTAAAAAGGGAAATGGGTGAAATGTTAAATGTAGAAGATGAGTTGTGCTTTAATGTTGATATATAAGATGAATATGTATGTTTTAGATGTTTGGAAACTCGTAATGAAGTGGTTTTGGAAACCTTGAACATATTTGAATCTCTTGTATGTTAGACGATGAAATATAAGTTGTTTATGTGTTATTTTGAATAAATGACTGACATGGTTGTTATTGGTGGGAATGAGGAAAGATCTTACGGTTGGACGAGATCGTGATGGAAACTGGTAAAGTTACTCAAAAACCGACCCCCAACACTCACCAAGGTAAGGATAAGTCTTTACATGTGCATTTGAAATAGAAAATGTGTGTATTTTCTGGTTGTGCCATAATTATATTTTGAATCACGTATTTAGTATAAACATATATGGGTGTGTTTATACTAATGATGGCGTGGATTTACGGGAAATGATTGATGGTGAAATCGATGAAAAGAAAATATATTTTTAGCCGACCATGAATGGTTAGTGACTCCGGCTCGAGTATATGAAGCAAAACTCCGGCTCGAGTATATGAAGCAAAACTCCAGCTCGAGTATAAGAAGCGAAACTTCGGCTCGAGTATATGAAGCAAAAATTCGGCTCGAGTATATGAAGCGAAACTCCGGCTCGAGTATATGAAGCGAAACTCTAGCTCGAGTATATGAAGCGAAACTCTAGCTCGAGTATATGAAAAGAAAAACTCTGGCTCGAGTATATGAAGTGAAACTCTGGCTCGAATATATGAAGCAAAACTCCGGCTCGAGTATATGAAGTGAAACTCCGGCTCGAGTATATGAAGCAAAACTTCGGCTCGAGTATATGTAGCACGTTTTCATTTTAAAAAGAAAGGAGAAACTGCTTTTAGCTAACCCTAAAGGGTGTAGCGACTTCGGCTCAAGTAATGCAGCAAACAAAATAAATTTAAAAATGGTTTACTAACCCCTTTTTAATGTGGATTATCTTATAATGATGTTTATTGAACTAATGACTTACTCCTTTGTGTGTTTTGTGCTTTTGGCATTGATAATCCCATTGCAGATAAACAGGTAGAATGAGATGCTTATTTTTGGGAGCTTTAGGAGCTTTACATTTTGGATTTCTATATTTGCACCATTTTTGTATCACGAGTGCATATTTGATAGTTTAAAGTATTTTGTAACTATGGACATAATAACTTTCGGATAATTGTAACTCAGGATATGTGTAGCTATGGGAATCATAGAGACCCATAGCTAGTTGTATGCGGTAGTTACCGAATTACATTAATACGAATTATGATTTTCTGCTAAATAGAACGTACGTGAATATGAGGATATGGAATGAGTATGAATAGGAAATAAATAAGTAAGGAAAAATGAAAAATGCAAAATGCAAGTAAAGGAAATAAATAAGGAAAAAAATTTCAAGGTAGAATTTCGGTCCTTACAACTTCATTATTCGATTAACCTCATACTTAATCAATTAATGGATTAAGAATTTCAAGTTGTTAGCTACTAGAACTCTATTAACCGGTTATTCTCATACTTAATTGATTAACGGATTTCCATGACTACTTAATCGATTAATACATAATGTAATCGATTAACAGTGTTGAAAATATATTTCTTCGTAACCAATGTAAACCTCCTATGTAATATATGTTAATGCAATGTATGATATTTATGCACATATTCATGTAATGGATGGATGATATGTCTCATTTTAGATAAAATCAATTATAATATTTTCATCCTAGGTTTACCTAACCTAGATTCAATCTAAGCAATCATCTTAGAACTTCTATAAAAATAAAATATTTCCCTAAGATTAAGATGACCTTGAGTCTTGACATGTTGTTTGTAGAGTTATTATCATCTTCAATCTTTCCTAAAATCCTTCTCTTCATCAAAACCATATGAGTTGACCAAACTTACAACCTTTGACTCCCCTTGTAATTTCAAACATTGGTAATTGGTTACTCAATCGTGTAAGTAACTCTATTGATGTCATTATCCTTCGGCAACATATCCTTCAAAAGTGTAAGTAACTCTATAAAGCTCTTATTAGTCCATCCATTAACCGATTTTAACTTACACAACCTTGACATTATTGTCAACCTTATGAATTTAGCACAAACATCATATAATGGTTTCTAAAGATCACTTATCAACTGAGAAGCATATTAGTAATGTATGATATAGACTACCAAAAAATGATTTGACAAAAATTATAATGAACGTAAATCAAAACCTAACTCATCTGTAGTGAGCTATAAAAATGGAAAAACACAAGGATATTACAAAAAAGAAAAAACTAGTAACTCACCTTCGGTATCTTCAATGACTGAATGAATGTCGTGAGTTTTGTGGGAAGAGGGGTTGAATGAATGAGAGCCATGGCAAGGTGACTCTTGTGGGAAGATGAGTTGAATGAATGAGTGTCGTGTGAAGACTTTGTGGGAAGATGAGTGTTTTGTGAGTTAAAGTGTAGGAAGATTTTATGAGTCGTAAGAAATTTTTTTGAGTTTTAGCGTTCGAGTGAATTAGTAGTTGGTGAGGTTTTGTTTTTAAATGTATGACTAAAAGATTCAACAATGCTCAATGAAATGGACATTGTTGTTCTTACACATTCAATAGTGCTCGATGAAATGAGAATAGTTGAATTTGTAAGAAATAACAATGTTCGCTTCATTGAGAGTTGTTGGATCTTTGAGTCATACATTCAACAATGCTCAGTGAAGCAAACATTGTTGAATGTATATACGCTTATCAAATTTTGCAGTGCTTGCTTCACTGAGCGTTGTTGATTTTCTTCGACCTATCATTTAACAACGTTCTACACACATGTGTTATTGAATGTGCATTGATGAATGGGAGTTCAAACGTAGTGTTATTATAGTAGTCAAACTATATCGTACCGTATCGGTCAAAACCGATTTGTATATGATTATTTTTAATATTTTCAAAAAAATACAATAATAATCCAAACTTTGAACTTGATACATGTTTGCAACATAGTTAGTCATTAAACAATTTCAATAGCTAAGTTATATATTACAAATAATAATAATTATATTACACTTATGATTATTATAATATATAACTTAAATCGATATACGATTTAATAGGTGAACTTCTGATTAAACCCTTGTCCCTCCACAATACAATAGTAATATGACAATATGATAATGTCTTTTGAATACGTAATAGTCTTACTCATGTTTCAAAAAGATAATTTTGCCCATGTAAACATCCATATATAATGTTAATTTTTATCGGTCTCCATATATCTGAACATAGTTTTTTGTATTATTAATGGTATCTCATTTTTCTATGAATAAGAAATTAATCATTTTCAAGGTGTTGATTGCCCTTCCCAACAAATGTCTCCATATACCTTTTGGTCATTATGTTGATCTAACAGGACCTTCCACCATTAGACCAATGTCTTAGTGATACCTAGAAAAATATATTATGAGCAAATATAACATAATAAATTAAAGATCTCCAACTTAACAAATTCAAACTAACATAATTACAACTTTTGTATCATATGTTGTTATATTAATTTGGAGATGATTAATAGTTAAGAAACAAAAAAGTGAAGTTGAGAAGTGATTTATTCATTGGTTAGGCAAAATTACTTTTCTATTTTTAATACAAGTTTCTAATTTCTAGGCTTTTTAACTATTACGCTAACATTATAATTACAATACCATTATATATCAAATAATTTATCCGACTATAATAAGTGCTTTGTACACAACATGGAAATCATAAAAATGTTTTTTTAATATATATTTGGAATAATTGAATAAAGCACAAAATTCCTTTTTGATAAGCAAAATCAAATTATAAAGAAATTAGAAGTTTTAAAATTATTTCATAAAACCTTTTATGCTATTTTGAAACCAATTACATTTATTGCATTCCACATTTATTAATTTAAATATATAATTTCACACATTCAATGCCTCATGTAAAAAGATCAATAATAGGAGACTAACATATATTAAAGTAGTATAACATTTCCTAATAAAACATATCTATACATATGATAAACTAGCGAGTTATCCATACATTTGTACGGGGTGACATTTTCTTGCCGTATGATTAAGAATATACATATTATATGTACATTCATATGGTTAAGAATACAGATATTACTCGTGCGTTCGCATGGTTAAAACACACATGTTACTCGTGCATTCATATTGTTAATAACATACATGTGACTCATGCATTCACATGGTTAAAAACACAGATGTTATTCATACATTCACATTAATAAGAACATATGTTAGCTATGCATTGCATAGTTAAAACACACAGTTACCCGTACATTCGTATAGTTAAAACATATATTACACGTACATTCGTATCGTTAAGAACACTTAGAACTAATAGTAGACATGTCCGAAATATTAAAAAATGAATATTCATCTCTTACAAATGTTCATTTATACGGATTTGTTTTATGAAATATATAAAAAGTGTAATATCTATATACCGTGAATGTAAAGATTTATACACAATCTGTATATCATTCATCACTCATTTGTACTACTTCTTTTTTGAATTAAACATGAATGATGCAATAACAATATATCAAACTCATACACTATCGGTAAACACATCATTTTCTCATATAAAAATCTAAATTAATGCTCGAAGTCATGAATGTGTGTAAAAATAATCTCATATAAAAAATATATATTCTAGTATGTTATTTGTTAGTACACACTATAGAGGAACAATACTTGAATTGTGACATTGTCTTGCATTTCATTTTTCTTGCATAATCAATTTTATTTCCATCCTTGTTTATGCATTTTGTTTTTCTTGCATAATCAATTTTCTTTTCATCATTATTTGTGAAACTCAATTTTTTGCTGCTCATTTGTATCCAAATTTCTTATCTTACACACATTTTAAATAGTTTATCATTGTTCTATAAAAAATAACATTGTTTACTTATTTATATGTCATATTTATTGTATTATGTAATAAAATTAATGATATTGATCATGAAGATTGATTTCATAAAAAAGTTTGTCATCTTATATATGAGGTTGAATACTAAGAGGTAAAAAGCTTTTGGAGGGAAATTTTTGCATGAGTTGATGACCATAGCTTATGTGGCAAATGTATAAAAAGTGAGGATGTACGGTGAGAAGGTACATAGTTGTAGCATAAAATACTTTAGGAGAGAAAAAAGTGATGAGAAAATGACATGTGACTAAAAGAAGTTTATTTTTTATTTTCTTATATAATAGAAGAAGTTTATTTTCTTATATATAAATATAAGAGTATAATATTTATAAACTGACAGTGTAAAAATTTATATACAACTAATATATCATTCACTGTTTATTTGTATTAATTTAATTTATGAATTAATGGTGATTAAAAATAAATGACGGGTGATATACTAATAATGTGAAAAACTCTATGTATACATATTTTCTCTAAAGATAAATTCAAGACTTAATTATTTAATCCAGATTGGTATATAAAAATGTTTTATCAAAATAATCCCGATTGAAATATCTACAACAAATATTAAATATGAATTAAATTAATAATTTTTAATATATTTAACAAATCTGAAGTGCTTATTTTAATTTATATTTATGATCATTAAGTATTAATTTAATTTTTTATTTTTATAGAGATTAAATTAAAACAAACAAAATTTTTGAAGGACTAAAAAACAGATAGCCATACTTTTTTCTTTAGAAAAAATCATCTCACAGGTCAGTGGGTCACACGAGTTAAACACACTTCCTCATTTTCCAAGTGTACAAAAAAAAAAAAGTAAGGATATAATGTTGAGACAATTGACACCTTTATTTTGTATTTTCAATGACAAGATTGATATATATATATATATATTTGAAATGATAAAAATATATTCTCATATTATATTTCCTTGAGTAAATTACACTCACACCTCCTGAGTTTTAATGAATTTACACAAACCACCTCTTATTTTTTGTCCTTACACCAACCACCCCTCCCTCCTACACAAACTACCCCGAAATTTATACATACATTACACTGATCACCCCTGCATGTTATAAAAGTGTAATATTTTAAAGAAAAAATTAAAGTTAAACAAAATATTGTATATTATATAACACTTCAAATAATACAAAACCGAATGTTTCTTTATTATTTTTGTGTCATTAAAAAATACATTATAAATTTCAAAAAAATGTTTAAATAACTCTTATACTATTTTATAACGAGCCAAATAATGAAAACGCATTGACTCTTATATTATTTGAATTTGTCTACACAATATACAATATTTTGTTTAATTAATTACATACATCATACATTTTTTTGTTTAAAATATTACACTTTTATATCATGCAGAGTTAGTCAGTGTAACATATGTACAAAATTAGGGGTGATTCATGTAATGACAAAAAATTGAAGGGTGGTTTGTGTAATTTCACTAAAACTCAGGGGGTGTGAGTGTAATTTACTCTATTTCCTTTGTATTTTTATAGTACTTGTCTCTCATTAATGGAGAGAATACTTACTACAAAAAAATTATTGTAGACCCCATATTTTAATACTCAACTGTTTAGTAGGGGAGAGATTGCAAAACCAGGCAAAAGCACACTTTCTCTCCCCTCCTTAAAAACACACCCCATAAAATGATGCCTTCTGTCCACATTCACTGAAGCAAAGACAGAAAATGAGAGAAACAGCAAAAGTAAGCAATACAAGTACCACGGTCGCCACCGCCACCGCCGGAATTGCTACCCATATTCGATAAATTATCTAACCCGAACCCCGACCCTTTTACATTTTTTTTATAAAAAATAAAAAGTTAAACTTTGCCGTGAACACGGTTACACACTGTTTTCTTGTCCCCGACATGAAAAAAGAGCAAGTGCCCACGTTTGTAACAGTGTTAGTTTTTTCTTTTAACACTTTTGCTTCAGTTCCTAGCTCTGGTGTGAGTGGTTCATTATGATTGCTGTGTCCATTTCCACTTTTTCCTTGTTTGGTTTTGTTCTTTGTTGAAATCCGTGTATCTTCTGGGATTTCTTGCTCCTTTGGCTAAGATCTGTTTGGTTTAGAAGATTCTTCAATTGTTTGATTTCTGGGTTGTTGCTAAATTTGGTAACTTTGAACTGAAAAAGTTGTAGCATGAAGTGTTGGATTGAATATTGTAACTTGGTGTGGTGGGGGTTGGAAAGGAATGAAGGGTGAAGGTAAAAAAATTATCTTTTGTAGTGAAACTGATTTTGGTTGAGGATTGAAAGGGTTTCTTAGCATTTTTTTAATGGTTGAAGCATTTTTGGTATCTGGGTGTTTGAGTATTGTTTAGGTTCAAATGGGTTTTAATTCGTGAAGGGAGGTAAATATAAGAAGAATGATGTTTTTGTAGGGAGAAGGTAGATAAAGTTCATCTTTTGCTGCTGCTCAATTGATCTACTGAAGTGTTTTCAAATCATTGATTGTGATCTCAATTTCAAGGTTTGAAATTGCTTACATGAAGCTCTCTTCAGCTGGTTTTAGTCCTCCTCCCGAGGAAGGTATGTGTAGTTGTTTACTCTTATTTGCAATTTCTTCAATTTCATCTCTTTTCTATTTTGCTTTTTTGTGTGTGGAATTAGTTGTCACAATCCTAAGTCCTAAGTGATTATAATGCTATTATTGCTTTAGATTTTGATTGCGAAGAAATAAATTTGTGTCTCTAACATTGTGCTACTCACAAGTTGTTGAGTTCTTTGAGGCGAGGGTGTGGAAAACTTACCTTCTTTGGCTACAGTTGCTCTTCTTTTCTACCTTAGCTCAGAGATCAGAAAAGTAAATTGTGTTAATTCTGAACCTCTTCCTCTTTCTGAGCTTGTCCTTAGTTGTTTTAAGATTTTGGCTTTGCCAACCAAGTATATGCCAAAACAATTTGTCCTTTGAGGCACTTGAAGGGGCAATTATGAACTTTCTATTGAATATATATTCTTGACATTGGATGGATATTTGCAGGAGAGAAGCAAGTTTTGGATTCAGAACTTTGGCATGCATGTGCTGGTCCCCTTGTTTCTTTACCTGCTATACGAAGCTGCGTGGTCTACTTTCCACAAGGTCATAGTGAACATGTGAGTAAGATATGAATAGATTATTGCTCCTATAGAAAAATTCTTGTTGGAGCTACCTGTTAACTTTCTTTAATTATGTTATTAATTAAAATAATAAAGATTCTTCAGTTTCTGGACATGTGGATGCTTTTTTGCTTAGTTAGACTTGAATTGGTTTGGACATGTGTGGAGGAAACTGGTAGAAGCCTCCATAAGGAGAGCGGATCAGATGTAGGCTAGTTCAATGGCTGGAGGAAGAGGGAGACGAAGAAAAAACATAGGCGAAATGATTAAGAAAGACTTAGAGATCAATGTTTTGTTGACGAACATGATTTATGATAGAACATTATGTCGTCGTTTCATCCATGTAGCCGACCCCACCTAGTGGGCTAAAGGCTTGGTTGTTATTGTTATAGGCTTGAATGGGTTCCTTTGTCTTGTCTTTTGTTTCTGGCACAATGGAGTTGCTCATTTTAACGGCGGAGTTACCTTTGTATTTGTTTAGTAAAACTGGTTTTATTCTTTCACCTTGCTGACCTTTGCATCTACTAATGTTTAACTCACTCCTAAAATTATTCTTTGGTCATGAACTGTTTTGATTCATGAATTAACACACAGAAATGGAATATGTCTCCACCTTTCCACTCATGAAATTTTACATTTGAAAGTGTTTTTCTTGTGTACCTTCATATACTATATATCTATGCATTTCCTAACTCGGTAATTTTCTGCTCAGGTTGCAGTGTCAACCAACAGGGAAGTGGATGGCCATATGCCCAATTATCCAAGTTTACCTCCCCAACTTATTTGTCAACTTCATAATTTGACTATGCATGTAAGTCTTGCTTGTTCATTTACTCATTCTATATATAGTAACAAGGCTTGTATATTTTGGTTACGTCTTTTCAAATTCTCCGTTGTGCTGATTTGAACACTAATTTTATTTATATATTTGTTCATTTGGTTTGGATTCAGGCAGATACTGAGACTGATGAAGTCTATGCACAGATGACCTTGCAACCTCTTAGTCCTGTATAATTCCCTTTCTTAACTGATAACTGGATGTGTAGGTTTTATAGTTACATTCATACTTCAGCTTTTGAGAATGACCATATTTGCAGGAAGAGCAAAACGAGGCATATATTCCAGCAGATTTGGGCACTCCTAGTAAACAGCCAACAAACTACTTTTGCAAAATTTTGACAGCCAGTGACACAAGCACTCATGGAGGATTTTCGGTTCCTCGCCGGGCAGCTGAAAAAGTGTTTCCTCCTTTGGTATAATTTAATCATAAAGTCATTCTCTAAAAATTTATTTATTTTCATAAAATATGTGATTTTCTTAACTTCTTAATTGACCTACAGGACTTCTCCCAACAGCCTCCTTGTCAAGAGTTAATGGCAAGGGATTTGCATGGTCATGAATGGAAATTCAGACATATCTTCCGGGGTGAGTAATAAAGCAGAGATTTTTTGTTGTGTTTACTCCTTTTTAATTGCAAGTGTAGGATTTTTGTTCTTTTTTTCCGTTCCAGTTAGAAACTCGTATGTTTCTTGCCAAATGCTGAAAATAAGTGCAGTTTCCATTTGCAATGTTTGAAGTTGGTGTCTTTTTATGCAGGCCAGCCCAAAAGGCATCTACTTACAACAGGATGGAGTGTCTTTGTGAGTGCTAAAAGACTTGTTGCTGGTGATTCAGTGTTGTTTATCTGGTCAGTAGATTTCTAGTTTCCTGCTCAAAGTGGCATATTCGCCCGGCTCTAATTTTCTCATCGTGTAGATTTGAAATTTGTCCTTCCGCACTTCTGTGGTTGATTGACTTGTCTCACTGAACCAAGCCATGTGGCTTTTATGCCATTTGGCAATTCAGAATAATATAGGGAAACATTATCATTGACATGTTTCGTACATTGTTTTTATTTCCTAGTTTAAGTTTTGAGCCTGGGATCCTTAATTGGATTGCAATTGAAAATATTGTCTTTCTGTTTACCGTACTGTCCACATGGTTTAGGCTTTAAGAGAGTGGTTGGCTGCTTTTTAGTTCTTCATGCTACTTGCTTTTTAATCTAAGCTTTATGCGATTAAGGCAAACATGGTTAATTTCATTAGTAATTATGTGATACCAATATCTTATAATTGGTTTAAATTGAATTTTCTTCGACAGGAATGAAAAGGGTCAATTGCTTCTTGGAATCCGGCATGCTAATCGATCACAACCTGTGATGCCTTCATCAGTGTTGTCAAGTGATAGTATGCACTTGGGGCTTCTTGCTGCTGCAGCTCATGCAGCTGCAACAAATAGTCGATTCACCATTTTCTACAACCCGCGGTACAACTGGAACACATTTGTAAAACTTTCAAGTTGTGATGTGATATATTTCCTTTGACATTTTTTTTTTAATTTTTTTTTCAGTTCCAGCCCATCAGAATTCGTCATACCCTTCGCGAAGTATGTTAAATCTGTCTATCATACTCAAGTTTCAGTTGGCATGCGTTTCAGGATGCTGTTTGAAACAGAGGAATCTAGTCTGCGGCGGTAGGTTCTTGAAACTTCGCTTGTTGAAAATGATACGTGTAAATGCTTTCTTCTTTTATGTTTTTCCTGTAATACAATTGGATTTTTGAATTTTAATATTGTTGTCATTTCCAAGTTGCCTTAAGCGTTGGCATAATATTATAATTTTTTCTTGGCATTTGTAGAGTGATGCTGTGATTTTATGTTGTGAAGTGGTTTAAATCTCTGATGCATGATGCAGTTGGAGACCCAAATATTCTAAAGAGTTATAAAGAACCCTAGTCAGATCATCAAGCACTTAAATTAGAAACATTAGATTAGCGAGGTTCATTTGTTGTTTGTAGCCTTAATCTGTGTCTGTTTTATTAGACAAATAGGAGGTTTTATTCTAAGTGGTGCACCATTGCCTCTAAGACTTGATTGTAAAATTAAGATGATATTTGTATCTTGGTTGTCAATTGTCATGGCATTATCAAATATAGGTCCTTGCTACTGGAAAGTATTCCTGAAATTCAATTCAACATAAGATGCAGTATATTTTTTGGTTCATGTATCAATTGTATCAGTACTAGTTTTCCTTTCTTCACTTTAAATTTTTTGCCTGATGGTTTATAATTTGTTGCAATGAGATGTAGTGGATACATGGATTTGAGTCTATCCTTGTTCTGATCTCGAATAATGCTCGGCATGTCAATGATGTTATCTAATGAAATTCCTCATTGATAGGCTAAATGTGGTTAATCACTTTGTAGAGTTGGTGATAAATGTCTATAATGTACTAATATATGCTCATGCAGATACATGGGCACAATAACTGGCATTAGTGACTTGGATCCTGCTCGGTGGCCAAATTCACATTGGCGCTCAGTCAAGGTCTGTGTGGAAAAATCAACGATATTCATTTATGTTATTTGATTAATTGAATGTTTCCTGCATCTCCCGATGTTAATTAATATTTATCTTGATTTGTAATCAGTTTCTCTCTTATTAAGGAAGGAATTTAAACTGTGGCTTTGATCTGAGTTGCAGGTTGGCTGGGATGAGTCCACAGCAGGAGAGAGGCAACCTCGAGTGTCTCTATGGGAAGTTGAGCCATTGACAACATTTCCGATGTATCCATCTCCGTTCCCCCTTAGGTTTAAGAGACCATGGCCTCCCGGACTGCCTTCATTCCATGGTATGATTCATGACTCTCTTAGAGCTGAAAATACTCAAGAATTATTCTGGCAGACTGATCTGTTTTAACTTCGAATACAATTACTTGTCAAAGTAGTTTAGTTTATGCATCAATGGAAATCCGTGCTCATTTACCTTCCCAAATTTTGCTTACATGAAATGCTAGCAGGCATGAAGGATAATGATTTTGGCATGAATTCTTCACTACTGTGGCTTCAAGACACCACGGATAGAGGGCTTCAGTCTCTTAACTTTCAGGGAATTGGTGCTAATCCTTGGATGCAGCCAAGGCTTGATCCCTCCATGGTGAATTTTCAAAACGATATGTATCAATCTATGGCTGCCGCTGCACTTCAGGATATAAGGACATTAGACCCTTCCAAACAACATCCTACTTCTTCACTTCAATTTCAGCAACCACAGCACATCCCCAACAGGATTCTTGTTTCAATGCAGACACATATGTTGCAGCAGTCTCAACCTCAGCATGACTTTCCAAATAATCAAGAAATTCAGCGTTCATCTCAAGCTCAAACTCAAAATCAACTGCATCCTCAGCAACATCTACAGCATCAACACTCATTTAATAATCAGAATCAGCACCAGCAACAACAAAAACAACGACAACAGCAACAGCAACAAATGGTATATCATCAGCAGATTTCAAGTGCTGTTTCTCAGTTTGTTTCAGTACCTCAATCTCAGTCACCACCCATGCAAGCTATTTCTTCACTGTGCCATCAGCAAAGTTTTTCTGATTCAAGTGGGAACTCTGCGGCTACTGCTATTGCTTCTCCCCTGCACAACATCATGGGTTCATTTCCCCAGGATGAAACATCCCACCTTCTCAACCTTCCTAGAACAAGTTTTTGGATTCCGGTTCAACATTCAACTGCATGGCCCCCCACCAAGCGTGTTGCAGTGGACCCACTCCTTTTATCTGGAGTATCTCTATGTCAAGTGGACCAGATAGGGCAACCACAAATTACCATGTCTGAAAATGCTGTTACATTGCCGCCCTTTCCTGGTAGGGAATGCACCTTAGAAGGGAGCACTGATCCACAAAACAATTTTTTGTTTGGTGTTAATATAGACCCCTCTTCTCTTCTGATCCATAATGGGATGTCAAACCTTAAAGGGGTCAGCATCAACCGTGACTCGTTATCCATACCTTTTCAGCCTTCTAACTATCTGAATACCACAGGAACTGATTCTTCATTGAATCCTGGAATGACACACATCATTGATGCACCGGACTTCCTGCAGACTCCAGAAAATGGGGGCAGAGGAAACTCTCCAACCAAAACCTTTGTGAAGGTTAGCTTTTCTAGCTACTGCATTGTTGTGATACATGATAAAGTTGGCTTATTCAAGGCTTCAATAATTTATTTGTTTTAAATAGGTTTACAAGTCAGGGTCCTTCGGAAGATCGTTGGATATCTCTAAATTCACCAACTACCATGAGCTGCGCTGTGAGCTTGCTCGCATGTTTGGCCTGGAAGATGAGTTGGAGAACCCTGTAAGATCAGGCTGGCAGCTTGTATTCGTTGACCGAGAGAATGATGTTCTTCTCCTCGGCGATGGTCCTTGGCCGTAAGTATTCGGTACCCTATGCTGTTCTTTTTTTTAAATTTAAATTTTCATAAATTGTGGTATCTTCTACAGTCATATGGTAACTTTATGCCACTCTAAAATAACTGAGTTACATAATCTTCCTCGCTTACAGTACAAGGTGTCTTATGGTAGTGAGGATGACTTATAGAATAACGTTACTCAAATGCATACATCACCCCTGACAAATTTTTTTCCACCTTGTTTTCTGTTTATATACACTCTGATTCTATTACTTGGTCAACGTACTAGAGATTCGAGGCATTGTTAGATTTCTGGGGAGCAATCTCCATTTATATATTCTGGATTTCAGTGCCCATACCATATGTGTATATATTTGTTTATGAAAGCAAATCACATGAGGTGTGCTTGGCACGACGGTAAGGTTGCTACTTAGTAAGGTCACGGGTTCAATTCCTGGAAATAGTCTCTCCCACTGTGGGGGTAAGGCTACATATACATATTGCTGCATATATATATTCTCCCATACCCCACTGAGTGGGAGCCTTGTTCATTGGACTGCCGTTCTTTTATCTCCAGGCATTCTGTCTTTACATGATCCTTTTTACGACAGGGACTTTGTAAATAGTGTATGGTGCATCAAGATACTTTCCCCTCATGAAGTGCAGCAAATGGGAAACAATGGCCTGGAGCTTCTGAACTCGGTTCCGATTCAGAGGCTCTCCAATGACATCTGTGATGACTACACTGGCCATGACGACCAAAGAAGTTTAAGCAATGGAATAGAGTACTGAATGATGCTACAGTCAATACTATTAAGTCCTCTCTTGTATTATTATCACCCTTGCTTTTCAACCTTTTTGACAATGTTGGGAAGTGTTGCCTAGTTGTAGTTCAGGACCTTTTATAAGAAAAACACTGTAACTATATGGCATCTTAGCTTCTAACATTATACCTGTAAACTGTGTCACATACATCATCTCACGTTACCTTAGACTGTTTTCACTTGTATTATATTAAGGATTACCTTGTTTTCAGTACTCTTAAACTGTGATTCTGCCATGTCCTTGGTGTGAGGAGGTATTTGGATTCAGCAACTTCAAAAAAATGGTGGTTGTGGCAAATTCGAGCTGTTGGATGGAGATTGGAGAGTTTAGAAGTGAAAGATATATGCATTCACAATGTTTATCGATAATTCATATTTAATCATTATTGACTCTTAAAAAGTAATACAAATTAATGGTGAATAATATATTTATTGACTGTGTATAAATTTTTATCTTATAATGGTGCATAAATATTATACTCAATTTAAAATTCGATCTTAGCACTATTGTAACATGTTTGGTATAGATTATTGATTGGTTTTGAGCTTCTTTTTTTTATAATAAAAATAGTCTTATTTCATAAGTATTAATATTTTTGGCAACACATTATATTATAGTTAGTTTTTATGTTTATTTTGTAAGTTATTATTTGGATCATTATTATTTTATCGTGTGTAACAATTTTTGCTAATATGATAAAGTAATCGGGATGACTCATATTTGAGTTTGACAAATTTTTTACCATTCTTAAATTTCTAAATAGTATCAGAGCAGTTTATTCTTTTATGACTTATTCGGTCACCATTTCATTCTCGAGCTGCCAAAAATTTGGAATTCCTATTAGTTATCTTCACTTTTTTCTTTCAACCTAATAAGTCCAAACTTCATGCAAAAGTCATCCAAATAAATAAATACAAACATGTTTCAATAGAAAAATACATTTTCTTCATTATATATATAAGGAAGTAAGTAAGGTACAAGGAAGTCTTAGGACGAGAATTTTGTAATTACTACTCTTGATATCTAGTGAAGAAATCTCTAGTGCTGCAAGAGTACTGGATGTAACCTTCGGTGGACAAGAAGGTGAACCAATATAAAAATCTATGAGTACTCTCTTCTCCCTTATCTCCTTGAATTTCTTTGATATTTTCCTGCATAAACTTTCCGCTGCTACTAACACTTTAAATTGCAGAAAAGTCTATCATACTTTTAAGTCAACTAATTCACCTCCCCCCCCCTCTTAGTTTCCATCTCAGTCTTGCAATTAGCACCAGAGCTTATTTTGAATAATCTATTTTTAATACTGATCCTGTATCTAAGATGTCTTGAAGATCATTTATGGGAGAAGGTTCCAACATCAATCGCCCTCCAAGTTTTGTTGGAGAATTCTATAACTTCAGGAAAATTATAATGAGAATATTTATAGAATCTCAAGATATGGATATTTGGAATGCAATTGAGGAAGGACCTTATGAACCTTTCACTGTTGTTAATGGTGTAAGGGAAGTAAAGCCAAAGTCTTTATGGAATGATGATGACAAGAAGAAGGTGCAATACAATCTCAAAGCGAAAAACATCCTCACTTCAGCACTTGACATTGACGAATTCTTTAGAGTATCATACTACAAACCTGCCAAAGAAATGTGGGATACTCTAGAGACTACACACAAAGGAACTGAGGAAGTCAAAAGGTCAAGACTCAATACTCTCTCCCAGGAATACAAAATGTTTCATATGAATTCTGGAGAGAAAATACTAGATCTCCAAAAGAGATTTACTCATCTTACAAATCATCTTATTGCACTTGGTAAGATATTGTCAAACAGTTACCTGAACTTAAAAGTTCTCATATCACTCTCAAGATAATGGCAACCGAAAGTAACAACCATTTCAGGAAAGAAAAGTTTATAAAAAATGTCTTTGGCTGCTTTATTTCGTAAATTGCAGGAACATGAATTGGAACTCAGCCAACTTGACCAACATGAAGAACAAGAAAAGAAGAAGAAAAATATCTCTCTCAAATCAAAGGTAGATATATATGATTCATCAGGAGATGAATCAGAAAAGGAAGAGATGGAAGACATAAGTCTTTTAGTAAAGAAGTTCAGCAAGTTCCTTAAAAGGAACAAACGCGTCAAAATTGGACAAATGAAGAAATTCACCAAGAACAATGACGTTTCCACTTCAAACCAAAATTTCACAAGTTTTGAATGTGGAAAGCCTGGTCACATGAAGATGGAATGTCCAAAACTGAAAAAAAATTCTTTCAAAGGGAAGAAAGAAATAAGGACTAGACAAAGAGCCTACATAACTTGGGAAGACAATGATACCAATTCTGCCTCTGGACTAGAAAATGAAGAACAAGTCAATCTCTCACTAATGACATTTAATCACTCTGATGATGAGGAGGTAAATGAAACTAAACCATTTTCTTCTTCTGAATTACAACTTGTATTCAATGAATTGCATGATGAATACGTCAAACTCACTAAATTATTCTTAAAACAAAAATCTGAGTTAAAAGTATTTAGGAATAAACCATCATCCTCTTCATGTCAAAACTGCATTACTCTTGAAAAGAAAGTTTCATCATTAAATCTTGAACTGAATAAATTAAACAAGAGTAGCAAAAATATGGACAAAATAATTAAAGATCAGAGACATGCTAAAGACCGAAGAGGTCTAGGCTATCAAAATGTCTCAACGAAAATAAACTATCAGAAACAAAGTATTCATGGATTTGATTGTAATAATAATAAATCTAGGATACATAAGCATCATCCCATATGTACTTATTGTAAGAATCATGGGCATACACCAAATGGTTGCATGATTAGAAAATATGGTGTAGCCTTAGGTCATTATAAATGGGTTGAGAAAGGTGCTAACCATGTAGGACCCAAAGAAAATATGGTACCTAATTACACTTATCCTATTTTGCGGGATAATTTGAGAGTCGTCTACAATCCGTGGTACTTGGACAACGGCTGCTCAAAACACATGATGGACCACAAAAATAATTTATCTGTCGTTATTCCAAGGGACAAAGGATATGTTACATATGGTGACAACAACAAAGGAAAAATACTTGGAGTTGGTAGAATCGGTAAGCCACCTTCAATAACTATAGAAGGAGTATTATATGTCAAGGGACTCTAGCACAACTTGTTGAGCATAAGTCAGTTATGTGACAAAGTATTCCATGTGGCATTCTACCCGCATAAGTGCATCATGGAAAGTAAGGATTCTAAAAACTCTAAACTATTTGGTAAGAGAATAAATGATATATATGATTGATTTAGATGATTCTTCTTTACCAATAAAATGTTTAGTTGTTAATAATAATAATGATGCATGGCTTTGGCATAGGAAAATTTCTCATATTCACATGGATCATTTGAATAAACTGATTAAGAAAGATTTAGTTGTTGATTTACCCAAAATGAAGTTTGTCAAAGACAAACTATGTAGTGCTTGTCAAAAGGGTAAAGAAACAAAAGCTTCTTTCAAACCTAAGCATATGGTTTCTTTCGATAGACCATTGCAGTTACTACGTATGGACTTATTTGGCCCCTTAAGGACCAAAAATTATGGTGATAACTATTATGCTCTTGTTATAGTTGACGATTATTCAAGATATACTTGGACTCTATTCTTAGTTCATTAGAATTAGGCGTTTAATGCCTTTAGAAAATATGCTAAAAGAGTTCAAAATGAAAAATCTCTGAAAATCGCTGCTATAAGAAGTGATCACGGAGGAGAATTTCAAAACGCTTCTTTTGAAGAATTTTGTGATGATCTTGGTATCAATCACAATTTTTCTGCTCCTAGAACACCACAACAAAATGGTGTTGTAGAGAGAAATAGTCGGTCATTAGAAGAACTTGCTCGTACTATGTTGAATGAAATTAATCTCCTAAAATATTTTTGGGCTGATGTAGTCATTATAGCATGTTATGTTTAAAACAGAGTTCTTATAAGACCACTTCTCAAGAAAACCTCCTATGAACTCTTCAAAGGTAGAAAGCCAAACATTTCCCATTTGCATGTATTTGGTTGTAAATGTTTCATTTTAAATAATGGTAAAGACAACTTAGGTAAGTTTGACGTGTGACACCCCAAATTTAAATTCATTAAATTATATTATCAGTCCTATGAATCTCGCTTGAGCGAGAAAGGTGTCGCCAGGGCGAGAGTTGCTCACCTGGGTGAGTGAAATAATGGGCTATACTGGAGGATTCTCGCTTGAGCGAGAGTGTAACAACCCGATTTTCTACCCTTGAAAAATTTTCATTCATTTTAATCATTTCTTACATACAGTCGTCACCTTCATTGAAAACTCTCAAGTATCATTTTCGAAAACATTCTTTACCCCATTATATTATCATACAAAGTTATGTTGCGGAAAAACATAATTCATTCAAATAGCATTTACCACATACAACCAGTTATGGGTCTCCCCAAGTTATAAAGCCCATAACTACACATATTCATATTAATCTCAACGGATTTACAATCATCTCATATTGTTATCAAATCAACTACCATATCAAATAACAATAAAGACAAGCGAATAATTAAATACAAATGTTTCCTAATTGAGCTTCATCCTCAAAATCCTTCATTTACCTACAATGGGATTATCATAAACAACGCACAAAACAAAAGGGGGTAAGTCATTAGTTTAAAAACTAACATCACAAGATAATTCACATTTCAAATACGATTAAACTTTAATATAAAATATAAACGCAATTACGTAAATGCAAACATTCATCTCTTCTTTTGTTCATTTCCACGTTATCCATATTCATCCTATAGAATACATATCTCATAATATATATTCTATAGCATGCATATTATGTTCATTCGAAACATCGTTCTTCTCATTTTTCATATCCACACTATAGTATATATATCCCATACTATATAACCTATAGCATGTATATTACTTTTATACTTAATAATCTTCCTTTCTATCACTCATATTCACCCTATAGAATATATATCCCATACTATATATTCTATAGCATGCATATGACTTTCATTGCAACATTCTCATTTCCCATCATTCATATTCCAATTGCACGTTTACCTTTCCATTACCACTTGGGGCAAGTCATACACAATACCACATAGGGCAAGTCGTACACAATACCACATAGGGCAAGTCGTACACAATACCACATAGGGCAAGTCATATACAATACCACATAGGGCAAGTCGTACACAATACCACATAGGGCAAGTCATACACAATACCACATAGGGCAAGTCATACACAATACCAGATAGGGCAAGTCATTCACAATACCACATAGGGCAAGTCATTCACAATACCACATAGGGAAAGTCAATCACAATACCACATAGGGCAAGTCATTCACAATACCACATAGGGCAAGTCATTCACAATACCACATAGGGCAAGTCATTCACAATACCACATAGGGCAAGTCATTCACAATACCACATAGGGCAAGTCATTCACTACCACACAGGGCAAGTCATTCACAATACCACATAGGGCAAGTCATTCACAATACCACATAGGGCGAGTCATTCACAATACCACATAGGGCAAGTCATTCACAATACCACATAGGGCAAGTCATTCACAATACCACATAGGGCAAGTCATTCACAATACCACATATCAAATTATAACCAGTTTACTCTATTATCATAACAATAATGCCAATACATTTACCTTTTCCATCAAATCATTAACTATGGAAACACGTCTCCCTTACAAACCTTTTACCTCTTTCACATACCTCATTCATATCAGTGAGTATGAATTAGAGCCACTTATCCCTTACCTTGGTGAGTGTTGGGGATCAGTTCCGAGTAACTTTAAAAGTCTCCTCCGCGATTTCCTCCAACCTTAGGATCTTTCCTCATTTCCCACCAATAACAACAATGTTAGTCATTTATTCCAAATATCACATAAACAACTTATTTTGCATCATTTAATCATACAAAATATTCATCATCAATATTCAACCATCTAAAACATGCATAACATCTCATATTTCAATATTTCCAAAACTACTTCAATACAAGTTTCTAAATATCAAAGCATACATGTTCATCTCATATAACAACATCAAAGCACTACTCATTATCCACATCTAACATTTCATCTCTTTCTCTTTATACTCATATTCTCATTTTGGGGGGTTTTTCATGAATAACCCATAAAACTTTCCATTCATCAAATACAAACTCTAAACCAAGAGTTTACAAGATAAAAACAACATAAAACGAACCATAACTCTAAAGGATGAGTTTCCATGGTTTCTCATGTTTTGAAAATGAATCCAACATACCCAAAACAAGTTAGAGAGGAAGAAGAAGAGTTAGGAACAAGAGGTTTACCTCTTCTCAAGCTCTAAGATGAGTCCTAAGGCTCGCTCTTGAAAAGCTCTCTTCTCTCTCTTATCTTCAAAGTTCTAACCCTAAAATGTGTTTTGGGTTTCTATTTTATAGACACTGCGATAAGTGTAATCGATTACAAGTATAGTGTAATCGATTACACTGTGTAAATTACAGAGGCATCGTCGCGATGTAATCGATTACCAACATGGTGTAATCGATTACATTAATACGATGTAATCGATTACACAGTGTAAATTACAGAGGCATCGTCGCTATGTAATCGATTACCAACATGGTGTAATCGATTACATTGTGTCAGATGTACATATCTGATGCTTTTAATCATCATGTAATCGATTACCAGGACTGTGTAATCGATTACATTACCCAAAATTGGCAAGTATAGCCCAGGATTTCACCCT